>CAKXYN010000149.1:2400000-3000000 GCA_935064755.1 Tragelaphus eurycerus | reverse complement strand
GAATAACATAATCATTTCAGCTTGTATAAGAATCATTTATAGCTTGTGTAAGAACTCCATTCATTTGGTGGCCAAATAATTTTGCATTGCATGATGGACATTTGAATTATTTCAACTTTTTAAACTTTTTGAAGTTTATTTTTTTAAAACTTTATGTATTTTTAATTTAATAATTTAATTTTTTTAATTTAATGCTTTTTCTGCATCTATTTAGGTTATCATATGATTTTTAGCTTTCCTTTGGTTAATATCATCTGTAACATTGATTGATTTGCAAATATTGAAGAATCCTTGCATCCCTGGAATAAACACAACATGATTATGGTTTTTGATGTGTTGTTGAATTCTCTTTGCTAAAAGTTTGCTGAGGATTTTTGCATCTATGTTCATCAATGACATTGGCCTGTAGTTTTCTTAATTGGTCTTATCTTTGTCTGGTTTTGATATCAGGGTGATGGTAGCCTTGTAGAATGGGTTTGGATGTGTTCCTTCCTCTAAAAGGATAGGCATTTGCTCCTCTCTGAATGTTTGATAGAATTCACCTGTGAAGCCATCTGGTCCTGGGCTTTTGTCTTTTGGGAATTTTTTTTTTTTTTTATTAAATTTTATTTTGCTTAACTTTACAATATTGTATTGCTTTTGCCATACATCGAGATGGATCCGCCACAAGTATACATGTGCTCCCCATCCTGAACCGTCCTCCCCCCTCCCTCCCCATACCATCCCTCTTAGTTGTCCCAGTGCACCAGCACCAGGCATCCATTATCAGGCATCGTACCTGGTCTGGTGACTCGTTTCAGATATGATATTGTACACATTTCAATGCTATACTCCCAAATCATCCCGCCCTCTATTTGGAGCTTGTAATTGGGTAGTTCATAATTTCTCTTTCTTCCTGGTTCAGTCTTGGAAGATTGAGCTTTTCTAAGCATCTGTCCATTTCTTTCAGGTTATCCAATTTATTGCCATAGAGTTGTTCATAATAGTCTCTTACAATCCTTTGTATTTCTGCATTTTCTGTTGTAATCTCTCCTTTTTCATTTCTAAATTTGTTGATTTGATTCTTCTCTCTATTTTTCTTGATGAGTCTGGCTAAAGGCTTGTCAATTTTGATTATCTACTCATTTCTTTCATTAATTTTTCATTTATTTCTGTTCAGATCTTTATGATTTCTTTCCATGTACTAAGTTTGGCTATTTTTTTGTTGTTCTTCTTAATCAGTTGTTTTAGGAGTCAATTGAGGTTGTCTGTTCAATGCTTTTCTTGTTTCCGGAGTTAGGATAGTATTGTTACAAACTTCCCTCTTAGAACTGCTTTTCCTGCATCTGATAGGTTTTGAGTCATGTTTTCATTGTCATTTTTTCTAGAAAATTTTTGTTTTCCATTTTGATTTATTTAGTAACCTGTTGGTTATTTAGAAACGTGTTGTTTAATCTCCATGCATTTGTGTTTCTTACAGATTTTTTTTTCTTCTAATTGATATCTAATCTCATAGTGTTGTAGTAAGAGAAGATACTTGATAGAATTTCAATTTATTTTTTTTTTTAATTTTACTAAGGTTTGATTTGGGACCCAAGATGTGGTCTATCCTGGAGAATGTTCCATGTGCACTTGATAAGAAGGTGTATTCATCTTCACGTAGATGGCATGACCTGAAGAGATCAATGAGATTCATCTCATCTCATGTGTCATTTGTTTATTTTTTTTAATTTTAATTTATTTAACTTTACAATATTGTATTGGTTTTGCCATACATCAAAATGAATCCGCCACAGATATACACGTGTTCCCCAACCTGAGCCCTCCTCCCTCCTCCCTCCCCATACCACCCCTCTGGATCGTCCCAATGCACCAGTCCCAGGCATCCGGTATCAGGCATCAAACCTGGACTGGCTACTCATTTCAAATATGATATTATACATATTTAAATGCCATTCTCCCAAATCATCCCACCCTCTCCCTCGCCCAGAGTCCAAAAGACTGTTCTATACATCAGTGTCTCTTTTGCTGTCTCGTATACAGGGTTATTGTTACCATATTTCTAAATTCCATATATATGCGTTGGTATACTGTATTTGTGTTTTTCTTTTCTGGCTTACTTCATTCTGTATAATAGGCTCCAGTTTCATCGACCTCATTAGAACTGATTCAAATGTATGCTTTTTAATGGCTGAGTAATACTCCATTGTGTATATGTACCACAGCTTTCTTATCCATTCATCTGCTCATGGACATCTAGGTTGCTTGCATGTCCTGGCTATTATAAACAGTGCTGCGATGAACATTGGGGTACACATGCCTCTTTCAATTCTGATTTTCACAGAGTGTATGCCTAGCAGTGGGATTGCTGGATTATAAGGCAGTTCTATTCCCAGATTTTGAGGATTCTTCATACTGTTCTCCATAGTGACTGTACTAGTTTGCATTCCCACCAACAGTGTAAGAGGATTCCCTTTTCTCCACATCCTCTCCAGCATTTACTGCTTGCAGACTTTTGGATCACATCCATTCTGACTGGCATGAAATGGTACCTCATAGTGGTTTTGATTTGCATTTCTCTGATAATGAGTGATGTTGACCATCTTTTAATGTGTTTGTTAGCCATCTGTATGTCTTCTTTGGAGAAATGTCTATTTAGTTCTCTGGCCCACTTTTTGATTAGGTCATTTATTTTTCTGGAATTGAGCTGTAGGTGTTGCTTGTATATTTTTGAGATTAGTTGTTTGTCTGTTGATTCATTTGCTATTATTTTCTCCCATTCAGAAAGCTGTCTTTGCACCTTGCTTATAGTTTCCTTTGTTGTGCAGAAGCTTTTAAGTTTAATTAGGTCCCATTTGTTTGTTTTTGCTTTTATTTCCAATATTCTGGGAGGTGGGTCATAGAAGATCCTACTGTGATGTATGTCAGAGAGTGTTTTGCCTATGATTTCCTCTAGGAGTTTTATGATTTCTGGTCTTACATTTAGATCTTTAATCCATTTTGAGTTTATTTTTGTGTATGGTGTTAGAAAGTGCTCTAGTTTCAGCCTTTTACAAGTGTTCGACAAGTTTTGCCAGCACCACTTGTTAAAGAGACTGTCTTTAATCCATTGTATATTCTTGCCTCCTTTGTCAAAGATAAGGTGTCCATATGTGCGTGGATTTATCTCTGGACTTTCTATTTTGTTCCAATGATCTATATTTCTGCCTTTGTGCCAGTACCATACTGTCTTGATGACTGTGGCTTTGAAGTAGAGCCTGAAGTCAGGCAGATTGAATCCTCCAGTTCCATTCTTCTTTCTCAAGATAGCTTTGGCTATTGGAGGTTTTTTGTATTTCCATACAAATTGAGAAATTATTTGTTCTAGCTCTGTGAAGAATACCGTTGGTAGCTTGATAGGGATTGCACTGAATCTATAAATTGCTTTGGGTAATATACTCATTTTCACTATATTGAGTCTACCAATCCATGAACATGGTATATTTCTCCATCTATTAGTGTCCTCTTTGATTTCTTTCGCCACTGTTTTATAGTTTTCTATATATAGGTCTTTAGTTTCTTTAGGTAGATATATTCGTAAGTATTTTATTGTTTTCATTGCAATGATGAATGGAATTGTTTCCTTAATTTCTTTTCCTATTTTCTCATTATTAGTGTACAGGAATGCAAGGGATTTCTGTGTGTTGATTTTATATCCTGCAACTTTACTATATTCACTGATTAGTTCTAGTAATTTTCTGGTGGAGTCTTTAGGGTTTTCTATGGGCACAATAAAGGACAGAGATGGTGTGGACCTAACAGAAGCAGAAGATATTAAGAAGAGGTGGCAAGAATACACAGAAGAACTGTACAAAAAAGAGCTTTAAGACCCAGATAATCATGATGATGTGATCACTGACCTAGAGCCAGACATCTTGGAATGTGAAGTCAAATGGGCCTTAGAAAGCATCACTACAAACAAAGCTAGTGGAGGTGATGGAATTCCAGTGGAGCTATTCCAAGTCCTGAATGATGATGCTGTGAAAGTGCTACACTCAATATGCCAGCAAATTTGGAAAACTCAGCAGTGGCCACAAGATTGGAAAAGGTCAGTTTTCATCCCAATCCCAAAGAAAGGCAATGCCAAGGAGTGCTCAAACTACCGAACAATTGCACTCATCTCACACGCTAGTAAAGTAATGCTCAAAATTCTCCAAGCC
Organism: Tragelaphus eurycerus; assembly: GCA_935064755.1. Classification (NCBI taxonomy): domain Eukaryota; kingdom Metazoa; phylum Chordata; class Mammalia; order Artiodactyla; family Bovidae; genus Tragelaphus; species Tragelaphus eurycerus. The sequence goes on along the minus strand of CAKXYN010000149.1, from coordinate 2,995,822 downwards.
AGGCTTCAGCAATATGTGAACCGTGAACTTCCTGATGTTCAAGCTGGTTTTAGAAAAGGCAGAGGAACCAGAGATCAAATTGCCAACATCCGCTGGATCATGGAAAAAGCAAGAGAGTTCCAGAAAAACATCTATTTCTGCTTTATTGACTATGCCAAAGCCTTTGACTGTGTGGATCACAATAAACTATGGAAAATTCTGAAAGAGATGGGAATACCAGACCACCTGACCTGCCTCTTAAGAAATCTGTATGCAGGTCAGGAAGCAACAGTTAGAACTGGACATGGAACAACAGACTGGTTCCAAATAGGAAAAGGAGTACGTCAAGGCTGCATATTGTCACCATGTTTATTTAACTTATATGCAGAGTAAATCATGAGAAATGCTGGACTGGAAGAAACACAAGTTGGAATCAAGATTGCCGGGAGAAATATCAATAACCTCAGATATGCAGATGACACCACGCTTATGGCAGAAAGTGAAGAGGAACTAAAAAGCCTCTTGATGAAAGTGAAAGTGGAGAGTGAAAAGGTTGGCTTAAAGCTCAACAATCAGAAAACGAAGATCATGGCATCTGGTCCCATCACTACATGGGAAATAGATGGGGAAACAGTGGAAACAGTTTCAGACTTGATTTTTCTGGGCTCCAAAATCACTGCAGATGGTGACTGCAGCCATGAAATTAAAAGACGCTTACTCCTTGGAAGCAAAGTTATGGCCAACATAGATAGCATATTCAAAAGCAGAGACATTACTTTGCCAACAAAGGTTCACCTAGTCAAGGCTATGGTCTTTCCTGTGGTTATGTATGGATGTGAGAGCTGGACTGTGAAGAAGGCTGAGCGCTGAAGAATTGATGCTTTTGAACTGTGGTGTTGGAGAAGACTCTTGAGAGTCCCTTGGACTGCAAGGAGATCCAACCAGTCCATTCTGAAGGAGATCAATCCTGGAATTTCTTTAGAAGGAATGATGCTAAAGCTGAAACTCCAGTATTTTGGCCACCTCATGCGAAGAGTTGACTCATTGGAGAAGACTCTGATGCTGGGAGGGATTGGGGGCAGGAGGAGAAGGGGACGACAGAGGATGAGATGGCTGGATGGCATCACTGACTCGATGGATGCGAGTCTGAGTGACCTCCGGGAGCTGGTGATGGACAGGGAGGCCTGGCGTGCTGCGGTTCATGGGGTCGCAAAGAGTCGGACACGACTGAGCGACTGATCTGATGTAGACAATCATGTCATCTACAAACAGTGAGAGTTTTATTTCTTCTTTTCCAATTTGGATTCCTTTTATTTCTTTTTCTGCTCTGATTGCTGTGGCCAAAACTTCCAAAACTATATTGAACAGTAATGATGAAAGTGGACACCCTTGTCTTGTTCCTGACTTTAGAGGAAATGCTTTCAATTTTTCACCATTGAGATTAATGTTTGCTGTGGATCTGTCATATATAGCTTTTATTATGTCGAGTTATGTTCCTTCTATTCCTGCTTTCTGGAGAGTTTTTTTCATAAATGGATGTTGAACTTTGTCAAAAGCTTTCTCTGCATCTATTCATATAATCATATGGTTTTTATTTTTCAATTTGTTATTGATTTGCGGATATTGAAGAATCCTTGCATTCCTGGGATAAAGCCCACTTGGTCATGGTGTATGATCTTTTTAATGTGTTGTTGAATTCTGATTGCTAGAATTTTCTTTAGGATTTTTGCATCTATGTTCATCAGTGATATTGGCCTGTAGTTTTCTTTTTTTATGGCATCTTTGTCAGGTTTTGGTAGTAGGGTGATGGTGGCCTCATAGAATGAGTTTGGAAGTTTACCTACCTCTGTAATTTTCTGGAAGAGTTTGAGTAGGATAGATATTAGCTCTTCTCATAAATTTTGGTAGAATCCAGCTGTGAAGATGTCTGACCCTGGGCTTTTGTTTGCTGGAAGATTTCTGATTACAGTTTCTATTTCTGTGCTTGTGATGGCCCTGTTAAGATTTTCTATTTCTTCTTGGTTCACTTTTGAAAAGTTGTATTTTTCTAAGAATTTGTCCATTTCTTCCAAGTTGTCCATTTTATTGGCATATAACTGCTGCTTGTAGTCTCTTATGTTCCTTTATATTTCTATGTTGTCTGTTGTGATCTCTCCATTTCCATTTCTAATTTTATGGATTTTATTTTTCTCCCTTTGTTTCTTGATGAGTCTGGCTAATGGTTTGTCAATTTTATTTATCCTTTCAAAGAACAAGATTTTGGCTTTGTTGATTTTTGTTATGGTCTCATTTGTTTCTTATGCATTTATTTCTGGCCTAATTTTTAAGGTTTCTTTCCTTCTACTCACCATGGGGTTCTTCATTTCTTCCTTTTCTAGCTGCTTTAGGTGAAGAGTTAGGTTATTTATTTGCCTTTTTTCTTGTTTCTTGAGGTATGCCTATATTGCTATGAATTTTCCCCTTAGGACTGCTTTTACTGTGTCCCACAGGTTTTGGGTTGTTGTGTTTTCATTTTCTTTCATTTCTATGCAAATTTTGATTTCTTTTTTGATTTGTTCTGTGATTTGTTGGTTATTCATCAGCGTGTTGTTCAGCCTCCATATGTTGTAATTTTTAATAGTTTTTCTCCTCTTATTGAGATCTAATCTTACTGCATTATGGTCAGAAATGATGCTTGGAATGATTTCAATTTTTATGAATTTACCAAGGCTAGATTTATGGCCCAGGATGTGATCTATCCTGGAGAAAGTTCCGTGTGCACTTGAGAAAAAGTTGAAATTCAGTGTTTTGGGTTGAAATGTCCTATAGATATCAATTAGTTCTAACTTGGTCTATTGTATCGTTGAAAGTTTGTGTTTCCTTGTTAATTTTCTGTTTAGTTGATCTATCCATTGGTGTGAGTGGGGTGTTAAAGTCTCCCACTATTATTGTGTTATTGTTAAATTCTCCTTTCATACTTGTTAGTATTTGTCTTACATGTCACGGTGCTACTATTTAGGGTGCATATATATTTATAATTGTTATATCTTGTTCTTCGATTGATCCTCTGAGCATTATGTAGTGACCTTCTTCGTCTCTTTTCACAGCATTTGTTTTAAAGTCTATTTTATCTGATATGAGTATTGCTACTCCTGCTTTCTTTTGGTCCCTATTTGCATGAAAAACTTTTTCCAGCCCTTCACTTTCAGTCTGTATGTGTCCCCTGTTTTGAGGTGGGTCTCTTGTAGACAATATATGGAGGGGTCTTGTTTTTGTATCCATTCGGCCAGAGTCTGTCTTTTGGTTGGGGCATTCGACCCATTTACATTTAAGGTATTTATTGATAAGTATGATCCTGTTGCCATTTACTTTATTGTTTTGGGTTCGAATTTATACACCCTTTTTGTGTTTCCTGTCTAGAGAATGTCCTTAAGTATTTGTTGGAGAGCTGGTTTGGTGGTGCTGAATTCTCTCAGCTTTTGCTTGCCTGTAAAGCTTTTGATTTCTCCTTCATATTTGAATGAGATCCTTGCTGGGTACAATAATCTGGGCTGTAGGTTATTTTCTTTCATCACTTTAAATATGTCTTGCCATTCCCTCCTGGCTTGGAAAGTTTCTATTGAAAGATCAGCTGTTATCCTTATGGGAATTCCCTTGTGTGTTATGTGTTGTTTTTCCCTTGCTGCTTTTAATATTTGTTATTTGTGTGTGATCTTTGTTAATTTGATTAATATGTGTCTTGGAGTGTTTCGCCTTGGGTTTATCCTGTTTGGGACTCTCTGGGTTTCTTGGACTTGAGTGATTATTCCCTTCCCCATTTTAGGAAAGTTTTCAACTATTATCTCCTCAAGTATTTTCTCATGGTCTTTCTTTTTTTCTTCTTTTTCTGGGACTCCTATGATTCGAATGTTGTAATGTTTAATATTGTCCTGGAGGTCTCTGAGATTGTCCTCATTTCTTTTAATTCATTTTTCTTTTTTCTCCTCTGATTCATTTAGTTCTACCATTCTATCTTCGAATTCACTAATCCTATCTTCTGCCTCTGTTATTCTACTATTTGTTGCCTCCAGAGTGTTTTGGATCTCATTTATTGCATTATTCATTATATATTGACTCTTTTTTTATTTCTTCTAGGTCCTTGTTAAACCTTTCTTGCATCTTCTCAATGCTTTTCTCCAGGCTATTTATCTGTGATTCCATTTTGATTTCCAGATTTTGGATTAATTTAACTATCATTATTTGGAATTCTTTATCAGGTAGATCCACTATTTCTTCCTCTTTTGTTTGATTTAGTGGGCATTTATCCTGTTCCTTTACCTGCTGGGTGTTCTTCTGTCTCTTCATCTTGTTTAAATTGCCGAGTTTGGGTTGTCATTACTGTATTCTGGCAGTTTGTGGAGTTCTCTTTATTGTGGTATTTCCTCACTGTGTGTGGGTTTGTACAGGTGGCTTGTCAAGGTTTCTTGGTTAGGGAAGCTTGTGTAGGTGTTCCAGTGAATGGAGCTGGATTTCTTCTCTCTGGAGTGCAATGACGTGTCCAATAATGAATTATGAGATGTCTATGGTTTTGGGGTGACTTTGGGTAGCCTGTATATTAGAGCTCAGGGCTGTGTTCCTGTGTTGCTAGAGAATTTGATTGGTATGTCTTGCTGTGGAACTTGTTGGCCCTTGTGTGGTGCTTGGTTTCAGTGTAAGTATTGAGGCATTTGACGAGCTCCTGTCAATTAATGTTCCCTGGAGTCAGGGTTTGGACTTAAGCCTCCTGCTTCCAGTTATCAGTCTTATTTTTACGGTAGTCTCAAAACTTCTCCTTCTATACAGCACCTTTGATAAAACATCTAGGTTAAAGATGAAAAGATTCTCCAGCATGAGGGTCACCCAGTGAGGTTCACAGTATTACATGGGGAAGAGAATAGGGAGGAGGGGGTTAGAGGTGACCCGAATGAGATGTGGTGGAATTTATAGAGGAGAGAGCGGGCTAACCAGTAATCACTTCCTTATGTGCAGTCCACAGCTGGACCACTCAGAGATGTTCACAGAGTTATATGGAGAAGAGAAGAGGGAGGAAGGAAACAGAGGTGGTCAGGAGGATAAAAGGAGGGAATGAAAAGGAAAGAGACAGATCCAGTCAGTAATCAGTTCCCTAAGTGTTTTCCTTTGTTTGGAACACACAGAAATTCACAGAGTTGGGTAGAGTAGAGCGGGGTTAGGGAGGAGACTCAGGCAACCTGGTGGAGAAAAAGAGAGTCCGAAGGTGGAGAGAGCAGTCAAGCCAGTAATCTCGCTCCCTAGTAAAAAATGGATACTGAAGATTGGGTTCTTAAAGGTACAAAATTGGTAACAAATACCTAAAAGCAAAAATTACAAATCTAGAGTAGAGTTTGGTGTTTCAAAAATACAATGTTAAAGAAAAGAGGAAGGATAAGAAAGAAAGAAAAAGAAAAAAAGAGTCACAAAAGTTATAAAGAAAATATAGGTACAAAATTGATAACAAATACCAAAAAGCAAAAGTTAAAAATCTAGAGCAGAGTTTGGAATTTCAAAAATACAATGTTAAAGAAAAGAAGAAGAAAAAGAAAAATAGAAAAAAAAGAAAACAAAACAAAACAAAAAACAAACTAAGTCATAAAAATTATAAAGAAGTTATAGGTACAAATTGATAACAAATACCAGAAAGCATAAATTAAAGATCTAGAGTAGAGTTTGGAATTTCAGGAATACAATGTTAAAGAAAAGATGAAGTGGTAGAAAGAGAGAGGGAAAAAAAGTTACAAAAGTTATTAAAAAATAGGTACAAAACTGATAACAAATACAAAAAATCTAAAATTAAAAATCTAGAGCAGAGTTTGGAATTTCAAAAATACAATGTTAAAGAAAAGAAAAAAAAGAAAGAAAAAAGGGTCACAAAAGTTATAAAAATATATATATATATATATATGAAGTTTGTTTTTTTTTTTTAAGGGTCATTTATTTATTTATTTATTTACCAAGTAATAGTAGGTTATAAAAGTGAAAATTAAAGGAGTAATAGAGGATTTTAAAAAAATTAATTAAAAAAATAGAAAGAAAGAATTATCGTAAAAATATATATAGGACTTTCACTGATATTGTTGTGAGTATTGTGGGTTCAGTTCATTTTCAGCTAGTTCCTTCTTCCAGCTTATATTTCTCAAGATCTATAGGCCCCTTCCTATGTAGTTGGTACTAACCACGGGGTTTTAGTTTATTGCCTGTCGCTTCCACGGCGGTTCCCTCTGTTATAGCTTCTTCTGTTTGCTGGTGTCTTCAGTTTCTGATTTCCACCTGATACAAAGGGGACGGTTGTGGACACTCCCCCCCTTTTTTAGGCTCACTTGTTCAGTTGCGCTGTGGGGAGGGAGGGATGCTGCAAACAAATAACACTGGTGTTTGCTCACAGTGCCTCAGCCACACTGGGCCTGCCCCCTCTCACGGTGCATTTAGCCTCCCTGCCCACTCTGCTCAGGCTCTATGTTTCCCCAGTGGAACCATCCGCAGCTGGCCCTGGGTTGCTTGCCCCTCCCAGGTCTAAGCCGCTCAAGTTCAGGCACTCGGGTAGTCCTCAGAGGCCCAAACTCAGTTGGGCCTGCGTTTTGTGCCCTTCGCAGTTCCCAGCAGTGCAGGTGATGAGGTGTTTAGCAAGTGCAGCTTCTGCAACTTATCGCCTCCCTGCCGCTCGGTTTTCTAGGTGTACAACCGGCGCACCTTCTCAGGCGGATGTTTACCGACCAGAGCCCCAAGAAGTCTTAGTTAGCAAAGATGCCTGCTTACAGTTTTGTAAATAATGTCTCTCTGGGGCTGTGATTGCCTCCCTCCAGCTCTGGCTGCCTGTCACCAGAGGAGAACGGTCTGCAGCCAACTCTTTCTGTACAGTCCTTTGTTCTGTGCACGGGCCTGGCGGTGTCTTAGGTTAGGGCTGGCTTTTCGTGTGGTAGATATCCCACAGTCTGGTTTGCTAGCCCAAATTATTTCACTCAGGTAGCACCCAAGATATTCAGGCCAGTCCTTACTCTAAGTGATGCAGCCCGTGCCACGCCTCCCTGCCCAGCCCCCGATTGCTAATCTCATGTGTCATTTAAAACATGTGTTTTTGTATTAATTTTCTGTTTGATGATCTGTCCATTGGTGTGAGTGGGGTGTTAAAGTAGACTATGATTGTTTTACTGTCAGTTTCTCTTTAAATGTCTGTTAGTGTTTGTCTTATGTATTTAGGTGCTCCTCTGTTGGGTGAATAGATATTTACTGTTGCTATGTTTTCATTCATCACTATGTAGTGTCCTCCCTTATCTATTGTAATCTTTTTTTTAGTTTAAAGTATGATACAAGGATTGCTGTTCCATCGTTCTTTTGATTCCCATTTGCATGGCATATATTTTCCATCCTGTCACTTTCAGTCTATATGTGTCTTTAGGTCTGAAGTGGGTTTTTTGTAGACAGCATGCACATGGGTCTTTTCCTTTTAAATTAATGCATTTATTTTAATTGGAGGTTACTTACTTTTCAGTATTGTGGTGGTTTTGGTCATATATTGAGTTGAATCAGCCATGGGTATACATATCTTCCCCATCCTGAAATCCTTACTACTTCTCTCCCCATCCCATCCCTAAGGGTTTTCCCAGTGCAATGGCTTTGAGTGCCCTATGTCATGCATCAAAGTTGGACGGGTAATCTATTTCACATATCGTAATATAAATGTCTCTCAAATCTCTCAAATCATCTCACCCTGGCCTTATCCCACAGAGTCCAAAAGTCTCTTCTTTATATCTGTGTCTCTTTTGCCATCTCTCATATGTGGTCATCATTACCATCTTTCCAATTTCCATATATATGTGTTAATATACTCTACTGGTGTTTTTCCTTCTGACATACTTCACTCTGTACAACCGGCTCTAGTTTCATCCACCTCATTAGAAGTGATTCAAATACATTATTTTTAATAGCTGAGTCATATATACTGCGGTTTTCTTTTCTGTTTGTATGCTGAAGGACATCTAGGTTGCTTCCATATCCTAGCTATTGTAAGCAGTGATGCAGTGAACGTTGGGGTACACATGTCTTCTTCAGTTCTCCTTTGCTCAGTGTGTATGCCCAGCAGTGGAATTACTGGGTTGTATGGCAATACTGTTTCCAGTTTTTTAATGAATCCTGGCACTGTTCTCCATAGTGGCCATTCTAGTTTGCATTCCCACCAACAGTGTAAGAGGGTTCCCTTACTCTGAAGCCTCTCCAGCACTTATTGTTTGTAGAATTTTGATAGCAGCCATTTTGACCAGCAGGAGATGATCCCTCATTGTGGTTATGATTTGCATTTCTCTGATAATGAGTGATGTTGAGCATCATTTCATGTGTTTGTTAGACATTTGTATGTCTTCTTTAGAGAAAAGTCTCTTCTGTTCTTTGTCCCATTTTTAGATTGGGTCATTTATTATTCTGGTGTGGAGCTGATTTTGAGATTTATTTTATTTATTTATATTTTTAAGATTTATTCTTTGTTGGTTGTTTCATTTGATATTATTTTTTCCAATTCTGAAGGCTGTCTTTTCACCTTGCTCATGGTTTCCTTCATTGTGCAAAAGTTTTTACGTTTAATTAGGCCCAGTGCATTTAATTTTGCTTGTATTTCCATTACTCTGAGAGGTGTGTCATAGAGTATCCTACTGTGATTTATGTAAGGGAGTGTTTTGAATATGTTCTCCTCCAGGAATTTTATAGTTTCTAGTCCTGCATTTGAATCTTTAATCCATTTTTAGTTTATTTTTGTGTATAGAGTTAGAAAGTGTTCTAGTTTCCTTCTTTTATACTTGGTAGACCAGTTTTCGCAGCACCACTTGTTAAAGAGATTTTTTTTCCTCTGGTGTATATTTTTGCATCCTTTGTCAAAGATACAGTGTCCATGGGTGTGTGGATTTCTCTCTGGGCTTTCTATTTTGTTCCATTGATCTATATTTCTGTCTTTGTGCCACTACCATACTGTCTTGATTACTGTAGCTTTGTAGTATAGCCTGAAGTCAGGCAGATTGATTCCTCCTCTTCCATTCTTATTTCTCAATATTGCATCGGCTATTCGAGGTTTTCTGTATTTCATACACATTGTGAAATTATTTGTTCTTATTCTGTGAAAAATACCATTGATAGCTTGATAGAGATTGCATTGAATCTATAGCTTGCTTTGGGTAGTATATTCATTTTCACTATATTGATTCTTCAGATCCATGAACATGGGATATTTTCATCTATTTGTTTCATCTTTGATTTCTTTCATCAGTGTTTTAACGTTGTCTATATATAGGCATCACTGACTCGATGGATGTGAGTCTGAGTGACCTCCAGGAGTTGGTGATGGACAGGGAGGCCTGGCGTGCTGCGATTCATGGGGTCGCAAAAGTCGGACACGACTGAGTGACTGATCTGATCTGATCTCATATATAGGTCTTTTGTTTCTTTCAGTAGTTTTATTCCAAAGTATTTCATTCTTTTCATTGCAATGCTGAAAGGGATTGTTTCTTAATTTCACTTTGTTTTCTCATTGTTAGCATATAGGAATGCAAGGGATTTCTGTGTATCAATTTTATATCCTGCAACTGTTCTATATCATTGATTAGCTCTTGTAATTTTCTGGTGGTGTGTTTAGGGTTTTCTATGTAGAGGATCAGGTCATCTGCAAACAGTGAGAGTTTTACTTCTTTTCCAATTTGGATTCCCTTTAATTTTTTTTTTTTTTCTTCTCTGATTGCTATGGCTAAAGCTTCCAAGCTATGTTGAATAATAGTGATGAAAGTGGGCACTCTTGTCTTGTTCCTGACTTTAGGGGAAATGCTGTAATTTTTTTTTTTTGCCTGTGAGGATAAAGTTTGCTATGGTTTTATCATATATGATTTTTATTCTGTTGAGTTGTGTTCCTTCTATGCCTGCTTTCTGGAGCATTTTTTTTCCATAAATGTATGTTGAATTTTGGCAAAGGCTTTCTCTGCATCTATGGAAGCAATCATATGTTTTTTATCTTTCAGTTTCTTAATGCAATTTATCACATGGATTGATTTGCAAATATTGAAGAATGCTTGATTGCCTGGGATAAAACAACTTGGTCATGACATCTGACTTTTTGAATATGTTGTTGGATTCTGTTTGATAGAATTTGTTGAAGAGATTGCGGTTATGTTCATCAGTGATATGCACCTGTAGTTTTCTTTTTTTGTGGCATCTTTGTCTAGTTTGGGGTTTAGGGTGATAGGGGCCTCATAAAATGAGTTTCAGTGTTTCAGATCAGATCAGATCAGTCGCTCAGTCGTGTCTGACTCTTTGCGACCCCATGAATTGCAGCACGCCAGGCCTCCCTGTCCATCACCAACTCCGTAAGGTCACTCAGATTCACATCCATCGAGTCAGTGATGCCATCCAGCCATCTCATCCTCTGTCGTCCCCCTTCTCCTCCTGCCCCCAATCTTCCCCAGCATCATAGTCTTTTCCAATGAGTCAACTCTTCGCATGAGGTTGCCAAAATACTGGAGTTTCAGCTTTAGCATCATTCCTTCCAAAGAAATTCCAGGGCTGATCTCCTTCAGAATGAACTGGTTGGATCTCCTTGCAGTCCAAGGGACTCTCAAGAGTCTTCTCCAACACCACAGTTCAAAAGCATCAATTCTTCAGCACTCAGCCTTCTTCACAGTCCAGCTCTCACATCCATACATAACCACAGGAAAGACCATAGCCTTGACTAGGTGAACCTTTGTTGGCAAAGTAATGTCTCTGCTTTTGACTATGCTATCTATGTTGGCCATAACTTTGCTTCCAAGGAGTAAGCGTCTTTTAATTTCATGGCTGCAGTCACCATCTGCAGTGATTTTGGAGCCCAGAAAAATAAAGTCTGACACTGTTTCCACTGTTTCCCCATCTATTTCCCATGTAGTGATGGGACCAGATGCCATGATCTTCGTTTTCTGATTGTTGAGCTTTAAGCCAACCATTTCACTCTCCACTTTCACTTTCATCAAGAGGCTTTTTAGTTCCTCTTCACTTTCTGCCATAAGAGTGGTGTCATCCACATATCTGAGGTTGTTGATATTTCTCCCAGCAATCTTGATTCCAACTTGTATTTCTTCCAGTCCAGCATTTCTCATGATTTACTCTGCATATAAGTTAAATAAACACGGTGACAATATACAGCCTTGATGTACTCCTTTTCCTATTTGTCCTAAATTCACCTGGCAATTTGTTGTTGCCATCAGATCAGATCAGTCGCTCAGTCGTGTCTGTTGTTCCATGACCAGTTCTAACTGTTGCTTCCTGACCTGCATACAGATTTCTTAAGAGGCAGATCAGGTGGTCTGGTATTCCCATCACTTTCAGAATTTTCCACAGTTTATTGTGATCCACATAGTCAAAGGCTTTGGCATAGTCAATAAAGCAGAAATCGATGTTTTTCTGGAACTCTCTTGCTTTTTCCATGATCCAGTGGATGTTGGCAATTTGATCTCTGGTTCCTCTGCCTTTTCTAAAACCAGCTTGAACATCAGGAAGTTCACGGTTCACATATTGCTGAAGCCTGGCTTGGAGAATTTTGAGCATTACTTTAGTAGCGTGTGAGATGAGTGCAATTGTGCAGTAGTTTGAGCATTCTTTGGCATTGCCTTTCTTTGGGATTGGAATGAAAACTGACCTTTTCCAATCATGTGGCCACTGCTGAGTTTTCCAAATTTGCTGGCATATTGAGTGCAGCACTTTCACAGCATCATCTTTCAGGATTTGGAATAGCTCCACTGGAATTCCAGCACCTCCACTAGCTTTGTTCGTAGTGATGCTTTCTAAGGCCCACTTGACTTCACATTCCAGGATGTCTGGCTCTAGGTCAGTGATCACACCATCATGATTATCTGGGTCATGAAGCTCTTTTTTGTACAGTTCTTCTGTGTATTCTTGCCACCTCTTCTTAATATCTTCTGCTTCTGTTAGGTCCATACCATTTCTGTCCTTTATCAAGCCCATCTTTGCATGAAATGTTCCTTTGTTACTTCTGATTTTCTTGAAGAGATCCCTAGTCTTTCCCATTCTGTTGTTTTCCTCTATTTCTTTGCATTGATCGCTGAAGAAGGCTTTCTTATCTCTTCTTGCTATTCTTTGGAACTCTGCATTCAGATGTTTATATCTTTCCTTTTCTCCTTGGCTTTTCGCTTCTATTCTTTTCACAGCTATTTGTAAGACCTCCCCGGACAGCCATTTTGCATTTTTGCATTTCTTTTCCATGGGGATGATCTTGATCCCTGTTTCCTGTACAATGTCATGAACCTCATTCCATAGTTCTTCAGGCACTCTATCAATCAGATCTAGGCCCTTAAATATATTTCTCACTTCCACTGTATAATCATAAGGGATTTGATTTAGGTCATACCTGAATGGTCTAGTGGTTTTCCCTACTGTCTTCAATTTCAGTCTGTTTGCCTTGTGCGATTTTTTGGAAGAGTTTGAATAGGATAGGTGTTAGCTCTTTAATTGTTTTGCTATAATTCACCTGAGAAGCCAAGAGGTCCTGGGCTTTCATTTGTTTGAAAATTTTATATTAAAGTTTCAATATCTGTGCTTTTGATGTGTCTGGTAAGATTTTCTATTTCTTCGTGATTCAGTTTTGGAAGGTTATACTTTTCTAAGAATTCGTCCACTTCTTCCAAGTTGTCCATTTTATTTTCATATAGCTGCTGATAGTAGTCTCCTGTGATCCTTTTCATTTCTGTGTTGTCTGTTGTGATTTCTGCATTTTCATTTCTAATTTTGTTGATTTGATTCTTCTCCCTTTTTCCCTATGTGTCTGGCTAATGGTTTGTCTATTTTATTTATCTTCTCAAAGAACCAGCTTTTAGTTTTGTTGATTTTTGCTATAGTTTGCTTTGTTTCTTTTTCACTTCTTTCTGTGCTAATTTTTATGATTTCTTTCCTTCTACTAACCCTGGGGTTCTTCATTTCTTCTTTTTTAAGTTGATTTAGGTGTAAGGTTAGGTCACTTATTTGATGTTTCATGATGATTCATGATGATTCATGATGATTCATGATGAATTCATGAATTCATGATGATTCATGATGATTTTCATGATGATTCATGGCCCAGGATGTGATCTATCCTGGAGAAAGTTCCATGTGCACTTGAGAAAAAGGTGAATTTCATTGTTTTCAGGTGAAATGTCCTATAGATATCAATTAGGCCTAACTGGTCCATTGTATAATTTAAACTTTGTGTTTCCTTGCTAATTTTCTGTTTGGTTGATCTATCCGTAGGTGTGAGTGGTGTATTAAAGTCTTCTGCTCTTATTGTGTACTGTTAATTTCCCTTTCCTACCTGTTAGCATTTGCCTTATGCATTGAGCTTCTCCTATGTTGGGTGCATATATATTTATAATTTTTATATCTCTTCTTGGTTTGATTCTTTGATCATTACGTAGTGTCCTTCTTTGTCTCTTTTCACAGCCTTTCTTTCAAAGTATATTTTATCTGATATGAGTGTTGATACTCCTGCTTTCTTTAGGTCTCCATTTGCGTGGCATACTCTTTCCAAAGCTTTATGTTCACTCTGTATGTGTCCCTTGGTATGAGGTGGGTCTATCGTAGACAACATGTGTAGGAGTCTGCTTTTGTAACGATTTTACAATACTTCCTTTGTCATGTATCTATCCAATTGCCCTAGTCATCTTACATTTTAATTGAAGTATAGTTGATTTATAATATGTTCAGTTCAGTTCAGTCATTCAGTCGTGACAGACACTTTGCGACCCCATAAACCGTAGCACTCCAGGCCTCCTTGTCCATTACCAACTGCTGGAGTTTACCCAAACTCATGTCCATTGAGTTGGTGATGCCATCCAACCATCTCATCCTCTGTCGTCCCCTTCTCCTCATGCCTTCAATCTTTCCCAGCTTCTGTGTCTTTACAAATGACTCAGCTCTTCGTATCAGGTGGCCAAAGTGTTGGAGTTTCAGCTTCCACATCAGTCCTTTCAATGAACACCAAGGACTGATCTCCCTTAGGATGGAGATCTCCCTTAGGTTGGATCTTCTTGCAGTCCAAGGTACTGTCAAGAATCTTCTCGAACACCACAGTTCAAAAGCATTAATTCTTCAGCATTCAGCTTTCTTCACAGTCCACCTCTCACATCCATACATGACTAGTGGAAAAACCATAGCCTTGACTAGATAGACCTTTGTTGGCAAAGTCATGTTATTAAAAACATGCTTTCTATGTTAGTCATAACCTTTCTTCCAAGGAGCAAGCATCTTTTAATTTCACGGCTGCAGTTACCACCTGTAGTGATTTTAGAGCCCCCCAAAATAATGTCAGCCACTGTTTCCCCATCTATTTGCCATGAAGTGATGGGATCAGATGCCATGATCTTAGTTTTATGAATGTTGAACTTTAAACCAACTATTCACTCTCCTCTTTCACTTTCATCAAGAGGCTTTTTAGCTCTTCAATTTCTGCCATAAGGGTGGTGTCCTCTGCATATCTGAGGTTATTGATATTTCTCCCAGCAGTCTTGATTCCAGATTGTGCTTACTCCAGTCCATCATTTCTCATGATGTACACTGCATATAAGTTAAATAAGCTGGGTTACAATATACAGCTTTGACGTACTCCTTTCCCTCTTTGGAACCAGTCTTTTGTTCCATGTCCAGTTCTAACCATTGCTTTTTGAACCTGCATACAAGTTTCTCAAGAGGGAGGTAAGGTGGTCTGGTATTCCCATCTCTTTTAGAATTTTCCACAGTTTATTGTGATCCACATAGTTACAGGCTTTGCATTGTCAATAAAGGAGAAATAGAAGTTTTCCTGGAACTCTCTTTCTTTTTTGATAATCCAGCAGGTGTTGGCAATTTGTTCTTTGGATCCTCTGCTTTTTCTAAAACCAGCTTGAACATATGAAATTGCATGGTTCATATATTCCTGAAGTCTGACTTGGACAATTACTTTACTAGAGTGTGAGATGAGTGCAATTGTGTGGTAGTTTAAGTATTCTTTGGCATTGCCTTTCTTTGGGATTGGACGGAAAACTGACCTTTTTTCTGTCCTCTGGCCACTGTTGAGTTGTCTAAATTTGCTGACCTATTATTGAGTGCAGCACTTTCACAGCATCATCTTTCAGGATTTGAAATAGCTTAACTGGAAATCCATCACCTCCACTAGCTTTCTTCGAAGTGATGCTTCCTAAAGCCCACTTGACTTCATATTCCAGGATGTCTGGCTCTAGTTGAGTGATCACACTATCATGATTATCTGGGTTGTAAGGCTCTTTTTTGTGCAATTCTTTGGTGTATTCTTGCCAACTCTTCTTAATATCTTCTGCTTCTGTTAGGTCCATACCATTTCTGTCCTTTACAGACCCCATCTTTGCATGAAATATTCTCTTGGTATCTCTCATTTTCTTGAAGAGATCTCTAGTTTTTCCAGTTCTTCTGTTTTCCTCGATTTCTTTGCATTGATTGCTGAGGAAGTCTTTCTTACCTCTCCTTGCTATTCTTTGGAAATCTGCATTCAAATGGTTATATCTTTCCTTTTTCTCCTTTGCTTTTAGTTTCTCTTCTTTTCAAAGCTACTTGTAAGGCCTCCTCAGACAGGCAATTTTATTTTTTGCAATTCAATTTCTTGGGGATGGTCTTGCTCCCTGTCTCCCTGTACAATCTCATGAACCTTCATCCTCATTCATCAGGTACTCTGTCTATCCAATCTAGTCCCTTAAATCTATTTCTCACTTCCACTGCATAACCATAAGGGATTAGACTTATGTCATACCTGAATCAGATCAGATCAGATCAGTCGCTCAGTCGTGTCCGACTCTTTGCGACCCCATGAACCTCAGCACGCCAGGCCTCCCTGTCCATCACCAGCTCCCGGAGGTCACTCAGACTCACATCCATCAAGTCAGTGATGCCATCCAGCCATCTCATCCTCTGTCGTCCCCTTCTCCTCCTGCCCTCAATCACTCCCAGCATCAGAGTCTTCTCCAATGAGTCAACTCTTCGCATGAGGTGGCCAAAATACTGGAGTTTCAGCTTTGAAAAAAGGACTACTTTCATACAAACGAAGGGAAGGAAATCTCTCAGTATGAACCGACCAGATTGAAACAAAGTACCATCCAATGGAAACTCATCATTCCTGCCACACAAACACAAAGAAACAACAACACCACGAAAATCAACATCCTTCGCAGTCCAGCTCTCACATCCATACATGACCACAGGAAAGACCATAGCCTTGACAGGCGAACCTTGTTGGTAAAGTAATGTCTCTGCTTTTGAATATGCTATCTAGGTTGGTCATAACTTTCCTTCCAAGGAGTAAGCATCTTTTAATTTCATGGCTGCAGTCACCATCTGCAGTGATTTTGGAGCCCAGAAAAATAAAGTCTGACACTGTTTCCACTGTTTCCCCATCTATTTCCCATGTAGTGATGGGACCAGATGCCATGATCTTCGTTTTCTGAATGTTGAGCTTTAGGCCAACCTTTTCACTCTCCACTTTCACTTTCATCAAGAGGCTTTTTAGCCCCTCCTCACTTCTTCCCTAAGAGTGGTGTTATCTTCATATTCGGGGGTTTTTATTTTTTTTCCAGCCAATCTTGTTTCCACCTTGTGTTTCTTCCAGTCCAGCATTTCTCATGATGTACTCTGCATATAAGTTAAATAAACATGGTGACAATATGCAGCCTTGATGTACTCCTTTTCCTATTTGGAACCAGTCTGTCGTTCCATGACCAGTTCTAACTGTTGCTTCCTGACCTGCATACAGATTTCTCAAGAGGCAGATCAGGTGGTCTGGTATTTCCATCTCTTTCAGAATTTTCCATAGTTTATTGTGATCCACACAGTCAAAGGCTTTGGCATAGTCAATAAAGCAGAAATAGATGTTTTTCTGGAGCTCTCTTGCTTTTCCCATGATCCAGCGGATGTTGGCAATTTGATCTCTGGTTCCTCTGCCTTTTCTAAAACCAGCTTGAACATCAGGAAGTTCACAGTTCACATATTGCTGAAGCCTGGCTTGGAGAATTTTGAGCAGTATTTTACTAGCGTGTGAGATGAGTGCAATTGTGCGGTAGTTTGAGCACTCTTTGGCATTGCCTTTCTTTGGGATTGGGATGAAAACTGACCTTTTCCAATCTTGTGGCCACTGCTGAGTTTTCCAAATTTGCTGGCATATTGAGTGCAGCACTTTCACAGCATCATCTTTCAGGATTTGGGATAGCTCCACTGGAATTCCGTCACCTCCACTAGCTTTGTTCCTAGTGATGCTTTCTAAGGCCCACTTGACATCACATTCCAGGATGTCTGGCTCTACGTCAGTGATCACACCATCATGATTATCTGGGTCGTGAAGCTCTTTTTTGTACTGTTCATGGGGTTCTCAAGGCAAGAATACTGAAGTGGTTTGCCATTCCCTTCTCCAGCCGACCACACCCTGTCATATCTCTCCACCATGACCCGCCCATCCCGGGTTGCCCCTTGGGCATGGCTTAATTTCATTGAGTTAGACAAGTGTGTGGTCCTGGTGTGATTAGATTGTGGTTTTCCCCACTTTCTTCAATTTAAGTCTGAATTTGGCAATAAATGGTTCATGATCTGAGTCACAGTCAGCTCCTGGTCATGTTTTGGCTGAATGTATAGAGCTTCTCCATCTTTTGGACGAAAAGAACACAATCAATCTGATTTTGATGTTAATCATATGGTGATTGCCTTGTGTAGAGTCTTCTCTTGTGTTGTTTGAAGAGGGTATTTGCATGACCAGTGCGTTCTCTTGGAAAAAGTCTATTAGCCTTTGCTCTGCTTCTTTCTGTACTCCAAGACAAAAATTTCCTGTTACTCCAGGTGTTTCTTGACTTCCTACTGTTGCATTCTAGTCCACTGTTATGAAAAGGATATCTATTTGGGGTGTTAGTTCTAAAAAGTCTTTATTACCATTAGACCTCAGCTTCTTCAGCATTACTGGTCGGGGCATAGACTTGGATTACCATGATATTGAATGGTTTGCCTTGGAAACGAACACAGATCATCCTATCATTTTTGAGATTGCATTCAAGTACTGCATTTCAGACTCTTTTTATGACTATGATGGCTACTCCATTTCTTCTAAGGGATTCTTGCCCACAGTAGTAGATATATTGGTCATCTGAGTTAATTCACCCATTCTAGTCCATCTTTGTTCGCTGATTCCTAGAGTGTTGATGTTCACTCTTGCCCTCTCCTATTTTACCACTTCCAATTTGCATTGATTCATGGACCTAACATTCCAGGTTCCTATGCAACATTTCTCTTTACAGCATCGAACCTTGCTTCTATCACCAGTCACATCCACACATGTGTTGTTTTTGCTTTGGCTACATCCCTTTATTCTTTCTGGAGTTATTTCTTCACTGATCTCCAGTAGTATATTGGGCACTTACCGACCTGGGGAGTTCATCTTTCAGTGTCCTATATTTTTACCTTTTCATACTGTTCATGGGAAATACATGGGGAAACAGTGGAAACAGTTTCAGACTTTATTTTGGGGGCTCCAAAATCACTGCAGATAGTGATTGCAGCCATGAAATTAAAAGATGATTACTCCTTGGAAGAAAAGTTATGACCAACCTAGATAACATATTGAAAAGCAGAGACATTACTTTGCCAACAAAGGTCTGTCTAGTCAAGGCTATGGTTTTTTCACTAGTCATGTATGGATGTGACTGTGAAGAAAGCTGAGCACTGAAGAATTGATGCTTTTGAACTGTGGTGTTGGAGAAGACTCTTGAGAGTCCCTTGGACTGCAAGGAGATCCAACCAGTCCATTCTAAAGGAGATCAGTCCTGTGTATTCATTGGAAGGACTGATGCTGAAGCTGAGACTCCAATACTTTGGCCACCTCGTGCGAAGAGTTGACTCTTTGGAAAAGACTCTGATGCTGGGAGGGATTGGGGCCAGGAGGAGAAAGGGACAGCAGAGGAAGAGATGGCTGGGTGGGATCACGGACTCAATGCACATGACTTTGGATGAACTCCGGGGAGTTGGTGATGGACAGGGAGGCCTGGCATGCTGCGATTCATGGGGTCACAAATAGTCGGACATGACTGAGTGACTGAACTGACTGACTTACTGACTGTTTATGGGGCTCTCAACGCAAGAATACTGAAGTGATTTGCCATTTCCTTTCTGCTTTATAGCAAACTGATTCAGTTATACACATATATGTGTGTGTATATATATTGTGTGTATATACATATATATGTGTGTGTGTGTGTGTGTGTGTGTGTGTGTGTGTACACACACATTCTTTTTATTTCATCTTTACTTTTTTTTTTTTTTTTTTTTTCCGTTTGGCAACATTTTTAACCATGTGGGATTAGTTCCCTGACCAGGGATTGAACATGCATGCCTGCAGTGGAAGTGTGGAGTCATAGCAAGTAAACTGCCAGGGATGTCCCATGTATGTTCTTTTCCATCATGATTCATTATAGGATACTGAATATAGGTCTCTGTCCTCTACAGTAGAAACTTGTCAATCCATTCCATATACTCTAGTTTATATCTTTTAACCCCAATCTCCTACTCCATTACTCCCCCAATTCTCTCAGCCTTGAAAACCACAAGTCTCTTCTCTATGTCCATGAATATGTTTTTGTTTCATACATCTGTTCATTTATCTTAGATTCCACATTTAAGTGATAGCATTTGTTGTTTGTCTTTCTCTCTGTGCCTCACTTCACTTAGTATGATCATCTCTCGGTCCATGCATGTTGACTCAAATTGCCTTATTGTTTTAGCTGTACAGATTCTTGTATCCTTTTAACCATACATAGAGTTATTCATCTGTGGTTATTTTCCCGGATATATTATGCAAACTTGTGTAGTACACCACTCTTGGAATAGCACGTCCATTTTGAAGCTGTATTAGTATTTTGTATGTTTATGTCAATCAGTTCAGTTCAGTCGGTCAGTCATAGCTGACTCTTTGCGACCCTGTGGACTGTAGGATACCAGGCTCTCCTACCCATCACCAATTCCTGAAGCCTGCTCAAACTCCTGTCCATCGAGTGGGTGATGCCATCCAAACATTTTATCCTCTGTCGTCCCCCTCACCTCCTGCCTTTGATCTTTCCCAGCATTAGGACTTTTCAAATGAGTCAGTTCTTCCCATCAGTTGGCCAAATTACTGGAGTTTCAGCTTCAGCATCAGTTCTTTAAATGAATATCCAGGAATAATTTCCCTTAGGATTGCCTTGTTTGATTTCCTTACAGTCCAAGGGACTCTCAGAGTGTATGTGGGTATGAATAAATATTTATTGTGCTTATGCTGGCCTCTTGTGGAGAAAGATAAGATTGTTATGAATATAATTTATAAAATCCAGATGTGTTCTCTCAAATGTGCATGTCAGTTCAGTTTAGTCACTCAGTGTTTCTGACTCTTAGCAACACCGTGGATTGCAGCACACCAGGCCTCCCTATCCATCACCTCTCCTGGAGATTCAGATCAGATCAGTCACTCAGTCATGTCCAAGTTTTTGAGGCCCAATGAATCGCAGCACGCCAGCCCTCCCTGTCCATCACCAAGTCCCAGAGTTCACTCAGACTCACGTCCATCGAGTCAGTGATGCCATCCAGCCATCTCATCCTCTGTCATCCCCTTCTCTTCTTGCCCCCCAATCCCTCCCAGCATCAGAGTCTTCTCCAATGAGTCAACTCTTCGCATGAGGTGGCCAAAGTACTGGAGTTTCAGCTTTAGCATCATTCCTTCCAAATAAATCCCAGGGCTGATCTCCTTCCAGAACATACTGATTGGATTTCCTTGCAGTCCAAGGAACTCTCAAGAGTCTTCTCCAACACCACAGTTCAAAAGCATCAATTCTTCGGCGCTCAGCCTTCTTTACTGTCCAACTCTCACATCCATACATGACCACAGGAAAAAGCATAGCCTTGACTAGGCGAAACTTTGATGGCAAACTAATGTCTCTGCTTTTGAATATGCTATCTAGGTTGGTCATAAATTTCCTTCCAAGGAGTAAGCGTCTTTTAATTTCATGGCTGCGGTCACCATCTGCAGTGATTTTGGAGCCCAGAAAAATCAAGTCTGACACTGTTTCCACTGTTTCTCCATCTATTTCCCATGAAGTGATGGGACCGGATGACATGATCTTCGTTTTCTGAATGTTGAGCTTTAGGCCAACTTTTTCACTCTCCACTTTCACTTTCATCAAGAGGCTTTTAGTTCCTCTTCACTTTCTGCTGTAAGGGTGGTGTCATCTGCATATCTGAGGTTATTGATATTTCTCCCAGCAATCTTGATTCCAACTTCTGTTTCTTCCAGTCCAGCATTTCTCATGATGTACTCTGGATATAAGTTAAATAAACATGGTGACAATATGCAGCCTTGACGTACTCCTTTTCCTATTTGGAACCAGTCTGTTGTTCCATGTCCAGTTCTAACTGTTGCTTCCTGACCTGCATACAGATTTCTTAAGAGGCAGATCAGGTGGTCTGGTATTACCATCTCTTTCAGAATTTTCCACATTTTGTTGTGATCCACACAGTCAAAGGCTTTGGCATAGTCAATAAAGCAGAAATAGATGTTTTTCTGGAACTCTCTTGCTTTTTCCATGATCCAGTGGATGTTGGCAATTTGATCTCTGGTTCCTCTGCCTTTTCGAAAACCAGCTTGAACATCAGGAAGTTCACAGTTCACATATTGCTGAAGCCTGGCTTGGAGAATTTTGAGCATTACTTTACGAGCGTGTGAGATGAGTGCAATTGTGCAGTAGTTTTAGCATTTTTTGGCATTGCCTTTCTTTGCGATTGGAATGAAAACTGATCTTTCCCAGTCCTGTGGCCACTGCTGAGTTTTCCAAATTTGCTGGCATATTGAGTGCAGAACTTTCACAGCATCATCTTTCAAGATTTGGAATAGCTCCACTGGAATTCCATCACCTCCACTAGCTTTGTTCGTAGTGATGCTTTCTAAGGCCCACTTGACCTCACATTCCAGGATGTCTGGCTCTAGGTCAGTGATCACACCATCGCGGTTATCTGGGTCGTGAGGATCTTTTTGTACAGTTCTGTGTATTCTTGCCATCTCTTCTTAATATCTTCTGCTTCTGTTAGGTCCATACCATTTCTGAAACTCATTTCCATTAAGTTGGTAATGACATCCAAACACCTAATTCTCTATCTTCCACTTCACCTCCTGCCTTCAATCTTTCCCAACATCAGGGACTTTTCCAATGAGTCAACTCTTCACATCAGGTGGCCAAATATGTGGGTATGAATAAATATTTACTGTACGTTTGCTTACATGGTAAAGCCTCTGCCTACAATGCAGGAGACCTAGGTTCAGTCCTGGGTTGGGAAGATCGCCTGGAGAAGAAAATGGCAACCCACTCCAATATACTTGCCTAGAGAATCCCATAGACAGAGGAGCCTGATAGGCTACAGTCCATGGGGTTGCAAAGAGTCGGACACGACTAAGCGACTTCACTCTGCTGCCCTGTCGTGGAGAAATAGAAGAATGGTTATGAATGTAATTCATAAAATCCAGATGTATTCTCACATGTGTATATGTGGGTATGAATAAATATTTACTGTGCATAAGATGCTGTCTCAGGGATAAACTGATAAATGCTAATGAATGTAGTTTATAAAATCCAAGGTATTCACTCATATGTATATGTGTGTAGAATACATATTTACTGTGCTTATGCTGTCGTCTCGTGAGAAAATAGAAGAATGTTTATTAATGTAATGTATAAAATCCAGATGTATTATCTCATAAGTACATGTGGGTATGAATTAATATATACTGTGCTTATTCTACCCTCTCCTGGAGAAATAGAAAAGTGCATATGAATGCAATTTATGAAAACCAGATATTTTCTTTACATGTTGAAAATGTACTGTATAACTTAAATAAAAATAATACATGCTCATAACAGAAAATGTGAAGTTGCTAGAAGAAGAAAAAATAGAAAAAAAATCACTCAGTATTTCATATACCATTGGCTGTGATTTCTGAGTTCCTGGGAAGGGGAGATAAAAAGATGAGGGTGCACTAGTTCTTTCAGTATAAAATCATCTTTTCTGCTATTTGAATGCTAACGTAGAACTTGGTTCTGATACGTGGTTCTTGCTTTGTTTCCTTATATATTTCCTTATATTTAAACTTCTATTTTTACAAATGCCTAGTAATTTGACCGCCTGTTTAGAGACTTTCTGCTTCAAGGTGTTTTGTTTATTTATTTATTTTTTGCATTGTTGCTATGATTAAAAATGTTGCAAGTCATGGCTATGGAAAATAGTGCTGTGGTGAACATTGGGGTGCATGTACCTTTTGGAAATAAGGTTTTTTCCAGGAATATGCACAAGAGAGGTGTTGCTAGGTCATATGGTAATTCTTGTTTTACTTTTATTTATCTATTTTACTTTAAATATTGTATTTGTTTTGCCATACATCAACATGAATCCGCCATAGGTGGACACATGTTCCCCACCCTGAACCCCCCTACCACCTCCCTCTCCATACCATCCCTCTGGGTCACCCCTAGGCACCAGCCATGAGCATCCTGTATCATGCCTCGAACTTAGACTGGTGATTCATTTCACATATATTATACATGTTTCAATGCCATTGTCCCAAATCATCCCACCCTTGCCCTCTCCCACCGAGTCCAAAAGACTGATCTATACATCTGTGTCTCTTTTGCTGTCTTGCATACAGGGTTATCACTATGATCTATCTAAATTCCATATATGTGCATTAGTATACTGTATTGGTATTTTTCTTTCTGGATTACTTCACACTGTATAATAGGCTCCAATTTCATCCACCTCATTAGAACTCATTCAAATGTATTATTTTTAATGGCGGAGGAATACTCCATTGTGTATATGTACCACAGCTTTCTTATCCATTCGTCTGCTGATGGACATCTAGGTTGCTTCCATGTCCTGGCTATTATAAACAGTGCTGCTATGAACATTGCAATCAATGTGTCTGTTTCAATTCTGGTTTCCTTGGTGTGTATGCCCAGCAGTGGGATTGCTGGGTTGTATGGCAGTTCTATTTCCAGTTTTTTAAGGAATCCCCACACTGTTCTCCATAGTGGCTGTACTAGTTTGCATTCCCACCAACAGTGTAAGAGGATTCCCTTTTTTCCACACCCTCTCCAGCATTTATTGCTTGTAGACTTTTGGATAGCAGCCATTCTGACTGGTGTGAAATGGTACCTCATTGTGGTTTTGATTTGCATTTCTCTAATAATGAGTGATGTTGAGCATCTTTTCATGTGTTTGTTAGCCATCTGTATGTCTTCTTTGGAGAAATGTCTGTTTAGTTTTTTGGCTCATTTTTTAATTGGGTCGTTTGTTTTTCTGGAATTGAGCTGCAGAAGTTGCTTGTATATTTTTGAGATTAATTCTTTGTCAGTTACTTCATTTGCTATTATTTTCTGTCATTCTGAAGGCTGTCTTTTCACCTTGCTTATAGTTCCCTTTGTTGTACAGAATCTTTTAACTTTAACTAGGTCCCATTTGTTAATTTTTGCTTTTATTTCCAACATTCTGGGAGGTGGGTCATAGAAGATCCTGCTGTGATTTATGTTGTAGAGTGTTTTGCCTATGTTCTGCACTAGGATTTTTATATTTTCTTGTCTTACGTTTAGATCTTTAATCCATTTTGAGTTTATTTTTGTGTATAGTCTTAAAAAATGTTCTAGTTTCATTCTTTTACAAGTGCTTGACCAGTTTTACCAGCACCACTTGTTAAAGAGATTATCTTTTCTCCATTGTATATGCTTGCCTCCTTTGTCAAAATAAGGTGTCCATAGGTGCATGGATTTATCTCTGGGCTTTGTATTTTGTTCCATCGATCTATATTTCTGTCTTTGTGCCAGTAATATACTGTCTTGATGACTGTAGCTTTGTAGTAGAGCCTGAAATCAGGCAGGTTGATTTTTCCATTTCCATTCTTCTTTCTCAAGATTGCTTTGGCTATTTGAGGTTTTCTGGATTTCCATACAAACTGTGAAATTATTTGTTCTAGCTCTGTGAAAAATACCGTTGGTAGCTTGATAGGGATTTCATTGAATCTATAGATTGCTGTGTGTAGTATATTCACTATATTCTATTTTCACTATATTGATTCTTCTGATCCATGAACACAGTCTATTTATTCATCTATCAGTGTCCTCTTTGACTTCTTTCACCAGTTTATTTATTATATATATATATATATATATATATATATATAGTTTTCTATATATAAGTCTTTTGTTTCTTTAGGTGGATATATTCCTAAGTATTTTATTCTTTTCATTGCAATGGTGAATGGAATTGTTTCCTTAATTTATATTTTAATTTTCTCATTATTAGTATATAGGAATGCAAGGGATTTCTGTGTGTTGATTTTATATCCTGCAACTTTACTATATTCCTTGATTAGTTCTAGTAATTTTCTGGTGGAGTCTTTAGGGTTCTCTATGTAGAGCATCATGTCGTCTGCAAACAGTGAGAGTTTTACTTCTTTTCCAATTTGGATTCATTTTATTTCTTTTTCTGCTCTGATTGCTGTGGCCAAAACTTCCAAAACTATCTTGAACAGTAGTGGTGAAAGTGGGCACCATTGTCTTACTCCTGACTTTAGGGGAAATGCTTTCAATTTTTCACCATTGACAATAATGTTTGGTGTGGGATTGTCATATATAGCTTTTATTCTGTTTAGGTATGTTATTTCTATGCCTGCTTTCTGGAGGGTTTTTATCATAAATGGATGTTGAATTTTGTCAAAAGTTTTCTCTGCATCTATTGAGATAATCATATGGTTTTTATTTTTCAATTTGTTACTGTGATGTATTACATTGATTAATTTGTGGATATTGAAGGATCCTTGCATCCCTGAGATAAAGCCCACTTGTTCATGATGTATGATCTTTTTAATATGTTGTTGGATTCTGATTGCTAGAATTTTGTCAAGGATTTTTGCATCTATGTTCATCAGTGATATTGGCCTGTAGTTTTCTTTTTTTGTGACATCTTTGTCAGGTTTTGGTATTAGGGTGATGGTGGCCTCATAGAATGAGTTTGGAAGTTTAGCTTCCTCTGCAATTTTCTGGAAGAGTTTGAGTAGGATAGGTGTTAGCTCTTTCCTAATTTTTTGGTAGAATTCAGCTGTGAAGCCGTCTGGACCTGGGCTTTTGTTTGTTGGAAGATTTCTGATTAGTTTCAATTTTAGTCCTTGAGATAGGTCTGTTAAGGTTTTCTATTTCCTCCTGTCTCAGTTTTGGAAAGTTGTACTTTTCTAAGAATTTGTCCATTTCTTCCAAGTTGTCCATTTTTTGGACATATAATTGCTGATAGTAATCTCTTATGATCCTTTGTATTTCTGTGTTGTCTGTTGTGATCTCTCCATTTTCATTTCTAATTTTATTGATTTGATTTTTCTCCCTTTGTTTCTTGATGAGTCTGGCTAATGGTTTGTCAATTTTATTTATCCTCTCAAAGAACCAGCTTTTGGCTTTGTTGATTTTTGCTATAGTCTCTTTTGTTTCTTTTGCATTTATTTCTGCCCTAATTGTTAAGATTTCTTTCCTCCTACTAACCCTGGGGTTCTTCATTTCTTCCTTTTCTAGTTGCTTTAGGTGTAGAGTTAGGTTATTTTTGACTTTTTTCTTGTTTATTCAATTATGCCTGTATTTCTATGAACCTTCCCCTTAGCACTGCTTTTACAGTGTCTCACAGGTTTTGGGTTGTTGCATTTTCATTTTCTCTCGTCTCTATATTTTTATTTCTTTCTTATTTCTTCTGTGATTTGTTGGTTATTCAGCAGTGTGCTGTTCAGCCTCCATATGTTGGCATTTTTAATTGTTTTTCTCCTGTAATTGAGACCTAATCTTACTGCATTGTGGTCAGAAAATATGCTTGGAATGATTTCAGGGTTTTTTTTAATTTACCAATGCTAGATTTATGGCCCAGGATGTGATCTATCCTGGAGAAAGTTCCATGTGTGTTTGAGAAAATTGTGAAATTCATTATTTTGGGGTGAAATGTCCTATAGATGTCAATTAAGTCTAACTGTCTATTGTATCATTTAAAGTTTGTGTTTCCTTGTTAATTTTCTGTTTAGTTGATCTATCCATAGGTGTGAGTGTATTAAAGTCTCCCACTAGTAGACTAGTGTTATTGTTAATTTCCCCTTTCATACTTTTTAGCATTTATCTTACATATTGTGGTGCTCCTATGTTGGGTGCATATATATTTATATTTATATTTATAATTGTTATATCTTTTTCTTGGATTGATCCTTTGATCATTATCTAGTGTCCTTCTTTGTCTCTTTTCACAGCCTCTGTTTTAAAGTCTATTTTATCTGATATGAGTGTTGCTACTCCCACTTTTTTGTTGTTGTTGTTGGTCTCTATTTGCGTGGAATATCTTTTTCCAGCCCTTCACTTTCAGTCTGTATGTGTCCCTTGATTTGAGGTGGGTCTCATTTAGATGATATATATAGGAGTCTTGTTTTTGTATCCATTCAGCCAGTCTTTATCTTTTGGTTGGGGCATTCAACCCATTTACTTTTAAGGTAATATTGTTAAGTATGTTCCTGTTGGCATTTACTTTATTGTTTTGGGTTCGAGTTTATACACCCTTTTTCTGTTTCCTGTCTAGAAAAGATCCTTTAGCATTTGTTGGAGATCTGGTTTGGTGGTGCTGAATTCTCTCAGCTTTTGCTTATCTGTAAAGCTTTTGATTTCCTCTTTCATATTTGAGTGAGATCCTTGCTGGGTACAGTAATCTGGGCTGTAGGTTATTTCCTTTCATCACTTTAAGTATGTCCTGCCATTGCCTCCTGGCCTGAAGAGTTTTTGTTGAAAGACCAGCTGTTATCCTTATAGAAATCCCCTTGTGTGTTATTTGTTGCTTTTCCCTTATTGCTTTTAATATTTGTTCTTTGTGTTTGATCTTTGTTAATTTGATTAATATGTGTCTTGGGGTGTTTCACCTTCGATTTATCCTGTTTGGGACTCTCTGGGTTTCTTAGACTTGGGTGATTACTATTATCTCCTCAAGTACTTTCTCATGATCTTTCTTTTTGTCTTCTTCTTCTGGGACTCCTATGATTCGAATGTTGGGATGTTTAACATTTTCCCAGAGGTCTGAGACTGACCTCATTTCTTTTAATTCTCTTTTCTTTTTTCCTTTCTGATTCATTTATTTCTACCATTCTATCTTCTCCCTGACTAATCCTATCTTCTGCCTCCATTATTCTACTATTTGTTCCCTTCAGAGTGTTTTTGATCTAATTCATCACATTATTCATTATATATTGACTCGTTTTTATTTCTTCTAGGTCCTTGTTAAACCTTTCTTGCATCTTCTCAATCCTTGTCTCCAGGCTATTTATCTGTGATTCCATTTTGTTTCCAAGATTTTGGATCATTTTCACTATCATTATTAGGAATTCTTTCTAAGGTAGATTCCCTATCTCTTGCTTTTTTATTTGGTTTGGTGGGCATTTATCCTGTTCCTTTACCTTCTGGGTATTCCTCTGTCTCTTCATCCTGTTTATATTGCTGTGTTTGGGATGGCCTTTCTGTATTCTGACAGTTTGTGGAGTTATCTTTATTGTAGTATTTCCTCGCTGTGGATGGGGGTTGCACAGGTGGCTTGTCAAGGTTTTCTGGTTAGGGAAGCTTGTGTCGGTGTTCTGGTGGGTGGAGCTGGATTTCTTCTCTCTGGAGTGCAATAAAGTGTCCAGTAATGATTTATGAGATGTCAATGGGTTTGCAGTGACTTTGGGCAGCCTGTATATTGAAGCTCAGGGCTGTGTTCCTGTGTTGCTAGAGAATTTGCATGGTATGTCTTGTTCTGGAGCTTGTTGGCCCTTGGGTGGTGCTTGGTTTCCGTGTAGGTATGGAGGCGTTTGATGAGCTCCTGTCAATTAATGTTCCCTGGAATCAAGAGTTCTCTGGTGTTCTCAGGATTTGGACTTAAGCCTCCTGCTTCTGATTTTCAGTCTTATTTTTACAGTAGCCTCAAGACTTATCCATTTGTACAGCACAGTTGATAATACATCTAGGTTAAAGATGGAAATTTTCTCCACAGTGAGGGACGCCCAGAGAGGTTCGCAGAGTTACATGGAGAAGAGAAGTGGGAGGAGGGAGATAGAGATGACCTGAATGAGATGAGGTGGAATCAAAAGAGGAGAGAACAAGCTAGCCAATAAACACTTCCTTATGTGCAATCCACAGTCTGGACCACTCATAGATGTTCATGGAGTTATACAGAGAAGAGAAGAGGAAGGAAGGAGACAGAGGTGGACAGGAGGATAAAGGTAGGAATCAAAAGGAGAGAGACAGATCCAGTAAGTAATCAGTTCCCTGAGTGTTCTCCACCGTCCAGAATACACAAAGAGATTCACAGACTTGGGTAGAGCAGAGAAGGGGGACGGAGGAGATAGGCTACCTGGTGGAGAAAAAGGAGAGTCCAAATGGGGAGAGAGCAGTCAAGCCAGTAATCTTGCTCCCAAGTAAAAATGGGTACTGAAGTTTGGGTTCTTCAGATCAGATCAGATCAGTCACTCTATCGTGTCTGACTCATTGCGACCCCATGCACCGCAGCACGCCAGGCCTCCCTGTCCATCACCAACTCCCGGAGGTCATCCAGACTCACATCCATCGAGTCAGTGATGACATCCAGCCATCTCATCCTCTGTAGTCCCCTTCTCCTCCTGCCCCCAATCTCTCCCAGCATCAGAGACTTCTCCAGTGAGTCAACTCTTCGCATGAGGTGGCCAAGATACTGGAGTTTCAGCTTTAGCATCATTCCTTCCAAAGAAATCCCAGGGCTGATCTCCTTCAGAATGGACAGGTTGGATCTCCTTGCAGTCCAAGGGACTCTCAAGAGACTTCTCCAACACCACAGTTCAAAGCATCAATTCTTCGGCGCTCAGCCTTCTTCACAGTCCAGCTCTCATTTCCATACATGACCACAGGAAAGACCATAGCCTTGACTAGGCAAACCTTTGTTGGCAAAGTGATGTCTCTGCTTTTGAATATGCTATCTAGGTTGGTCATAACTTTCCTTCCAAGGAGTAAGCGTCTTTTAATTTCATGGCTGCAGTCACCATCTGCAGTGATTTTGGAGCCCAGAAAAATCAAGTCTGACACTGTTTCCACTGTTTCCCCATCTATTTCCCATGTAGTGATGGGACCAGATGCCATGATCTTCGTTTTCTGAATGTTGAGCTTTAAGCCAACCTTTTCACTCTCCACTTTCACTTTCATCAAGAGGCTTTTGAGTTCCTCTTCACTTTCTGCCATAAGGGTGGTGTCATCCACATATCTGAGGTTATTGATATTTCTCCCAGCAATCTTGATTCCAACTTCTGTTTCTTCCAGTCCAGTATTTCTCATGATGTACTCTGCATATAAGTTAAATAAACATGGTGACAATATACAGCCTTGACGTACTCCTTTTCCTATTTGGAACCAGTCTGTTGTTCCATGTCCAGTTCTAACTGTTGCTTCCTGACCTGCATACAGATTTCTCAAGAGGCAGATCAGGTGGTCTGGTATTCCCATCTCTTTCAGAATTTTTCACAGTTTGTTGTGATCTACACAGTCTTAGAGGTACAAAATTGATAACAAATACCAAAAAACAAAGATTAAAAATCTAAAGTAGAGGTTGGATTTTCAAAAATACGATATTAAAAAAAAACAGTGACAAAAATTATCAAATATATATATGTATATATAAAGTTTGCTTTAAAAAATAGGATCTCTTTTTTTGCAAAGTAATAGGTTATAAAAACAAAGCTGAAGGAGTAATAGAGTACTTAAAAAATAAAAAAATAATAAAAAATTAAAGAATGATAGTAAAAATATATCTAGGACTTCCTCTGGTGTTGTTGTGGGCAGTGTGGGGTCAGTTCATTTTCAGATAGTTCCTTGATCCAGCTTATTTTTCTCAAGATCTATAGGCCCCTTCCTATGTAGTCGGTACCAACTACAGGGTTTTAATCTATTGCACCTGTCACTTCCAAGGAGGTTCCCTCTGTTTTAGCTTCTTCTGTTTGATGGTCTCTTCAGTGTCTAATTTCCACCCTAACACAGGGGGCGGTGGTGGACACTTTTTTAAGCTCACTTGTTCAGTCATTCTGTGGGGAGGAAGGGAGGCTGCAAACAAATAACACTGGCTTGTGCTCGCAGTGTCTCCGCCACACTGGGTTTGCCCCTGCTCACGGCGTGTGTTTCCCTGTCTACCCTGCTTAGGCTCCAGGTTGCTTTGCCAGGAACTCTCTGAGGCCGGCCCTGGGTTGTATGCACTTCCCAGGTCTAAGCCGCTCAGGTTCAGGTAGTTGGTTAGTCCTCAGAGGCACAGACTCGGTTGGGCCTCTGTTTTGTGCCCTTCCCAGGTCTGAGCAGCTCAGGTGACCAGGTGTTTGGTGAGCTCAGTTGTTGCAACTTATTGCCTCCCCCATCTCTGCTGCTCGGTTTTCTGGGTTACAACCAGTGCACCTTCTCAGGCAGTTGTTGACCGTCCAGAATACCAAGAAGTCTTGTTTAGCAATGAAGCCTACTTGCAGTATGGTAGATGATGCCTCTCTGGGGCTGCGACTACCCTCTTCCAGCTCTGGCTGCCCTCACCTGCCTGTCACCGGAGTCAGAGGGGATGGGCCAGTTTACAGCCGGCTAGCTCTGCTCAGTCATTGTTCTGTGATCAGGCCTGATAGTGTCTTGTTGCTGCTGCTAAGTCGCTTCAGTCTTGTCTGACTCTGTGCGACCCCATAGACAGTAGCCCACCAGTCTCTGCCGTCCCTGGGATTCTCCAGGCAAGAACACTGGAGTGGGTTGCCATTGCCTTCTCCATTGTGTGAAAGTGAAAAGTGAAAGTGAAATCATTCAGTTGCATCCAACTCGTAGCGACCCCATGGACTGCAGCCTACCAGGCTCCTCCATCCATGGGATTTTCTAGGCAAGAGTACTGGAGTGGCTTGCCATTGCCTTCTCCGGATGGTGTCTTAGGTTAGGGCTTTTCACGTGGTAGCTATCCCACAGTCTGGTTTGCTATCCCAAGTTAGTTCCCTCAGATTGCCCTTGGGACATTTAGTCCCGGCCCTTACTCTAAGCAATGCAGCCTGCACCTCCCTGTCCAGCCCCCGCTTGCTATTGGCAGAAGCAGGCGTCTGTGCTGCTTCTCTGCTGGGAGTTACTGTTGGGCATGTAATCTGTGGGGTTTATTTATTTATTTATTTTTCTTCCCTGTTATGCAGCACTATGTGGTTCCAAGGCTCACCACAGACTTGGCAGTGAGAGTGTTTCCTGGTGTTTGGAAACTTCTCTCTTTTTTAATACTCCCTTCCCAGGATGGAGCTCCGTCCCTACCTCTTTTGTCTCTCTTTTTATCTTTTATATTTTTTCCTACCTCCTTTCAAAGACAACGGGGCTGCTTTGCTGGGTGCCTGATATCCTCTGCCAGCATTCAGAAGTTGTTTTGTGAAGCATTCAAGTGTTCTTTTGATGAATTTATGGGGGAGAAAGTGGTCTCCCCATCCTATTCCTCCGCCATCTTAGGACTGCCCCCTCTGTTTTACTTTTAAAGGAGCTGCCATACTGTTCACCATATTGGCTGTACCAATTTACATGCCCACTGACAGTGCAAGAGGGTTCCTTTTTCTTGACACTCTCCCCATGAATTATTGTTTGTAGAATTTTTGACGATAGCTGTTCAGACTGGTGTGAAGTAATAACTCACTGTAGTTTTGATTTGCATTTCTCTAATAATTAGTGATATTGAGCCTCTTTTGATGTGTTTTGTCTTCATCTGTATGTCTTCTTTGCATAAATTTCTATTTAGATCTGCCTGTTTTTTTATATTGAGGTTTTTTTTTTTTTTCTTGATACTTGAGTACCTGAGCTTTTGTATGTTTTGGAGAACAGTGCCTTGATAACTAATGGGAACTACCTGTGTAGCACAGGTAACTGTCCTCAATGTTCTGTGGTGACCTAAATGCAAAGGAAATTCAAACAAATATGGTATATACACACACACACAAACACACAACTGATTTAGTTTGCTGTACAGCAGAAAGTAACACAACATTGTAAAGCAACTACATGTGTACATACCATAGGCTCCATTTATAGGAAGTTCTAGATGAAGCAAAAGTAATCTATACTAATGGAACTGAGGATAGGGGTTTCATGGGGGAAGCACAGTGTGGGCAAGGGTACCACAGAGATTTCCTAGGATGCTGAGAAAATATTGCACTGAGCATCATATATATAGTCTTGGTGAAATTTCATAAATATTTCTACAATGTAAATTCCAAACAGGGTCTTGCTAAGTGGCTCCATATATTTATAAATTTACTAGATAATGTCAAGTTGTCCTTCAGAAAGTGGCATCACACTATGCTTTCACAACGCTGCATGAGCACTCATTTTCAAATCCCTCATCCTCAATTTGGAGGAAACATTTGATATCTATCAACTTTTTCATTGAACTTTGGCAAATTGCATAATGAGAAATCATATTCCATTATTGTTTTGGCTTGCATTTCTTTTATTACCAATTAGTTTCAACATTTCATCCTGTTTTTTGGTAATTTTTCTTTTTTTTTTTTTTTTTTTTGAGCAATTTGTATTTGTTTGTACTGTATGTTTACTTCATGGTTGTCTTCTATTGGATTTTTCATCTTCTTGTCTTATTTTGACTTTTTAACTCTGCATAAATTAGTTTAATGAGCTCTCTGTCATCTATCTTCCAAATATTTCTCAATTCTCTTTTTCTAAGTCCTTGTTTATTATTTATTTACAAGAATTTTACTACACAGTGTAATTTTCCCTTTTTAGCTTCTGGACAAAGATCACCTAAATTAAGAGATTTAAATAACTGAGAAAATTCCAGGAAGCTAGAGGGTGTACATTGAAAGAATTACGGAGTGGCAGAGAACTCACTCTGAGTCCACCTGTATGCCTTTCCACATGGACTTTTCAATAAACTATTTAATTTACACTGAAATATATATTTATATATAGAGAGAGGAAAAAGTAAGTGAAAGTGGGTAGTGCCATGATGTGCCAAGATGAAGCCAGGACCGATGGATCTGCACCTGGGACTCCAAATAGATGAGGCAGCCATAGGCTTGATCAGCCCTGTGACGCCAACAGGGACACGTCTCTCGAGCTGTGATTGGAGGACTCAGGGACCCCCAACACGTGCTCAAAGCCAAGGTCACGAGGAGGGAAGCACAAGCAGGGCGATGATGCTGCCCAGTAAGCCTGTCTCCCTTGGGCCAGAGGGAAGACATAAAGCAAAAATTGGGTGCATTAAGTTGACCTGACAAACAAAGGAAACTAAAATAAAATCTACAAGAACAAAACTAAGTAAAGCACAACCTGGAAAACAAAACTAGAACAAGATTCTAGTTGAGGAATAAAGCAATTAAAACTAACATATTTTGAGAGGAAAGGAAAGAAAGAATGAATGAATATGCAGTTAAACAGAGGTAGATAAAGATGATTTATATACATTAGTAATTAACTGCAAGGGGGAAAGCAAACAAAGGAATAAATGTAGAAAAATAATAATAGGTTTAAAAAGTGAAAACTTAAAATTAGAGAAAGATAAAAGAAAAATAAAAGGAAAACTCCACAGAACTGAAAAAGCCAAATGTAGAAACAGGTTTATAAAAGAAATAAAAAATTTGAGGAGGAAAATAAAAAGCTCAAAACTTCAATAGATTTCATAGTACCAATAAAATCTACAACTGCAACGGGGGAGGGGGATCCAAAAGAATCTACAGAGCACGTCAAAACAGAAGAATAATATACGTTTATTTTGAGTCACTGCTGTCAGAGTCCAATCCATAGCTGGAAGTCAGAGTCCATCTCATCTCCCTAGGATACCCTCCAATATTGTGCTGATCTCTGGACCTGCTGTGACTGCAGCTCAAGTACTAATCTGGTCCTACTCCTTATGTGTTCTTGCCTGCAATGTCCACAGTTATCAGAACTAGGGCATTTTCTTTTGTGGGAGCTCTCAATGACCTTTTACATATTCTGTAACCACATAGTCTGCCTAGTTGATCGTGTGGATTTAATCTGCAGCTTGTACAGCTGGTAGGAAGGTTTTTAGGTCTTCTTCCTTAGCCACATTGCTCCTGGGTTTCAATTGTGGTTTTATTTCCATCTCTGCATGTGGATTGTCCTCTGGGGTTTGTTCCTGAGGCTGCCCTGGAGGACTTGGGTTTGCCCCTGTGAGGGCCAGGTGTGGAAGTAGGGCAGCTGCTTGGGTCACAGGGGTTCTGGCAGCACCAGGTACTCAGGGGGGTTGGGGACTACAGCAGCATCTAGAAGGGCACACAGTATTGGCCAGTACACTCCAGTATTCTTCCTGGAGAATCCCTCACTGACAGAATCCTGGCAGGCCACAGTCTACAGGGTAGAAAAGAGTCAGACACTACTAAACCAATTCTGCGTGCAGAGACCTAAGACATTATTTGCCTGTGGCAGCCCTTCCCAGTAAGAGTTGAGCATGAAGTTGGCACAGCTGCTTGGCTTGCAGGGACCCTGGGAGCGCCAAGTGTACAGGGATTCACACTGCCTCCACTGCAGGAGTTATGGCCCTATCAGAGTCTTTTTTCCAGCCTCTTGTAGCTGGCGATTAGGAGGCCTCTTTGGCTAGTTTTTATCCGTGACTCCACCAAATCAGATATTTAGAGGGTTTCCTTGTCTGGGTTCCTTGTCTGTTGTCCAGTGCATCAGGCACATAACAGGGCCCTCTTCACTGGGGTGCTACTCTGTAGTTCGGTTCATCAGGCACTTAAAGGGGCTCCCTGGGTGGAGTGCTGCTCTGTAGTTCGGTGATTCAGGTGCTTGATGGGCCAGCCTCTCTATTGTTCAGCTGCTGATGCAGGCATGTGGAAAGTGAGAGGCTATGGTGATGCCTCCACCCCCTACGCGTGACTCAGCAATGTCACCTTGCTTCCATGGCCGCCTGACTTACCTCTGCAGACATTTCCCACCACAGTCTCCTCCCACACATCCCCTCAACCCGTCTCTCCATAGTCAACAGCAGCCCTCACCCTGGGATTGCTCCACAGTCACCACCTCCAGCTCCCAGATGTGCCTTCTAGGGGAACTGCATCCCTGTCTGGGGTTTGTATGGTTGCAGCGAGGCCAATGAAAATAATGTCTTATTTTCTTTCCATTTAGGCTGCCGCAGATCAGCTGTTTCTCAGCCTTAAAAGTTTCTCCTCTGATCCAGACAATTACCCCAATGTGGGGACTGGACACCTACTTCAGTTCTGCCACCCACGGTGGCAGGTTCAGTCCTACTAACACTCTTGTTTCCCCACCCTGGTTCCTTCATCCTACCGAAATGTGTGGTTCTATATATTATTTTCTGATGGTCAGGTACTCCTGTCAGCTCTCAGCTGGTGTTTTGCAAGCACTTCTGTGTCTGAAGATGTATTCCTGACATGTCCCTGGATAGAGAGGTATTCCACGTCCACCTACTCCTACACCATCTTGTTCATTTCAACTTTTTGACTGTTAGAAATGACTGCTATGGACATTAATGTGCACATCTTTGGGCGAACATTTTTTTCTTTCATGCTTATTGGTATAAACCTAGGAATGCGATAGCTGGGTCATATGGTAACTCAATGTTTAACTTTTTAAGAAGCATCCAAACTCTTTTCTATTGTGGCTGTACCGTTTTGTATTCCCATAAGCAGTGCATAAAAGTCCAAATACTTTTACCTCCTCATCACACTTGTTCTTGTCTGTTCTCTCATTAGAACCATCCCTTTGTTGTGCCCTGTGTGCTTAGCTGGTATATGTATATCTTTTTTAGTGAATTTCATGTTCAATTTTTTTGTCCATTTTTCTGCATTGGTGCCTTTCATGTATTTTGTCAGATTCTTAAATTTTTCATATTTCAATGTTACAGTTATTATTTTTTATTTTAATTTTCCACTGTCTGTCCTACTATATAGAAAAGCAATTGATTACATATCATATATCATCTGTATATCTTGCAATATTGCTTAAATTAATTCTTAGTTTTAGTTATTCTGTGGTTGCTCTAGATTTCATTGGATATTCTACATAGATATCACCAACAAATAAGAACAGTTTAATTCTTCTTTTCCAAACTGGATAACTTCTCAATCATTTCACAATCCATGACTTTGTGGGCAAAAATTCAGTATAATGAAAGTGGACATCTTTTTGTTGATTCAGATTTTAGAAGTAAAGCACTGAATATTCTACTATAAAGTTTGATGTTAGTTATACCATTTATTACCTTCATCAGGTGGAGAAAGTTTTCTATTTCTAGTTTGCTAAGAGTTTTTATACAGACTGTGTTCAGTTGTGTCCAGCTCTTTGTGAACTCATGGACGGTAAGCACAACAGGCTCCTTTGGCCTTGAGGATTTTCCAGACAAAAATACTGGAGTGGGTTGCCATGCCCTTCCCCAGGGGATCTTCCCAACCCAGTGATGGAACCCAGGTGTCCTGCATGACAGGCAAATTCTTTACCAGCTGAGCCACAAGGGAAGCAAAGTGGAGCAAGGGCAAGTGTATTCAGTGCAGGCTCACAGCTTGAAGACAGGGGTTTCAGACTGGAAACCAGGAAACTGAGAAGAGCTACATGAACACTGAGAAAAGGAAGTGGAATGGGAAAGTTTTCTGGTAGGTGGCCCACAATTAAATGGCCTTCATTGTGCTTTCAGACCACTTGTAAGAGGAGAGTGGAATGATTCTCATTTCCATAGACACTTCAATACAGCCTAATTATCATGAAGGGATTGTAGGCAAGATATTAAAAACTAGTTAATGGTGAAAGATGAGAGAGAACAGAATGAAAGCCTGAATAATGTGGCTGCAAGGCAAGGTTTGGAGGAGACACACTCTGCCTGCAATGTGACCCATCAGAGTAGACTTAGAGAGATAAGGATGGGAGGTGAGTTTGGAGGGCTCTCAAGGGCGTTCAAAATGCCTCATTTCTCCCAGGAAATTATCTGAGTTGCTCCCCATCTTCTGTAGAGGTGTCAGGATGGGGCTTTGTGATGTCAAGGCTCACCCAGAGCCACTATTGGCTGAGGAAGTGACTTGCTGACCGCATAAAGCATAATGGTGTGGCCCCCTGGGGATGGGTATATAAGGGATGCTCAGGGGCTCTGGAGCAGACGACCACGAGTCTTCAAAATGGCTAAGCTGACTGGGAAGCCACAAGGCTCTAGAGTTGTTATGGAACAGCCAACTCTAGATACCCAGGAGGAAAAGATGAAGACCTCCTATCAACTGAGGTCCAAAACAAGTCAAGGTGAGCTGAACCCACCCATGGTCCTCTTGCCCATTGACACCATCTCATAAGACCCCCTTCTCTGTCCTTGCCTGGCACATGCCCCTTCTCTGCCCACACCCCTTCTCCTGAAGCCATTGTTCCCATCTGTCTTCACCCTCTTCCCCAAGCCAATGCCCTTCTATGCTCCCTGTCTTGTTTTCTCCAGATGGCCAGGGTAACCATGTGGGTGAATAAGCACATTTAAGCAAAGCTGACTAAGGAAGCTTCTCAAAAAGTCCCACCTAAAGAAACTGAAGAAATTCTGAGGCTCAAAGCTCTGTAGCCAGTGTTCCAAGGTGAATGAAGAGCTCAATCACTCTCACTGTCCTCTGAGGTCTCAGTACCACTCCCCACTCTCCAGCACCTCCAGCCCCTGTACCCTGACCCACTCAAGGCACTCTCAGGTATCCTATGGACTTGGTCCTATTGGGAAGTGACCACAGGTCATCTGCTGCTGAAGGAGGCCAAACAGCAGGAGGAAACACTACACCACCCCCTCCCTGTCCCCTCAAAGCACAAGTCCAGCTCTCTGAAGTCTCCCAGACCCCCAGAGCTGGCTGCCTCAACCACCTGTCAGACCAGGGGTTAGGGTACCTGCTGCATCTTCTCAGGGCTTCTGAGAGCCTAGCACACATCAGTTGAGACTGGGAGAACTTGGGTGAGTGAGACACCGAGTGGACTAGCCCTGCCCTCACCTGTGGCATCCTGCCCGAACGCCCCACCCCGGCCCTCGCCAGTAGTTGCAGCTGTCGGGCCTGGCCAGCTGGGTGTCCTGGTGGTGCCACTCCCAGGTCAGCAGGTCCAGGCAGCTGCAGTGACCCAGCTGCATGCATACGGTGCCATCAGCACTCAGCACCTGGCCTGGGGAGCAGTAACAGCTGGGCTGGCAGCACCATACACAATGCTGGGGGACAAGGAACGGGGGGCCCGGGTCAGTGGGAAGCACAAGGCCCAAGGGGACTGCTGCAGGATGGAGGGGGGCTCCTGGGAGCCACGATGAAGTGAAGAAGGAGGCTGCTGGGGACGGGCGCTGGGCAGGGAGTGCGATGCGCCGGTTCATTGCTGTCTTTTCTAAATACAGTTTATGCCAAGTTTCCACTGGAGTTTCTCCTTCAGGGGGAGTGGGGAAGGGACAGCCTGAGAGGAGCTTCCTTGAATGGTGTATTTGCCAGACGTTGGGCCCCGTGGAGGGTTGAGTGGGGACCAAGGCAGGTCTCCTAGGATGGAGGGAGCTGGGGACCAGAAAGCTGGTGGGAGCAGTGGGCATTTGGGAAGGTGCTGGAGCTCCCTAGGAGAGGCCTGGACCAGGAACCTTGCCCTGGTCCTCCCGCCTCCATGTGGAGCCTCCAGTCCTCTTTGGACAGGCCTGAGCAGGGCTTAAAGCACCGTCCCTTCACCCTAGCTGTTTGCTACAGCATCTTTAGATTCATGCCGCTTCCACTCCACTGCGCAGGCGGCAGTGGTGGCGGGCGGGCCTGGCTCCTTCTCCATGGTCTGGGAGTGGCCCCACACCCCGGCACACGCGTGCACACTCGCGCGTGCACAAGATCAAGGTCTGCACACCAATGCCCCCCCCCCCCACGCTGGGAGTTTCCAATGATCCACCAAGAGGACTTCCCTTTTCCTGTGTGTTCCTGTTGTTTCTATCATAAAACGTGTCAACTGAGAAACGTATATGCACTAAGGACAACAAGGGCTGCTAGATGAGGCTCACTCCTGCTGCTCTCTAGAACCAGGAGCCAGGCCATCTGGGCACAGACCCCTAACCTTCTGCCAAGTGTGAACGGCCCCAGGTCAGAGGGACCACACCCTGCCCTCTGGCAACGTGACTGTCAGGAACCCAGACTAACTATAAGGTCATCACAGTAACGAGGGCAGGGAGGACCAAAGGTGCTGTACTTGGCCCCTTTGATGGCGGTGCAGTTGGTCACTGCAGAGTGGGGAGGGTGCCGGGTGGGTAGACAGCTGTGGGAGTCACACCCCCACCCCCCACCCACCTCTCAGCTTGCCTCCCCAGAATGCCCCCCACAGCTTTCCCACCTCTCTTCCTTAACCCGCACTGCCATCCCTGGCTGGTACCTGGGCACAGCAGAGCCTGGCATGCCCCTCCTGGGTCAGAGGCTCTTTGCAGTACCCCCAGGCCCTGGGGTGGGAGCTGGTCACAGGCTCGGTTCTGGGTCGGGAGAACCATCCCCCACAGCTCTGGCTACAGCTGGACCAGGGTTCCCAAGGCCCCAGCCTCAGCTCCCAGGAAATAAAAGAGGAAGCACTGGCGAGGGGCTGGGCTTGGCTGGGGCAAGGCGACGGGGCACATCTGGGCTCCCTGAGATGCACGGTCATAGCTCTGGCAGGAGGCTGGGCTCCTCCTCTGCCTTGGGGTCTGGGAAAAGAGGGGGTGCTGAGGCCAGCAGGGGGCAGCAGGGCCACGCTGGATGGCACCCCACCGGGAGGCCTGGTGCAGAAGCAGTGTCTATGGTGCTGGGCTGGGCCACAAGAGGCAGAGCACTTGGTCCTTGGGGTCCAGGGTGACCACGTGGGCTGACCTGGGTTGCAAAGCAGGGAGAAACAGAGAGGACAGCGGAGGCTGAAGGGGCCCAAAGGGTGGTGGGGGAGGGTGGTTCGGGAAGAGTGCACTACACAGGACAGGCCAACCCTTCTCTGCTCCCACCCCTGCAAAGGGCTTTCCTCCCTAGTGCAACCCCCCACCCCTGCACAGACCCACTCTGGCAGGGCGGGGGTGGGGGTGAAGTCAGGAGAGGTCCCTTTCTCACCCTCCTCATAAGGCCAGGAGATGCAGTTAGTGATGAGGCCAGAGACACAAGAGCTGGTAGAGAAGCAGCAGATGGTGGGGGTGCTCTTACAGGCTGAATGTGTTCCCACAAATTCATATGTTGGAGCCCTAACATGTATACTTGACTACAGAATTGTGACCTTGTTTGGAGGGGGAGGGGAGTCTTTTCAGAGGTGATCAAGTTAAAATGGGGCCATTAGGGTGACCCAAACCCAGTGTGACTGGTGTCCTTCTACAAAGGGGAAATTGGGACCTAGGTGCAGACAGATGGGATACAGACCCAGGGAGGAGACGGTTATGATAAACAGGTGGGAGGGATGCAGCCACAGGCCAAGGGACGCCAGGAATTGCCCACAAACTCCACAAGACGAGGGGGTCTGGGAACAGCTCCAGCAGACGGAGATGGTTGGGAAGAGTGAGACTGGTGAGGAAGGGCAGGCAAGGGGCACACGAGAGCTTGGCTTCAAAGGTCTGCATACTGTGCCCGTGGGAGGGGTCATCTCTGTGGCCCATGGAGGCCAACAACCCCCTTCCCGCCTCCCATGCAGAGGAGAGACAGAGGGTCCTCGGGATCATGGGGCCCTTGCAGGGGCAGCAGCCTCACCAATTCTCACACTGACTAAGCACAAAACTGTCTGGGGGTGGAGGAGTCCCTGTGGGTACAAGGGCAGTAACCATAGGAGACTCCAAGTGGAGCAAAGGCAAGTAAATTCAGTGCATTCTCACAGCCTGAAGAGTAGGGATTCACACTCGAAACTTGAAAACTAAGGAGAGCTATGTGAATACTGAGAAAAAGAGGTAGGATGGAAGTTTTCTGGTAGGTGGCCCAGAATTAAATGGTCTTCAGGGTGTTTTAAGACCACCTTGTACGAGGAAAGCAGATACTTAAACACAGCCTAATTATCAAGGAGGGATTTTAGGCAAAATATTACAAACTAGATAATGATGAAAGGTGAGATAGAACAGAATGAAAGCGTGAATACTGTGGCTGTGAAACCAGTTTTGGAGGAGACACACTACCACCACCATGTGACATACTAGTGTTGAGTTAGAGAGATGAAGATGACAGGTGAGGTTCACCGGCTCATAAGGGGCACTAAAAATGCCTCTTTTATCCCACCAAACCATCTTAATTTCTCCCCATCCTACCCTAGAGCTGTCAGGAAGGGGCTTTGTGATGTCAAGGCTTACCTAGGGCCACCATTAGCTGGGGAAGTGAATTGATGACCCCATAAAACATAAGAGTGTGCCCCCTGGGCAGGGGGTATATAGGGGTACTTAGTGGCACTGGAGCAGACCACTGTGAAAATTCAAAATGGCAAAGACAGCGCCAAGTGGAGCAAAATCACGTGTATTCACTGTTTCATAGCCTGAAGAGAGGGGTTTCAGACTGGAAACTGGAAAACTGAGGAGAGCTATGTGAACACTGAGAAAAGGAGGTGGGATGGAAGTTTTCTGATAGGTGGCCCACAATTAAATGGCCTTCAAGGTACTTTCAGACCACCTTGTAGGAAGAATGTGGAATGATCCTCATTTCCACAGACACTTGAATACAGCCTAGGCAAGATATTAAAAGCTAGATAATGGTGAAAGGTGAATGAGAACAGAATGAAAGCCTGAATACTGTGGCTGTGAAGCCAGGTTTGGAGGAGAGACACTACCCCTGCTATGTGACACAGCATTGTGAAGTTAGAGAGACAAAGAAGGCAGATGAGCTTATTGGGCTCATAGTGGCACTTAAAATGACTCTTTTAGGTCTAGCTTGTTCATTGTGTCATTTAAAGTGTTTCCTTGTTAAGTTTCTGTTTTGTTGATCTATCCATAGGTGTGAGTTTGTATTAAAGTCTCCCACTGTTATTGTGTTATTGTTAATTTCTCCTTTCATGCTTGTTAGCATTTGCCTTACATATTGTGGTGCTCTTATGTTTGGTGCTGCTGCTGCTACTCCTAAGTCATTTCAGTCGTGTCTGTCTCTGCGACCCCCATAGACAGCAGCCCACAAGGCTCCTCTCTTCCTGGGATTCTCCAGACAAGAACACTGGAGTGGGTTGCCATTTCCTTCTCCAATACATGAAAGTGAAAAGTGAAAGTGTAGCTGCTCACTCGTGTCCGACTCTTTGCGACCCCATGGACTGCAGCCTACCAGGGTCCTCTGTCCATGGGATTTTCCAGGCAAGAGTAATGGAGTTGGTTGCCATTGCCTTCTCTGATGTTGGGTGCATATGTATTTATAATTGTTATATCTTCTTCTTGGATTGATCCTTTGATCATTATGTAGTGTCCTTTGTCTCTTCACAGCCTTTATTTTAAACTCTATTTTATCTGGTGTGAGTATTGCTACTTGTGCTTTTTTGTGGTCTCCATTTGTGTGAAATATCTTTTTCCAGCCCTTCACTTTCAGTCTGTATGTGTCCCTTGTTTTGAGGTGGGTCTCTTGTAGACAGCATATATAGGGGTCTTGTATTTGTATCCATTCAGCCAGTCTTTGTCTTCTGGTTGGGGCAGTCAACCCATTAACATTTAAGGTAAATATTGGTAAGTATGATCCCATTTCCATTTACTTTGTTTTCAGATCGAGTTTATACAACCTTTCTCTGTTTCCTGTCTAGAGAAGATTCTAGAAGCTTTGTTGCAAAAATCAACAAAGCTAAAAGCTGGTTATTTGAGAAGATACATAAAATAGACAATCCATTAGCCAGACTCATCAAGAAACAAAGGGAGAAGAATCAAATCAACAAAATTGGAAATGAAATGGAAAAATCACAACAGACAACACAGAAATACAAAGGATCTTAAGAGACTACTATCAGCAATAATATTCCAATAAAATGGACAACTTGGGAGAAATGGAGAAATTTTTAGAAAACTATAACCTTCCAAAACTGAATCAGGAAGAAATAGAAAATCTTAACAGACTGATCACAAGTATAGAAATCAAAACTGTAATCAGAAATCTTCCAGCAAACAAAACTCAAGGACCAGACAGCTTCACAGCTGAATTCCACCAAAAATTCAGAGAAGAGCTAACATCAATCTTACTCAAACTCTTCCATAAAATTGCAGAAGAAGGTAAACTTCCAAACTCATTCTATGTTGCCACCATCACCCTAATACCAAAACCAGACAAAGATGCCACTAAAAAAGAAATCTACAGGCCAATATCCCTGACTAACACAGGTGCAAAAATCCTTAACAAAATTTTAGCAAACTGAATCCAACAACATATTTAAAAGATGACCATCTTGACCAAGTGGACTTCATCCCAGGAACGCGAGGATTCTTTAATATCCACAAATCAATGTAATACACCACATTAACAAATTGAAAGATAAAAACTATATGACTATCTCAATAGATGCCGAGAAAGACTTTGAGAAAATTAAACATCCATTTATGATAAAATCTCCAGAAAGAAGTAACAGAAGGAACATAACTCAACATAATAAGAGCTATATATGACAAACCCACAACAAACATCATTCTCAATGGTGAAAAGTTGAAAGCATTTCCCCTAACTCCAGG
The DNA here is from genome assembly GCA_935064755.1 of Tragelaphus eurycerus. Lineage (NCBI taxonomy): Eukaryota > Metazoa > Chordata > Mammalia > Artiodactyla > Bovidae > Tragelaphus > Tragelaphus eurycerus. Next base: position 2,951,188 of record CAKXYN010000149.1, on the reverse strand, counting down.
AAGAAGGCAAGGATGCCAACTCTAACCACTACTATTCAACATAGTTTTGGAAGCTTTGGCCACAGCAATCAGAGCAGAAAAAGAAATAAAAGGAATCCAGAAGAGAAAAGAAGTACAACTCTCACTATTTGCAGATGACATGATCCTCTCCAAAAAAAAAAAAAAAAAAAAAAACCTAAAGACTCTACCAGAAAATTACTAGAACTAATCAATGAATAAAGTACAGTTGCAGGATATAAAATAAACACACAGAAATCCCTTGAATTCCTATACACTAACAATGAGAAAACAGAAAGAGAAATTAAGGAAACAATTCCATTCACCATTGCAACAAAAAGTATAAAATACCTAGGAATATATCTACCTAAAGAAACAAAAGACATGTATATATATATATATATATATATATATATATATATATATATATAGCACACTGATGAAAGAAATCAAAGAGGACAAAAATAGATGGAGAATTATATCATGTTCATGCATTGGAAGAATCAATATGTGAAAATGAGTATACTACCCAAAGCAATCCATAGATTCAATGTAATCCCTGTCAAGCTACCAATAGTATTTTTCACAGAACTAGAACATATAATTTCACAATTTGCATGGAAATCCAAAAAACCTTGAGTAGCCAAAGCAATCTTGAGAAAGAAGAATGGGACAGGAGGAATCAACCTGCCTGACGTCAGGCTCTACTACAAAGCCACAGTCTTCAAGACAGTATGGTACTGGCACAAAGACAGAAATATCGATCAATGGAACAAAATAGAAAGCCCAGAGACAAATCTACGCACCTATAGACACCTTATCTTTGACAAGGGAGGCAAGAATATATAATGGATTAAAGACAATCTCTTTAACAAGTGGTGCTGGAAAAATCGGTCAAGCACTTGTAAAAGAATGAAACTAGAACACTTTCTAACACCATAAAAAAAAAAACTCAAAATGGATTAAAGATCTAAACATAAGACCAAAAACTATAAAACTCCTAGAAGAAAATATATGCAAAACACTCTCCAACATAAATCACAGCAGGATCCTCTATGATCCACCTCCCAGAGTCATGGAATAAAAGCAAAAATAAACAAATGGTACCTAATTAAACTTAAAAGCTTTTGCACATCTAAGGAAACTATAAGCAAAGTGAAATTACAGCCTTCAGAATGGGAAAAAATAATAGCAAATGAAGGAACTGACAAATAGTTAGCCTCAAAAATATACAAACAACCCCTTCAGCTCAATTCCAGAATAATAAATGACCCTATCAAAAAATGGGCAAAAGAACTAAACAGACGTTTCTCCAAAGAAGACATGCAGATGGCTAACAAACACATGAAAATACGCCCAACATCACTCATTATCAGAGAATTGCAAATCAAAACCACAATGAGGTACCATTTCAGGCCAGTCAGAATGGCTGCTATCCAAAGGTCTACAAGCAATAAATGCTGGAGAGGGTGTGGATTAAAGGGAACCCTCTTACACTGTTGGTGGGAATGCAAACTAGTACAGCCACTATGGAGAACAATGTGGATATTCATTTAAAAAATGAAATAGAACTGCCTTATGACTCAGCAATCCCACTGCCGGGCATACACACTGAGGAAAGCAGATTTGAAAGAGACACGTTTACCCCAATGTTCATAATAGCACTGTTTATAAAGCCAGACCAAGGAAGCAACTTAGATGTCCATCAGCAGATGAATGATTAAGAAAGCTGTGGTACATATACACAATGGAATATTACTTAGCCATTAAAAAGAATACATTTGAATCAGTTCTAATGAGGTGGATGAAAAAAAACACCAATACAGTATGCTGCTGCTGCTAAGTCGCTTCAGTAGTGTCCAACTCTGCGACCCCATAGGTTCCACCGTCCCTGGGATTCTCCAGGCAAGAACACTGGAGTGGGTTGCCATTTTTTTCTCCAATGCATAAAAGTGAAAAGTGAAAGTGAAGTCGCTCAGTCATGTCTGACTCTTAGCGACCCCATGGATTGCAGCCTACCAGGTTCCCCTGTCCATGGGATTTTCCAGGCAAGAGTACTGGAGTGGGGTGCCATTGCCTTCTCTTCCAATACTGTATACTAGTGTATATATATGGAATTTAGAAATATTGTAGTGATAATCCTATATGCAAGACAGAAAAAGAGACACAGATGTATAGAACAGTCTTTTGGACTCTGTGCGAGAAGGTGAGGGTGGGATAATTTGAGAGAAGAGCATTGCAACATGTATATTATCATATGTGAAACAGATCACCAGTCCAGGTTCGATGCATGAGACAGGGTGCTGAGGGCTGGTGCACAGGAATGACCCAGAGAGATGGGATGGGGAGGGAGGTGCTAGGGGTGTTCATAATGGGAAACACATGTAAACCCATGGCTGATACATGCCAATGAATGGCAAAAAATCGCTATAATATTATAAACTAATTAGCCTCCAATTAAAATAATACATTAAATAATGCCTCTTTTATACCACCAAATCATCTGAATTTCTCCCCATTCTCCCAAAGAGGTGGCAGGTTGTGGCTTTGTGATTTCAAGGCTCACCAATGGCCACCATTGGCTGGGGAACTGAGTTGCTGACTTCAAAAAGCATAAGGGTGTGGCCCCCTGGGGAAGACTATATATAGGGGTGCTCAGGGGCTCTGGAGAAGACCACTGTGAGTCTTCAAAATGGCAAACGACAGCTCCAAGTGGAGCAAAGGCAAGTGTATTCATGTGATACATCCGTGTGGAGTTAGATGAAAATGGCAGATGCATTTCGCAGGCTCATAAGGGGCATTTAAAATGTCACTTTGACTTTACTATATTCATTGATCAGTTCTAGTAATTTTCTGGTGGAATCTTTAGGGTTTTCTACGTAGAGGACACACAGAAATCCCTTGCATTCCTGTACACTAATAACGAGAAAAGAGAAAGAGAAATTAAGGAAACAATTCCATTCACCATTGCAATGAAAACAATAAAATACTTAGAAATATATCTTCTTAAAGAATCTAAAGACCTATATATAGAAAACTATAAAACACTGGTGAAAGAAATCAAAGAGGACACTAATAGATGGAGAAATATACCATGTTCATGGATTGGTAGAATCAACATAGTGAAAATGAGTATACTACCCAAAGCAATTTATAGATTCAATGCAATCCCCATCAAGCTACCAACGGTATTCTTCACAGAGCTAGAACAAATAATTTCTCAATTTGTATGGAAATACAAAAAACCTCGAATAGCCAAAGCTATCTTGAGAAAGAAGAATGGAACTGGAGGAATCAACCTGCCTGACTTCAGGCTCTACTACAAAGCCACAGTTATCAAGACAGTATGGTACTGGCACAAGGACAGAAATATAGATCAATGGAACAAAATAGAAAGCCCAGAGATAAATCCACGCACATATGGTCACCTTATCTTTGACAAAGGAGGCAAGAATATACAATGGATTAAAGACAATCTCTTTAACAAGTGGTGCTGGGAAAACTGGTCAACCACTTGTAAAAGAATGAAACTAGAACACTTTCTAACACCATACACAAAAATAAACTCAAAATGGATTAAAGAGCTAAATGTAAGACCAGAAACCATAAAATCTTGGAGGAAAAAAAAAAAAAAAAAACAAACGTACCTAAACAACAGAACATCCTTCACCCACCTCCCCCAACAAAGAAAATAAAAAAAAAAAAAAAAAAAAAAAAAAGAAACAAAAAAAAAAAAAAAATATTCTAAAAAAAAAAAAAAAAAAAAAAAAAAAAAAAAAAACAATAAAAAAAGAGAAAAAAAAAAAAAAAAAAAAAAAAAAAAAAAAAAAAAAAAATAAAAAAAAAAAAAAAAAAATCTAAAACAAAAATAAAAAAAAAAAAAAACCCAAAAAAAAAAAGGGGCAAAAAAAAAAAAAAAAATATTTCTAAAAAAGAAAAAAAAAAGATGACAAAAAAAATAAAAAAAGATTCAAAACAACACATAATAAGAGAAAAAAAAAAAAAAAAAACAATAAGAAACAATTTAACCCCAATAAGAAGGGCGGTTATCCAAAAGTCCACAAGCAATAAATGCTGGAGAGGGTGCGGAGAAAGGGAACCCTCTTGCACTGTTGGTGGGAATGCAAACTGGTACAGCCACTATGGAGAACAGTCTGGAGATTCCTCAAAAAACTGGGAATAGAACTGCCTTATGATCCAGCAATCCCACTGCTGGGCATACACACTGAGAAAACCAGAATTGAAAGAGACACGTGTACCCCAATGTTCATAGCAGCACTGTTTCCAATAGCCAGAACGTGGAAGCAACCTAGATGTCCATCCACAGATGAATGGATAAGCAAGCTGTGGTACATATACACAATGGAGTATTATTCAGCCATTAAAAAGAATACATTTGAATCAGTTCTAAGGAGGTGGATGGAACTGGAGCCTATTATACAGAGTGAAGTAAGCCAGAAACAAAAACACAAATACAGTATACTAACGCATATATATGGAATTTAGAAAGATGGTAAAAATAACCCTATTTACGAGACAGCAAAAGAGACACTGATGTATAGACCAGACTTTTGGACTCTGGGACAGGGAGAGGGTGGGATGATTGGGGAGAATAACATTGAAATATATATAATATTATATCTGAAATTATTATATAATTAATAAAAATAAAATAATATTATTTTATAATATTATTATTTTATTTTTTTTTTTATAAATAAAAAAAAAAAAAAAAAAATAAAAAAAAAAAAAAAAAAAGAAAAAAAATAAAAAAAAAAAAAAAAAAAAAAAAAAATTAAAAAACAACAAAACTTACCATTTTTTCCCCTTCTCTTCTTCGAGGGGGGGGGGGGGGGGGGTGGGGTGAGGGGGCGCGCCGGGGGACGCCAGGGGGGGGAGGGGAAATGACGACTACAAAAAAAAGGGGGTGTGCCCGCGCGGGGGAAGAGAGATGAGGGGGGGGCGGGGGCGCTGGGGGGAACCCCCAGCAAATATAAAAAAGGAAAAAAAAAAGAAAAAGAGGAAGAAGGGAGAGTGTTAGAAAAAGCACAAAACCCCGAAGAGAGGGGTTTCAGACAGGAAAATAGAAAACTGAGGAGATCTACATGAACACTGAGAAAAGGATATGGAATGGAAGTTTTCTGGTATGTTGCCCAGAATTAAGTGGCCTTCAAGTTGCTTTAAGACCACCTTGTAGGAGGAAAATGAAATGATCCTCATTTCCACAGACACTTAAATACAGCCTAATCATCAAGGTGGCATTTGAGACAAGATATTAAAAAATAGATAATGGTGAAAGGTGAGTGAGAACAGAATGAAAGCCTGAATACTGTGGCTGTGAAGCCAGGCTTGAGGAGACACACTACCCCTGCCATGTGACACATCAGTATGGACTTAGATGAGGATGGCTGGTGAGTTTCTTGCGCTCATAATGGACATATAAAATGCCTCTTCCATCCCACCAAATCATCTGAATTTCTCCCCATCCTCCTCTAGAGCTGTCAGGATGGGACTGTGTGATATCAAGGCTCACCCAGGGTGACTTTGAGCTGGGGAATTGATTTTCTGACCTCATAAAGCAGAAGGGTGTGGCCCCCTGTGTAGGGTTATATATAGGGGTGCTGACAGGCTCTGAAGCAAACCACTGCATGTCTTCAAAATGGCAAAAGACACCTATAAGTGGAGCAAGGGCAAGTGTATTCAGTGCATTCTCACAGCCTGAAGACAGGGGTTTCACTGGAAACTAGAAAACTGAGGCAATCTACGTGAATACTGAAAAAAGGAGGCAGGATGGAAGTTCTCTGCTAGGTGGCCCAGAATTAAATGGTCTTCAAGGAGCTTTAAAACTGCCTTGTAGGAGGAAGTTGGAATGATCCTCATTTCCACAGACGCTTAAATGCAGCCTAATTATCAAGGTGGCATTTGAGGCAAGATATTAAAAACTAGATAATGGTGAAATGAGAGAGAGAACAGAATGAAAGCCTTTATACTGTAGCTGTGAAGCAGGGTATGGAGGAGAAACACTACCACTGCCATCAGTCAAACAGTGTGGAGTTAGAGAGATGAAGATGGCAGATGAGTCATGGTCTGATAAGGGGCAGCCCATTTTATCCCACCAAACTATCTGAATTTATCTCCATCCTCCCCTAGAGGGGATGAGGCTTTGTGATGTCAAGCCTAACCCAGCGCTACCATGGTCTGGATGAAATGACTTGCTGATGTCATAAATAATAAGGGTGTGGCTCCGTGGGGAGGGGTATATATAAGGATGCTCAGGGGCTCTTGAGCAGATCACTGCATGTGTTCAAAATGGCAAAAGACAGCTCCAAGTGCAGCAAGGGCAAGCTTACTCAGTGCATTCTCCAAGCCTGAAGACAGGGGTTTCAGACTGGAAACAGGAAAACTGAGGAGAAAAGAAAGGGAGATGGGAGGGAAGTTTTCTGGTAAATGGCCCAGAATTAAATGGCTTTCAAGGTGCTTTAAGACCACCTTTTAAGAGGAAAGTGGAATGATCCTCATTTCCACAGACACTTAAATACAGCCTAATTATCAAGGAGGGATTTTAGGCAAGATATTAAAAGCTAGATAATGGTGAAAGGTGAGAGAGAACAGAATGAAAGCCCGAACACTGTGGCTGTGAAGCCAGGTTTGTAGGTGACTCACTATCCCTGCCATGTGACACATCAGTGTGGAGTTAGAGAGATGATGGCAGATGAGTTTCGAGGGCTGCCACATTCAGACAAAAGCTGTATATGTGTGTATATGTGTGTGTAGTTGAGTTGATTTCTGCTTTCACTTGTTACCTCATGAACTGTAAGGCTAGCCATGTACCAGTAATAGTTGTATAACAGTACTTCTCTATGTAAGTATGTAGGCTATCCACATGTTTTTAAATCTGTTAAGTACAGCCTTCATACTCATTATTCTCCTTTTTCAGAAACATCCTGCCTCTTATTACTTGTTTAGTTTTCCACATATGTTTTAGAATTAGCTTATTTCCCCAACCAAACATATTAGTATTCTTCCTGAAATCTTATCTTAATTATAGAATAATTTGGGGACAATTGATATCTGTATAAAATATTTTCATTTTCCCCGAAGAGATATCTTTTCATTTCATCATGCATTTCAATGCATTTTTCAGTAGCATTTCAGAATTGTCTTCAAATAGCTATTGCATATTTGTTCTTAAATATGTTCTTAATATTTATCTGTTTGCAGCTGTTATAAATGGTGTCTTCCTTTATAAATGTAATCACTTATTAGTATTTAGGATCACTGTTTTATATATTATTATTTTTATCCAGGCATCTAGGTAAATTCCTTTAAAATACAGCTTTCCCTGGATATCTGTGGGAGATTGGTTCTAGGACACCCCTGCCAACCATCAGATACTGGAATCCACAGATGTTCAAGTCCCTTAAATAAGTATCATAGCATTTTATTATTTGCATATAAACTACACACATCCTCCCATATAATTTAAATCATCTCTAAATTTCCTATGAACTTAATACAATGTAAAAGATATGTAAATAGTTGCCAGCACATGGTAAATTTGCAGTTTGACTTTTGGAACTTTCTGGAGCTTTTTTTTTTTTAATATGTATTTTTAGTCCACAGTTGAATGAATCCTTGAATGTGAAACACATGGATAGGAAAGGCTATCTGTATAGAGTACTTTCTCTTGGAGTCTCCAGATAGACAATTGTGTCATCAGCAAACAATGTTAATGTTGCCTCTATTGTTCTATGATTTGAAAATAAACTTTAAAAAACCTTGGAACGATTTTAGCTTTACAAGAAAGCAAAGATGTTTTCCTTATATCAGAAAGTTCCCAAATATTACCCATATTATTAAAAACTAGAGTGCCTACATTATTTCTAAGATATTTCCTACTAAGATTTTTTAAATTTTTACCTAACATCTTTTTTCTGTTTCAGGAATCCATCCTGGATCCCACGTTGCATGTAGTAGCCATGCCTTTCATGTTCTTCTTGGATGTGACAATTTCACATACTTCTCTAATTTTTTATGACCTTGATACTATTGAGGAATACTATCAGGTATTTTATGAAATGTTTCCCAATTTGGATTTGTCTGATGATTTTCTTATTAGCTTGGGACTATTGATTTGGAGGGGGAGGTTCCACTTTGGCTCAGCTGGTAAAGAATCTACCCACAGTAATGGAGACCTGGTTTCGATCCTTGGGTTGGGAGATCCCCTAGAGAAGGGAAAGGTTACCCACTCCAGTATTCTTGCCTAGAGAATTCTATGAACACTACAGTCTATACAATCAGCAAAAACAAGACCAGGAGCAGACTGTGGCTCAGACCATGAACACCTTATTGCCAAATTCAGACTGAAACTGAAGAAAGTAGGGAAAACCAGTAGACCATTCAGGTATGACCTAAATCAAATCCGTTATGATTATACAGTGGAAGTGAGAAATACATTTAAGGGCCTAGATCTGATAGATAGAGTGCCTGATGAACTATGGAATGAGGTTCGTGACATTGTACAGGAGACAGGGATCAAGACCATCCCCATGGAAAAGAAATGTAAAAAAGCAAAATGGCTGTCTGGGGAGGCCTTGCAAATAGCTATGAAAAGAAGAGAAGCAAAAAGCAAAGGAGAAAAAGAAAGATATAAACATCTGAATGCAGATTTCCAAAGAATAGCAAGAAGAGATAAGAAAGCATTCTTCAATGATCAATGCAAAGAAATAGAGGAAAACAACAGAATGGGAAAGACTAGGGATCTATTCAAGAAAATCAGAGACACCAAAGGAACATTTCATGCAAAGATGGGCTCGATAAAGGACAGAAATGGTATGGACCTAACAGAAGCAGAAGATATTAAGAAGAGGTGGCAAGAATACACAGAAGAACTGTACAAAAAAGAGCTTCACGACCCAGATAATCATGATGGTGTGATCATTGACCTAGAGCCAGACATCCTGGAATGTGAAGTCAAGTGGGCCTTAGAAAGCATCACTACGAACAAAGCTAGTGGAGGTGCTGGAATTCCAGTGGAGCTATTCCAAATCCTGAAAGATGATGCTGTGAAAGTGCTGCACTCAATATGCCAGCAAATTTGGAAAACTCAGCAGTGGCCACAAGACTGAAAAAGGTCAGTTTTCATCCCAATCCCAAAGAAAGGCAATGCAAAAGAATGCTCAAACTACCGAACAATTGCACTCATCTCACATGCTAGTAAAGTACTGATCAAAATTCTCCAAGCCAGGCTTCAGCAATATGTGAACCGTGAACTTCCTGATGTTCAAGCTGGTTTTAGAAAAGGCAGAGGAACCAGAGATCAAATTGCCAACATCCGCTGGATCATGGAAAAAGCAAGAGAGTTCCAGAAAAACATCTATTTCTGCTTTATTGACTATGCCAAAGCCTTTGACTGTGTAGATCACAATAAACTGTGGAAAATTCTGAAAGAGATGGGAATACCAGACCACCTGATCTGCCTCTTGAGAAATTTGTATGCAGGTCAGGAAGCAACAGTTAGAACTGGTCATGGAACAACAGACTGGTTCCAAATAGGAAAAGGAGTACATCAAGGCTGTATACTGTCACCATGTTTATTTAACTTATATGCAGAGTACATCATGAGAAATGCTGGACTGGAAGAAACACAAGTTGGAATCAAGATTGCTGGGAGAAATATCAATAACCTCAGATATGCAGATGACACCACCCTTATGGCAGAAAGTGAAGAGGAACCAAAAAGCCTCTTGATGAAAGTGAAAGTGGAGAGTGAAAAGGTTGCCCTAAAGCTCAACATTCAGAAAACGAAGATGATGGCATCTGGTCCCATCACTACATGGGAAATAGATGGAGAAACAGTGGAAACAGTGTCAGACTTTATTTTTCTGGGCTCCAAAATCACTGCAGATGGTGATTGCAGCCATGAAATTAAAAGACGCTTACTCCTTGGAAGGAAAGTTATGAGCAACCTAGATGGCATATTCAAAAGCAGAGACATTACTTTGCCAACAAAAAGTTCGCCTAGTCAAGGCTATGGTCTTTCCTGTGGTCATGTATGGAAATGAGAGCTGGACTGTGAAGAAGGCTGAGCGACAAAGAATTGATGCTTTTGAACTCTGGTGTTGGAGAAGACTCTTGAGAGTCGATTGGACTGCAAGGAGATCCATCCAGTTCATTCTGAAGGAGATCAGCCCTGGGATTTCTTTGGAAAGAATGATGCTAAAGCTGAAACTCCAGTATTTTGGCCACCTCATGCGAAGAGTTGACACATTGGAGAAGACTCTGATGCTGGGAGAGATTGGGGGCAGGAGGAGAAGGGGACGACGGAGGGTGAGATGGCCGGATGGCATCACTGACTCGATTGATGTGAGCCTGAGTGACCTCCGGGAGTTGGTGATGGACAGGAAGGCCTGGCGTGCTGCAGTTCATGGGGTCGCAAAGAGTCGGACACGACTGAGCGACTGATCTGATCTGATATGATGAATATTCATATGCCATCTATGAAACCGTTCAAGTATGCATGTGTAACAATATCAGGACTGTTAACCTATAATTCTATGAAAAAAAACTCTACTGACTAGACTTCAGTGGTTTTATCTTTTGCTTTTAGTCTTGCAAAATCTATTCATTGCCAAAGTTACTTAATTCAGCAGATCTTAGGTGGTTTCATACATTTGTAATATAATTTGATTGGTCAAATTCTGCACTCCATTCTTGATGTCAAATTTTTTTTTTAATATTCATACATTGATTCACTCTTTTTGCTGTAAGATTCTATGGGTTTTGACAAACATATATTGCCATGTATTTACCATATCATACAGAATAGTTTCACTGCCCTAAAACATCCGCTATGCCTGGAGAAGGAAAAGGCAACCCACTCCAGGATTCTTGCCTGGGAAATCCCAGGGACAGAGGAGCCTGTTGGGCTACAGTCCATGGGGTCTCAAGAACACAGACACAATTTAGTGACTGACCACAGTCATTTTTAGAAACAGTGCAGTCCACACAAAACATATCAGTGGCTCCTAGTTTCTGACCTCTGCTTTAATATGTTTCTTTCTCACTTGGCTCCCTGATCCACAGGGACACAGGCCCAGTGCTTTGTTCTGCCGAGGCCAGGGTCTGGATTCAACAAATGGAATAATGAAATAGAAGATGGATCCACCCTTCCAATAGAACATCAGGTTCAGAAAGTATACACTTGTAAGGAGATGACGTTTTTTCACTCCCCGCCTCTTTTTTGCTTGCCCACTGAAATGTCCCCATTTCCCTTTAGCCCTACTTCCAGTTGGCCCTGCAAACCTCCTTTCACACTGGCCACATGGGCCCTTTATGACATCACCAAGGGCCCAGCTCTTCCTGGTCCACAGTCTCAAGTTGCCAAGGCAGACCAGCACACTAGGAGCCATTTCCTCTTGGCTCAGGGGAGCTCCAGGGTAAGGTCTTCTGCAGAGGACATTTTCTAATTTGGCAGAATCTACCAGAGCATGCCAAAGACTGGTTTAAGGTCATGTTGCTCTGGCTTTTTTTCGTTGTGCTGATGTATGTGATAGTGAAGTTGGCAGGAGTGGCGAGAGAAATGTGCAGACTCCTCCTGCCCATTAGGGTGGTTCATTTAGCTCTCTGGGATAGAAAAAGAAAAAAAAAAAAAAAAAGACTTCCTCAGAAAAAGACTATATGTTTGATACCTTAATCCTGCTTGAGATGGACTTTGTGAAATGTGTGTCCAGGGTGTGGAATCTGAAACTACTAACCGGTGCTAACCTCAACCCTGCCAATCTCGAGGTTCCTACAGACACACAGAATAACATTACAGTATTTGAGCTCTGGGGCAATGAAGATCCTAATTGAGTGGATTTGTGTGTCAGTGTAGGAGAGGAATTGTTGAAGGTTGACATACTGTATCCAGACTAATGGAACTATTGTGATACAAAAGAAAAAAAAGCCTCTGGTATTTTTTATTTGCTCTGCAGTTTTACCTTTCCCAGAATGTTGTACAATTGGCTGCATGCAGTGTATAACCTATTCCAGACTAGCTTTGTTTCATTCAGGTTTCATCCATTTCTTTTTGTGATTTGATAGGTTGCTTCTTTTTATTCTTGAATAATATTCTGTTATGTTAATGTACCGTTGTTTGTTTATCCATACATCTATTAAAGGACACTTTGGTTGCTTCCAATTTGTATGTGTGTGTGAGAGAGAGAGTATGAATTAAGCTGTTATAAAATTCATGTGTATGTTTATATGTGGGCATTAGCTATCAAATCATTTGGTGAACTAACTAGGAGGTTAATTGTTAGATCATGTGGTATGACAATATTTAGGTCTGTAAGAGATTGCTTCCAAAGTGACTCTACCATTTTGTAATCCCGCTAACAACAAGTGAGAGTTCTTATTGTCCCTCATCTTTGCCGATAAATGCTTTGTCAAATTTTTATATTTGAACTTTCTGTTAAGTGTGGAGTGGTATCTCATTGCTCTAATTTCACCAGTCTACTCTAAAAGGTGATCTTATTTCCATATTTAAATTGGAACATTTCCATTGTGTTTTATTACCATCAATTCTTCAGATGTTTTATCTTTAATCTGAGGTTTAAATAGATCTTCTCCTCAGCAAAACGTCTGCTGCAGTTTATGCCATCAGTGCTTACTTTGCTTAATTAGTTCTCCAATAATATTTTCATGACGGACTCATAATTTAAAATCATGTATTTTGGAAAAAAATTATTTTTAATTCAGCAACACTGACATTTTATTTTCCTGAGTATTGCTTTGTCCATTATTGTTAAGTGGCTCTACACCACTCCCCCTTACCTTTGGTTTGATTTGATTATCTTATATACTTCCTAGATGTTAATCAAATAGATATTAATACTAGCTGCAGATGTAGTGGCATATTTATCATGAAGTTTTATTACAAGCATTTCTATATTTTATCAGAATCTTGACTTTATTATGTATCTTCTTATTGTTTTAAAAAACTACATGATCATTTTTCAAGTTTTGAATAGTCTGTGCCTCTTCTCCATTGAGATTCCAATGAATTCATTTATATAATGCTAGAAAGAGAGAACAATCATAAAATATGTTGGTATAGTCATTGAAGAAAATATATTTCAAAAGGAACAATAACTAAACTATTTGCTAAAAAAATTAATTTTCTCTCAGGATATTTTGTAATTATGAAAGTCCAAATGCTCTTGCCTGTAGTCTATAAGCAGGGAAGATAACTTGGTAAGCACCTGAGTCAGACTTCAATTTATAGAAAATCTAATGTTCAGTTTTAACTAGTTTAACTTAAAGTCGTCAATATAGTTATCAACACACTTGTTTTTCCTGTCAGTAAAGAGAATGTGCTAGTTATCTTTGGGGGAAGATTATTTTACTCAATACTTCCCTATGCTTTTGATTTTCAAAAGAAGAGACACTTGTGTTCAAATGTCTGGTACTATGCCTAAAAAATATTTTACTAATTAATGTTACCATTAGTAAAATGTACATTCTGATTATTTTGCATGCTGATTTAAAGTGACTTATGATAAAAGACATATCAATTAAGTAAGTGTACACACTGCTCTATTTAAAATGGATAACCTAAAACTCTATAGCACAGGGAATTCTGCTGAATACTCTGTAAGAAACTAAAGGGCAAAATAATTGGAAAAAGAATATATATATATATATAAATGTAATATTCACTTTACTGTACACTGGAAGTTAACAAAACATTGTTAACCAATTATACTCCAATATAAAATAAAGCATTAAAAAAAGAAAATAAACTTTTCCAGAAGATAAAAATAATGATATAAACTAAAGAACATTGTTAAGTTCAGTTGCTCAGTCGTGTTCAGGTCTTTGAGTCCCCATGGACTGGAGCACACCAGGTCTCCTTTTCCATGACCAAAGCCCAGAGTTTACTCAAAGCTATGTCCATTGAGTTGGTGATGCCATTGAATCATCTCATCCTCTGTCCTGCCCTTCTCATCCCGCCTTCAATCTTTCCCAACATCAGGGTCTTTTCAAATGAGTCATCTCTTCGCATAACATGGCCAAAGTACTGACGTTGAAGCTTCAGCATCAGTCCTTCCAATGAATATTCAGGACTGAGTTCCTTTAGGATGGACGGCTTAGTTGTCCTTGCTGTCCAAGGGACTCTGAGGAGTCTTCTCCAACAGCACAGTTCAAAGCATCAATTCTGTGGTGCTCAGCTTTCTTTATAGTCCAACTCTCAAATCCAGTCATGATTACCAGAGAAACCATAGCTATGACTAGATGGACCTTTGTTGGCAAAGGAATGTCTCTGCATTATAATATGCTGTCTAGGTTGGTCAAAGCTTTTCTTCCAAGGAGTAAGTGTCTTTTAATTTCATGGTTGCCCTCACCATCTATATGATTTTGGCAATGGAAAAAATAAAGTCTGTCCCTGTTTCCAGTTTCCCCATCTATTTTCCATGAAGTGATGGGACCAGGTGGCATGATCTAAATTTTCTGAATGTTGAGTTTTAGTTCAAAGTTTTCACTCTGTTCTTTCACTTTCATCAAGAGGCTCTTTAGTTCTTCGTCACTTTCTGCCATAAGGGTGGCATCATCTGCATATGTGAGGTTATTGATATTTCTCCTGGCAATCATGAGACTAGCTTGTGCTTCATCCAGTCCAGCATTTCTCATTATGTACTCTGTATATATGTTAAATAAACAGGGTGAAAATATATACCTTTGATGTACTCCTTTCCTGATTTGGAACCAGTCTGAAGTTCTATGACAGTTCTAACTGTTGCTTCTTGACCTGCATACAGATTTCTCAGGAGGCAGGACAGGTGGTTTGGTATTCCCACCTCTTTAACAATTTTCCAGAGTTCATTGTAATCTACACACTCAAAATCTTTGGCATAATCAATAGAGCAGAAGTAGATGCTTTTCAGGAGCTCTCTTGCTTTTTTGATGATGCAACATATGTTGTAAATTTGATCCCTGGTTCCTCTGCACTTTCTTAATGCAGCTTGAACATGTGGAATTTCACAATTCATGTACTGTAGAAGCCTGGCTTGGAGAATTTGCAGCATTACTTTTTTACCATGTGAGATGAGTGCAACAGTGTGGTAGTTGAGCATTCTTTGGCATTGCATCTCTTTGGGATTGAAATGAAAACTGACCTTTTCCAGTCCTGAGGCCACTGCTGAGTTTTCCAAATTTGCTGGTATATTGAGTGAAGCACATTCACAGCATCTTCTTTTAGGATTTGAAATAGTGCAACTGGAATCCCATCACCTCCACTAGCTTTGTTCAGAGAGATGCTTCCTTAGCGCCGCTTGACTTCACATTCCAGGATGTCTGGCTCTAGGTGAGTGATCTTACCATCATGATTATCTGGGTCATGAAGATCCTTTTTGTATAGTCCTTCTTTGTATTTTGCCACCTCTTCTTGATATCTGCTTCTTCTGTTAGGTCCAAAAATGCTATGGACCTAACAGAAACAGCATTGAGAATAGGGCAAATGATTAATGTACTTTGCAGTACAATAATCATCTTTATCAATATAAATATTAGCCATTTTTTGAAATGAAAGTAAATTAACTCAGCATTGCTCTTTCAGATGAAGGCATATAAATACATATACAGATACAAGCATATAAAGGAAATCCTGTCAATCATTCAGCTTTTTTTTTATGTTGTTCCATTATAATATAATGTGTATTTGTTATCTCTTACTATAATGGTGTCATACATTTTCATACATCCGATGTTATTTAGGCACCTACTGTGGGTCAGTGTTTTTCAGGTGCTGGACATACAGCGGTTAAAAAAAAATCGTCTTGTCATGTATTTTATATTTTATTCACTAATTAGGTAGAGATATCTGGTCATATCACTTCATTGGAAATAGATGGGGAAACAGTGGAAACAGTGTCAGACTATTTTGGGGGGCTCCAAAATCACTGCAGATGGTGATTGCAGGCATGAAATTAAAAGATACTTACTCCTTGGAAGGAAAGTTATCACCGACCTAGATAGCACATTAAAAAGCAGAGATATTACTTTGCCAGCCAAGGTCTGTCTAGTCAAGGCTATGGTTTTTCCAGTGGTCATGTATGGATGTGAGAGTTGGACTGTAAAGAAAGCTGAGCACCGAAGAATTGATGCTTTTGAATGGTGGTGGTGGAGAAGACTATTGCAAGTCCATTGGACTGCAAGGAGATCCAGCAGTCCATCCTAAAGGAGACCAGTCCTGGGTGTTCATTGGAAGGACTGATGCTGAGGCTGAAACTCTAATACTTTGGCCACCTCATGCGAAGAGTTGACTTATTTGAAAAGACCCTGATGCTGGGAGGGATTGGGTGCAGGAGCATAGGGGGACGACAGAGGATGAGATGGCTGAATGGCATTACTGACTCGATGCACATGAGTTTGGGTGAACTCCGGGAGTTGGTCATGGACAGGGAGGCCTGGCGTGCTGCGATTCATGGGGTCACAAAGAGTCAGACATGACTGAGTGACTGAACTGAGCTGATACAATAAGCAAAGAAGCCAAATATATCACATAATCACTAAGGGGTACAGAGAAAAAAACAGGGAAACAGAGAAAGAACTCAATTAACTAAAGATACATGGAAACAGAAAGAACACTTACTTGTTCTATGTTTTTAATTTTTGTCACAAGTATAGGAAATTTGACACAGTGTGAAACTGACTTTGAGAAAGTCATGCCCTGAATTATAACTTGTTATTAGTCAATGCAGTATTTAAAAGACATGGTGAGTTTTTAGCCACATCCTCAAAAGATACATGCTTTTATATATTTAAAATACAATCTTCTTTTTTAACTTGAAGTGTATTCCATGGGGTTGTAAAGAAGTGGACATGACTGAGCAACTAAGCACAGCACATAGTTGGTTTACAATGTGGTTGTTTTTTTTTTTTTTTCCTGTTTTAAAAAAATTTTTATATGCAATGTTTACCGTATTATTGAAGACAGATTTCTCCTGCCCTGATGTCTATCTCTTGGTAGAATCATAATAAGTTTGAGGAAAAGACAAAGAAAAACTTGGAATAGAACTGCCTTATGATCCAGCAATCCCACTGCTGGGCATACACACTGAAGAAACCAGAATTGAAAGAGACACTTTTTTTTTTTTTTTGGATTCTCCAGGCAAGAGTACTGGAGTGGGGTGCCATTGCCTCTTCCCTTTTTGGTCTTGAAGGCTTACCAAATTGACTTTCTTTTAACCTGACTTCCAATTGCTTTTAAATATTGAAGTGGATAGAAAGAGATGTTAGAATGGGATTTTCCCCATGTTTAGGGAAGGTATTGGACCCTAAAATATTTTAGGATGACTTTGATTGTAAATTCTAAGATATGATAACAAATTTAACATTGTTTTTTTTTTTTTTTTTTGCAGGGGAAAATGGACAAAGGAAAGGATCAATGAGGGTGGGAGGGAAATGGGAAGAAAGAAGGGGAGTGATGGTGGGGAGGAGTATATGTAATTTCTTAACCAATGGCTTTCTGTTTTTAATCACAAAGAACACTTAAAAAAAATCATGTTGAATTCATCTTATATTAGGAGGTTTGTTCTCGAAATGAAAAGTTCAGGAAACAAAAAGTCCAGTTGGGTGTCCTCATCTTCAGGCACATCTTGGTATTTTGTATCGGTAGGTCTATCTTTATCACAATATATTATTTAGGACAGGATCGCATTTGTCACCTCTTTCTCCCTACTACCCAAAGTGGTACCAAACCCATAAAATAGTCAATAAAGCTTTACAGAGTGAACAAATAAGTCTTTTTCTTTTTAAACTCTCCTGAGTGAACTGAATTTTTTGAGGCTCATAAGTAAATATGTTTTGCTCTTTACTTTGTCTATTACAGCCAGATTATATGAGTGGGGTATTAAAGTCTCCCACTATTATTTTATTGCTGCATATTTCTTCTATCATATTAATTAATGTTTGTCTTAGATATATCAATGTTCCAATGTTGGGTGCATATATATTTATAATTGTTACAACTTCTTTTTGGATTGTTCCTTTAAGTCGTTATGTGTAACCTTCATTTTTACTTTATTGTTTTGGGTTCGAATTTATACACCCTTTTAGTGATTCCTATCTAAAGAATGTCCTTTAGTTTTTGTTGGAGAAATGGTTTAGTGGTGCAAAATTCTCTCAACTTTTGCTTATCTGTGAAGCTTTTGATTTCTTCTTCATATTTGAATGAGATCCTTGCTGGATACAATAATCTAGGCTGTAAGTTATTTTCTTTCATCACTTTAATTACGTCTTGCCATTCCCTCCTGGCTTGGAGAGTTTCTATTGAAAGATCAGCTGTTATCCTTATGGGAATTCCCTTGTGAGTTATTTGATGTTTTTCCCTTGCTGCTTTTAATATTTGTTCTTTATATTTAATCTTTGTTATTTTGATTAGTATGTGTCTTGGGGTGTTTCGCCTTGGATTTATCCTGTTAGAGACTCTCTGCATTTCTTGAACTTGAGTGTTAATTTCCTTCTCCATTTTAGGGAAGTTTTCAACTATTATCTCCTCAAGTGTTTCCTCATGGTCTTTCTTTTTATCTTCGTCTTCTGGAACTCCTATGATTCGAATGTTGTAGCGTTTAATGTTATCCTGGAGGTTTCTGAAATTGTCCTCATTTCTTTTGATTCGTTTTTTCTTTTTTCTCGTCTGATTCATTTATTTCTAGGATTCTATCTTCTAATTCACTAATCCTATCTTCTGCCTCTGTTATTCTACTATTTGTTGCCTCCAGGGTGCTTTGGATCTCATTTATTGCATTATTCATTATGTGTTGACTCTTTTTTATTTCTTCTAGGTCCTTGTTAAACCTTTCTTGCATCTTCTCAATCCTTGTCTCCAGACTCTTTAACTGTGATTCTATTTTGATTTCGAGATTTTGAATTAATTTCGCTATCATTATTCGGAATTCTTTATCAGGTAGATTCCCTATCTCTTCCTCTTTGGTTTGGTTTGGTGGGCATCTATCCTGTTCCTTTAGCTGCTGGGTATTCTTTTGTCTCTTCATTTTGTTAAAATTGCCAAATGTAGAGTGTCCTTACTATATTCTGGTAGTTTGTTGACTTCTCTTTATTGAGGCGGTTTACAGGTCTTTTCAATATCTGAGCTCTGCCTTGTTACAGAGGGGGCGGAGATGAACACCCAAATCTAAACCGGCCAGGTTCAGGCACTTGGATAATCCTCAGAAGCACAGACTTGGTTGAGTCTGCGTTTTATGCCCTTCCCAGATCCGAGTAGCACAGGTGATGAAATGTTCAGCGAGCGCAGCTGCTGCGACTTATCGCCTCTCCGCCGCTCAGTTTTCTGGGTATACAAACAGCGCACTTTCTCAGGCAGATGTTGACCATCCAGAGCCCCAAGAAGCGTGAGTCAGCACAGAGACCTACTCACAGTTCCGTTAGACAGTGTCTCTCTAGGGCTGTAATTGCCCGCTTCCGGCCCTGGCTGCCTGTCACCGGAGTGGGATGGCCTGCAGCCGGCCAACTCTGTGCAGCCCTTTGTTCCGTAGGTAATCCTGGTGATGTCTTAAGTTGGGGCTGGCTTTTGATGTAGTAGATGACCGACAGTCTGGTTATTTCGCTCAGATAGCACCCGAGATAGCCAGGCCAAATCCTTTCTCAAAGCAATGCAGGCCTCGCCGCTCCTCCTAGCCCAGCCCCCGCTTGCCAATAGCAAATGCTGGTGTCCGCACCACTTCTCCGCAAAAGGAGTTACTGCAGGGCTCATTTTCTCGTTTTGAAGACAGTGAGTTGTCTTTCTAAGTGCCTGATGTCTTCTGCCGGCATTCAAAAGTTGTTTTATCGAATTTATTCAGCATTCAAATGTTCTTTTAATGGATTTGTGGAGGAGAAAGTATTCTCCCCGTCTTACTCGTCCACCATCTTAGCTCCTCCTCCTTAACATTCTGAAAGAGACACTTGTACCCCAATGTTCATAACAGCACTGTTTATAATAGCCAGGGCATGGGAGCAACCTAGATGTCCATCAGCAGATGAATGGATAAGAAAGTGGTGGTACATATACACAATGGAGTATTACTCAGCCATTAAAAAGAATACATTTGAATCAGTTCTAATGAGGTGGATGAAACTGGAGCCTATTATACAGAGTGAAGTAGGCCAGAAAGAAAAAAACCAGTACAGTATACTAATGCATATATATGGAATTTAGAAAGATGGTAACAATAAACCTGTATATGAGACAGCAAAAGAGACACTGATGTATAGAACAGTCTTTTGGACTCTGGGAGAGGGAGAGGATGGGATCATTTGGGAGAATGGCATTGAAATATGTCTAACTTCATATATGAAATGAGTCGCCAGTCCAGGTTCGATACCTGATACCAGATGCCTGGGGCTGGTGCACTGGGACGACCCAGAGGGATTATGGGGAGGGAGAAGGGAGGAGGGTTTGGGATGGGAAACATATGTATACCAGTGGCAGATTCATTTTGATATATGGCAAAACCAATACAATATTGTAAAGTTAAATTAAATTAAATTAAAAAAAAAAAAACATGTGGATAGCCTACATACTTATATAGAGAAGTACTGTTATACAACTAGTACTGGTACATGGCTAGCCTTACTATACATGAGGTAACAAGTGAAAGCAGAAATCAACTCAACTACACACACACATACACACACATACAGCTTTTGTCTGAATGTAGCATCCCCCAAATTAATGTTTTGATAATTAGGCTGTATATAAGTGTCTCTGGAAATGAGGATCATTTGACTTTCCTCATACAAAGTAGTCTTAAAGCAACTTGAAGACCATTTAATGCTGGGTCACCTACCAGAAAACTTCTATCCCACCTCCTTTTCTCAGTGTTCAGGTGGCTTGCCTCAGTTTTCTTGTTTCCAGCCTGAAACCCCTGTCTTCAGGCTGTGACAATGCACTGAATACAATTGACCTTGCTCCACTTGGAGCTGTCTTCTCCCATTTTGAAGACTTGCAGTGGTTTGCTCCAGAGCCTGTCAGCACCCCTATATATAACCCTACCCAAGGGCCCACACCCTTTTACTTTATGAGGTCAGGAAATCAATTCCCCAGCTCATTGTCACCCTGGGTGAGCCTTCATATCACACTGTCCTATCATGACATCTCTAGGGGAGGATAGAAAGAAATTCACATGATTTGGTGGGATAAAAGAGGCATTTTACATGCCCCTTATGAGCACAAGAAACTCACCAACCATCCTCATCTCTCTAAATCCATACTGATGTGTCACATGGCAGGGGTAGTGTGTCTCCTCAGACCTAGCTTCACAGCCACAGTATTCAGGCTTTCATTCTGTTCTCACTCACCGTTCACCATTATCTAGTTGTTAATACCTTGCCTCAAATGCCACCTTAATAATTAGGCGGTATTTAAGTGTCTGTAGAAATGTGGATCATTCCACTTTCCTCCTACAAGGTCGTTTGAAAGCACCTTGAAGACCATTTAATTCTGGGCCACCTACCAGAAAACTTCCTTCCCGCCTGCTTTTCTCAGTGTTAATGTAGATTGCCTAAATTTTCCCATTTCCAGGCTGAAACCCCTGTCTTCAGGCTGTGAGATTGACTGAACAAGGTTGACCTTGCTGTACTTGGAGCTGTCTTTTTCCATTTTGAAGACTGGCAATGGTCTGCTCAAGAGTCCCCGAGCACCCCTATATATATACCCCTCCCCACGGAGCCACAGCCTTATTCTTTATGACATCAGCAAATCATTTCGTCCAGCCAATTGTGGCCCTGGGTTAGGCTTGACATCATAAAGCCTCATCCTGACACTTCTAGGGGATGGCGGCAATAAATTCACACGGTTTGGTGGGATAAAAGGGGCATTTTAAGTGCCCCTTATGAGACCGCAAAATTCACTTGCCATCTTCATCTCTCTAACTCCACACTTTTTGACATATAGCAGGGTTAGTGTTTCTCCTCCATACCTGGCTTCACAGCCACAGTGTTCAGGCTTTCATTCTGTTCCTTCTCACATCTCACCATTATCTAATTTTTAATATCTTGCCTAAAATCCCTCCTTGAAAATTAGGATATATTAGTGTCTGTGGAAATGAGGATTATTCCACTTTCCTCCGAAGAGGTGGTCTTAAAGCACCTTGAAGACCATTTAATTCTGGGCCACCTATCAGCAAACTTTCATCCCACCTCCTTTCCTCAGTGTTCATGTAGCTTTCAGCAGTTTTCGAGTTTCCCGTGTGAAACCCCTGTCTTCAGACTGTGAGAATGCACTGTATAAACTTGTCCTTGCTCCAATTGGATATGTCTTTTGTGATTTTTAAGATAAGCAGTGATTTGCTCCAGAGGGCCTGAGAACCCCTGTATATACCCCTCCCCAGGGGGGCACACTCTTATGTTTATGATGTGGGCAAGTTACTTCCCCAGCCAATGGTGGCCTGGGTGAGCCTTGACATCACAAAACCCTATCTTGACACCTATAGGGGAGGATTGGGAAAAACTGAGATGGTTTGTTGGGATAAAAGAGCCATTTTAAATGCCCCTTATGAGCCAGTGAATCTCAATTGCCATTTTCATCTCTCTGACTCCACACTCTTTGACACATGGTAAGGGTAATGTGTGTCCTCCAAACCTTGCTTCACAGCCACAATATTCAGGCTTTCATTGTGTTCTCTGTAACATTTCACCATTATCTAGTCTTTAATATTTTGCCAGAATCCATGGCTGATAATTAGGCTGTATTTAAGTGTCTGCGGAAATGAGGATCATTCCATTTTCGTCCTACAAGGTGGTCTTAAAGCAACTTGAAGGCCACTTAATTCTGGGCAACATATTAGAAAACTTCCATCCCACCTCCTTTTCTCAGTGTTCATGTAGCTCTCCTCAGTTTTCTAGTTTCCAGTCTGAAACACCTGTCTTCAGGCTGTGAGCATGTACTGAACACACTTGCCTTGCTCCTTCTGGTGCTGTCTTTTGCCATTTTGAATACTGGCAGTGGTCTGCTCCAGAGCCCCTGAGCACCCCTATATATACCACTTCCCAGGGCGCCACACCCTTATGCTCTGTGAGGTCAACATGTCTCTTCCCCAGCCAGTGGTGTCTCTGAGTGTGCCTTGACATCACAGCCCCATCCTGACAGCTCTAGGGGAAGATGGGGAGAAATTCAGAAGGTTTGGTGGGATCAAAGTGACATTTTAAATGCCCCTTATGAGCCTGCAAAACTCATATGCCATCTTCATCTCTCTAGCTCCTCACTGATGTATCACATGGCACGGTTAGTGTTTTTCCTCCAAACCAGCCTTCACAGGCACAATATTCAGGCTGTTTTCTCTCACCTTCCACAATTATCTAATCTTTAATATCTTGCCTAAAATCCCTCCTTGATAATTAAGCTGTATTTAAGTGTCTGTGGAAATGAGGATCATTCCAATTTCCTCCTACAAGGTGGTCTTAAAGCAACTTGAAGACCATTTACATCTGTGCCACCTATGAGAAAACTTCCATTCCACCTCTCTTTCTCAGTGTTCACATAGCTCCCCTCAGTTTTCTAGTTTCCTGTCTGAAACCCTGTCTACAGGCTGTGAGAATGTAATGAATACACTTTCCTTCCAAGGAGCAAGCGTCTTTTAATTTCATGGCTGCAGTCACCATCTGCAGTGATTTTGGAGCCCAGAAAAACAAAGTCTGACACTGTTTCCACTGTTTCCCCATCTATTTCCCATGTAGTGATGGGACCAGATGCCATGATCTTCGTTTTCTGAATGTTGAGCTTTAAGCCAACCTTTTCACTCTCCACTTTCACTTTCATCAAGAGGCTTTTTAGCCCCTCCTCACTTTCTGCCATAAGAGTGGTGTCATCTGCATATCTGAGGTTATTGATATTTCTCCCGGCAATCTTGATTCCAACTTCTGTTTCTTCCAGTCCAGCATTTCTCATGATGTACTCTGCATATAAGTTAAATAAACATGGTGACAATATGCAGCCTTGACGTACTCCTTTTCCTATTTGGAACCAGTCTGTTGTTCCATGACCAGTTCTAACTGTTGCTTCCTGACCTGCATACAGATTTCTTAAGAGGCAGATCAGGTGGTCTGGTATTCCCATCTCTTTCAGAATTTTCCATAGTTTATTGTGATCCACACAGTCAAAAGCTTTGGCATAGTCAATAAAGCAGAAATAGATGTTTTTCTGGAACTCTCTTGCTTTTTCCATGATCCAGCGGATGTTGGCAATTTGATCTCTGGTTCCTCTGCCTTTTCTAAAACCAGCTTGAACATCAGGAAGTTCACGGTTCACATATTGCTGAAGCCTGGCTTGGAGAATTTTGAGCATTACTTTACTAGCGTGTGAGATGAGTGCAATTGTGCGGTAGTTTGAGCACTCCTTGGCATTGCCTTTCTTTGGGATTGGGATGAAAACTGACCTTTTCCAATCTTGTGGCCACTGCTGAGTTTTCTAAATTTGCTGGCATATTGAGTGTAGCACTTTCACAGCATCATCATTCAGGACTTGGAATAGCTCCACTGGAATTCCATCACCTCCACTAGCTTTGTTCGTAGTGATGCTTTCTAAGGCCCATTTAACTTCACATTCCAAGATGTCTGGCTCTAGGTCAGTGATCACATCATCATGATTATCTGGGTCGTGAAGCTCTTTTTTGTACAGTTCTTCTGTGTATTCTTGCCACCTCTTCTTAATATCTTCTGCTTCTGTTAGGTCCACACCATCTCTGTCCTTTATCGAGCCCATCTTTGCATGAAATGTTCCTTTGGTATCTCTGATTTTCTTGAAGAGATCCTAGTCTTTCCCATTCTGTTGTTTTCCTCTATTTCTTTGCATTGATCACTGAAGAAGGCTTTCTTATCTCTTCTTGCTATTCTTTGAAACTCTGCATTTAGATGTTTATATCTTTCCTTTTCTCCTTTGCTTTTTGCTTCTCTTCTTTTCACAGCTATTTGTAAGGCCTCCCCAGACAGCCATTTTGCTTTTTTGCATTTCTTTTCCATGGGGATGGTCTTGATCCCTGTCTCCTGTACAATGTCACGAACCTCATTCCATAGTTCATCAGGCACTCTATCTATCAGATCTAGGCCCTTAAATCTATTTCTCACTTCCACTGTATAATCATAAGGGATTTGATTTAGGTCATACCTGAATGGTCTAGTAGTTTTCTCTACTTTCTTCAATTTCAGTCTGAATTTGGCAATAAGGAGTTCATGGTCCGAGCCACAGTCAGCTCCTGGTCTTGTTTTTGCTGATTGTATAGAGCTTCTCCATCTTTGGCTGCAAAGAATATAATCGATCTATGAGCACCCCTATATATAGCCCTCCCCAGGGGGTCACACCTTTATGCTTTTTGAAGTCAGCAAGTCCCTTCCCCAGCCAATGGTGGCCACTGGTGAGCCTTGACATCACAAAGCCCCAACCTGCCACCTCTTTGGGAGAATGGGGAGAAATTCAGATGGTTTGGTGGGATAAAAGAGGTATTTTTTTAAATTTTTAATGTATTATTTTAATTGGAGGCTAATTAGTTTATAATATTGGAGCAGTTTTTGCCATTTATTAGCATGAATCAGCCATGGGTTTACATCTGTTTCACATCGGGAACCCCCCTCCCACCTCCCACCTCATCCCATCTCTTTGGGTCATCCCAGTGCACCAGGCTTCACCCTGTCTCATGCATCGAACCTGGACTGGCCATCGGTTTCACAGATGACAATATACATATTTCACTTCTATTCTCTCAGATCATCCCACCCTTGCCTTCTCCCACAGAGTCCAAAAGACTGTTCTATACATCTGTGTGTCTTTTTCTGTCTCGCATATAGGGTTATTGTTACCATCTTTCTAAATTCCATATATATGCATTAGTATACTGTATTGGTGTTTTCCTTTCTGGCCTACTTCACTCTGTATAATAGGCTCCAGTTTCATCCACCTCATTAGAACTGATTCAAATGTATTCTTTTTAAAGCCTGAATAATATTCCATTGTGTATATGTACCACAGCTTTCTAATCCATTCATCTGCTGATAGACATCTAGATTGCTTCCATGTCGTGGCAATTATAAACAGTGCTGTTATGAACATTGGGGTACACGTGTCTCTTTCAATTCTGGCTTCCTCTGTGTGCATGCCCAGCAGTGGAATTGCTGAGTCAAATGGCAATTCTGTTTCCTGTTTTTTAAGGAATCTCCACCCTGTTCTCCATACTGGCTGTACTAGTTTGCATTCCCACCAACAGTGTAAGAAGGTTCCCTTTTCTCCACACCCTCTCCAGCATTTATTGCTTGTAGACCTTTGGATAGCAGTGATTCTGACCGGCGTGAGATGGTACCACATTGTGGTTTTGATTTGCATTTATAATGAGTGATGTTGATAATACTTTTCCTGTGTTTGTTAGCCATCTGTAGGTCTTCTTGGGAGAACTGTTGGTTTAGTTCTTTGGCCCATTTTTTGATTGGGTCATTTATTTTTCTTGAATTGTGCTGCAGGACTTGCTTGTATATTTTTGAGATTAACTCTTTGTCAGTTGCTTAATTTGCTATTATTTTTTCCCATTCTGAAGGCTGTCTTTTCACTTTGCTTATAGTTTCCTTAGTTGTGCAAAAGCTTTGAAGTTTAATTAGGTCCCATTTGTTTATTTTTGCTTTTATTTCCAATATTCTGGGAGGTGTATGTCAGAGGATGTTTTGCCTATATTCTCCTCTAGGAGTTTTATACTTTCTGGCCTTATGTTTAGATTTTTAATCCATTTTGAGTTCTTTTTTTTGTGTATGGTGTTATAAAGTGTTCTAGTTTCATTCTTTTACAAGTGGTTGACCAGTTTTCCCAGCACCACTTGTTAAAGAGATTGTCTTTAATCCATTATATATTTTTGCCTCCTTTGTTAAAGATAAGGTGTCCATATGTGCGTGGATTTATCTCTGGGCTTTCTATTTTGTTCCATTTGTCTATATATCTGTCTTTGTGCCAGTACCATCCTGTCTTGACTGTGGCTTTGTAGTAGAGCCTGAATTCAGGGAGGTTGATTCCTCCTGTCCCATTTTTCTTTCTCAAGACTTCTTTGGCTATTTGAGGTTTTTTGTATTTCCATACAAATTATGAAATTGTTTTGCTCTGTGAAAAATACTGTTGGTAGCTATATGGGGATTGCACTGAATCTATAGATTGCTTTCGGTAATATACTCATTTTCACATATTGATTCTTCCAATGCATGAGCATGGTATAATTCTCCATCTAGTTGTGTCCTCTTTGACTTCTTTCACCAGTGTTTTACAGTTTTCTATATATAGGTCTTTTGCTTCTTTAGGTAGATATATCCTTAAGTATTTTATTCTTTTCATTGAAATGGTGAATGTAATTGTTTCCTGAATTTCTCTTTCTGTTTTCTCATTGTTAATGTATAAGAACGCAAGGGATTTCTCTGTGTTAATTTTATACCCTGGAACTGTACTATGTTCATTGATTAGTTTTAGTAATTTTCTGGTTGTCTTTAGGGTTTTTTTTATGTAAAGGATCATGTCACCTGCAAACAGTGAGAGTTTTACTTCTTTTTTTTCCATTCTGGATTCCTTTTATTTCTTTTCCTGCTCTTATTACTGTGCCTAAAACTGCAACAACTATGTTGACTAGTAGTGGTGAGAGTGGGTACCCTTGCCTTGTTCCTGAAATTAGGGGAAATGCTTTCAATTTTTAACCATTGAGGATGATGTTTGCTGTGGGTTTGTCCTATATAGCTTTTAGTATGTTGAGGTATGTTCTGTCTATTCCTTCTTTCTGGAGAGTTTATCATAAATGGATGTTTAATTTTGTCAAAGTCTTTCTCTGCATCTATTGAGATAGTCACATGGTTTTTAGCTTTCAATTTGTTAATGTGGTGTATTACATTGATTTTTGGATATTAAAGAATCCTCACATTCCTGGGATAAAGTCCACGTGTTCAAGATGGTCATCTTTTTTAATACATTGTTGGATTCTGCTTGCTAGAATTTTTTTAAGGATTTTTGCATCTAAGTTAGTCAGTGCAATTGGCCTGTAGTTTTCTTATTCTGTGATATCTTTGTCTTGTTTTTGTATTAGGGGGATGGTGGCCTCATAGAGTGAGTTTGGAAGTTTACCTTCCACTGCAATTTTCTGGAAGACGTTGAGTAAGATAGTTGTTAGTTTTTCTCTGAATTTTTGGTAGAATTCAGCTACCAAAGCTGTCTGGTCCTTGGTTTTTGTTTGCTGGTAAATTTCTGATTACAGTTTCAATTTCTGTGCTTGTGACGGGTCTGTTAAGATTTTCTATTCCTTCTTGATTCAGTTTTGGAAGGTTATAGATTTCTAAGAGTTTTCCCATTTCTTCCAAGTTGTCCATTTTATTGGCATATAGTTGCTGATAGTAGTCTCTTAAGATCCTTTGTCGGAGAAGGCAATGGCACACCACTCCAGTACTTTTGACTGGAAAATCCCATGGACAGAGGAGCCTGGTAGGCTGCAGTCCATGGGGTCGCTAGAGTCAGACACGACTGAGCGACTTCACTTTCACTTTTCATTTTCATGCATTGGAGAAGGAAATGGCAACCCACTTCAGTGTTCTTGCCTGGAGAATCCCAGGGACGGGGAAGCCTGGTGGGCTGCCGTCTATGGGGCCACACAGAGTCGGATACGACTGAAACAGCTTAGCAGCAGCAGCAGCAGCAAGATCCTTTGTATTTCTTTGTTGTCAGTTGTATTTTTTCCATTTCTATTTCTAATTTTGTTGATTTGATTTTTCTCCCTTTGTTTCTTGATGAGTCTGGATAATGGTGTGTCAATGTTATTTATCTTCTCAAAGGACCAGCTTTTAGCTTTGTTGATTTTTGCAACAAAGCTTCTAGAATCTTCTCTAGACACGAGACAGAGAAAGGGTGTACAAACTCAAACCCAAAACAGCAAAAGTAAATGGCAATGGGACCATACTTATCAATATTTACCTTAAATGTAAATGGGTTGACTGCCCCAGCCAAAAGACAAAGACAGGCTGAATCAATACAAATACAAGACCCCTATATATGCTGTCTACAAGAGACCCACCTCAAAACAAGGGACACATACAGACTGAAAGTGGAGGGATGGAAAAAGATATTTCACACAAATGGAGACCAGAAAAAAGCACAAGTAGCAATACTCACACCAGATGAAATAGACTTTAAAATAAAGGCTGTGAAGAGACAAAGAAGGATGCTACATAATGATCAAAGGATCAGTCCAAGAAGAAGATATAACAATTATAAATGCATATGCACCCATCATCAGAGAAGGCAATGGCAACCAACTCCAGTACTTTAGAATGGAAAATCCCATGGACAGATAAGCCTGGTAGGCTGTAGTCCATGAGATCGCAAAGAGTCAGACACGACTGTGTGATTACACTTTCACTTTTCACTTTCATGCATTGGAGAAGGAAATGGCAACCCACTCCAGTGTTCTTGCCTGCAGAATACCAGGAATGGAGGAGCCTTGTGGGCTGCCATCTATGGGGTAACACAGAGTTGGACATGACTGAAGTGACTTAGTAGCAGCAGCATGAAACATAGGAGCATCATAATATGCAAGGCAAATGATAACAAGCATGAAAGGGGAAATTAACAATAACACGATAATAGTGAGAGACTTTAATACCCACTCGCACCTATGGATAGATCAACAAAACAGAAACTTAACAAGGAAACACAAACTTTAAATGACACAATGAACAAGCTAGACCTAAAAGAGGCATTTTTAATGCCACATATTGAGAGAGTCATGTCCTAGGCAGATTGATAAGGAGTCTAGGGGTCCCCAAAGAGAGAGGGGTCTGGAATTCTTGAGGAGGAAGAAAGGAAAAACTTTTTTTCTTTCTCCACATTCCTTAGGATTATACAACGATAATGTATCCTGCCTGATCAGATCAGATCAGATCAGTCGCTCAGTCGTGTCCGACTCTTTGCGACCCAATGAACTGCAGCATGCCAGGCCTCCCTGTCCATCACAAGCTCCTGGAGGTCACCCAGACTCACATCCATCGAGCCAGTGATGCCATCCAGCCATCTCATCCTCTGTCGTCCCCTTCTCCTTCTGCCCTCAATCCCTCCCAGCATCAGAGTCTTCTCCAATGAGTCAACTCTTTGCATGAGGTGGCCAAAATACTGGAGATTCAGCTTTAGCATCATACCTTCCAAAGAAATCCCAGGGCTGATCTCCTTCAGAATGGACTGGTTGGATCTCCTTGCAGTCCAAGGGATTCTCAAGAGTCTTCTCCAACACCACAGTTCAAAAGCAACAATTCTTCGGCGCTCAGCCTTCTTAACAGTCCAGCTCTCACATCCATACATGACCACAGGAAAGATCACAGCCTTGACTAGGTGAACCTTTGTTGGTAAAGTAATGTCTCTGCTTTTGAATATGCTATCTAGGTTGGACTTAACTTTCCTTCCAAGGAGTAAGCGTCTTTTAATTTCACGGCTGCAGTGGCGATCTGCAGTGATTTTGGAGCCCAGAAAAATAAATTCTGACACTGTTTCCACTGTTTCTCCATCTATTTCCCATGTAGTGATGGGACCAGATGCCATGATCTTCGTTTTCTGAATGTTGAGCTTTAAGCCAACCTTTTCACTCTCCACTTTCACTCTCATCAAGAGGCTTTTTAGCCCCTCTTCACTTTCTGCCATAAGGGTGGTGTCATCTGCATATCTGAGGTTATTGATATTTCTCCCAGCAATCTTGATTCCAATGAGGTTCGTGACATTGTACAGGAGACAGGGATTAAGACCATCCCCATGGAAAAGAAATGTAAAAAAGCAAAATGGCTGTCTGGGGAGGCCTTACAAATAGCTGTGAAAAGAAGAGAAGCGAAAAGCAAAGGAGAAAAGGAAAGATATAAACATCTAAATGCAGACTTCCAAAGAATAGCAAGAAGAGATAAGAAAGCCTTCTTCAGCGATCAATGCAAAGAAATAGAGGAAAACAACAGAATGGGAAAGACTAGGGATCTATTCAAGAAAATCAGAGATACCAAAGGAACATTTCATGCAAAGATGGGCTCGATAAAGGACAGAAATGGTATGGACCTAACAGAAGCAGAAGATATTAAGAAGAGGTGGCAAGAATACACAGAAGAACTTTTCCAAAAAAGAGCTTCATGACCCAGATAATCATGATGGTGTGATCACTGACCTAGAGCCAGACATCCTGGAATGTGAAGTCAAGTGGGCCTTAGAAAGCATCACTACGAACAAAGCTAGTGGAGGTGATGGAATTCCAGTGGAGCTATTCCAAATCCTGAAAGAGGATGCTGTGAAAGTGTTGCACTCAATATGCAAACAAATTTGGAAAACTCAGCAGTGGCCACAAGATTGGAAAAGGTCAGTTTTCATCCCAATTCCAAAGAAAGGCAATGCCAAAGAATGCTCAAACTACCGAACAATTGCACTCATCTTAAACCCTAGTAAAGTAATGCTCAAAATTCTCCAAGCCAGGCTTCAGCAATATGTGAACCGTGAACTTCCTGATGTTCAAGTTGGTTTTAGAAAAGGCAGAGGAACCAGAGACCAAATTGCCAACATCCGCTGGATCATGGAAAAAGCAAGAGAGTTCCAGAAAAACATCTATTTCTGCTTTATTGACTATGCCAAAGCCTTTGACTGTGTAGATCACAATAAACTGTGGAAAATTCTGAAAGAGATGGGAATACCAGACCACCTGATCTGCCTCTTGAGAAATCTGTATGCAGGTCAGGAAGCAACAGTTAGAACTGGTCATGGAACAACAGACCGGTTCCAAATAGGAAAAGGAGTACGTCAAGGCTGTATATTGTCAACATGTTTATTTAACTTATATGCAGAGTATATCATGAGAAATGCTGGACTGGAAGAAACACAAGCTGGAATCAAGATTGCTGGGAGAAATATCAATCCTGCCTGAAGACAGTGTTATCTTAAAATGTAAATTAGGGGGATAGACCTGGTCTTTTCCAGGATGTATCCTGCCTGAAGACAGTGTTATCTTAAAATGTAAATTAGGTCTTTACAACCTGAGACATTCTTTAGAGTATATAACTTCATTGCTAACACTAGCAAGGGGGTACTCTTTCTACCCCCTTCTGACGCCTATGTCAGAAGTTTTCTCTATTTCCTTTATACTTTAATAAAACCTTATTACACAAAAGCTCTGAGCGATCAAGCCTTGTCTCTGGCCCCAGATTGAATTCTTCTCCTCTGGGGGCCAAGAATCCCGGTGTCTTCGTGTGATTCAACAACAACCTTTCAATATGAGCCCATGAAACTCGCCTGCCATCTTCGTCTTTCTAACTTCAGAATGCTGTCACATGGCAGGGGTAGAGTGCCTCCTCCAAACCTGGCTTCACAGCCACAGTATTCAGGCTTTCATTCTGTTCTCACTCACCTTTCACCATTACCTAGTTTTTAATATCTTGCCTAAAATCCCTACTTGAAAAAGAGGCTGTATTCAAGTGTCTGTGGAAATGAGGATTATTCCACATTCCTCCTACAAGGTGGTCTGAAAGGCCATTTAATTGTTGGCCACCTATCAGAAAACTTCCATCCCACCTCCTTTTCTCAGTGTTCATGTAGCTCTCCTCAGTTTTCCAGTTTCCAGTCTGAAACCCCTGTCTTCAGGCTATGAGTCAATGAATACATATGCCTTCGCTCCAATTGGTGCTGTCTTTTGCCATTTTGAAGACTGGCAGTGGTCTGCTCCAGTGCCCCTGAGCACCCCTATATATACCCCTGCCCAGGGGGCACACCCTTATGTTTTATGGGGTCATCAATTCACTTCCCCAGCGTTGAATTTACCACATGGCGGTGGTAGTGTGTCTCCTCCGAAACTGGTTTCAGAGCCACAGTATTCAGGCTTTCATTCTGTTCTCTCTCACCTTTCACCATTATCTAGTTTGTACTATTTTGCCTAAGGTCCCTCCTTGATAATTAGGCTGTGTTCAAGTGTCTGCTTTCCTTGTACAAGGTGGTCTTAAAACACTTTGAAAACCATTTAATTCTGGGCTACCTACCAGAAAACTTCCACTCTACCTCCTTTTCTCTGTGTTTATGTAGCTCTCCTCAGTTTTCCAGTCTCCAGTCTGAAACGCCTGATTTCAGGCTGCGAGAATGCACTGAATTCACTTGCCTTTGCTCCACATGGAGCTGTCTTGCAATTTTGAAGACCAACAGTGGTCTGCTCCAGGGACTGCCCTTGTACCCACGGGGAATGTCTCCACCCCCCAGGCAGTTTTGCGCTTCGTAAGTGTTGGAATTGGTGAGACTGCCACTCCCTGAAATTGCCCGGTGACCCCAAGGACCCTCTGTCTCTCCTTTGCATGGGGGACTGCGGGGGGGGGGTGGGGGGAGATGTTGGCCTCCATGGACCACAGAGACGCCCCCTCCCATAGGTGCAGTGTGCAGCTCTTAGAGACAAGCTGGCATGTGCCACTCGCCTGCCCCGTCCTCACCAGGCTCACTCTTCTCACCCGTCTCCGTCTGCTGGGGCTGTTCCCAGCTCCCTTCATATGTGGAGTTTGTGGGCAGTTCCTGGTCTCCCCTGGCCTGTGGCTGCATCCCTCCCACCTGCTATACATAACCATCTCCTCCCTGGGTCTTCACATCCCCTCTGTCTGTACCTGTGTCCCAATTTCCCCTTTGTAGTAGGACACCAGTCACACTGGGTTTGGGTGACCCTAATGGCCCAATTTTAACTTGATCACCTCTGAAAAGCCCCCTCCCCCTCCAAACAAGGTCACAATTCTGCAATCACACTCATACGTTAGGGCTCCAACATATGAATTTGTGGGAACACATTCAGCCTGTAAGAACACCCAGACCGTCTGCTGCTTCTCCATCAGCTCTTGTTTCTCTGGGCTCATCACTAACTGCACCTCCTGGCTTTGTGAGGAGGGTGAGAAGGGGGCCTCTTCCTGACTTTATCCCCACCCCCGCCCCGCCAGAGTGGGTCTGGGCAGGAGTGGGGGAAAGCACTGGGGAGGAAAGCCCTCTGGAGGGGTGGGAGCAGGGATGGGTTGGCCTGTCCTGTGCACAGCACTCTTCCCGAACTGCCCCCACACCCACAGCCCTTTGGGTCCCTTCAGTCTTTTCTGTCCTCTCTGCTTCTCCCTGCTTTGCACCCCAGGTCAGCCCACATGGTCACCCTGGACCCCATGGAGCGAGTGCTCTGCCTCTTGTGGCCCAGCCCAGCGCCATAGACACGGCTTCTGCACCGGGACCCCTGGTGGGGCACCATCCAGCATGGCCCCGCTGCCCCTGCTGGCTTCAGTGCCCCCTCTTTTCCCAGGCTCCAAGGTAGAGGAAGAGCCGTGCTTCCTGCCGGAGTGTGACTATGTATCCCATGGAACCCAGATATGCCCATTGTCTTGCCCCAGCCAAGCCCAGCCCCTCGCCAGTGCTTCCTTTTCTATTCCCTGGGAGCTGGAGGCTCAGGCCCTTGGGGACCCTGATCCAGATGTAGCCAGAGCTGTGCGGGGGACTGGCCTAAGGAGCTGGACCTGAACCTGTGATCAGCCCTCACCCCAGGGCCTGGGGGATTATTGCAAAGGGCCTCAGACCGAAGAGGCAGCCTGTCAGGCTCTGCCATGCCCATGTACCTGCCAGGGACGGCGGCGGGGGTCAAGGAAGAGAGGTGGAAAAACTGCGGGGGGCATTCTGGGGAGGCGAGTGGGGAGGTGGGGGGGCGGGGGAGTGACCTGCACAGCTGTCTACATACCCAGCGCCCTCCCCACCGCAGTGACCAACTGCACCACCATCGAAGTGGCCAAGTACAGCGCCTGTGGTCCTCCGTGCCCTCGCTCCTGCGATGACCTCGTGGTGAGTCTGGGCTCCTGATGGTCACGTTGCCGGATGGCAGGGTGTGGCCCCTCTGACCTGGGGCCATCCGCAGCTGGGGTTAAGGAAGGATAGGGGTCAGCGCCCAGCTGGCCTGGCTCCTGGTTCTAGAGAGCAGCGGGAGTGAGCCTCATCCAGCAGCCCTTGTAGTCCTTAGCACATATACATTTCTCAGTTGACACGTTTTATGATAGAAACAGAAGGAACACACAGGAAAAGGGCATTCCTCTTGGTGGATTATCCGAAAACCCCTGCAAGGGGTGCATTGGTGCACAGACCTTGACCCTGTGCATGCGCGATTGTGCTTGCATGTGCCCGGGAGCCAGGCCAGTCCAGGACCATGGAGAGGGACATAAGAAGGCCGCTGGCAGGAGGGGCACGGTCCAGTGGTGCCTGTGCAGTGGCAAGGAAGCGGCCTCAGTCAAAAGATGCTGGTTCCCAAGACTCTTTTCCAATAAAAGGAACCAGGCTTCTGTGAGAAATTACCCATTGTAGGGCTCAGATAAGAAATACAAAAGAGGAGTCTGGGGCATCTTATTGTATCAAAAGGGAAGTGGGAAAAAAAAAAAAAAGATCCCCACAGTAGTGGGGTTATGTCAAAGAAGAAAGGAATGAACTTCCAATGGCCAAAACTAGAATAGGGTGAACCACATAATAAATTAAGTAAATCATCCTTTGCGATTATACCCCAAAGTATAAAGCAACTCTTCATAAAGCAATTCACTGAGATCTATCAAGACAGGAATCTATGACAGGTGACCATGGTGCCATAGTGGGCCAGATGAGAGTGTAGGGTTGAAGAGGATATTCATGCAGACAGAGATTCCTAGTACAGGGAGTCAGAACTCGAATAGGGTGAAATGATAAGATCCACAAGAACAGGGAAAGGAGGTGAGTAGTATGAAATGTGAGAACTTGAGCAGGGTAAAAAGGATATCCATCCCAGGACATATCATGGGGAGTCAGTGCCAAAGTGGGAATAAGAGGACTTCACAGAGCAGAGAAGCCTGCCACAAGAGTCCGTTTACTGCAGCAGATATTAAATAGGAGGCTTTCCAGGCATGCAGAGTAAAAACCAAGCCCAGAGAAGTGGAAATCCACATGGAGGAGGCAGATTTGTGTAGAAAGTCAAAGGCCAAGCAAGGGGAGGAAGGCATCCATGCATGGAAGTGGGCATCCCTATGTGGGCAGTTAGAGACTGAGTGGAACAAGGAGAGTATCTGAACATGGGGGTTATCCCATTGCAGAGTATCAAAGCTCAAGCAGGGTAAGGGGAGTATGTTTATAAAACAGTTGCCTGGATTGGGTGTCAGAGTCTGAATACATTGAGAAATGCATTCACATGGGTTGGGGACAATTCAGAGTTTTGTGATCTCACAGCCAGAGCTATGTAGGGAGGATTCACACACAAAGGGATGCACACACACATGTACAATTCCCAGACTCTGTACAATGATGGGAACTTGGAAATAATGAATACATACAAGTCTCACATATTGGATTCTGAATTCCATTTTCCCCTAAAAATTATTGGAGCTTCTGGGAGAAATTGTTAATTCCTTGGTAAGTCCAGGGAAAGAACAAGATGAGCCTGGTATATCTTTTACAAAAAGCATAAAACTGTTCAAAGAATGATGGGAAATTATCAAAAGGACAGAGAATCTGGATTGAGATTTTCACTCTCTTGGGTTGGAATGATATGAACAATATGAACATCAAAATAAACAATGATAGTGACAGGTCATGATTCCTTTAGTAAAATAAGAAACTATTAACCACATAGATTTATTTACATTGATAAATCTAAATTTTAGTGAGGAATAAAATATGTATGTACTTTAAAATACAAAAGAATGTCTTAATTACGAGACAGGAGAGAGTAACTTGACAGTGGAGAAGCTTGACAGCAATCACTTTAATCAAGTGATCCAAGTGAACATCATCGATATTGGGACACACTGAAATCACGAACCACTTGAGAGAATGAGATGATCTGAAAACAGTATCATTTCCATCATTTTCCTGTCAAAGATGCAAAACATGATATTCATCATGACCAAATATTGGATGGAGCAAATTTTGATAATTACAAAATAACCGACCTCTAGTTTTGGCATTTGAGTATCACTGTCTCACAAAATGAACTGGGAAATGGTTCTTTCCACTTCTATGGATACATTTATAATGCATGTGTGGAGAATAGGCATGACTTTTGGTTTATGTATTTGGTAGAATTCAGCAGTAAGGCTATCTGTGGCTAGGTATGGTAGGGGGACGTTTGTGAGGTGATTTGGGCAAGAAGTTCAAAAATGAATAATCCTTTCTGTTTGCTTCAGATTTTCATTTTCTTCTTGAGTCAATTTCATTCAACTGTGTATTTCTAGATATTTGTCCACTTCATCTAAATTTTCTGATTATTGCATATTCCAAACTTGGAAAGAGGTCAACATGGCTGTATATTGTCACCCTGCTTACTTAAATTATGCAGAGAACATCATGAGAAATGCTGGAACGGATGAAGCACAAGCTAGTATCAAGATTGCCAAAAGAAATATAAATAACCTCAAATATGCAAATGACACCACCCATATGACATCAAGTGAAGAAGAACTAAAGAGCCTCTTGATGAAAGTGAAAGAGGAAAGTGAAAAAGGTGGTTTAAAACTCAATATTCCAAAAACTAAGATCATGGCATCTGGTCCCATCACTTCATGACAAATAGATGACTATGTCTTCCTATTTAGTTCAATTCGCTACATTCCCTAACTTAGGTGTGATGTGTTTTTTCTTTCATTCCCTTCAAAGTAATTCAGATCAATGTGCCTACCACAGATGCCAAAGTAGCTCAAGCTGATCAGTCATATGAAGACCTAGAAGACCTCCTAGCACTACCACCAAAAATGGATGCTCTATTCATCGGTTGGGATGGGTATGCCAAAGTAGGAAGTCAAAAGATGTCTGGAGTAACAGGCAAGTTTTTCCTTGGAGAACAGAATGAATCAGGGCAAAAGCTAATTAAATTATGCCAAGAGGATGCACTCATCATAGCATATACCCTTTCTGAAACAATGGAAACACTGAGAGGCTTTATTTTGGGGGCTCCAAAACCACTACAGATAATTACTGCAGCCATGAAATTAGAAGATGCTTTCTCCTTGGAAGAAAAACTATGACCAACCTAGACAGCATATAAAAAAGCAGAGACATTAGTTTGCCAACAAAGGTCCGTCTAGTCAAGGCTATGGTTTTTCCAGTGGTCATGTATGGATGTGAGAGTTGGACTATAAAGAAAGCTCAGCACCAAAGAATTGATGGTTTTGAACTGTGGTATTGGAGGAGACTCTTGAGAGTCCCATCGACTGCAAGGAGATCCAACCAGTCCATCCTAATGGAAATCAGTCCCGAATATTCATTGGAAGGACTGATGCTGAACCTGAACCTCCAATATTTTGGACACCTGATGAGAAGAATTGACTCATTTGAAAAGACTCTGAGGCTGGGAAAGATTGAAGACAGGAGGAGAAGGGGACAACAGAGGATGAGATGGTTGGATGGCATCACTGACTCAGTGGACATGAGTTTGCCTAAGCTCCTCGAGTTGGTGATGGACAGGGAGGCCTGGCATGCTGCAGTCCAGAGTGACACAAGGAGTCAGACATGACTGAGTAACTGAACTTTCTGACTGATTCCTTTATAATTTTATTTATTTCTCTAAAGTGGTAGTTATTTGTCCTATATTATTCTTAATTTAATAATTTGAGTCTTCTTCTTTCCTTGATCATTATTGCTAAAATTGTGTTATTTTTTGACCTTTCTAAATAACCAAATTTTCATTTGTTGAGTATATCTGTGATTATTCTATTGTCTACTTCCTTTATTTTGCTCTAATATTTATTGTTGACTATGTCTTCCTATTTGAGTTCAGTTCATTACATTCCCTAACTTAGGTGTGATGTGTTTTTTCTTTCATTCCCTTCAAAGTAATTCAAATCAATGTGCCTACCACAGAGGCCAAAGTAGCTCAAGCTGATCAGTCATGTGAAGACCTAGAAGACCTCCTAGCACTGCCGCAAAAAACAGATGTTCTATTCATCGATTGGGATGAGTATGCCAAAGTAGGAAGTCAAAAGATGTCTGGAGTAACAAGTAAGTTTTCCCTTGGAGGACAGAATGAATCAGGGCAAAAGCTAACTAAATTCTGCCAAGAGGATGCACTCATCATTGCATATACCCTTTCTGAACAGCACAAGAGATGAGTTTACACATGAACATCACCAAATGGTCAATACCAAAATCAAATTGATTACATTTTTGTAGCCAAAGATGGAGAAGCTGTATGCAGTCAGCAAAAACAAGACCTGGAGCTGACTGTGGCTCTACTCATTAGCTTTCAATAGCACAATTCAGGCTTAAATTAAAGAAAGTGTGGAAATCCACTAGGAGAGCCAAGTGTGACTGAAATCCAATCCCCTGTGAATGTGCAGTGTAGGTGACCAGTAGATTCAAGGGATTAGATGCAGTTAACAGTGCACCTGAAGAACTATGGATGGAGGTCCATAACACTGTACAGGAGGCAGCGAACAAAGCCATCCCAAAGAAAATGAAAAGCAAGAAGGCAAAGGGGTTATCTCAGGAGGCTTTCTAATAGCTGATGAAAGAAGAGAAACAAAAAACCAAGGGATAAAGGAAAGGTTCATCGAACTAAAGGCAGCATTCCAAAGAAGAGCAACCAGAAACAAGCAGGCCTTCATCAATAAACAGTGCATAAAACTAGAAGAAAACAACAGCAGAAGAAAGAATAGAGATCACTTATGAAAACTGGAAATATCAAGGGAGCATTTTGGCCGTAGATGAGCACAGTAAAGAATAGCAACAGTAGAGATCTAGTAGACGCTGAAGAGATCAAGAAGAGATGGAAACAATACATGGAAGAACTGTACAAAAAAGATCTCAGTGAACTAGATTATTATGTTGGTGTGGTCAGTCACCCAGAGCCAGACATTCTGGAATGGGAAATCAAGAGCGCCTTAGGAAGCTCTACTGTTAATAAGGCTAGAGAATGTGATGGAATTCCAGTTGAAGTGTATAATTCACAAAAAGTTGATGCCTTCATGGTGCTTCATTCAATATGTCAGCAAATAAGGAAGATGCAGCCATGGCCATAGGACTGCCAAGGTCAATCCTCATTCTGGTTCCCAAGAAGGGTAGTATTGAAGATTGTGCTAGCCATCTGACAATTAAAAGCGTTGAGTAATGAGCACATAGTTTCACAAAACCATACAAAGAACATACATAATAAAGTCAAGATTCTGATAACATAGGTATATGCTAGTAAGTAAAATTTCAGGGTAAATGTACAACTGCAACTGGTAGTAATACAGATTTGGTTAACATCTAGTAAGTATATAAGACAATCAAATGATATTAGGCAAAATCAAAACAAACAATATTAGGCACGTTACCTGACATCACTTTACTTCCACTTATGAGCTGGGTGATCTTAGGCATGTAGCCAACCTCTCTGTGCTTCCACTTCTGAGATGTGTGCTGCTGCTTCTGCTAAGTCGCTTCTGCTGCTGCTGCTGCTAAGTCGCTTCAGTCGTGTCTAACTCTGTGCAACCCCATAGACGGCACCCCATTAGGTTCCCCCATTCCTGGGGTTCTCCAGGCAAGAACACTGGAGTGGGTTGCCATTTCCTTCCCCAAAGCATGAAAGTGAAAAGTGAAAGTGAAGTCAATCAGTCATGTCCAACTCTTCATGACCCCATGGACTGCAGTCTGAGATGTGTAATCTTAGGCAAATTGCCCGACCCAGGTGTGCTTCCACTTAAGAGCTGTGTGATTTAAGCCAGATACCTGACCTCCCTGTGCTTCCACTACTGACCTTTCTGATCTTAGGCAAGTTGCCTGACCTTTCTGTGCTTCCACGTCTGAGCTGTGGGATCTTAGACAAGTTTGCTAACCTCACTGTGCTCCCACTTCTGGGCTCTATTACCTTTGGCAAGTTGCCTGACATCTACTTCCTTCCCATTCTCAGCTCTCTGATCTTAGGCAAGTTACCTCACCTCTCTGTGCTTCCATATCTTTGCTGTGTTCAGTACACTTTAGTCTTTCAATCCTGTCTGACTCTGTGTGACCCCAGGGACTGCAGCAGGCCAGGCTTCCCTGTCCATCACCTAATCCCAGAGCTTGCTCAAACTCATGTACATCGAGTAGGTGATGCCATCCAACCTACTCATCCTCTGTCGTCAACTAGGCTTCCTGCAATCAAAATTTCTGGCACTTGGGTCTTTTCTAGTGAGTCAGGTTTTCACATCAGGTGCCCAGAGTATTGGAGCTTCAACTCCAGCATCAGTCCTTCCAATGAATATTCAGGACTGATTTCCTTTAGTATGCACTGGTTTCATCTCCTGGAACTCAAGAGACTGTCAAGGGTCTTCTCCAATACTCTAGTTCAAAAGCATCATTTCTTCAGTGCTCAGCTTTTTTACCATCCAATTCTCACATACATAATGACTACTGGAAAAACCACAGCTTCGACTAGAAGGACCTTTGTCAGCAAATTAATGTCTCTGCTTTTTCATATGCTGTCAAGATTGGTCAGAGCTTTTCTTTCAGCAAGAAGCATCTTTTAATTTCCTGGCTGCACGCACCATCTGCAGTCATTTTGGAGCCCAAGAAAATAAGGGCTGATACTATTTCCATTGTTTCTTTCTCTATTTGCCGAAAAGTGATAGGACCTGATGCCATGATCTTTGTTTCCTGAAAGTTGAGTTTTAAGCCAGCTTTTTCACTCTCCTCTTTCACTTTCATCAAGAGGCTCTATAGTTCTTTACTTTCTG
Source organism: Tragelaphus eurycerus (assembly GCA_935064755.1). Lineage (NCBI taxonomy): Eukaryota > Metazoa > Chordata > Mammalia > Artiodactyla > Bovidae > Tragelaphus > Tragelaphus eurycerus. Next base: position 2,909,500 of record CAKXYN010000149.1, on the reverse strand, counting down.
CCACTAGGATGGCATCATCTGCCTATCTGAGGTTATTGGTTATATCTTCCATAAATCTCGATTCCACCTTGTGCTTCATCCAGTCTGGCATTTACCTCAATGTACTCTGCATATAAATTAAATGAGAAGGGTGACCATAAACAGCTTTGTCATTCTCCTTTCCCAGTTAAGACCCAGCCTGCTGTTCCATGTTTAGTCCTAACTGTTGCTTCTTGACCCACATGCAGATTTCTCAGGAGGCAGGTAAGGTGGTCTGGTATTCTCATCTCTTTAAGTATTTTCCACAGTTTGTTGTGATCCACACATGCCAAGGCTTTACTCTAACCAAGAAAGCCGACGTAGATGTTTATCTGGAACTCTCTTGCTTTTTCTATGGTCCAATAAATGTTGGAAATTTGATCTATGGCTCTCTGCCTTTTCTAAATCAAGCTTGAACATCTGGATTTTCTCGATTCTCATACTGTTGAAGCCTAGCTTGGAGAATTTGGAGCATTCCTTTGCTAGCGAGTGAGATGAGTGCCATTGTGTGTTAGTCTGAACATGCTTTGGCATTGCCTTTCTTCAGGATTGCAATAAAAACTGACCTTTTCCAGTCCTTTGGCCAATGCTGAGTTTTCCAAATTTGCTAGAATATTGAGTGAAGCACTTTCACAGCATCATCTTATCAGATTTGAAACAGCTCAACTGAAATCCCATCACTTCCACTTGCTTTGTTCATAGTGATGCTTCCTCAGGCCCACGTGACTTTGCCTTCCAGGGTGTCTGGCTGTAGGTGAGTGATCACACCATTGTGGTTATCTGAGGGCATTAAAGCCTTTCTTGTATTATTCTTCTGTGTATTCTTGTCACCTCTTTTTATTATCTTCTGCTTCTTTTAGGTCCATACTGTTTCTGTCCTTTATTGTGCCCTTATATTTCATTTCTTTTCCTTAAATTTGAGAGATTAAAGATTTCATGGGAGGAGATTTACACTATATGAAAAAAGAAAAAAAAATCAAGTAGTAGGGCTTCCCTTTGAGCTGCCTTTTCACTGCTGGTGGCAAGATTTTCCGTGCTTTAATGAGTAAGTCCTGTGGTCTACTGCAGTTTCACTTTGTACTAGACCAACCCATGGTAACTTCTTAAAGGAAGCTGTGCTTTGGTTGGTACCCAGTTATAATGAATTGCTTTTTAGCACTATAGTTAACAAACATTCTTTCTCACACACACACACACACACACACACATATATATATATATATATCGATAATTTTTGCTATTTTCATCCACCAACACTAAATGAGGATCAAGCCTGTGTCAAACTTCCTATGAAAGAAGGGAAATTATTCACAGTTCTGCTGCCCCACTTTCAAGAAAGCATTTTCCATTAGCCATCGAACATATATTCATTACATAAGCTCACTTCAGAGTCCAAGCACAAAAGTTTCAAAGGCAGAGTCATCGATACATTTCCTTAAAAATAGTAAGGACTAGATCATACACCTGTATGATAGTGAAGCTTAAACATCTAAAATTTTGTACCATACATTCTTATCAGCTACCAGACCAAAGCTTAAGGCAGGGTTTGATTTCCATCTTTCAGATCTTGTGCTCCAATGCCAAACACAGAGAATTTGGCAGGATGCTTCCTTAATTAAATGACATAGGTCCAGTTTTCCAGCTGCAAACACACAAAAGCAAATGGTTAAAGATTTTTACTTGTTCAACCTGTGTATGTGGGTGCACACAAAGTCAGGCAACTTGCCTAGTATCACTAGTCTCAGACTTGGAAGCATCCCCTGCAGAAGGAAATGGCTACCCACTCCAGTTTTCTGGCCTGGAGAATGCCATGGACAGTTCATGGGGTTGTAAAGAATTGGACATGGGAGAAGGCAATGGCACCCCACTCCAGTACTCTTGCCTGGAAAATCCCATGGATGGAGGAGCCTGGTGGGCTGCAGTCCATGGGGTCGCAAAGAGTCGAACACGACTGAACGACTTCACTTTCACTTTTCACTTTTATGCATTGGAGAAGGAAATGGCAACCCACTCCAGTGTTCTTGCCTGGAGAATCCCATGGACGGGGGATGTTGGTGGGCTGCTGTCTATGGGGTCGCACAGAGTTGGACACGACTGAAGCAACTTAGCAGCAGCAGAGCAACTTTCACTTCACATTACTTCACTTCACTGAGCAGAGTAATTATTACAGATGCTGGATCTCAGGAGTGGCTACAAAACTGACAGAATACAGCAAGGAATAAAATATAGGGCCCCTGCTTCAAAAATGATCTAACTTTCAAGATGGTCACAGCAGATCATGAAATCATGTTTGAGGCCCTTCCGAGCACCCAAGAATAGGGCCTGGTGTAATTGCACTGAACACATAACCATGAAGCTCATCTTAATTCACTTTGGCCCAAGGGTAGGATCTTAGGGAACTCCTCCTGTTATTCCTTAGTCGCTCTGAGAGCCTAAGGGAAGAAGTTTAAAGCAAGGGGCTAGGGCAGCCCTAGATGACAGAAGGCAGATGGCCAAGAGAGGGATCATGGCTTAAGGCGCTATGTATAAACCAAGCATTTGGGAAATGTGCAATACTTTAAAGCCCTATCATAATGAAAAGCAATTTTAAAAAGTGAGATTAAAAACTACCATTTTAGAAAACTTGGGGTCACATTACTTAAAGGTAACTAAATCTCTATAGTTACAGGATCAAGACTTGCAGGAGTCCTTTTGCAGGGTCCAACTCTGAAAATTTGGGGTCACATGGTTGGCATACTCAGTCTATTGGGCCAATTGTTGTAGGGACTTCTAGGTTTATGGCAGGGAATACATAAATCTTTGATTAGAAGAGCTTGTTGTACATGTTCTGAACAGGTCAATGGTCCTGAAAACCATTGAGCCTCCGAGGATGGGGTTGCCAACCATTTCCCTGTCTATGGTGAAGTCCACCCCATCCTTATTTTCTTTTATGATTTTGTTTCACAATTGTCCTTGTGAATTTTTCATAACAACAAAGTAGGAAAATATTAACAAAGTGATTATATAAATGTGCCCTGTGTATCTCTTAAATCTCAATAAGTCAGATGTTTATATCATACACAGCTATAGTGAAATTTGGTCTTCAATAAAATTCCAGTGCAAATACAGAGCTAGACTTTAAAGGTCAAGCTTTGTTTCAGTTGTCTCACATCCTGGTGACTGAAGAAATGAGCTTTTTCTTATCTTTCATTCTTTTATTTTTTTCACGGAGGAAATTAGAATGATGCTTCTGCATAGCAAGAGCTTTCCTTGTGTCTCAGTGTGTAAACAGCCTGCCTGCAGTGTGGGAGAGCCGTGTTTGATCTGTGGCTTTGGAAGATCCCCTGGAGAAGGGAATGGCTACACATTCCAGTATTCTTGCCTGGAGAATTTCATGGACAGAGGAGCCTGGTGGCCTACAGTCCATGGAGTCATAAAGAGTCAGACACAACTGTGTGACTAACACTTTCACTTTCACTGCATAGCAAATGAGCCAACACCAGACAACCTTAAAAAGTACACAAAGCTTGTCCTTCCAAAACTAGTATCTCACACATGTTTTTGAAATACTATGGAATATATTGAATCCTAGGCCTACACCTATAGTCAAAACTATCTCCAACCTCACCTTTTTCTTGGTGTCTTATTCACTTAGGACCTTATTTTCTACTGAAAAATTACCAGACTGATAGACTCAGTTCAGTTAAGAATTGAAGGATATAATCCAGAGAAATTACTAATGATATAAGCTTTTTGGCATGAAAAATTAACAGTGATAAAAGAAAAACCTCCACACTGTTCTCCATAGTGGCTGTACTAGTTTGCGTTCCCACCAACAGTGTAAGAGGGTTCCCTTTTCTCCACACCATCTCCAGCGTATATTGCTTGTAGACTTTTGGAATGCAACCATTCTGACTGACATGAAATGGTACCTCAAGTGGATTTGATTTGCATTTCTCTAATAATGAGTGATATTGAGCATCTTTTCATGTGTTTGTTAGCCATCTGTATGTCTTCTTTGGAGAAATGTCTATTTAGTTCTTTGGCCCATTTTTTGATTGGGTCATTGATTTTTCTGGAATTGAGCTATAGGAGATGCTTGCATATTTTTGAGATAAGTTGTTTGTCTGTTGCTTCATTTGCTATTATTTTCTCCCATTCTGAATGCTGTCTTTTCACCTTGCTTATAGTTTCCTTTGTTGTGCGGAAGCCTTTAAGTTTAATTAGATCCCATTTGTTTATTTTTACTTTTATTTCCAGTATTCTGGGAGGTGGGTCATAGAGGATCCTGCAGTGATGTATGTCAGAGAGTGTTTTGCCTATGTTCTCATCTAGGAGTTTTATACTTTCTGGTCTTACATTTAGATCTTTAATCCATTTTGAGTTTACTTTTGTGTATGGTGTTATAAAGTGCTCTAGTTTCATTCTTTGACAAGTGGTTGACCAGTTTTCCCAGCACCACTTGTTAAAGAGATAGTTTTGAATCCATTATATATTTTTGCCTCCTTTGTCAAAGATAAGGTGCCCATATGTGCGTTGATTTATCTCTGGGCTTTCTATTTTGTTCCATTGGTCTATATATCTGTCTTTGTGCCAGTACCATACCATCTTGATGACTGTGGCTTTGTAGTAGAGCCTGAAGTCAGGCAGGTTGATTCCTCCAGTTCCATTCTTTCTTCTCAAGATAGCTTTGGCTATTCGAGGTTTTTTGTATTTCCATACAAATTGTGAAATTATTTGTTCTAGCTCTGTGAATAATACCATTGGTAGCTTGATGGGGATTGCATTGAATCTATTAATTGCTTTGGGTAGTATACTCATTTTCACTATATTGATTCTGCCAATCCATGAACATGGTATGTTTCTCCATCTATTAGTGTCCTCTTTGATTTCTTTCACCAGTGTTTTATAGTTTTATATAAAACTTTAGGGAAGTTTTCAACTATTACCTCCTCAAGTATTTTCTCATGGTCTTTCTTTTGGTCTTCTTCTTCTGGGACTCCTATGATTTGAATGTTGTAGCATTTATTATTGTCCTGGAGGTCTCTGAGATTGTCCTCATTTCTTTTAATTCGTTTTTCTTTTTTCTCCTCTGATTCATTTATTTCTACCATTCTATCTTCTAATTCACTAATCCTATCTTCTGCCTCTGTTATTCTACTATTTGTTGCCTCCAGAGTGTTTTTTATCTCATTTATTGCATTATTCATTACATATTGACTCTTTTTTATTTCTTCTAGGTCCTTGTTAAACCTTTCTTGCATCTTCTCAATGCTTTTCTCCAGGCTATTTATCTGTGATTCCATTTTGATTTCCAGATTTTGGATTAATTTCACTATCATTATTTGGAATTCTTTATCAGGTAGATTCCTTATCTCTTCCTCTTTGGTTTGGTTTGGTTTGGTGGGCATTTATCCTGTTCCTTTACCTGCTGGGTATTCCTCTGTCCCTTCATCTTGTTTAAATTGCTGAGTTTGGGGTGTTCTTACTGTATTCTGGCAGCTTGTGGATTTCTCTTTATTGTGGCGTTTCCTCACTATGTGTGGGTTTGTACAGCTGGCTTGTCAAGGTTTCTTGATTAGGGAAGCTTGTGTCGGTGTTCTAGTGGGTGGAGCTGGATTTCTTCTCTCTGGTGTGCAATAAGTGTCCAGTAATGAGTTATGAGATGTCTATGGTTTTGGGGTGACTTTGGGCAGCCTGTATATTGGAGCTCAGGGCTGTGTTCCTGTGTTGCTAGGGAATTTGCTTGGTATGTCCTGCCCTGGAACTTGTTGGGCGTTGTGTGGTGCTTGGTTTCAGTGTAGGTATGGAGGCATTTGATGAGCTCCTGGCAATTAATGCTCCCTGGAGACAGGGTTTGGACTTAAGCCTCCTGCTTCCAGTTATCAGTCTTATTTTTACAGTAGTCTCATAACTTCTCCTCTCTACAGCACCATTGATAAAACATCTAGTTTAAAGCTGAAAAGTTTCTCCACCATGAGGGTCACCCAGGGAGGTTCACAGCATTACTTGGAGAAGAGAAGAGGGAGGAGGGAGTTAGAGGTGACCTGAATGAGATGAGGTGACATCAATAGAGGAGAAAGTGAGATAACCAGTAACCACTTCATTATGTGCACTCCACAACTGGACCATTCAGAGATGTTCACAGAGTTATACAGAGAAGAGAAGAGGGAGCAAGGAGACAGAGGTGGCCAGGAGGATAAAAGGAGGGAATGAAAAGGAGAGAGACAGATCCAGCCAGTAATCAGTTCCCTAAGTGTTTTCCACCATCTGGAACACACAGAAATTCACAGAGTTGGGTAGAGTAGAGAAGGGTTAAGGAGGTGACGCAGGCGACCTGGTGGAGAATAAGGAGAGTCCGGAGGGGGAGAGAGCAGTCAAGCCAGTAATCTCGCTCCCTAGTAAAAAATGGGTACTGAAAATTGTGTTCCTAAAGGTACAAATTTGGTAACAAATACCTAAAAGCAAAAATTAAAAATCTAGAGTAGTGTTTGGAATTTCAAAAATACAATGTTAAAGAAAAGAAGAAGGAAAAGAAAGAGAGAAAAAGAAAAAGAAAAAAAAAGAGTTGCAAAAATTATAAAGAAAATATAAGTACAAAATTGATAACAAATACCAAAAAGCCAAAGTTGAAAATCTAGAGTAGAGTTTGGAAGTTCAAAAATGCAATGTTAAAGAAAAGAAGAAAAAGAAAGAAAAAAAGAAAAACAGAAACCAAAAACAAACAAAGGCACAAAAATTATAAAGAAGATATAGGTACAAAATTGATAACAAATACCAAAAATCATAAATTAACAATCTAGTGTAGAGTTTGGAATTTCAGGAATACAATGTTAAAGAAAAGATGAAGAGAAAGAGAGAGAAGGAAAAAAAAATTCACAAAAGTAAATTAAAAAACAGGTACAAAATTGATAACAAATACCAAAAAGCTAAAATTAAAAATCTAGAGTAGAGTTTGGAATTTCAAAAATATAATTTTAAAGAAAAGAAGAAGAAAAAGAAAAAGGCAAAAACAAACAAAAACAAAGTCACAAAAATTATAAAGAAGATATAGGTACAAATTGATAACAAATACCAGAAAGCATAAATTAAAGATCTGGAGTAGAGTTTGGAGTTTCAGGAATACAATGTTAAAGAAAAGAAGAAAAAAAAAAAGGTCACAAAAGTTATAAAAAAAAAATATATGAAGTTTGCTTTTTTAAAAAAAGGGTCTTTTTTTTCCACTTTTTGCAAATAGTAGGTTATAAAAGTAAAATTTAAAGGAGTAATAGAGGACTTTAAAAAAAAGAATGATAGTAAAAATAGTAAAATATATATATAGGACTTTCTCTGATATCGTTCTGGGTATTGTGGGTTCAGTTCATTTTTGGCTAGTTCCTTGTTCCAGCTTATATTTCTCAAGATCTATAGGCCTCTTCTTATGAAGTTGGTATTAACCACGGGATTTTAATTTATTGCCTGTTGCTTCCATGGCAGTTCCCTCTGTTATAGCTTCTTCTGTTTGCTGGTCTCTTCAGTTTCTGATTTCCATCCTGATACAGAGGGAGCAGTGGTGGACACCTTTTTTTTTTTTTTAAGGCTCACTTGTTCAGTCGTGCTGTGGGGAGGGAGGGACGTTGCAATTAATTAACACTGGCATGTGCTCGCAGTGCCTCAGCCACACTGGGCCTGCCCCCACTCACGGTGCATGTAGCCTCCCTGCCCACACTGCTCAGGCTCTAAGTTGCTCCACAGGGAATCATCTGCAGGCGGCCCTGGGTTGCTTGCACCTCCCACGTCTAAGCCGCTCAGATTTAAGAACTCAAGTAGTCCTCCCTCAGAGGCCCAAACTCGGTTGGGCCTGCGCTTTGTGCCCTTCTAAGGTCCGAGCAGCACAGGTGATGAGGTGTTTAGCAAGTGCAGCTGCTGTGACTTATCGCCTCCCTGCCGCTCGGTTTTCTGGGTGTACAACCGGCGCATCTTCTCAGGCGGATGTTGTCCGTTCAGAGCACCAAGAAGCCTTAGTTAGCAAAGATGCCTGCTTACAGTTTTCTAGATAATGTCTCTCTGGGGCTGCGATTGTCAGCTTCCAGCTCTGGCTGCCTGTCACCGGAGAGGGACGGTCTGCAGCTGGCTATCTCTATACAGTCCTTTGTGCTGTGCATGGGCCTGGTGGTGTCTTAGGTTAGGGCTGGCTTTTCACGTAGTAGATATCCCACAGTCTGGTTTGCTAGCCCAAATTATTTCGCTCAGGTAGCCCTCAGTATATTCAGGCCAGATCCTTACTCTAAGTGATGCAGCCCACGCCACGCCTCCCTGCCCAGCCTCCGCTTGCTAATGGCAGATGCAGGCATCTGCGCTGCTTCTCTGCTGGGGGAGTTACCGCAGGGCTCCTAATCAGTGGGTTTTAATTGTTTATTTATTTTTCCTCCCTGTTATGTTGCCCTCTGTGCTTCCCAGGCTCGGCACAGACTCAGCAGTGAGAATGTTTCTTGGTGGTTGGAAACTTCTCTCTTTTTAAGACTCCCCTCCCGGAACAGAGCTCCATCCCTCCCTCTTTTGTCTCTTTTTTTGTCTTTTATATTTTTTCCTACCTCCTTTCGAAGACAATGGGTTGCTTTTCTGGGTGCCTGATGTCCTCTGCCGGCATTCAGAAGTTGTTTTGTGGAATTTACTCAGCGTTTAAATGTTTTTTTGATGAATTTGTGGAGAAGAAAGTATTCTCCCTTCCTATTCCTCCATCATCTTAGCCCCAGGTTGTTATCCACATGTTTTAAAATCTGGTAAGTACAACCTTCATACTCAATATTCTTCTTTTTCAGAAACGTTCTGCCTCTTATTACATGTTTATTTTTCCACATATGTTTTAGAATTAGCTTATTTCCCTCACCAAACATTAGTATTCTTGCTGAAATCTTATCTTAATTATAGAATAATTTGGGGACAATTGATATCTGTATAAAATATTTTCATCTTCCCCAAAGAGATATCTTTCCATTTCATCATGCATTTCATTGGATTTTTCAGTAGCATTTCAGAATTGTCTTCAAATAACAATTGCATATTTGTTCTTAAATATATTCTTAATATTTATCTTTTTTAGCTATTATAAATGATGTCTTCCTTTATAAATGTAGTTACTTGTTAGTATTTAGGAATACTCTTTTATATATTATTACTTTTACCAAGGCATCTAGGTCAATTCCTTTAAAATACAGCTTTCCCTGGATATCTGTGGGAAATTGGTTCTAGGACACCCCTGCCAACCATCAGATACCGAGATCCACAGATGTTTAAGTCCCTTAAATAAGTAGTATAGCATTTAATATTTGCATAAAACTATGCACATCCTCCCATATAATTTAAATAATCTCTATATTTCTTATGAACATAATACAATTTAAAAGATATGTAAATAGTTGTCAGCACATGGTAAATTTGCAGTTTGACTTTTGAAACTTTCTGGATTTTTTTAAATGTATATTTTTAATCCACAGTTGAATGAATCCTTGGATGTGAAACACATGGATAGGAAAGGCTAACTGTAGAGTACTTTTCTCTTTGAGTATCCAGATACACAATTGTGTCATCAGCAAACAATGTTACTGTTGCCTCTATTGTTCTATGATTTGAAAATAAACTTTAAAAAACCTTTGAACGATATTAGATTTACAAGAAAGCAAAGATATTTTCCTTATATCAGAAGTTTTCCAAATATCACCCGTATTGTTACAAACTAGAGTGCCTACATTATTTCTGAGATTTTTCCTACTAAGATTTTCTTAATTTTTATCTAACATCCTTTTTCTGTTCCAGGAATTCATCCTGGATCCCACATTGCATGTAGTATCCATGTCTTTCATGTTCTTCTGGGTTGTGACAATTTCACATACTTCTCTTATTTTTTATGACCTTGATACTATTGAGGAATATTAACAGGTATTTTATAAAATGTTTCTCAATTTGGATTTTTCTGATGATTTTCCTATTAGCTTGAGACTATGGATTTTGGAGGGAGGTCCCCTTGTGGCTCAGCTGGTAAAGAATCCACCTGCAATGAAGGAGACCTGGGTTCGATCCCTGGGTTGGAAAATCCCCTAGAGAAGAGAAAGGCTACCCACTCCAGTATTCTGGCCTAGGAAAATTCCATGTACAGCATAGTCCATGGTGTTTTGAAGGGTTGAACACGACTCAGCAACTTTGACTTTCACTGTCACTTCATGGATTTTGGTGGAAGAAGACTGCAGAGGTGGAATGTCCTTTTAATCATGTGATGCGATCAACAACCCTTATCACTGGTAAAGCTGATCTTTATCACCTGGCTGAAGTGGTGTTTGTCAGGTTATTCCACTGTCAAGTTACTCGTTTTCTTCCTCTCCGTATTGTATTTTTTGGAAGGAAGTCACTATGTGTAACTCACTCTTTAGGAATAGGGAGGTACACTCCACCTCCCTGAGAGCCGAATTACCTATGTCAACTCTCTGAAATTCTTCTCCATGGGAAATTTGTCTATTGTCTCACATGTTTTCAATCATTTATTTATATCATTATGGACCCACAGATATTTATTTTATACTTTGGGGTATACCCAAAAGATGACTGACTTAATTTATTATATTGCTCATCTTGTTACAGTTTTGGCCTTTGGAAGCTCATTCCTGTCTTCTTTGACATAACCTCATTACTCTGGGGCTTTCTTTTAAATTCTATTTTTTAGCATTCCTTTTTCATAGAAAAGGTTCCCTCGGATTCCTCTTCTATATTTTCTTCCTGAGTCCTAGAATCACTAATTTCTCCAAGGAGCCTGGTTCCTTTCATTGGAAATTAGTATTCCGAACCAAGATCTGTGTTTATTTCTTTCATTATTTGGGAGTATCATTTCTCTTAGACCCTTTCAGCTAATCAAACAAAAAAATATATGTATGTATGGATATTCACATGCCATCTATGAAACTATTCAATTCAAGTATGCATGTGTAACAATATCAGGACTGTTAACCTATAATTATATGAGAAAAAACACTACCGACTAGACTTCAGTGGTTTTATCTTTTGCTTTCAGTCCTGAAAAATCTATTCCTTTCCAAAGTTACTTAATTCAGCGGATCTTAGATGGTTTCATACATTTGTAATATAATTTGATTGGTCAAATTCTGCACTCCATTCTTGATGTCAAAATGTTTTTTTTAATATTCATACATTGATTCACTCTTTTTGCTGTAAGATTCTATGGGTTTTGACAAACATATATTGCCATGTATTTACCATAACATCATACAGAATAGTTTCACTGCCCTAAAACATCTGCTATGCCTGGAGAAGGAAATGGCAACCCACTCCAGGATTCTTGCCTGGGAAATACCAGGGACAGAGGAGCCTGTTGGGCTACAGTCCATGGGGTCTCAAGAACTCAGACACATTTTAACAACTGACCACAGTCATTTTTAGAAACAGTGTAGTCCACACAAAACATATATGTGGCTCCTAGTTTGTGACCTCTGCTTTAATATCTTTCTTTCTCACTTGGCTCCCTGATCCACCGGGACACAGGCCAAGGGCTCTGTTCTGCTCAGCCCAGGGTCTGGATTCAACAAATGGAATAATGAGAATAGAAGATGAATCCACCCTTCCAGTAGAACATCAGGTTCAGAAAGTATACACTGGTAAGGAGATGGCATTTTGTCATTCCCTACCTCTTTTTCACTTGCCCACTGAATGTGTCCCCATTTCCCTTTAAGCCCTACTTCCAGTTGGCCCTGCAAACCTCCTTTCACAATGGCCACATGGGTCCTTTATGACATCACCAAGGGCCCAGCCCTGCCTGATCCACAGTCTCCAGGTGCCAGGGCAGACCAGCCCACCATGAGCCATTTCCTCTTGCCTCAGGGTAGCTCCAGGGTAAGGTCCTCTGTGGAGGACATTTTCTAATTTGGCAGAATCTACCAGAGCATGCCAAAGACTGGTTTGTGGTCACGTTGCTCTGGCTTTTTTGTTGTTGTGGTGGTGGTGGTATATGTGGCAGTGAAGTTGGCAGGAGAGAGTGGTGAGAGTAATGTGCAGACTCCTCCTGCCCATTAGGGTAATTCATTTGGCTCTCCGGGAAAGAAAAAGAAAAAAGGCTTCCTGAGAAAAAGACTATATGTTTGATACCTTAGTCCTGCTTGAGATGAACCTTGTGAAATGTGTGTCCAGGGTGTGGAATCGGAAACTACTAACTGGTGCCAACCTCAACCCTGCCAATCTCAAGGTTCCTGCAGACACACAGAATAACATTACAGTATATGAGCTGTGGGGCAGTGAAGACTCTAATTGAGTAGATTTGTGTGTCAGTGTGGAGAGGAATTGTTGAAGGTTGACATACTGTATCCAGACTAATAGAACTATTATGATGCAAAAGAAAAAAGCCTCAGATATTTATTTTTTCTGCAGTTTTACCTTTCCCAGAATGTTGTACAATTAGCTGCATGCAGAGTGTATAACCTATTCCAGACTAGCTTACTTTACTTAATGACATACCTTCAGGTTTCATTCATTTCTTTTTGTGATTTGATAGCTTGTTTCTTTTTATTCTTCAATAATATTCCATTATGTTGATGTACTGCTATTTGTTTATCCATATGTCTATTGAAGGACATTTTGGTTGCTTCCAATTAGTATGTGTGCGTGTGAGAGAGAGAGGAAATGAATTAAACTGTTATAAAATTCATGTGCATGCTTTTATGTGGGCATTAGCTATCAAATCATTTGGTGAACTAACTAGGAAGGTAATTGTTAGATCATGTGGTATGACAATATTTAGCTCTGTAAGATTGCTTCTAAAGTGACTACCATTTTGTAATTCTGCTACAACAAATGAGCATTCCTATCGTCCCTCATCTTTGCAGGTAAAAACTTTGTCGGATTTTTGTATTTGACATTTCCAATAAGTGTGTAGTGGTATCTCATTGCTCTAATTTCATCAGTCTACTCTAAAAGGTGATCTTATTTCCATATTTAAATTGGAACATTTCCATTGTGCTTTATTACCATCAATTCTTCAGATGTTTTATCTTTAATCTGAGGTTTAAATAGATCTTTTCCTCAGCAAAACGTCTGCTGCTGTTTATGCCAGCAGTGCTTACTTTACTTAATTAGTCCTCCAATAATATTTTCATGAAGGACTCATAACTTGAAATCATGAATATTGGAAAAAATTATTTTTAATTCAGCAACACTGACATTTTCTTTTCCTGAGTATTGCTTTGTCCACTATTGTTTAGTGGCTTTACACAAAATTCTAAGTTCAGCATGAACGTCTCCGCATTATTTTTGGTTTGATTTGATTATCTTATATACTTACTAGATGTTAACCAAATAGATATTAATACCAGTTGCAGATGTAGTGACATATTTATCATGAAGTTTTATTACAAGCATTTATATATTTTATTAGAATCTTTATTATGTTTGTTCTCATATTGTTTTTTAAAACTACATGCTCATTATTCAAGCTTTGAATAGTCTGTGCCTCTTCTCCATTGAGATTCAAAAGAATCCATTTATATAATGTTAGAAATAGAGAACAATCATAAAATATGTTGATATATTCATTGAAGAAAATATGTTTCAAAAGGAACAGTAACTAAACGATTTGTTATTTGCTAACAAAATTAATTTTCTCTCAGAATATTTAGTAATTATGAAAGTCCAAATGCTCTTGCGTGTAGTCTGTAAGCAGGGAAGATAAATTAGTAAGCACCTGAGTCAAACATCAATTTATAGAAAACCTAATGTTCGGTTTTAACTAATTTAACTTAAATTCTTCAATATAGTTAAGTTATCAACATTTTGTTTTTCCTATCAGTAAAGAGAATGTGCTAGTTCTCTTGGGGGAAGACTATTTTACTCAATACTTCCCTATGCTTTTGATTTTCAATAGAAGAGGCACTTGTGTTCGAATGTCTGGTACTGTGCCTAAAAATATTTTAATAATTAATGTTACCATTAGTAAAATGTACATTCTGATTACCTCACATGCTGATTTAAAGTGACTTATGATAAAAGTCATATATCAATTAAGTAACTAAGTGTACGCACTGCTCTATTTAAAATGGATAACCTAAAACTCTATAGCATAGGGAACTCTGCTGAATACTCTGTAAAAACTTAGATGGGAAAATAATTAGAAAAAGAATATATATATACACACACATATATATATATACACACATATATATACACACATATATACATATATATATATACATATATATATATATAATTCATTTTACTGTACACTTGAAGTTAACAAAACATTGTTAACCAATTATACACCAATATAAAATAAAATTAAATAATTAAATAAACTTTTCTAGAAGACAAAAATAGTGATATAAACTAAACAACATTGTTAAGTTCAGTTGCTCAGTTGTGTCCAAGTCTTTGCGACCTCATGGACTGCTGCACACCAGGCCTCCCTTTTCATGACCAGTGCCCAGAGTTTACTCAAACCTATGTCCATTGAGTCCGTGTTGCCATCAAACCATCTCATCCTCTGTCCTGCCCTTCTCATCCCGCCTTCAATCTTTCCCACCATCAGGGTTTTTACAAATGAGTCAGCCCTTCGCATCACATGGCCAAAGTATTGATTTTGCAGCTTCAGCATCAGTCCTTCCAATGAACATTCAAGACCGAGTTCCTTTAGGATGGACAGCTTAGTTCTCCTTGCTGTCCAAGGGACTCTGAGGAGTCTTCTTCAACAGCAAGTTCAAAGCATCAATTCTGTGGTGCTCAGCTTTCTTTATAGTCCAACTCTCACATCCACTCATGACCACTGGAGAAATCATAGCTGTGATTAGATGGACCTTTGTTGGCAGAAGAATGTCTCTGCATTTTAATAACATGTCCTGGTTGGTCAAAAATTTTCTTCCAAGGAGTAAGCGTCTTTAAATTTCATGGTTGCAGTCACCATATGCGTGATTTGGCCCCAAAAACCATAAAGTGTGTCACTGTTTTCACTGTTTCCCAGTCTATTTGCCATGAAGTGATGGGACCAGGTGACATGATCTAAGTTTTCTGAATGTTGAGTTTTAAGTCAACTTTTTCACTCTGCTCTTTCACTTTCATCAAGAGGCTCTTTAGTTCTTCTTCACTTTCTGCCATAAGGGTGGTGTGATCTGCATATTTGAGGTTATTGATATTTCTCCTGGCAATCTTGATTCTAGCTTGCACTTAATCCAGTCCAGCATTTCTCATGATGTACTCTGTATATAAGTTAAATAAGCAGGGTGAAAACATATACCTTTGACATACTTGTTTCCTGAATTGAAACGAGTCTGTAGCTCCATAACAGTTCTAACTGTTGATTTTTGACCTGCATACGGATTTCTCAGGAGGCAGGTCAGGTGGTTTGGCAGTCCCATCTCTCTAATAATTTTACAGAGTTCATTTTAATCCACATACTCAAAGGCTTTGGTGTAATCAATAAATCAGAAGTAGATGCTTTTCAGGAACTCTCTTGCTTTTTCAATGATCCAACATATGTTGTCAATTTGATCTCTGGTTCTTCTGAACTTTCTAAATGCAGCTTGAACATCTGGAAGTTCACAATTAATGTACTGTAGAAGCCTAGCTTTGTGAATTTGGAGCATTGCTTTTCTACCATGTGAGATGAGTGCAACTATGTGGTAGCTGAGCATTCTTTGACATTGCTTCTCTTTGGGATTGGAATGAAAACTGCCCTATTCCAGTCCTGAGACCACTGCTGAGTTTTCCAAATTTGCTGGTATATTGCATGAAGCACTTTCACAGCATCATCTTTTAGGATTTGAAATAGTGCAACTGGAATCCCATTACCTCCACTAGCTTTGTTCACAGAGATGCTTCCTTAGGCCCACTTGACTTCACATTCCAGGATGTCTGGCTCTAGGTGAGTGATCTTACCGTTGTGATTATCTGGGTCATGAAGATCCTTTTTGTATAGTCCTTCTGTGTATTTTTGCCACCTCTTCTTAATATCTTCTGCTTCTGTTAGGTCCAAAAATGCTATGGACCTAACAGAAACAACATTGAGAATGGGGCAAAAGATTATTATACTTTGCAGTACAATAATCAGCTTTATCAATATAAATATTAGTCATTTATTGAAATGGAAGTAAATTAACTCAGCATTGCTTTTTCAGATGAAGGCATATAAATACATATACAGATACAATTACAAATGTAAGGCAATCCTGTCAATCATTGAGCTTTTTTTTATGTTGTTCCATTATAATATAATGTGTATTTGTTATCTCTTACTATAATTGTGTCATATGCCTTCATAAATCTGATGTTATTTAGGCACCTACTCTGAGTCAGTGTTTTTCAGATACTGGACATATAGAGGTAAAAAAAAAAAGGAATCCATATCCTCATGGATTTCATATTTTATTCCCCAATTAGGTAGAGATATCTGGTCCCATCACTTCACTGGAAATAGATGGGGAAACAGTGGAAGCAGTGCCAGACTTTATTTTTGGGGGGGCTCCAAAATCACTGCAGATGGTGATTGCAGCCATGAAATTAAAAGATGCTTACTCCTTGGAAGGAAAGTTATCACGGACCTAAATAGCACATTAAAAAGCAGATATATTACTTTGCCAGCAAGGGTCTGTCTAGTCAAGACTATGGTTTTTCAAGTGGTCATGTATGGATGTGAGAGTTGGACTGTAAAGAAAGTTGAGCACCGAAGAATTGATGCTTTTGAATGGTGGTGGTGGAGAAGACTATTGCAAGTCCCTTGGACCGGAAGGAGATCCAACCAGTCCTTCCTAAGGGAGATCGGTCCTGGGTGTTCATTTGAAGGACTGATGCTGAGGCCGAAATTCCAATACTTTGGCGACCTCATGCAAAGAGTTGACTCATTGGAAAAGACCCTGATGCTGGGAGGGATAGTGTGCAGGAGGGTAAGAGGACGACAGAGGATGTGATGGCTGGATGGCATCACTGATTCAATGTACATGAATTTGGGTGGACTCTGGGAGTTGGTGATGGACAGGGAGGCCTGGCATGCTGCGATACATGGGGTCACAAAGAGTCGGACACGACTCTGACTGAATTGAACTGATACAATAAGCAAAGAAGTCAAACATAGCATATAATCTCTAAGGGCTACAGAGGGAAAAAAAAAAAAAAAAAACAGCGAGAGAGAGAAAGAACTTAATTAACTAAAGATACATGGAAACAGAAAGAACACTTACTTGTTCTATGCTTTTAATCTTTGTCACTAATATACAAAATCTGATATAGTGTGAAATTGACATTGAGAAAGTCATGCCCTGAATTATATCTTGTCAATGCAGTGTTTAAAGTAGACATGGTGTATTTTTAGCAACATCCTCAAGAGACACATGCTTTTATATATTTAAAATACAATCTTCTTTTTTAACTTGAAGTATGAGGTTGCAAAGAAGTGGACATGACTGAGCGACTAAGCACAGCATATAGTTGGTTTACAATGTGGTTGGTTTTTTGCTTTTCTTTTGTTTTTTTTTTTTTTTAAAAAAAACTTTTTATATGCAATGTTTATCGTGTTATTGAAGACAGATTTCTCTTGCCCTCATGTCTATCTCTTGGTAGAATCATAATAAGTTTGAGACTAGAAACAAAGACTCTCCTGGGATGCATGTGGTCTTCTTTGGCACATTTCTTATTGGATGTTTTAAGTGATAGAAAAATAGCACAGGTATTTTTTGAAAATGGCAATACATCTTATGAGGGATTCACTCAGGAACTTCACCAAAGAAGCCTTTTTTATCACTGTTAATTTTGCATGCCAAAAAGCTTATATCATTAGTAATTTCTCTGATTATATCTTTCAATTATTAACTGAACTGAGTCTATCATCTTGGTAATTTTTCAGTAGAAAATAAGGTCCTAAATGAATAAAACACCAAGAAAAAGGTTAGGTTGAAGATAGTTTTGACTATAGATGTAGGCCCAGGATTAAAGATATTCCATAGTATTTCAAAAACATGTGTGAGATACTAGTTTTGGAAGGACAAGCTTTGTGTACTTTTTAAGGTTGTCTGGTGTTGGCTCATTTCTTGCTATGCAGTGAAAGTGAAAGTGTTAGTCACTCAGTTGTGTCTGACTCTTTATGAACCCATGGACTGTATGCCATCAGGCTCCTCTCTTCATGGAATTTTCCAGGCAAGAATACTGAAATGTGTTTCCTTTTGCTTCTCCAGGGGATCTTCCTAAGTAACTGACTGAACACTGCTGTCCCTCACTGCAGGCTGTTTACTCACTAAACCACAAGGAAAGCTCTTGCTATGCAGAAACATCATTCTAATTTCATCCCTGAAAAAAAAAAAAAGAATGAAAGATAATAAAAAGTTCATTTCTTCAGTCACCAGAATGTGACACAATTTAAACAAAGATTGATCTTTAAAGGCTAGCTCCATTATTCGCACTAGGACTTTATAGAAGACCAAATTTCAGCTACCAAATTTGACTATAGCCATGTATGATATAAACATCTGACTTATTGAGATTTAAGAGATACACAGGGCACATTTGTCTAATCACTTTGTTAATATTTTCCTACTTTGTTATGAAAAAATCACAAGGACAATTGTGAAAAAAAAAAATCATAAAAGAAAATAAGGATGGGGTGGACTTCACCATAGACAGGGAAATGGTTGGCAACCCCATCCTCGGAGGCTCAATGGGTTTTCAGGACCTATTATTTCCATTGGCCTGTTCAGAACATGTTCAACAAGATCTTTTAATCAAAGATTTATGTATTCCCTGCCATAAACCTAGAAGTCCCTACCACAATTGGTCCAATAGACTGGGTATGCCAACCATGTGACCACAAATCTTCACAGAGTTGGACCCTGCAAAAGGACCCCTGGAACTCCTGACCCTGTAGCTGTAGAGATTTATTTACCTTTAAGTAATGTGACCCCAAGTTTTCTAAAATGGTAGTTTTTAATCTCACTTTTTAAAATTGCTTTTCAGTATGATAGGGCTTTAAAGTATTGCACATTTCCCAAATGCTTGGTCTATACACAGTGCCTTAAGCCATGGTCCCTCTCTTGGCCATCTGTCTTCTGTCATCTAGGGCTGCCCTAGCCCCTTGCTTTGAATTCCTTCCCTTAGGCTCGCAGACCAACTAAGGAATAACAGGAGGATTTCCCTAAGGGCCTACTCTTGAGCCAAATTGAATTAAGATGGTTTTCTTGGTTATGTGTTCTGTGAAACTACATCAGGCCCTATTCTTGGGTGCTTGGAAGGGCCTCAAACGTGATTTCATGATCTTCTGGGACCATCTTGAATGTTTGAAACATTTTTGAAGCAGGGGGCCCATACTTTATTCTTTACTGTGTTCAATTAGTCTGCTCAGTGAAGTGAAGTAAGGTGAAGTGAAAGTCTCTTAGTCATGTCCAACTTTTTACAACCCCATGGACTGTCCATGGCATTCTCCAGGCCAGAATACTAGAGTGGGTAGCCATTTCCTTCTGCAGGGGATGCTTCCAAGTCTGAGACTAGTGATACTAGGCAAGTTGCCTGACTTTGTGTGCACCCACATACACAGGTTGAACAAGTAAAAATCTTTAACCATTTGCTTTTGTGTGTTTGCAGCTGGAAAACTGGAACTATGTCGTTTTATTAGGGAAGCATCCTGTCAAATTCTCTGTGATTGGCATTGGAGCACAAGATCTGAACGATGGAAATCAAACCTTGACTTAAGCTTTGGTCTGGCAGCTGATAAGAAGGCATGGTACAGAATTTTAGCTGTTTAAGCTAATCATACAAGTCTGTGATCTAGTCCTTACTTTTCTCAAGAAAAGTATAGATGGCTCCAGCTTTGAAATTTTTGTGCTTGGACTCTGAAGTGAGCTTATGTAATGAATATATGTTTGATGACTAATGGAAAATGCTTTCTTGAAAGTGAGGCAGCAGAACTCTGAATATTTCCATTTTTTCATAGGAAGTTTGACACAGGCTTGATCCTCATTTAGTGTTGGTGGATGAAAATAGCAAAGACATTATGGACATGCATATATTTGCGAAAGAAGGTCTGTTAACTGTAGTGCTAAAAAGCAATTCATTATAACTGGGTACCAGCCAAAGCACAGCTTCCCTTAAGATGTTACCATGGGTTGGTCTAGTACAAAGTGAAACTGCAGTAGACCACAGGACTTACTCATTAGAGCACTGAAATTCTTCCCACCACCAGTGAAAAAGGCAGCTCAAAGGGAAGCCACTACTACTTGATTTTTTTTTTCATATACTGTGAATTTCTTTCCATGATATCTTTAAACTCTCAAATCTAAGGAAACGAAATGAAAGATAAGTACACAATAAAGGACAGAAACAGTATGGACCTAAAAGAAGCAGAAGATAATAAAAAGAGGTGACAAGAATACACAGAAGAATAATACAAGAAAGGCTTTAACGCCCTCAGATAACCACAATGGTGTGATCACTCACCTACAGCCAGACATCCTGGAAGGCAAAGTCACATGGGCCTGAGGAAGCATCACTATGAACAAAGCTAGTGGAAGTGATGGGATTTCAGTTGAGCTGTTTCAAATCTGATAAGATGATGCTGTGAAAGTGCTTCACTCAATATTCTAGCAAAGTTGGAAAGCTCAACAGTGGCCACAGGACTGGAAAAAGTCAGTTTTCATTGCAATCCTGAAGAAAGGCAATGCCAAAGCATGTTCAGACTAACACACAATGGCACTCATCTCACTCGCTAGCAAAGGAATGCTCCAAATTCTCCAAGCTAGGCTTCAACAGTATGAGAACTGAGGAATTCCAGATGTTCAAGCTGGGTTTAGAAAAGCAGAGAACCATAGATCAAACTGCCAGCATTTATTGGATCATAGAAAAAGCAAGATATTTTCAGAAAAACATCTACTACTGCTTTCTTGGTTAGATTAAAGCCTTAGAGTGTGTGGATCACAACAAACTGTGGAAAATACTTAGAGAGATGGGAATACCAGACCACCTTACCTACCTCCTGAGAAATCTGCATGTGGGTCAAGAAGCAATAATTAGAACTAGACATGGAACAGGAGGCCGGTTCTAAACTGGGAAAAAAGGACAAGACTGTTTATGGTCACCCTCCTCATTTAACTTATATGCAGAGTACATTGAGGGAAACTCCAGGTTGGATGAAACACAAGGTGGAATCGAGATTTCTGGAAGACATTCCAATAACCTCAGGTAGGCAGATGACACCACTCTAATGGCAGAAAGCGAAGACAAACTATAGAGCCTCTTGATGAAAGTGAAAGAGAGTGAAAAAGCTGGCTTAAAACTCAACTTTCAGGAAACAAAGATCATGGCATCAGGTCCTATCACTTTTCGGCAAATAGAGAAAGAAACAATGGAAATAATATCAGCCCTTATTTTCTTGGGCTCCAAAATGACTGCAGATGGTGTGTGCAGCCAGGAAATTAAAAGATGCTTCTTGCTGAAAGAAAAGCTCTGACCAATCTTGACAGCACATGAAAAAGCAGAGACATTAATTTGCTGACAAAGGTCCTTCTAGTCGAAGCTGTGGTTTTTCCAGTAGTCATTATGTATGTGAGAATTGGATGGTAAAAAAAAAAGCTGAGCACTGAAGAAATGATGCTTTTGAACTAGAGTATTGGAGAAGACCCTTGACAGTCTCTTGAGTTCCAGGAGATGAAACCAGTCCATACTAAAGAAATCAGTCCTGAATATTCATTGGAAGGACTGATGCTGGAGTTGAAGCTCCAATACTCTGGGCACCTGATGTGAAAACCTGACTCACTAGAAAAGACCCAAATGCCAGAAATTTTGATTGCAGGAAATCTAGTTGACGACAGAGGATGAGTAGGTTGAATGGCATCACCTACTCGATGTACAGGAGTTTGAGCAAGCTCTGGGAGTAGGTGATGGACAGGGAAGCCTGGCCTGCTGCAGTCTCTGGGGTCACACAGAGTCAGACAGGATTGAAAGACTAAAGTGTACTGAACACAGCAAAGATATGGAAGCACAGAGAGGTGAGGTAACTTGCCTAAGATCAGAGAGCTGAGAATGGGAAGCAAGTAGATGTCAGGCAACTTGCCTAAGGTAATAGAGCCCAGAAGTGGGAGCACAGTGAGGTTAGCAAACTTGTCTAAGATCCCACAGCTCAGACGTGGAAGCACAGAAAGGTCAGGCAACTTGCCTAAGATAAGAAAGGTCAGAAGTGGAGGCAAAGAGAGGTTAGCTCTTAAGTGGAAGCACACCTATGTCAGGCAACTTGCCTAAGATCACACATCTCAGAAGTGGAAGCACAGAGAGTTTGGCTACATGTCTAAGATCACCCAGCTCATTAGTGGAGTTATGATGACAGGCAATGTGCCTAATATTGTTTGTTTTGATTTCACCTAATATCATTTGATTGTCTTATATACTTACTAGATGTTAACCAAATCTGTGTCGCTACCAGTTGCAGTTGTACATTTACCCTGAAGTATTACTTACAAGGATATATGTATGTTATCAGAATCTTGACTTCATTATGTATGTTCTTTGTATGGTTTTTAGAAAGCATGCGTTCATTACTCAAGGCTTTTAATTGTCAGATGACTAGCACATTCTTCAGTACTATCCTTCTTGGGAATCGGGATGAGGATTGAGCTTTGGCAGTCCTATAGCCATGGCTGCGTCTTCCTTATTTGCTGACATATTGAATGCAGCACCATGAACGCATCATCCTTTTGGGAATTGCATAGTTCAACTGGAATTCCATCGCATCCTCTAGCCTTATTAACATTAGAGCTTCCTAAGGTGCTCTTGACTTCCCACTCCAGAATGCCTGGCTCTGGGTGACTGACCACACCAACATAATAATCTAGTTCATTGAGATCTTTTTTGTACAGTCCTTCCATGTATTGTTTCCATCTCTTCTTAATCTCTTCAGTGTCTACTAGGTCTCTACTATTGCTATACTTTATTATGTTCATCTATGGCCAAAATGCTCCCTTGTTATTTCCCGTTTTCATGAAGAGATCTCTATTCTTTCTTCTGCTGTTGTTTTTTTCTAGTTTTATGCACTGTTCATTGATGAAGGTCTTCTTGTCTCTCGGTGTTCTTCTTTGGAATGCTGCCTTTAGTTCAATGCACCTTTGCATTCTTCCTTGGTTTTTTGCTTCTCTTCTTTCGTCAGCTATTTGAAAGCCTCCTGAGATAACCCCTTTGCCTTCTTTCTTTTGGTTTTCTTTGGGATGGCTTTGTTCACTGCCTCCTGTACAGTGTTATGGACTTCCATCCATAGTTCTTCAGGTGCACTGTTAACTGCATCTAATCCCTTGAATCTACTGGTCACCTCCACTGCACATCCACAGGGGATTGGATTTCAGTCACATTTGGCTCTTCTAGTGGATTTCCACATTTTCTTTAATTTGCCTGAATTTTGCTATTAGAAGCTGACAAGCAGAGCTACAGTCAGCTCAAGGTCTTGTTTTTGCTGACTGCATACAGCTTCTCCATCTTTGGCTACAAAAATATAATCAATTTTATTTTGGTATTGATCATTTTGTGATGTCCATGTGTAAACTTATCTCTTGTGCTGTTCAGAAAGGGTATATGATATGAGGAGTGAATCCTCTTGGCAGAATTTAGTTAGCTTTTGCCCTGATTCATTCTGTTCTCCAAGGCGAAACTTGCCAGTTACTTCAGACATCTTTTGACTTCCTACTTTGGCATACCCATCCCAACCGATGAATAGAACATCCATTTTTGATGGTAGTGCTAGGAGGTCTTCTAGGTCTTCATATGACTGATCAGCTTGAGCTACTTTGGCATCTGTGGTAGGCACATTGATTTGAATTACTTTGAAGGGAATGAAAGAAAAAACACATCACACCTAAGTTAGGGAATGTAGTGAATGAACTCAAATAGACAGACATAGTCAACAATAAATATTAGAGCAAAATAAAGGAAATAGACAATAGAATAATCACAGATATACACAACAGATGAAAGTTTGGTTATTTAAAATGGTCAAAAAATAACACAACTTTAGCGATAATCATCAATGAAAGAAGACTCGAATTACTCAAATTAGGAATAAAATAGGACATATAAGTACCACTTTAGAGAAATAAATAAAATTATAAAGAATCAATGAGAAAGTTCAGTTACTCAGTCATGTATGACTCCTTGTGGCCCTCTGGACTGCAGCACACCAGGCCTCCTTGTACGTCACCAACTTTCAGAGCTTACTCAAACTCATGTCCATTGAGTCAGTGATGCCATCCAAGCATCTCATTCTCTGTTGCCCACTTTTCCTCCCATCTTCAATCTTTCCCAGCCTCAGAGTCTTTTCAAATGAGTCTGTTCTTTGCATCAGGTGGCCAAAATATTGGAATTACAGCTTTAGCATCAGTCTTTCCAATGAATATCCAGGACTGATTTCCTTTAGGATGGACTGGTTGGATCTCCTTGCAGTTCAAGGGACTCTCAAAAGTCTTCACCAACACCACAGTTCAAAACCATCAATTCTTTGGTGCTGAGCTTTCTTTATAGCCCAACTCTACATCCATACATGACCACTGGAAAAACCATAGCCTTGATTAGACGTACCTTTGTTGGCAAACTAATGTCTCTGCTTTTTTAATATGTTGTATATGTGTTCATAGCTTTTCTTCCCAGGAGCAAGCATCTTCTAATGTCATGGCTGTAGTCATTATCTGCAGTGGTTTTGGAGCCCCCAAAATAAAGTCTCTCAGTGTTTCCATTGTTTCCCCATCTATTTGCCATAAAGTGATGGAACCAGATGCCATGATCTTAGTTTTTGGACTGTTGAGTTTTAAGCCACCTTTTTCACTCTCCTCTTTCACATTCATCAAGAGGCTCTTTAGTTCTTCTTCACTTTCTGCCATATGGGTGGTGTCATTTGCATATCTCAAGTTATTGATATTTCTCCCAGAAATCTTCCTATAGCTTGTGCTTCATTCAGTCCAGCATTTCTCATGATGTACTCTGCATATAAGTTAAGTAAGCAGGGTGATAATATACAGCCTTGTCTACCCTTTTCCCTACTTGGAATATGCACTAATGAGAAAATTTAGATGAAATGGACAAATTTCTAGAAATACACAGTTGACTGAAATTAACTCAAGAAGAAAATGAAAATCTGAAGCAAACAGAAAGTATCATTCATTTTTGAACTTCTTGCCCAACTCACCTCACAAATGTCCCCCTACCGTACCTAGCCCTAGACAGCCTCACTGCTGAATTCTACCAAATACATAAACCAAAAATCATGCCTATTCTCTGTACATGCATTATAAATGTACCCATAGAAGTGGAAAGAACCATTTCCCAGTTCATTCTGTGAGGCAGTGATACTCGAATGCCAAATCTAGAGGTCAGTTATTTTGTAATTCTCCACAACTTTGCTCATGACGAATATGTTTTGCATCTTTGACAGGAAAGTGATGGAAATGATAGTGTATTCAGATCATCTCATTCTCTCAAGTGGTTCATGATTTCAATGTGTCTCAATATCAATGATGTTCACTTGGATCACTTGATTAAAGTGGTTGCTGTCAAGATTCTCCACTGTCAAGTTACTCTCTCCTATCTTGTAATTAAGACATTTTTTTTTGTATTTTAAAATACATACATATTTTATTCCTCACCAAAATTTAGATTTATCAATGCAAATAAATCTATGTGGTTAATAGTTTCTTATTTTACTAAAGGAATCATGACCTGTCACTATCATTGTTTATTTTGATGTTCATATTGTTCATATCATTCCGACCTCAGAAAGTGGAAACCTCCTTAATCCAGGCTCTCTGTCCTTTTGATATTTTTCCATGATTCTTTGAACAATTTGATGCTTTTTGTAAAAGATATACCAGGCTCATCTTGTTCTTTCCCTGGACTTGCCATGGAATTAACAATTTATCCCAGAAGTTCCAATTATTTTTAGGGGAAAATGGAATTAAGAATCCAATATGTGAGACTTGCATGTATTCATTATTTCCCCGTTCCCATCATTGTACAGAGTCTGGGAATTGTACATGTGTGTGTGCATCCCTTTGTGTGTGAATCCTCCCTGCATAGCTCTGGCTCTGAGATCACAAAACTCTGAATTGTCCCCAACCCATGTAAATGTGTTTCTCAACGTATTCAGACTCTGACACCCAATCCAGGCAACAGTTTTATAAACATACTTCCCTTACCCTGCTTGAGCTTTGATACTCTGCAATGGATACCCTCCATGTTCAGATACTCTCCTTGTTCCACTCAGCCTCTAACTGCCCACATAGGGATGCCCACTTCAATGCATGGATGCCTTCCTCCCCTTGCTTGGCCTCTGACTTTCTACATAAATCTGCCTCCTCCATGTGGATTTCCACTTCTCTCGGCTTAGATTTTTACTCTGCATGCCTGGCCAGCCTCCTACTTAATATCTTCTGCCCTAAACTGACTCTTGTAGCAGGCTTCTCTGCTCTGTGAAGTCCTCTTAGTCCCACTTTGGCACTTACTCCCCATGATACGTCCTGGGATGGATATCCTTTTAACCCTGCTCAAATTCTCACATTTCACACTACACACCTCCCTTCCCTGTTCTTGTGGATCTTATCGTTTCACCCGATTTGAGTTCTGACTTCCTGTACTAGGATACTCTGTCTGCATTTATATCCTCTTTACCCCTACCCTCTCATCTGTCCCACTACAGCAAATGCTACCCTGTCATGGATGTCTATCTTGATAGATCTCAGTGAATTGCTTTATGAATAGTTGCTTTATACTTTGGGGTATAATCCCAAAGGATGATTTACTTAATTTGTATGTGGCTCATCCTTTTCTAGTTTTGGCCATTGGAAGTTCATTCCTTTCTTCTTTGACATAACCTCATTACTGTGGGGATCTTTTTTTGTTCACTTCCTTTTTGTTACAGTAAGACACCCCTCCCCCCATACTCCTCTTTTATATTTCTTATCTGAACCCTACAATCAGTAATTTCTCCCATAAGCCTGGTTCCTTTTATTGGAAAAGAGTATTGGGAACCAAGTTAGGTGCTTTTTTCTACATCATTGTTTCTTTTAGATTTGGGGAGTATCACTTCTCTTAGACACTTTCACCTCACAGAACAAAGAAATATACGTATGTATCAGATCAGATCAGTCGCTCAGTCGTGTCCGACTCTTTGCGACCCCATGAACCGCAGCACGCCAGGCCTCCCTATCCATCACCAGCTCCCGGAGGTCACTCAGACTCGCATCCATCGAGTCAGTGATGCCATCCAGCCATCTCATCCTCTGTCGTCCCCCTTCTCCTCCTGCCCTCAATCCCTCCCAGCATCAGAGTCTTCTCCAATGAGTCAACTCTTCGCATGAGGTGGCCAAAATACTGGAGTTTCAGCTTTAGCATCATTCCTTCTAAAGAAATTCCAGGATTGATCTCCTTCAGAATGGACTGGTTGGATCTTCTTGCAGTCCAAGGGACTCTCAAGAGTCTTCTCCAACACCACAGTTCAAAAGCATCAATTCTTCGGCGCTCAGCCTTCTTCACAGTCCAGCTCTCACATCCATACATGACCACAGGAAAGACCATAGCCTTGACTAGGCGAACCTTTGTTGGTAAAGTAATGTCTCTGCTTTTGAATATGCTATCTAGGTTGGTCATAACTTTCCTTCCAAGGAGTAAGCGTCTTTTAATTTCATGGCTGCAGTCACCATCTGCAGTGATTTTGGAGCCCAGAAAAATAAAGTCTGACACTGTTTCCACTGTTTCTCCATCTATTTCCCATGCAGTGATGGGACCAGATGCCATGATCTTCGTTTTCTGAATGTTGAGCTTTAAGCCAACCTTTTCACTCTCCACTTTCACTTTCATCAAGAGGCTTTTTAGCCCCTCTTCACTTTCTGCCATAAGGGTGGTGTCATCTGCATATCTGAGGTTATTGATATTTCTCCCGGCAATCTTGATTCCAACTTGTGTTTCTTCCAGTCCAGCATTTCTCATGATGTACTCTGCATATAAGTTAAATAAACATGGTGACAATATACAGCCTTGACGTACTCCTTTTCCTATTTGGAACCAGTCTGTTGTTCCATGACCAGTTCTAACTGTTGCTTCCTGACCTGCATACAGATTTCTTAAGAGGCAGATCAGGTGGTCTGGTATTCCCATCTCTTTCAGAATTTATACTCATGTGTAATCTGTTTAACTGCTTAATCCATGTGTGCATGTGCAACCATATCAAGATTCTTAACCTGTACCCCTATGAAAAAGAACACTATCAACTAGATTACAGTATTTTTATATTTTGCTTTCAGTCTTGCAAACTCCATTCATTTCCAAAGTTACTTAAGTCAGGTGATCCGAGTGAGGTAGTTTTAAATATTTGCCATATAATTAGATTGTTTAGTCAAATTCTGTATTCCATTACTGATGTCAAATTTTTTTTGTAATATGCATACATTGACTCACTTTATATGCTGTAAGTTTCTAAGGGTTTTGACAAATATGCAGTGTCATCTATTTACCATAGCATCATACAGAATAGTTTCACTGCTCTAAAACACATTCTATGCCTGCAGAAGAAAATGGCAACCCACTCCAGTATACTTGCCTGGGAAATCCCAGGGACAGAGGAGCCTGAAGGGCTACAGTCCATGAGGTCTCAAGCAGTAACACATGACTTAGCAACAGAGCATAGTCATTTTTAAGAACAGTGAAGGCCACACAAAACACATCAGTGGGTCCTAGTTTATGGCCTCTATCTTTCCTTCATCTAGGGCTAATTTGCCTCACTACTGAGGTAATATCTTGCTGAGTACTGTACAAGATACCTGCATATTATGAGTGTTTTCTTCCCTCTGGAAAGTAAGAAGAAGAAATATCTCCATTGCTCTGTGAACTCTGGGATTGCTCCACCCACTCCTTTTCGGTGGTTCTTTTCTTGGCTTTAGGTATATTCTGCACACATATGAGCTGACCAGAATGGAGCAGGGGACTCCCAGGGAACCCTGTGCAAATATCAATAACTCGCACTCCTGTTCTCTCTCTCTGAAGTCCTACCTCTTGGTGAAGCTCTCCTTTCTCTTGTCCTGTGTTCCAGGAATTCTAGCTGTTTTGACCTTCCTGAATGCTGTGCTCTGTTTCGTCAGATCTGGGAGAGTGCTGATGGTCTCTGGCTGAATTTCTTCTTCCGGCACTAATACTTGGAAAGCTTCTTCAGGTAGTAAACAAGGGAAAGTTGGAGTTCTCACCTCATTTTTCCCCTTCTCTCAGGCATCAGCATCCTGCATGTTGTGCTATGTATGAAAATCATCACAAAATTTTGGTTACTTAAAGTGGGAGGATAAATCCAAGCCTGTTAATTCCTCATCAGATCAGATCAGTCGCTCAGTCATGTCCGACTCTTTGCGACCCCATGAACTGCAGCATGCCAGGCCTCCCTGTCCATCACCAACTCCCGGAGGTCACTCAGACTCACATCTATCGAGTCAGTGATGCCATCCAGCCACCTCATCCTCTGTCGTCCCCTTGTCCTCCTGCCCCCAATCCCTCCCAGCATCAGAGTCTTCTCCAATGAGTCAACACTTCGCATGAGGTGGCCAAAATACTGCAGTTTCAGCTTTAGCATCATTCCTTCCAAAGAAATCCCAGGATTGATCTCCTTCAGAATGGACTGGTTGGATCTCCTTGCAGTCCAATCGACTCTCAAGAGTCTTCTCCAACACCAGAGTTCAAAAGCATCAATGCTTCGGTGCTCAGCCTTCTTCACAGTGCAGCTCTAACATCCATACATGACCACAGGAAAGACCATAGCCTTGACTAGGCGAACCTTTGTTGGCAAAGTAATGTCTCTGCTTTTGAATATGCCATCTAGGTTGGTAATAACTTTCCTTCCAAGGAGTAAACATCTTTTAATTTCATGGCTGCAGTCACCATCTGCAGTAATTTTGAAGCCCAGAAAACTAAAGTCTGACACTGTTTCCACTGTTTCTCCATCTATTTCCCATGTAATGATGGGACCAGATGCCATGATCTTCATTTTTCTGAATGTTGAGCTTTAAGCCAACTTTTTCACTCTCCACTTTCACTTTCATCAAGAGGCTTTTGAGTTACTCTTCACTTTCTGCCATAAGGGTGGTGTCATCTGCATATCTGAGGTTATTGATATTTCTCCCAGCAATCTTGATTCCAACTTGTGTTTCTTCCAGTCCAGCATTTCTCATGATGTACTCTGCATATAAGTTAAATAAACATGGTGACAATATGCAGCCTTGACGTACTCCTTTTCCTATTTGGAACCAGTCTGTTGTTCCATTTCCAGTTTTAACTGTTGCTTCCTGACATGCATACAGATTTCCCAAGAGGCAGATCAGGTGGTCTGGTATTCCCATCTCTCTCAGAATTTTCCACAGTTTATTGTGATCTACACAGTCAAAGGCTTTGGCATAGTCAATAAAGCAGAAATAGATGTTTTTCTGGAACTCTCTTGCTTTTTCCATGATCCAGCGGATGTTGGCAATTTGATCTCTGGTTCCTCTGCCTTTTCTAAAACCAGCTTGAACATCAGGAAGTTCACGGTTGACATATTGCTGAAGCCTGGCTTGGAGAATTTTGAGCATTACTTTACTAGCCTGTGAGATGAGTGCAATTGTGCAGTAGTTTGAGCATTCTTTGGCATTGCCTTTCTTTGGGATTGGGATGAAAACTGACCTTTTCCAATCTTGTGGCCACTGCTGAGTTTTCTAAATTTGCTGGCATATTGAGTGTAGCACTTTCACAGCATCATCTTTCAGGACTTGGAATAGCTCCACTGGAATTCCATCACCTCCACTAGCTTTGTTCGTAGTGATGCTTTCTAAGGCCCACTTGACTTCACATTCCAGGATGTCTGGCTCCAGGTCAGTGATCACACCATCATGATTATCTGGGTTGTGAAGCTATTTTTTGTACAGTTCTGTGTATTCTTGCCACCTCTTCTTAATATCTTCTGCTTCTGTTAGGTCCATACCATTTCTGTCCTTTATCGAGCCCATCTTTGCATGAAATGTTCCTTTGGTATCTCTGATTTTCTTGAAGAGATCCCTAGTCTTTCCCGTTCTGTTGTTTTCCTCTATTTCTTTGCATTGATCGCTGAAGAAGGCTTTCTTATCTCTTCTTGCGATTCTTTGGAACTCTGCATTCAGATGTTTATATCTTTCCTTTTCTCCTTTGCTTTTTGCTTCTCTTCATTCCTAAGTCAGTCTTGTTGTTGTTTTTTAATTTATTTATTTATTTCAATTGGTGGATAATTTTCTTGTTTTTTTAAAGTAACAGTTTATCTTTGCTATGAACATTGGGGTACACGTGTCTCCTTCAATTCTGGTTTTCTCAGTGTGTATGCCCAGCAGTGGGATTGCTGGATCATAAAGCAGTTCTATTCCCAGTTTTTTGAGGAATCTCCATACTGTTCTCCAGAGTGGCGGTACTAGTTTGCATTCCCACCAACAGTGTAAGAGGATTCCCTTCTCTCCGCACCCTCTCCAGCATTTATTACTTGTGGACTTTTGGATCGCAGCCATTCTGACTGGCGTGAAATGGTACCTCATAGTGGTTTTGATTTGCATTTCTCTGATAATGAGTGATGTTGAGCATCTTTTCATGTATTTGTTAGCAATCTGTGTGTTTTCTTTGGGGAAATGTCTACCTAGTTCTTTGGCCCATTTTTTGATTGGGTCATTTATGTTTCTGTAATTGAGCTGTAGAGGTTGCTTGTATATTTTTGAGATTAGTTGTTTGTCTGTTGCTTCATTTGTTATTATTTTCTCTCCTTCTGAAGGCTGTCTTTTCACCTTGCTTATAGTTTCCTTTGTTGTGCAGAAGGACTTGGAAGGAACTTAGATGTCCATCCACAGATGAATGGATAAGAAAGCAGTGGTGAAAGTGAAAGTGAAGTCGCTCAGTCGTGTCCGACTCTTTGTGACCCCGTAGACTGTAGCCCACCAGGCTCCTCTGTCCATGGGATTCTCCAGGCAAGAATACTGGAGTGGGTTGCCATTTCCTTCTCCAGGGGATCTTCCTGACCCAAGGATCGAACCCAGGTCTCCTGCATTGCAGGCAGATGCTTTAACCTCTGAGCCACCTGGGAAGCCTAAAGCAGTGGTACATATACACAATGGAGTATTACTCAGCCATTAAAAAGAATGCATTTGAATCAGTTCTAATCAGGTGGATGGAACTGGAGCCTATTATACAGAGTTAAGTAAGCCAGAAAGAAAAACACAAATACAGTATACTAAGGCATATATATGGAATTTAGAAAGATGGTAACAATAACCCTGTTTACGAGACAGCAAAAGAGACACTGATGTATAGAACAGACTTTTGGACTCTGGGAACGGGAGAGGGTGGGATGATATGGGAGAATAGCATTGAAATATGTATAATATCATATCTGAAACGAGTCGCCAGTCCAGGTACAATGCCTGATAACTGATGCCTGGGACTGGTGCACTGGGACGACCCAGGGGGATGGTATGGGGAGGGAGGAGGAAGGAGGGTTCAGGATGGGGAACACATGTATACTTGTGGTGGATCCATCTTGATGTATGTCAAAAGCAATACAATATTGTAAAGTTAAGTAAAACAAAATTTAATTAAAAAAATTAAAAATAGTTTATCTTTAATTGATCTCTTTACAATTTGCTTTTGTGTATATACTTTGTAATAGACATAATTTATTAGCACAATAGTATACCTGTAACATAAATAAATAGAGAGTCCATGCACCATAACAAGCAAAGATCTGAAACTCAACTTGGGTTGCATGGACTGTCTAGTTGTGCCACAGGCTCAGTGGCTGCAATGAATCCACATGCCCTGCACTGCAAGGTGAATTCTTAACCATAGGACGCCTAGGGAAGTCCCTTCAAGTCCATCTTAGTTAGTTATTGAATTCTGGGTTAAGACGATCAGCTATCTTTCCCTATGGTGTGTGTGTGTGTGTGTGTGTGTGTGTGTGTGTGTGTGTGTGTGTCTGTCTGTCTGTTTGTCTGTCTGTCTTTCAATGAAAAAGTTGACCGAAACTCCCAAGGAGTTTACATCAGTGCAAAGATGTAACAACTTTGATGCATCCTGAAAATTACCTCTATTTTTGATGTGGAGGAGGTTGTTACGAGGGTCTGGAGTCTGCAACAAACCCAAATTCTCTATTGTACCTACACCTGAAGCAGATCAGCAGGGAACATTTACCATGGCCATGTGCTGCTCTTCCTTACCCTCACATGAGCTGGGTTCCCTTATGCAAACTAACTGCCTGGACCTGGGCCATGGAAGTTTGAGCACCCTGTTCCTGGACATCTTCCAGAGGCCCTCACACACAAATGTTCTGTGGTACAGGTATTGTCTTCATCATATGACCTTGCTTTATATATTAATAGTTACTCAAATATGATCTGAGTATGGGGCTGGTGAAAGATTCCATTAGTATATCAGTACATGGACTACACAGGTCATCTCACTCCCTGTTCTCTGCTTCCAGGGCCTACCACTGGGGTTAGTTATTGGAGCCGCCTTGATCCTTTCAAACACATTTCTCTGTATTTAAGCCACACACACACACAACACACACACACACACACACACACACACACACACACACACACACACACGACTTCCCCTGGTAGCTCAGCTGGTAAAGAATCTGCCTGCAATGTAGGAGACCCCAGTTCAATTCCTGGCTTGGGGAAGAACCCAGGGAAGTGATAGGTTACCCACTCCAGTATTCTTGGGTTTCCCTGGTGGCTGAGATGGTGAAGAATTCACCTGCAATGCAGGAGACCTGAGTTTGATCCCAGGGTTGGGAAGATCCCCTGGAGGAGGGCACGGCAACCCACTACAGCATTCTTGCCTGAAGAATCTCCATGGACAGAAGAGCCTTAAGAGTTACAGTCCATGCTTGCAAAGAGTCAGATATGCCTAAGCACACCACAGACAAACACACACACACAAACAGACACACACGCACACAGCAGGCCCCACTATGAGCATCTCCCATTTTGCTTCCCCACTCCAGAACTATTAACAGCATGTCCTGAAGCAGTTCCATCTGACCAGTACACAGTGGTCCCCTCATTGTGTTCCATGGCCAGTGTGTGCTGCATGCTATACCATGAACCCCTCACCATTCATTTACCATCCAAAGATTATTGACAATTAGTGGACATAAAGAGGTTTTCCACAATTATTTGCTACCACCTTCCTTCTACACACAGGTCTACGAATGTGGGTGTGTTGATTATACATTTTTAAAATAGAGCTGCTGGATCAAGACTCAGTCGGTCACAAATCACCCAATTATCATCTACCCTGTGCCAGGTACTGGGTGACTGACAAAACTGGACAAAAAATGTCCTTCCCTCAGGGACACGACAAGGGATTTGTCAGGAGTTTTCAGTTTGATAGATGCTGCCACAATGCTGTCCATCTGTGGTGCAGAAGTCAAGCTTGCTTACTACCTCCTCACATCATTCTCAGGGAAGACAGAGGGAAATCCCCTTGCTCAGATGTCCAGGAGGCTTCTCCAACCACATTTTGCCCACACCCATCCCCTGCAGACTTGAATACACCAGCAGCAGTGATTGGTTGTGGAGCTTTGGAGGTGCAGAATCCTAGAACACTCTTTGCAGTCCTCGTGGAAAATGCAAGTTCAGGCTCTCATGGGGTGCAGGGAAAGAGACCCCAGATCAGACCAGGGCTCAGACAGCTAGGCACTGAGGCTGATGAGCAAGAGCTTGCAGTGGGGACCTGGGGCCTGAGCACTGAAGAACCAGGGGAACACAGTCTCCAGGAGTGTTTGCTGCCCAGTCAACAGGCTGGAGACACTTCTCCGATTAGGGGCTGCTTTAGTGAGGTCACTCTAGGAGTCAGCTGGCATCCATGAGTGGGGATATCAGTTTCAGGTAATCATCTTTCTGAATTGCAGTGTCCTAAGCACTTCTAAGGTGCCATTTCACTTCTTCCTCACTAGACCCCTTGAAGAAAACCCTGTCACTCCTGTGGGACCTTGAGTCTAGCTTTTCTCTCAGAGACCCTCACCCTTTACCACCAGCTCTGAGAGAAGGGCCCTGGACTCCTGGTCTGGGTCTGGGTTTTCTCTGGATCCTGGAGGTTTTCAGCTCCTCCCTCACCAGGATTTTATGACAGATCCCTGTGTGGGCAAGAGAGAGGTGTCCTAGAGAATGCAGAGAATAGACAGGGTCCTCAGGGCATCATCTGAGGCAGTGTGGTGCTGGGTGTGAGACCACAATTGGAGTAAGGGTGTAAATGAGGCCCTTGGAGTAGAGCTGGGGGAGGGGCTAAAGAGGCCCTTGAGGTGGGAGGGGAGGCCTCTTGGAAGATGAGGGGAGGGGTGGAAATTTGGATGAGAGGGGAGTTGTGGCAGCTGTCACCAGGAGAGGGACTCTGGAAAATGACAGATGATTATAGGGATGTAAGGGAGTTGTCATAGGCACAGAGAGGGGAAAACCTCTCCTATCTCCAGAGTTCAGTAGCCCAGAGTGGGTGGTGACATAGAGACGACCAGTTCCCCAGGGCTTCTTTGGTGGATGTGGGATTCACTTTGAACCTCCCATGGGGCAGGATACAAAGTTACCCTGACCAGAGGTGACCAGGGATGGGGTGAGGGTTAGAGCCTAAGTCAGGATCCAAACATAGAAAATCAGTTTCAGAACACCTCAGCTCTAAGGCACACCACACCCCTGGAATGAACCTGCCTTCCTCAGAATGACATGCTGGTGAATGCAGACTGCAGGGATTGCAAGACTGGCGGACTCTCTCCCTTGGGGTTGACTTAACAGAGCCTCACTGCCACTCCCCACACAGAAGCCCAGACGGAACGATTTGTGGTTCTCTGTCCCAGGGTGCAGCCTGTAGGCCCTGTGGGGAGGGGTGTGAGACATACGAGCTAAAGGGGGGCTGTTAGTTTGAGTAGTGTCTACTTAAAGAAAAACATATAGTTGAAGTTTTGGAATTGGTTGTATCAGGGTCTACTGGGGACTAGATCCCAGGACACAGCTACTCTGTTAGCTCTGAGGAAACTGCTCTGAGGAGGTAGCAGAGAAGCCAATATGAGTTTGGCTAGGAAATACATGCAGTCAAGCATGCATATTGGTAAAAGATTACTGTGAAACACAGAGAACTGATATCACAAGTTAATGCTTTTCATGCTTTTCTGTTTGGGAAGATGCAAGAATCTGGGGTCACTGAAACTTTTCCTGAGGGATCCAAGTAACTAAACAAAGTCCAGCTTGTCCAAATCATAGTGAGCCTCATCCTGTTTTTCACTCTTAATTCCTTCAGAATGCAGTGTCATTCAGCAACCACAGAGGTTACAACTTCACCCCATCGAACTGGCTGTGAGCAATGCTGTTTGTCTTAGGGATCCTAATTCATCTGAGGTCACAGTGGGAATTTCTGAGCTGATTTGAGTCTGTGTCCTCAGGTGTGACATATTTGAGCTCTTTGGGGTTGGTGTCAGGATGAGCAGGCTCTGAACTATTTGCAGATCTCTGTCCCAGGCATGAAGTCTCTGAATTGTTTGGGGGAAGGTGGTCTTTGTCCAGTGGGTTGGGCCTCTGAGCTGTTCATGTATCTGCAAATGAGAATGTTCTTGAGAGGAAGGATGGATGGACTCCATTCTCACGGGTTTAAACCTGTGATTTCACATTTCCTATGATTTCTGCCATGCGTACTTACAGAGATAAAAGCCTGGGGCCCAATCTTCAGGGAGAGAAAGTGATGTGCAGTTCACAGGAGCCCATGATAATAATCCTGATAAAAACAAACCTTGCTGACATGACTGCCACCCTTGATAGTGGCCCTGTGACAAAAACTGTTCACACACTCACTCACTCAATCTGTCAAACCCACAACAAGGAGGGCACAATTTGCAGATGGAAGTCCAAGCCGAAGCTCAGTACAGATAAAGGTCTCAGCACATGAGGAGAGGAGGAACTGGATGCAAGCTTGGGTTCCTTGTAGGAGGCAGGAAAGACTCAGCACAAGCCTGGCCAGGTAATGGGGAAGGGGGGTGTTTGCACAGGGCCACAAGGACCCTGTGACTGATGTACTGTCACAATATGTCTGTGTATCCCCATCACACACCCAGCTCATTATCAGATATATGGAATGTAACCTTCTCATTCCCTGGGAGGTGGTGCTGAAAGTCACAGAGGTGAGCCTCCAAGCAGATGCAGAGAAACCTCACATTCACCAATTTGTATGAGGTTCCACCACAAATGCAGAGATCCCTGACTCTCTTTTCCCCATTAAAGCGTTCATTGGCATTGAGGTCAGCAGGAAGGCAGTCTGGACAGAAAAGATTGTGAGGGACCCTGTGTACAGCATGAGCCTCCCCATGACTGGAACATGTCCTTGTCTTGATGGGCAAAGGCCCCTGATATGTGTCAAGGGAGCATGACTGAGGCCCAGGTCAGGGGCAACTGAGTCATTCCCTAGAGGCAGTCCCTGGGGAGGGGCCTCTTTTCTCCTGTAGAGACAGGTACACATCATCCAGTAGCAGGGCTGGAGGCCCACAGATGGGTGTGCAACTAAGTGGGGACTCTCAGCTTCCAGACATAGTCTCTCTGCTCCTGTCTAATGCTCTAGCTTTGTCTTTCTCCCTGACAACTCTGTGCCTGTTACATCATCCCTCTTTGCCTTTGCAAGACTGAATGTGACCTCACTCACACCAGGAGGGTCCTTGTTCTCTCCTGAGGGTATCATCAATTGACATGGATGTTCACTGGGAGCAGTAGGGGAATTCCCCTTGAGAGTGGGGAATTCGAGGAAAGACACATTCAGCTTCAGAGGGCCTGTGGTTTTCTTGGGGTGAACCAGGCATTCCTCAACAATCATTGTGTGATCTGGGCCTCTGAAGGAAGCATGGAGGCTTCTCTTGTAAGCACCCTCCTGGTGCTCAAGTCAAAGTCCTGCCCATGGCCATTAGGCCCTATGGAACCTGCCCCTCATTACATCTCTCATCTGATCTTCTGGCTCTCCCTCCATGCTGTGACAGTCACATCGGCCACCTCACTCTTTTCACACACATGACACTGAGTTCTACTCTCCAATTTTTGAACTGGCCATTGTCTCTGTCTGGGGTACTTTCCTCCCACATAGGCATCTCCTCTAGGCTTTTGCTCAAATATCACAATCTTAGAAAGAACTTCCCTGACAACTCTTTCTAGACATGATCCCCTCTTTCTATTTCACTATACCGATTTAATTTTAATTATGGCAGTTACAAACACCTGAAAAATTACTTAGAGTTAGAGCTGTATGATCCCAAAAGAATGTACATTCCATGAGGTCAAGGTTGATTTTCTCCTTCCTAACACTCATAGTTGTATTTCAAACATACTGTGGAGACAATGAGTGTGTGACAGAATGAATAAATGTAAATTTGTCAAGAGAGGCACAGGTAGACAGGCTGAGGATTCGTCTAGGGAACATAGGGATGACAAGATGATGACAAAGCTGTGGTATTTATGTCACATACATGGTGTCCTTGGGTCCTCTTGGAGATGACCCATTTCTTAACAGAATGGAAAGTCCTGTTGTCCTTTCACATATCACTCTCAGTCAGTGACAGAGGCCATCCTCATGCCAGGCCTTCAGATCCCATTCTCAAAAGCTTTATCTCTCCTGCCAGCTGGGGGACTGTGGATAGTTTTCCCCATGAGACCTATTCTGTATTAAACAGGAAAGCACAATCAAGCACCAAAGCCAATGCCCAGAACAGAGAAAATTCTTTGAATGCTTCCTGTTACAATAGTGGCCACCACAGAGGAGTAATCTTCAGTTTATGAAGACTTTTTTCTGAGTTCAAGAGTGTGGCAGTCTGTGGAGTTTTCATCCTGACTTTGTCTTTCCATCCTTTGCATATCATCCTGGGATGATAGGGGCACGTACTTCTGTTGTTTTCCAATCTCACCACCAAGGGGCGCTCGAGATGAAACAGTTCTGTCCTGAGATATGCCCCTGAGGGACAGCGGTAGGACCACCCATTCTGGAAGGTACCATTGGGAGAGTGTGTGTGAAAAAACAGAGGGTCCCCTGACACCGCGTCGTGCATCGACCACAGTTCCCAGCGGAGGCACTCATGGCGCCACTGGGTCCAACCGCATTCCCTCCACTCCGTCTCCCCGCCACATTTGAATTCAAGTGGACACTGATATTAAGCTACAAGTTTCTTTGTCTCTTTTCCAACTCCACCCCTTCGTTTATACACGGTCTCAACCAACTTGGGGATAGGTACAGAGCTAGAGATTGGCTGCCGCTTTGAGGGTACGGCGACGGAAGATTGCCAGAATTAGCTCTTCCGGGCTCGAGTACACGCGGAAGTCTGGCTACTCCCTCCCTCCTTCCTCTCCTGCTCAGTTCCCATTGACTGCCTGTTTTAGACAGGCACTGAGGTCGCGGAGCTGGAACTCTGGGGGAGAGGCGTGTGTATACCAGTGCGCTTGCATTCGCTTGCGCTGCTTTTCAGAGAGTTCAATTTTTCTCGGAGTTTTACCGCTTTTCCCGAAGAGGTTGAATCGCTGTCTTGGTTCGTGGCGAGGATCTGCACAGACAGTGGCTGTGCAGAGTGACGCTGTTTCAATCTTACTTAGCTCTCACTCAGTCTGTATTATATGGCAACCCGCAGTAAATCGCACAGTTCAGTTCAGTTCAGTCGTTCAGTCGGGTCCGACTCTTCGTGACCCCATGAATCACAGCACGCCAGGCCTCCCTGTCCATCTCCAACTCCCGGAGTTCACTCAAACTCACATCCATAGAGTCAGTGATGCCATCCACCATCTCTTCCTCTGTCTTCCCCTTCTCCTCCTGCCCCCAGTCCCTGCCAGCATCAGAGTCTTTTCCAATGAGTCAACTCTTCACATGAGGTGGCCAAAGTACTGGAGTTTGAGCTTCAGCATCATTCCCTCCAAAGAAATCCCAGGGCTGATTTCCTTCAGAATGGACTGGTTGGATCTCCTTTCAATCCAAGGGACTCTCAAGAGTCTTCTCCAACACCACAGTTCAAAAGCATCAATTCGTCCGGTGCTCAGCCTTCTTCACAGTCCAACTCTCACATCCATACATGACCACAGGAAAAACCATAGCACTGACTAGACAAACCTTTGTTGGCAAAGTAATGTCTCTGCTTTTGAATATGCTATTTAGGTTGGTCATAACTTTCCTTCCAAGGAGTAAGTGTCTTTTAATTTCATGGCTGCAGTCACCATCTGTAGTGATTTTGGAGCCCCCAAAAATAAAGTCTGACACTGTTTCCATTGTTTCCCCATCTTATTTCCCATGAAGTGATGGGACTGCATGCCATGATCTTCGTTTTCTGAATGTTGAGCTTTAAGCCAAGTCACTCTCCACTATCATTTTCATCAAGAGGCTTTTTAGTTCCTCTTCACTTTCTGCCATAAGGGTGGTATCATCTGCATATCTGAGGTTACTGATATTTCTCCCGGCAATCTTGATTCCAGCTTGTGTTTCTTCCAGTCCAGCATTTCTCATGATGTACTCTACATATAAGTTAAATAAGCAGGGTGATAATATACAGCACAGATGCATGCAATTCATGACCAGGGAGAGGTCTCGGGGCTTGTTTCGTGTCTCTCCCTGAAGAGTACCTGTGTCAGGGAGCTTGTGGTTGTGTATGGCCACGTATGACATCACACATGCTATTTGGGTACATTTGATCTCTCTGAGCCGTTGGCCAGGATGTTGGGTCATGGGATATTTGATCTGAGAGGATTTTGCAAGCCGTAGTCCAAAGCCTCTAGGATGTGTGTCCCTGTGTGCCAGGATGTCCATTTTTGTAGCTTTTGGGACTTTGAGCCCCTGCATATGAGATCTCTGTGTAGGCTTCTGCTCCCCAGAATGTGAGATCTCTGAGCTTTTGATACTGGGTCCCAAGTTGTGATGTCTCTGAGCTGCTTTGAGAAGGGGTTTGTGTTAAAGGTGTAAACTATCAGTTGCTTGGGGTCTGTCACAGGGTGTAGGTTTTCCATTTGCCTGGGAACTTTATCTTCAGGTTGTATGATGTTCTTGAGTTACTCAAAATTCTGTCTTTCTGTTGAGAGGTTTCAGTATTAGTTAGTAAGTGTATGGAGTGGTTCAGAAGTGAGTCTCCATGATCTGAAATATCTGTGTAATTCTCATTTTTTTTTTTTGTCTTGAAGACTTTGGTCTGTTTGGAGGCACTGTCACAGTGTGTTTGGTTTCTGTCGTGTTTGAAGGTCTCAGACTCGAGTTGTGAGTTCTCTGTGAAGATACTCAGTTACCTGTTTTTGGTGTTTCTGGGTATCTACCTGAGCTGTTTGGAGTCATTGTGTTAGAAATAAAGCCTCTTGTGTTCTTCGCTGTGAGATCTCTGTCCAGGAACTGAGGATTTGGAAACAGGCAGATATGATTCCGAAGCCTGGAACCTGACATGCCGACGGTGTGTTGTTAAGCATGTCACTTGTCTCTGGGAATCTCAGTATGTATCATAATGAATACAATAGGGCCAGTGTCCGTCTTGCAGGGTACCTGTGCATGTTAGCACTGTGTGTAAAGGACCTGGCTCCCAACTGCGCTTCAGCAAATGTTTTCTGAGCACCTTCCATATACCAGAGTTTGAGGAGATTGTGACAGGACAAAACGGACCAAGTCTCTCATTTCATAGACCTGATTGTCAGTAAGTAAATCAAGGGTGGCAGACACTATGAAGAAAGGTAATGCTAGATCAGGGGAAAGGGTGTGTGGAGGTATGATGTTATCATTTTATTCAAGATAATGAGGGAAAGTCTCCCTGAAAGATGGCAATTAAGCAGAGATCTGGAGGAAGTGAGTGAGCAGGCCGTGGGCTTACCTAAGGGAAGAGCCTTCCAGGCAGAAGGAACAATACATACAACAGTCCTGGCAGGGAAATCTACATGTCATCCTTCTGAATGTCAAGGAGTCCTGTGATCCTCTGGGTTTGGCATGTTTTATTTGGTTTAGCACTCATTGAAAGGGTCCTGTGCTGCTATCTCTGTTTTTCCCACAATTTGTGGCCATTCACATTTCACAGATGGAGGCCTCATGGGTCCAACTTGTGCCCTGCACCTTCTCTCCTAGCTATACCTGAAATTAGGAGTTAGATCTTCTGGTCCTTGATGAGAGACAGAGAGCTTGAGTATACCAGCTGTTGGGATGATAGCATCCAGGCTGAATGTCAGTCAACCAGCAGATATCAGTTATAATGTGGGAATCGTGCCTCATAATATTGCTATTCTTGGTGGAGGGCAGGATTTTAGAAGAAGAAAGCAACTGGAGCAAAGGAGGGAGGCAGGAAGGGGAAGCTGGAGGACAATGAGGAAATAAAAACAAATGGCTTCATCACATTGCTTGGATTTGCCCCATTTTACCTTGAGTAACTGATTGTATTAGAATATAGTCACCTTTTCTCTGTCCCTACCCATTTTCCCCCTCCCTTTCTCTTTTGTGCCAGGGATACTAACTGGGCCTGGAGATTTCTGTAAATTTTTCAACTACAAGCTCGGTTTTTAAATAGATTATCTATTTCTTTTTGGCTGAACTTAGTCCTTTTGCTGAAATTGCCAGATGGCGTTCTGTAGACTCATTCATAGAATCCTTTTAATTTCTGTGGGATCTGAAATCTATTTTACTCCCAACATTGGTAAGTGTTGTCTTTAGTTATCTTGCTTTCTTTGTTGTATATGAGTAGGTGTTTATGAATTTGTATTGATTTTTTGAAAGAGCCAGCTTTGGATTTTGTTGATCATCTCTATTTTTTTTTTTTCTCATATCTGTTCTGAATGCTATTTCCCTTATTTTGCTGACAGTCTCACTATTAAAGGGGTTTAATAAACTTCCTGAGAGTTTCCCAAGCATAATGAAAAGTGACAGATTCTATGGCACTATTGTAGCTGCACTAAGTGAGATTAACTGAGCATTTCTTTTTCTTTTTTTATTTTTTAAGAATTCCTCAGTTCTGATTGACATGGACAACTTGTCTAGGCACTACCAGAGCAGGGGAATGGTCTTATTTTGTCTCCTGCCAGGCTCTGTCTCCATTGGGAGCTTGTGTAGGTGACAGGGGTTTGCTGCCTTCTCTGATGCACATGCCCACGACCTCCCATCTAGGAGATTCACTGACATGTTGCCTGCTGTTCTGAGGAGGCTCTGAGACCATCGATTCTACAAAACATCCTGATTCTAGTCTTGCCAAGCCTCTATCTGAAAGATTTCTGAAGAAATCAGATTTCTATTTAGTGTGCATTTCCATGATGTAAGATCAATTTGTGTTATGCGGTAGCTTTTATTAGACATTTTCTTTAGCATAATGAGTTCATATGGGGATATTGTGAAGCCTAGATGCAACACTGAGGTTTCATCATGTGCTCATATGGAAAAGTTTAGTGCATATTATCTATGAAATTACAAGTCCAATAACACCTTCATATGATCTGTATACTGACAGGAAATAAGTGGTCACTGGATCATTATAGAACATGAGTATATAAAGTTTTAAAAACTTTATAGAGGGAAATTTAAAGGCTGAGATCCCACAGCACATAGTTTTGTTTTGTTTTGTTTTGACATTCTTTTTATCAAGTCTAATTCTCCTGTATCAAATTCTAAAAATCTGAATCTGATGAAGACATGAAAATGTTAATAGTCTGACTTTCATCAGTAATGCTTTATTTCTTGTGTAGTTTTCACATTACCAGTTTTAGTCTGTTTCTTATTTCTTCCACTAATATTCTTGATTTTTGATCCAAGGGTGATGATATGGATATTTTCTGAGATAAATCATGAGTAGATTGTCAGCCAAATTTTGGATGGAGAGTCTGAGGATGGGGCGCAGATGCTAGAGAGTGAAGTTGGGGTGG
The DNA here is from genome assembly GCA_935064755.1 of Tragelaphus eurycerus. Classification (NCBI taxonomy): domain Eukaryota; kingdom Metazoa; phylum Chordata; class Mammalia; order Artiodactyla; family Bovidae; genus Tragelaphus; species Tragelaphus eurycerus. The sequence continues at coordinate 2,865,638 of CAKXYN010000149.1, read as the reverse complement.
AAGGGGGAAAGGGTGGGGGCAGGGACAGGGGGGTGTGAGTACAAGCACAAACAGAAATGAAGAGAGGCAAAAAGATGAGCTCACCCTTCTGAACTGTGGTTAGCTCTCCATATGTACATGTATAATAAAGTCTTTGAGTACTCATCACAACACTATGAGGTAAGCATTTTTAACACTATTATCCTTTTCAGCAGCTGAGGATGCAGAAACATGTGGCAGTTAACGGGTGAATGAATTTGCCCAAAGTCACCTCCCTGGAAGAGCTGAGTCAGATTGGTTCCCAGGCCAGAGAGGAACAGAGAGGTGTTGTATCTGACCCCAAGTCTGGAATATGTTGCAGTGTCTGGTGTACTCTGGATTAAAAGGCAGATCAACATGTCTATCCGCAGGAAGCTTTTCTGCCTATGGATCTGTGTATGGATTGAACACAGTGTCTCCTAAATGTATGAAACACCATGGGGTGTCATGTCAACACGCACGCATCACAGAGAACAGTTCCTGGTCCAAATGAACGTCTCAACATGTGTTTCCTCTGACCAACATTAGTGGAGCACCTTCATTATTATGGAAAGTAGCATAACCATAGTATAATATAATGATAAACAGAACAACAGATACAGAATCATGAAGACATTAACTCCCCTATCTCATACTTTTTAAAAATGAAGAAAATAGAACCTGGAAAGTAACAGACCGCATATTAAGTGTTTTTTTTTTTTTTTCTCTCAAGTGTGACATTCTAGATAATTCCCAAATAACCTGCTTTTAGCTTTTTAAAAAATATTTATCATTTATTGATTATTATTTACAGTATTGGTTTGATTTCTGTCACACATCAACCTGAATTAAACATAGGTGTAGGTGTACATATGCTCCTTCCCTTTTGAATCCCTCCCACTTCCCACTCATTCGCACCACTCTAGGTTATTACAGAGCTGCCATTTGAGTTCCATGAGTCATACAGCAAATTCCCATTGGCTATCTATTTACATATGTTAGTATAAATGCATCCATGCTACTCTCTCCACTTATCTCACCCACTCCCTCTTCTCCCCTACCCATGGGCATAAGTCTGTTCTCTATGTCTGTGTCTCCATTGCTGCTCTGTGAACAGGTTTATCAGTACCGTCCTTCTAGATTCCATATATATACCTTAATACACATATTAGTTTTCTCGTTCTAACCTTCTTCACTCTGTATAATAGGCTCTGGGTTCATCCACCTCCTTAGAACTGACTCAGATGCATTCCTTTTTCTCTATGGCTGAGTAGCATTCCATTGTATATATGCACCACAGCTTCTTTATCCATTCCTCTGTCGATGGACATCTAGCTTGCTTCCATGTCTTGACTACTGTAAATAGTGCTGCAATGAACACTGAGGTATGTGTGTCTTTTTTGGCTTTGGTTTTTCAAGGGTATATGCCTAATAGTGGGACTGCTGGGTTATATGGTGGATTTATTCCTAGTTTTTTTTTTTTTTTTTTTTTTTTTAAGGAATTACCATACTGTCTTCCACAGTGGCTATTTCAATTTACATTCCAGCAGTGTAGGAGGGTTTCCTTTTCCCCACACCCTCTCCAGCACTTGTTGCTTTTTTGATGATGATCATTCTGTCTGTTGTGACATGATATCACATTGTAGTTTTGATTTGCATTTCTCTAATAATGAGCTTCCCTGGTGCCTCAGACAGTAGAGAGTCTTCCTGCACTGCAGGAGACCCGGGTTCAATCCCTGGGTTAGGAATACCCCCTGGAGAAGGAAATGGCAACCCACTCCAGTATGCTTGTCTGGAAAATTCCATGGACAGAGGAACCTGTCAGACTACAGTCCATGTGTTTGCAAAGAGTTGGACACGACTGACCAGCTAACACTATAATAATGAGTGATTGCAAGCATCTCTTCATGTGTTTATTAGCTATCTGTTTGCCTTCTTGGGAGAAATATTTGTTTAGGACTTTTGCCCACTTTTTCACTAGGTTTGTTTCTCTAGTATTGATTTGTATGAGCTGTTTGTATGTTTTGGAAATTAATACTTTGTCAGTTGTTTCACTTGCTATTATTTTCTCCCATTCTAAGGGTGGTCTTTCCACCTTGTTTATAGTTTCCTTTGCTATGCAAAAACTTTTAAATTTAAATAGCGTCTACTTATTTATTTTTGTTTTTATTTCCTTTATTCTAGGAGGTTTGTCATAGAGGATCTTACTATGATTTATGTCATACACTGTTCTGCCTATGTTTTCTTCCAAGAGTTTTATAGTTTCTGGTCTTACATTTAGGTCTTTAGTCCATTTTGAGTTTATCTTTGTGTATGGTGTTAGGAAGTGTTCTAATTTCATTCTTTTGCACTTAGTCGTCCAGTTCTTCCAGCACCACTTATTGAAAGTGCTGTCTTGTTCCCATTGTATATTCTTGCCTCCTTAGTCAAAGATAAGGTGCCCATACGTGTGTGGGTTTTTCTCTGGGCTTTCTATCTTGTTCCATTGGCCTATACTTCTGTTTTTCTGCCAGTAACATACTGTCTTAATAACTGTAACTTTGTAGTATAATCTGAAATCAGGTAAGTTTATTCCTCCAGCTCCATTCTTCTTTCTCAAGATTCAGATCAGATCAGATCAGTCGCTCTGTCGTGTCCGACTCTCTGCGACACCATGAACTGCAGCACGCCAGGCCTCCCTATCCATCACCAGCTCTCGGAGGTCACTCAGACTCACATTCATCGAGTCAGTGATGCCATCCAGCCATCTCATTCTCAAGATTACTTTGTCTATTAAGAATCTTTTGTGTTTCCATATGAACTGTGATATTTTTTGTTCTAGTTCTGTGAAAAACGCCATTAGTAATTTGATAGGGATCACATAGAATTTGTAGATTGTGTTTGGTAGTATAGTCATTTTCACAATATTGATTCTTCCTACCCAGGAACCTGGAATATCTCTCCATCTGTTTATGTCATCTTTGATTTCTTTCATCAAATTATAATTTTCTGTATACAGTTCTTTTTTATCCTTAGGTAAGTTTATTCCTAGATATTTTATTCTTTTTCTTGCAGTGATGAATGGAATTGATTCCTTAATTTCTCTTTCTGATTTTTCATTGATAGTATATAGGAATGCAAATGATTTCTGTGTATTGTTTTTTTTATCCTGCAACTTTGCTAAATTCACTGATTATCTCTAGTAATTTTCTGATAGCATCATGGTTTTCTGTGTACAGCATCATGTCATCTGCAGTGTGTGCTATACTTCTTCTTTTCCAATCTGGATTCCTTTTATTTCTTTTCCTTCTCTGACTGTTGTAGCTAGGGCTTCCAAAACTAGACTGAATAACAGTGGTGAAAATGGACACCCTTGTCTTGTTCCTAATCTTAGGGGACATGCTTTCAGTTTTTCACCATTGAAAATAATATTTGCTGTGGGCTTAATATATGTGGCCTTTACTGTGTTGAGGTAGGTTCCTTCTATGCCCATTTCTTGAAGAGTTTTAATCAGTGCCAATCACCCTTCAGACTGAGGGTAATGATTTTAGAGCCACATACCACTTGACTTACGCTGGGTGACTCTGCAAACCCTCCAAACCCTCTTACAGATACAAACACACACAACAGCACAGCAGAAATTGTGAGCTTGTCTTTGTCTCCTGAGGTAACTGCAGATTTGTGGACTCACTACCCAGAGTTGTCACTGGCCATCCTTTGCTCATTCTTATCCTGGACAGGGGCTCACAGAGATGTGTGGACCAGTCTCCCCTAGTCTGTGGGTGTATCCTGCCTCCTCTACTCATTGTTAGACATCTCATGTTCTTTCACCTTCATCTCCATGTCAGCAGGGGCCTGGGCCCATGCACACACACACACAAACACAGATGACACAAGCACACACCTGTACACATGCATGTGCAAGGCACAGGGACACAAACAGGGAAAAATATGTCAGGTACTGAAATATGTCAGTACCTGAAGAACTGGTGATTCATACAAAATACAGTGATTTCATATTTCTTATAGGTAAATCTCCATTCTTATTTTCATATGTGAAATATACAGAACTCCAACTTCCATAAAAGAGTGTTCAAGCCTAGATTTTGACATAAGAAATACAATAAATTTCATATTTCATGAAAAAAACAGTGGTGCGCATATTTTTATTTGTGAAATAGAGATGATTCCAATACCATATTGGTTGTCCATATCTGAAGAAAACCAAAGCCATGATTTTCACCTGTGAAATATAGAGATTTCCATATTTAATGTAAGGAAGTCATCACCCAGATTTTCATATACGAAGTATAGAAAATATCATATTTCATGTAAGAAACTCAGCATACAGATTTTCATAAAGTGAAATACAAGAAGTTCAATATTTCATGATGCAAATTCAGCCATGATATTTTCATATGCAAAATATAGAGAATTCCATTTTTAACTGAGTAAAATTTCACCCTGATTTTCACATGTGAAATATACAAAATTCCATATTGTAATATTACATAGTAATATTGGTGCACATATTTTGATATCAAAAATATACACAATTCCAGATTCAGATCAGATGAGATCAGATCAGTCGCTCAGTCGTGCCTGACTCTTTGCGACCCCATGAACTGCAGCACGCCAGGCCTCCCTGTCCATCACCAGCTCTCGGAGGTCACTCAGACTCACATCCATTGAGTCTCCGTCGTCCCCCTTCTCCTTCTGCCCCCAATCCCTCCCAGCATCAGAGTCTTCTCCAATGAGTCAACTCTTCGCATGAGGTGGCCAAAATACTGGAGTTTCAGCTTTAGCATCATTCCTTCCAAAGAAATCCCAGGGCTGATCTCCTTCAGAATGGACTGGATGGATCTCCTTGCAGTCCAAGGGACTCTCAAGAGTTTTCTCCAACACCACAGTTCAAAAGCATCAATTCTTCGGCGCTCAGCCTTCTTCACAGTCCAGCTCTCACATCCATACATGCCCACAGGAAAGACCATAGCCTTGACTAGGCGAACCTTTGTTGGCAAAGTGATGTCTCTGCTTTTGAATATGCTATCTAGGTTGGTCATAACTTTCCTTCCAAGGAGTAAGCGTCTTTTAATTTCATGGCTGCAGTCACCATCTGCAGTGATTTTTGAGCCTAGAAAAATAAAGTCTGATACTGTTTCCACAGTTTCTCCATCTATTTCCCATGTAATGATGGGACCAGATGCCATGATCTTCGTTTTCTGAATGTTGAGCTTTAAGTCAACCTTTTCACTCTCCACTTTCACTTTCATCAAGAGGCTTTTTAATTCCTCTTCACTTTCTGCCATAAGGGTGGTATCATCTGCATATCTGAGGTTATTGATATTTCTCCCGGCAATCTTGATTCCAGCTTGTGTTTCTTCCAGTCCAGCATTTCTCATGATGTACTCTGCATATAAGTTAAATAAACATGGTGACAATATACAGCCTTGACGTACTCCTTTTCCTATTTGGAACCAGTCTGTTGTTCCATGTCCAGTTCTAACTGTTGCTTCCTGACCTGCATACAGATTATTCAAGAGGCAGATCAGGTGCTCTAGTATTCCCATCTCTTTCAGAATTTTCCACAGTTTATTGTGATCTACACAGTCAAAGGCTTTGGCATAGTCAATAAAGCAGAAATAGATGTTTTTCTGGAACTCTCTTGCTTTTTCCATGATCCAGCGGATGTTGGCAATTTGATCTCTGGTTCCTCTGCCTTTTCTAAAACCAGCTTGAACATCAGGAAGTTCACGGTTCACATATTGCTGAAGCCTGGCTTGGAGAATTTTGAGCAGTATTTTACTAGCGTGTGAGATGAGTGCAATTGTGTGGTAGTTTGAGCACTCTTTGGCATTGCCTTTCTTTGGGATTGGGATGAAAACTGACCTTTTCCAATCTTGTGGCCACTGCTGAGTTTTCCAAATTTGCTGGCATATTGAGTGCAGCACTTTCACAGCATCATCTTTCAGGATTTGGGATAGCTCCAATGGAATTCCATCACCTCCACTAGCTTTGTTCATAGTGATGCTTTCTAAGGCCCACTTGACTTCACATTCCAGGATGTCTGGCTCCAGGTCAGTGATCACACCATCATGATTATCTGGGTCGTGAAGCTCTTTTTTGTACAGTTCTTCTGTGTATTCTTGCCACCTCTTCTTAATATCTTCTGCTTCCGTTAGGTCCATACCATTTCTGTCCTTTATCGAGCCCATCTTTGCATGAAATGTTCCTTTGGTATCTCTGATTTTCTTGAATAGATCCTTAGTCTTTCCCATTCTGTTGTTTTCCTCTATTTCTTTGCATTGATCGCTGAAGAAGGCTTTCTTATCTCTTCTTGCTATTATTTGGAACTCTGCATTCATATGTTTATGTCTTTCCTTTTCTCCTTTGCTTTTCACTTCTCTTCTTTTCACAGCTATTTGCAAGGCCTCCCCAGACAGCCATTTTGCTTTTTTGCACTGCTTTTCCATGAGGATGGTCTTGATCCCTGTCTCCTGTACAATGTCACGAACCTCATTCCATAGTTCATCAGGCACTCTATCTATCAGATCTAGGCCCTTAAAACTATTGCTCACTTCCACTGTATAATCATAAGAGATTTGATTTAGGTCATACCTGAATGGTCTACTGGTTTTCCCCACTTTCTTCAATTTAAGTCTGAGTTTGGCAATAAGGATTTCATGGTCCAAGCCACAGTCAACTCCTGGTCTTGTTTTTGCTGATTGTATAGAGCTTCTCCATCTTTGGCTGCAAAGAATATAATCAATCTGGTTTCGGTGTTGACCATCTGGTGATGTCCATGTATAGAGTCTTCTCTTGTGTTGTTGGAAGACGGTATTTGCTATGACCAATGCATTTTCTTGGCAAAACTCTGTTAGTCTTTGCCCTGCTTCATTCCGTATTCCAAGGCCAAATTTGCCTGTTACTCCAGGTGTGTCTTGACTTCCTACTTTTGCATTCCAGTCCCCTATAATGAAAAGGACATCTTTTTTGGGTGTTAGTTCTAAAAGGTCTTGTAGGTCTTCATAGAACCTTTCAACTTCACCTTCTTCAGCGTTACTGGTTGGGGCATAGACTTGGATTACTGTGACATTGAATGGTTTGCCTTGGAAACGAACAGAGATCATTCCGTCGTTTTTGAGATTGCATCCAAGTACTGCATTTCAGACTCTTTTGTTGACCATGATGGCCACTCCGTTTCTTCTGAGGGATTCCTGCCCACAGTAGTAGATATAATGGTCCTCTGAGTTAAATTCACCCATTCCAGTCCATTTTAGTTCGCTAATTCCTAGAATGTCAATATTCACTCTTGCCATCTCTTGTTTGACCACTCCCAATTTGCCTTGATTCATGGACCTGACATTCCAGGTTCCTATGCAATATTGCTCTTTACAGCATCGGACTTTGCTTCTATCACCAGACACATCTTCAGCTGGGTATTCTTTCTGCTTTGGTTCCATCCCTTCATTCTTTTTGGAGTTATTTCTCCACTGATCTCCAGTAGCATATTGGGCCCCTACTGACCTGGGGAGTTTCTCTTTCAGTATCCTATCATTTTGCCTTTTCATACTGTTCATGGGGTTCTCAAGGCAAGAATACTGAAGTGGTTTGCCATTCCCTTCTCCAGCAGACCACACCCTGTCAGATCTCTCCACCATGACCCGCCCATCCTGGGTTGCCCCACGGGCATGGTTTAATTTCATTGAGTTAGACAAGGCTGTGGTCCTGGTGTGATTAGATTGACTAGTTTTCTGTGAGTATGGTTTCAGTGTATTTGCCCTCTGATGCCCTCTTGCAAGACCTACCGTCTTACTTGGGTTTCTCTTGCCTTGGGCATGGGGTATCTCTTCCCGGCTGCTCCAGCAAAGCACAGCCATCACACCTTACCTTGAATGAGGCGTCTCTCCTCACCACTGCCCTTCCTGACCTTGGGGGAGGGGTATCTCCTCACCGCCGCCCTTCCTGACCTCGGTCGTGGGGTAGCTCCTCTCGGCCGTGCTTAGTGCACCAGTCCTCACCGCCGTCCTTCCTCGGTCCTTGGGTAGCTCTTCTCGGGCATGCTCTCAGTGCGCCGCGCAGCCGGCGAGGGGCTCTCCGTGCGCCGCGCAGCCGGCGAGGGGCTCTCCGTGCGCCGCGCAGCCGGCGAGGGGCTCTCCGTGCGCCGCATGGGTAAATTAGCATGCAGTTTTCCATGTGTGACATACATAATGTTCAGTCCTTCCTAGAGGAAACTTTAAGCAGAGATTTTCATCTATAGAAGATTTAATATTTTGTGGTAAATGGGTGGCCAGGTTTCAAATGTGATATATAGAGAATTCCACATTTCATGTGGGAAAATTGGCAACCATATTTTCATATATGAAATATAGAGTTCAGTACTTTATTGTACAAATATCTGGGATGAGATTTCCTTATATGAAACATGAAAAATTTCTTATGTATGAAAATCTGTTCACTGATTAATATATGTGAAAAGTAGAGATTTCATATTTCTCGTAGGTCAAGTTTTTCCCAGTTTTGTATAATATGAAATATAGACAGATACATATTTATGTAATGAAATCTTAATTAAGATTTTGTTTATGAAAAATACAGAATCCCATGTATCAGTATAGCAGAGAAACCTTTCCTCCAATTATCATCTCTAAAATATACAGAAGTCCATATTTCATTTAGGAAAACTTCTAATGTGATGTCCACATGCAAAACACAAAATTTCCCATTCACATTTGAGAATCTATGTCTACAAAACCGATGCTAATATTTTAATATGTGAAGTTTAGGGCATTTATTATTTAATGTGGGAAAGTGAATGTCTATATTTTCAAATGCTAAATACAGATAATTCCATATACCATGTAGGAAAATGTGCAACCAATATTTATAAATGCAATAGAAAAAAATTCAACATGTCATTTGTGAAATATAGAGAAATACATATATTGTAGAACACACAGTACCCATATTTTCATATGTGAAATATAAATTAGTCTATATTTAAATCAAGGAAATCTGTGCTCAGATCTTTTATATGAAGTGTTAAGAGTACCACACATCATGTAAGACAAACTCTATCTAGATTTTCATTTGTGAAATGTACACATTTCGTATTTCTGGAATGAATATTTGCTTCTGGAATTTCATATTTGAACTATAGAGAATTGCATACCTCTTATCAGAAAATTTAATTGAGAAATTCATTTATGAAAGTAGAATTCCATAATTCAGCAGGAAAATGTATGTTCAAATTTTCCTATGTGAATAATTCAGGATTCTCTACTCATGCAAGAAAATACGTGCCTATATATCTGTATGTGAAACATGAAATATTCCATATATCATGAACAAACATATAAAGCTAGATTTTCAAATATAAAATACAGATTTCATACTTCATGTAGAAAAATCTGAACCCATATTTTCATTTGTAAAATATAGACAGTTACATATTTCCTGTAGGAAAGTCATCATTGAGGCTTTCCTATATGAAATATAGAGAATTCCATATTTTAAGCAGGAAAATCTGCACTAATACTTTAATATAAGAAATGTACAGAATTTCATATTTCATGTAGAAAATCTACTCCTAGACTTTCAAATGTGAAGTATAAAGAATGCCATCTTTCATAAAGTTAACCTGTCCTCATATTTTGAAAAGGGAAATACAGAGAATTCCATATTTCATGTGGGAAAATCTAGACCAAGATATTCCTATGTGACATGTAGCAAATTGCACATATTATGGAGCAAACTCAAGGTCCACATGCATATAGGAAATAGAGGGATTACGTATTTCATAGAAGCATATCTGAGATAAGATTTCCATATTTGAAACAGAAAATTACATATTTCATGTAAAAAAAATCTGAACTCAAATTTTCATATCTAAAATATACACTGCTCATATGTCATGTAAGGAAATCTGTACCCTGGTTTTCATATAAGAAATTAGCAAAAATCCATATTTCATCTCAAAAATTTCTCATCTTGTTTTTACTTGGTAAATATAGAGAGTTGCATATATTTTCTAAAATATCTGGACTTAGATTTCCACATACAAAACATGAAAAATTTCATATGCGATGTGTGAATATCTGTACACTGATTTCTATATGTGAAATATAGAGATTTCATAGTTCATGTAGTAAAATCTGTTCCCAGATATCTATATGTGAAATTAGAATTACATATTCTAAGTCAAAAAAATCATAATTAAGGTTTTCTTATATGAAATATGCAGAATCCCATATAGCAATATAGCAGAAAATCTACACTTATCCTCTGTAAGATATACATGATTTCATACTTCATTTAGGAAAATCTGCACTCAGATTTCCACACGTGAATCATACAGAATTACATATTTTCACAGTTGAAAATCTAGACCCACAAAACCCATGTTAATATTTTAATATGACTTCTATAGAGAATTTAGTATTTAATATAGGTTAATGAATGTCTATATTTTCCAAAGTTAAACAGAGAGAATTCCATATATCATGTGCAGAATGTGCACATATATTGTAATAAGTGTAAAATAAAAAATTCAATATTTAAGCAAGAAAAACTTTTTCCAGATTTTCATATAGCATATTTCATGTTTCACGCAGGAAAACCTGTGTCTAGATTTTCAAATGGGAAATATAGAGAGTTACATATTTAATATAGAAACATCAGCACCCATATTTTCATATGTGAAATAAAGAGTATCCCAAAACAAGGAAATCTGGGTCCATATATCTTTATGTGAAATATAAAATATACCAACTTTCATGTAGGAAAATCTGTACTGAGATGATCTTTTATGAAATGTACAAATATTCTACTTCAGTAATGAAAATTTGCCTCAGTGTTTTATATTTGAACTAGGGAGAATTATATACTTCATGTCTGAAAATGTTAACTGAGATTTTCATTAAAAAATGCATAATATTCCATACTTTATTCCAGAAATTATATGCTCAAATTTTCCTATGTGAAATATACAGCATTCCATATTTATGTAGGAAAAACAGTGCATAGATATCCAGATGTGAAACATACAGTAGTCCATCTATCATGACCAAAAATATGCAGCTAGATTTCCAAACATAAATACAGATTTCAAATTTAATGTAGAAAAATCTACACCCATGACTCATATGTGATATAGAGAAAATTGCACATTTCATGCAGGAAAATCATCATTCAGGTTTATATATGCATAAAGCAGGGCATTCAAAACCAGTCCTCTGGAACAATTATCCTCCAGTTAAAACAAATAAATTACTTTGAATTAAAAAATAAATAAGTAGAAGGAACTCTACTCAGTGCTCTGTGGTGACCTAAATGGGAAGGCAATCCAAAAATGAAGGGATCTATATGCCTATAATAGATTTACTTTGATGTACAACAGAAACTAATATAAGATGGTAAAGCAAATCTATTCCAATAAAAATGTTTAAAATATTACAATTCAACTATAACTCCAGCAGTGAATGAATAAATGGTTCCCCCATTTGCAATATATATGTCCTAAGGGACATTATGATTTTTAAGTATAATATTTCAGTTAGAGGGAGATAAAAACTGTATCATCACATGATGTTGTTAGTTACTTTACCTAAGTTATAGAAACAGAGTAGAATGTGATTATCTGGCGCTAGTGGAAATAGACCATGATGGTCTAAGTTACCAACTTTCTGTCAAATGTTGAATAATCTCATCAAGGAAGATACCATAATAAAGACATTAGGGGCATGAAGCCATCCTTAGCTAAAGACCATAGAGGTTAGTAGACCAGGTCCACCAATAGTCAGCCTCTCAGCAGAGTGTAGTAAAAGATACATTTCGGGCTTCACCCATGGCCCTCCAGGTGCTCTGGCCTTGGTCTGGGTAGCAAGGTGTGGAGCCTGGGGACAGGCTAAAGGCCAAGTTTTGCAGAGGTCCAGAGACCTTTCTAGAGCCACTCACTGGCCTGGTCCAGGTTTCAGAGCAATAGGCAACCTACCTCTGTCATCTCCACCTCCATGACCTAATGCTTGTGGCAATCTGATTGGGTCACATTCTGCAGGACCCAGCCCCCGTCCCCCTGCTCCGCCCAATTAGGGTAGACTGAGAAGACTGAAGGCAGCTGTGGGCTGGGCAACTGGCTCCCTCATTTAAAGTGGCTGGGCAGGGTATGGGGACCTTGGTAATAGGAGGGCCCAGAGACTGAGAGCTGCCTCTTCAGCTGTGACTGGCCACGGGTGGGAGGACCAAGACAGCATGCTGGATGAATGCTCTCAGGGAGGATAATCATCTTGCCCAGGAACCCCTTCCTCCTAACCAGCACCTTGGAATGTGAAAGTCAAGTTTGGAATCTTACCTTTCAGCATTGAGAATATTTGTTTTGCTAGAGGTTTACAGGAACATAGTTACCTCACCATGACTTTTCTTCCAGAATGAAATATCTGACAGCAAGAAGTTTGTCACAGCTAATCACATCCCTCCAACAAGTTTTGTTTTAAGTGGACATTCTTGAAAGCTTTCGGGAAGTTCAGGATTTTTTAAGGCATAAGCCACCCATCTACTTGCATGGCCGTGCAGAAAATGTTCTCTTCTTTAAACTCCAAAGTTCTGATATTGCTTATCTAACCCATGGGTACAACAGTTCAGTTCACTTCAGTTGCTCAGTCATGTCTGACTCTTTGTGATCCCATGGACTGCAGTGCACCACGCCTCCCTTTCCATCACCAACTCCTGGAGTTTACCCAATCTCATGTCCATTGAGTCAGTGATGCCATCCAACCATCTCATCCTCTGTCATCCCCTTCTCCTCCAGCTTTCAATCTTTCCCAGTGTCAGGGTCTTTTCCAATGATCCAGCTCTTCTCATCAGGTGGTCAAAGTATTGGCGTTTCAACTTCAACATCACTCCTTCCAGTGAACACTCAGGACTGATCTCCATCAGGATGGACTGGTTGGATCTCCTTGCAGTCCAAGGGACTCTCAAGAGTCTTCTCCAACACCACTGTTCAAAAGCATCAATTCTTCACTGCTCAGCTTTCTTTATAGTCCAACTCATGTCCATACATGACAACTGTAAAAACCATAGCCTTGACTAAACAGACGTTTTTTGGCAAAGCAGTCTCTGCTTTTTAATATGCTGTCTAGGTTGGTCATAGTTTTCCTTCCAAAGAGTAAGCGTCTTAATTTTCTGGCTGAAGTCACTGTCTGCAGTGATTTTAGAGCCCGAAAAAAAAATAAAATCTGCCACTGATACCACTGTTTCTCCATCTATTTGCCATCAAGTGAAGGGACCAGATGCCATGATCTTCGTTTTCTGAATGTTGAGCTTTAAGCCAACTTTTTCAGTCTCCACATTCACTTTCATCAAGAGGCTTTTGAGTTCCTCTTCACTTTCTGCCATAAGGGTGGTGTCATCCGCATGTCTGAGGTTATTGATATTTCTCCAGCAATCTTGATTCCAGCTTGTGCTTCTTCCAGCCCAGCGTTTCTCATGGTGTACTCTGCATATAAGTTAAATAAACAGGGTGACAATATACAGCCTTGACGTAGTCCTTTTCCTATTTGGAACCAGTCTGTTGTTCCATGTCCAATTCTAACTGTTGCTTCCTGACCTGCATACAGATTTCTCAGGAGGCAGGTCAGTTGGTCTAGGATCCCCATCTCTTTCAGAATTCTCCACAGTTTGTTGTATTCCACACAGTCAAAGGCTTTGGCATAGTCAATAAAGCAGAAATAGATGTTTTTTTCTGGAACTCTTTTGCTTTTTCCATGATCCAGTGGATGTTGCCAATTTGATCTCTGGTTCCTCTGCCTTTTCCAAAACCAGCTTGAGCATCTGGAATTTCACAGTTCACGGATTGTTGAAGTCTGATTTGGAGAATTTTGAGCATTACTTACTAGTTTGTGAGTTGAGTGCAATTGTATAGTTGTTTGAGCATTCTTTGGAATTGCCTTTATTTGGGATTGGGATGAAAGCTGACTTTTTCCAGTCTTGTGGCCACTGCTGAGTTTTCCAAATTTGCTGAAATATTGAGTGCATTGCTTTCACAGCATCATCTTTTAGGATTTGAAATAGCTCAACTGGAATTCCAGTACCTCCACCTGATTTGTTCAAAGTGATGCTTCCTAAGGCCCACTTGACTTCACATTCCAGGATGTCTGGCTCTAGGTGAGTGATCACACCATCGTGATGATTTGGGTTGTGAAGATCATTTTTGTACAGTTTTTCTGTGTATTCTTGCCATCTCTTCTTAATATCTTCTGCTTCTGTTAGGTCCATACCATTTCTTTCCTTTATTGAGCCCATCTTTGCATGAAATATTCAGTTGGTATCTCTAATTTTCTTGAAGAGATCTCTGGTCTTTCCCATTGTATTGTTTTCCTCTATTTCTTTGCACTGATCACTGAGGAAGGCTTTCTTATCTCTCCTTGCTATTCTTTGGAACTCTGCATTCAAATAGGCATATCTTTCCTTTTGTCCTTTGCTTTTTGCTTCTTTTCTTTTCACAGCTATTTGTAAGGCCTCCTCAGACAGCCATTTTGCTTTTTTCATTTATTTTTCTTGAGGATGGTTTTGATTCCTGTCTCCTGGACAATGTCATAAACCCCCATCTATAGTTCTTCAGGCCCTCTGTCTATCAGATCTAACTCCTTGAATCTGTTTGTCACTTTCACTGTTTAATCACAAGGGATTTTATTTAGGTCATGCCCATATGGTCTAGTGGTTTTCCCTACTTTCTTCTATTTAAGTCTCAATTTTGCAATAAGGAGTTCATGATCTGAGCCACAGCCAACTCCTGGTCTTGTTTTTACTAACTCTATAGCTCTTCATCTTTGGCTGCAAAGACTATAACCAATCTGATTTCTGTGTTGACGATCTGGTGATGTCCATATTGTGTTGTGGAAGATCTTGTGTTGTTGGAAGAGGGTGTTTGCTATGACCAGTGGGTTCTCTTGGCAAAACTCTATTAGCCATAATCCTGCTTCATTCTCTACTTCAAGGCCAAATTTGCCTGTTACTCCAGATGTTTCTTGACTTCATACTTGTGCATTCCAGGCCGCTATAATGAAAAGGACATCTTTCTTGGATGTTAGTTCTAAAAGATGTTGTAGTGCTTCATAGAACTGTTCAACTTCAGCTTCTTCCACATTACTGGTTGGGGCATAGACTTGAATTCCTGTGATATTGAATGGTTTGCCTTGAAAATGAACAGAGGTCCTTCTGACATTTTTGAGATTGAATCCAAGTTCTGTATTTGGGAATCTTTTCTTGACTATGATGGTTACTCCATTTCTTCTAAGGGATTCTTGCCCACAGTAGTAGATATCATGGTCACCTGAGTTAAATTCACCCATTCCAATCCATTTTAGTTAGCTGATTCTTAAAATATTGATGTTCACCTTGCCATCTCCTATTTGACCACTTCCAATTTGCCTTGAGTCATGGACCTAACATTCCAGATTACTATGCAATATTTCTTTTTATAGCATTGGACCTTACTTCCATTACTAGTCACATACACAACTGGGTGTTGTTTTTTCTCTGGCTTCGTCTCTTCATTCTTTCTGGAGTTATTTCTCCAATGATATATCCAGTAGTAGTTTGGGCACTTATCGACCTGGGGAGTTCATCTTTTAGTGCCTTAGCTTTTTGCCTTTTTATGCTGTTCATAGGGTTCTCAGGGGAAAATATTGAAGTGGTTTGCCCATGGGTACATGGGTGTTTGTTCATAGTCACATCTTATTTCTCAATTGTTAATAGTAGCATCTATCTCTAAATTCTGTGGAGGGTAGCAGACCATCTGAGCATGTGCCTCTTTCCATAGCCACATTCAGTCATAAAATTATGTGAAGTTTATCATTCTCTCTAGAAACAAATTTGAAAATAGTGATGGTTACCCCAATTACATTGTAAATTTAGGACAAAATAAATGTGATGAATGTATTATTCAGGGCTTTTTGAGGACTGCTTCTTATTTTGAAAATTTTGTAATAAACTGTGCTTGCTAGGATTATTTCAGTTACCTTGTCATTTCCGAATCTTTGCAATGCTATGGGCTGCAGCATGCCAGGCTTCCCTGTAATTCTTCATCACCTGGAGCTTGCTCAAATTCATGTCCACTGAGTCAGTGATGCCATTCAACCATTTTGTCCTCTATGATCCCTTTCTTCTTCTGCCTTTGATCTTTCCCAGCATCAGTGTCACTTATAAGCTGTCGGTTCTTCGCATCAGGTGGTGAAAGTATTAGAACTTCAGCCTCAGCATCAGTCCTCCCAATGACTTTCAGAAATGATTTCCTTTATTTTTTTAATGATTTCCTTTAAAATGATTGGTTTTATCACCTTGCTGTCCAAGAGACTCTCAAGAGTCTTCTGCAACACCACAGTTCAAAAGCGTCAATTCTTTAGCACTCAGCATTCCTTATGGTCCAACTCTCACATCCATACATGACTACTGCAAAACCATAGTTTTGACTGTACGGAAATTTGTCAGTAAATAATTGGTCTGCTTTTTAATATGCTGTTTAAGTGTGCCATAGGATTTCTTCGAAACGGAAAAACTCTTAATTTCATGGCTGTAGTCACCTTCTACAGTGATTTTGGAGCCCAAGGAAAAAAAGTCTGTCACTGTTTCCTTTGTTTCCACATCTATTTCCAGAAAGTGATGGGACTGAATGCTGTGATCTTAGTTTTTTGAAAGTTAAGTTTTAAGTCAGCTTTTTTTTTTTCAGTCTCCTCTTTCACTTTCAACCAGAGGCTCTTTAATTCACTGTCTGCCATTAGGTTGTTGTCATCTGCATATCTGCGGTTATTGTTATTTCTCCTGAAGTCTTGATTCCAGCTTGTGCGTCATCCAGTCCTGCATTTCCCATGATGTAATTTGCATGTAAGTTGAATAAGCAAGATGACAATATTCAGGCCTGACGTACTCCTTTCCCAATTTGAACCAGTGCGTTGTTCCATCTTTAGTACTAACTGTTGTTTCTTAACCTACATACAGATATCTCAGGAGGCAGGTAATGTGGTCTGGTATTTCCATCTCTTTAAGAATTTACCACAGTTTGTTGCTACCCACACAATCAAAAGCTTTAGCATAGTCGACAGTTTGCTAGGAAACATATTTATAATATCTCTTTTCTCTTTGCAGTCTTTTAGTAGTTTGCTTATCGTGTGCATCACATAATGATTTAATACTTATTCAATAATACAAATGTTTCCCGTCCATTCTGTCTTTGTGGAGAGGATTTTTGGATTGGTAAGAAAATTTGAATTTTGTTTTCATCTGTATTACTCTTAAACAACCCATTTTTTCTTAAGCAGCTGCTTTCTGGGTTCAGGCAAGCTGGTTAGTGGAGTGAGCTTTGGGATACAGATGAATATTTAGCTGTAGCAAGTTGAGAGAAGAAAATGAATATTATGAATAAATTGTATTCTCTCAAAATTGGTATGCTGAAAACATAACTCTCTGTACATTATATTTAGTCAAAATGTGAATAGAGTGTCTTTTCTTCTGACCCTATTTGGAAATAGGGCCTCTAAATAGGTTGTTGGGTTAATATGACTGATTTTTTATAAGAAAAGGATATCAGTCACAGACAACACAGAGACATTACTGTGTGAAGACAAAGCCAGAAAATTCTGGACTGACACAGTCCAGAACAGAACAAATCTCCTGACCCTTTGATTATTGATTTGATCCCCAGAAGCTTGAGAAAACATTTTTAAAGCTACGTGGTATGTTTCTCATTGTTCTGGAAACCCTAGAAAACCAATACACCCACTTTCTCTTGAAAAGAGGCTTTCAGTTTCAAATGAGGCCTCTTTCTTACCTAGGTTCTCATGAAAAGGAACCTGGTAAGGGAATCTCTAACACATAAACTGATGATCCTCATAGATACTTAACACTCCCTGAGAGTTTTCACAGTTTCTTTAGAGATTCAACTGGGGTAGAACTTGTTCCTATTTCATGGATAAATTTGGCCTAGGAAGTACTAGAATGAGCACCATTTACTGTAAGTAGTAGAAGAAAATAAGCCTATCATGAAGGCAGTCCTGCCTTGAAAAATACAGTCCTCTTCTTTCATCTGTTAGAGGCAAAGGGAAGTGACCAAGGCATTCTGCCTATAGCTTTAGTAATGTCATAAAGTCGTGATGTCATGGCAGCCATGCCTTCCTAAACCTCCCCTAACCAAGACACTAGGCTGTAGTAGTCATGGGGAAGCCTAGAGAATCACAAGCCCTCCCAAACCGGTAAAACCACCTGGGCTTTTCCCCCAGAGAGTTTGCCAGGTGTGTTAGTGTTTCCTTCTCCATGGCAGAATTTGTGGTCTATGGTCTCCACTCTTATCAGCAGTCCTCTGGTTTCTTGAGAACCCCAAGAGAACACCATTCCTACTTATCTTAAGTAGTATATGTCTTAAAAGAAAAAAATAAAAGGAATGAAATCCAGTCCAAACTGAAGGGCTCCAACCCATGGAGATGTAAAGGGTCCTCAATCCCAACAAGGGCTGTATGAGCAGCAAAACAACAGTTCCAGGTAACCTCAGCATTAACACCTGCAGCCATGCCAGGGCTATCTCACAAGTTCTGCACTTAAACAATGCAGACTTTAAGTCCTCTACAAGCTCGAGAAATTGTGCCAACAAGATATCTCAACTTCCATCTTAGCCAAGCCTAGGAGACAGAGTCTGTAGTGCAGCAGATCAGGCCAAATGCATGATCAACTGAGAACATTTGTATGTAAGAGTGCCAGGTACAGGGTATTGTGGAGAAGATGTGCACCAAGAGAGAAGTCACATAAAAGTCTTTTGTGCCACTTTCAGAGGGAAACTATTCATCTTCCAGATGATCCAGTTGATAGTATTCAAATCACTAATAATATTCAACTCAGCCACAAGGCACTGCAGGGTCCCTCTATGGAACTTAATAAAGAAGTTCCCGTGCAAGCCTGTCTGCAGCCTCTAATTTTCATTATTCAGATGTTTTCATTCCATCGACAGTTCAAAATACAGACAATCAGCAGGCACTCATGGAAGATGATGAAGACTGCAAGAAGAGAGCATTTTTCCAGGGCAGTGAACACAGAACCCTGCAGGTTGGTGATAAGATGGAGGAAAGATTGACCGGAGAATGAAAGGGAGATTTCAGAGCTAGGATCTGGCTTTTTGGGGTGGTGGGAGCTGCTCCAGACCTACCTGCAAGCCTTGGGGATATATTTCAAAATGTAAGAAACAATGTGGTCTCTGGCTTCAATGACCTTTGACAATCTTAATGCCTCAGCATACTAGACTAGACCATCTGCAGTGCAATGGCTTAGAAATTCAGGAGCTATTATTTGGGGGAAGGAGGGGGGCAGTGACTTAAAGGAGATTTGCTCTCTCACACTTGTTCAAACAATGTGAACACTTAATAGAGCTGGAGTCAAGATTCACCTATATATAGACTGTTCTCTTAAACATATTTCAATTTTGAGATCATAACGATATAACCACATATCTGGGATTTCATTTTCTTTCTCGTTGACTACTTCTCTACTCATACTACCAGAAAATAGCACTAACTTGGAAGTTACATGTTTGCATTAGGACTTTCCTCTCACTTTTCCAACTGTACCAATTATGCTAAATGACTTCCTACCACTAAAGATGGCCCAGTTTATCATAATTCCTCCTGCCATACAAGAGTCTATCAAAAAAAGGAAAAAGCAGATAGAATGCAAAAGCACAGACAAGCCAAGTTTCTGAGGACTGTTTGAAATAAAGAAAGGCCATGGGAAAGTAGGCCATGAGTCGGCTGACTGACATAGTAGTATTGTTATCAACTCCATGGCATCAGAAAGAGGCAAGAGGCACTCAAAGATGGAGAATAGTCGGATCTATTCAGCACCCGTGTGAGCTCAGTGGAGTCGCCTCCAAAGACTGAGTGCCCCGCCTTTGTTCTGGCTATCTTTTATGCACCGTAAATTTCCCACTCAAATAGCTCAGATCCCTCTCTTCCCCAGGTAGCACTAGTTCCTGAGGAGAAGAGGTAACCAGCAAGCAAGCAATCAGATGCAGAAGCAGTGATTGATGAGCAGCAGCTGTTAACACAAGATAAAGGAGGGAAAGCAAAAGGTTGTTACTTTAATTGGGGGCTTTGATCTAGTTTCTATCTCACCCCCCCTTGATGTTTAGGGTGCATCTGCAGCTGTCAGAGAACGTCATCATCCAGAAATGGCTGGTAACACTTTAAAAGCAACAGCTAGGTGGCTGTTCTCCATTCGACAACTGTTTCTATGAATGAACCCTGTTGTGTTTCTGATTAGCACGAGTATGAAGCAGGGAATAAGCAGACATTGGTATGATTACGACAATCCCAATTATTGTCTTAACCAGAAACATTGTCTGAACCAGAACATGGACAATCTTCCCGATATTTTTAGCTATGTTTGTCAGAACCTTTCCATTATCACCTATTTGGATACAACAGTCAGTTTGGTTGAATTTCCCACAAGCTCCTCCTCCACTGTTCGATATTGATAGATGACAGTCCTCATCTGTGATTGTTGCTGTGACAGTTCCAACACAGTTGCAATTTCTTTAGTTATAATCTCAAGTACCGCCTGCAGTCGGATTGTTTGGTTGAGCATGTAAATGGGGGTCCTGTATCACCAACTCC
Organism: Tragelaphus eurycerus; assembly: GCA_935064755.1. Classification (NCBI taxonomy): domain Eukaryota; kingdom Metazoa; phylum Chordata; class Mammalia; order Artiodactyla; family Bovidae; genus Tragelaphus; species Tragelaphus eurycerus. The sequence continues at coordinate 2,845,014 of CAKXYN010000149.1, read as the reverse complement.
CATCTTTACCCCAGTTTTGTTTTCCCCCTAGCTCGAGGAATCATTTTTCTCTGTGTTTCAGGTTGTCGCAAATTGGGAACACCAGCGTGTCCCCTGGTGTTGGGTAAGAGGAAGAAACAGGACTGAATTATTCCTATGGTGCAGGTTCCTCCACATCTGGATGGGAGCCCTGAGTAGACCCTTCTCCCACAATTCCAAAAAGTCCCCCTCGGGTCTGCCATAAGTCTGGGTTTGTGCAGTAAAGATGCTTCCGATATGGGCTAATGCCTGGGATTGCAAGAAAGGGATTAGTATCAGGTTGATTTCCTGTACAGTTTTGCTCTAGAATCCCAGAAGTGGAGTTGAAAGGAGAGCAAGTGTGAATTCCATTCCCTCCTTTTTGGGGAGCCCAATACCAGTTTGGGGCCCCTGGACACCATGGAAGTTTCTTACAGGTATCCTTATAGACCAGGCCTATTCTGCATTTTGTTTCTCTGACCCAGGTATAATTTATCCCTTAGCTTAGGCATTCTTTGCCTACTGTTTCCTTGGACAGGGCCAAACTCTGAATAGGATCCCCTGCCCACCTGCTAATTGTTCGATTTCACCAATAGCAGAAAGGCATCCGATTCATTACACTTCCAGGGCCATTTTTTAAACATCAGAGAACCTCCACAAACCCAGCAGCTAGTGACATTTAATTCCAGGGCCACCTCCTCCGCTAGATGGATAAAAGGATTATTACTAATAGTGGGTGTTTCTAACTTATCTTTGAGGGAGGCTCAAAGCTGGTTATACAGTCCAGAGGACTGTCTTTGCACTTGATGCCAATGGGTCTGGCTTGGTTACTTGGGTCTTTAACTGTTTGACCACCTCTTGGGCTGGTTCTTTCCTAGCCTGGTCTGCCCCCCGCCCAAACATCTGACATCCCAAAATTAGTCTGCCGAGCCCAGCAGACCATCTGTCTTGGGGTGCCATAGCACTAGCATGCTAGGCCATTCACACTGTGGGCTCTAATTTCTCCCTCCCAGTAATGCTTCCCTTCCCTAGTCCATGGGAAAGCTGAACTATATCATGTGGTTGGTTTGTATCTATAGTCAGTGAATCCTTGGGCCCACTTACCCTCATGGTAGAAAGACTGCATGAATTCAGAACAATCATCCTGGCTCTCAGATGAGGAGGGGATTTTACAACTTACCAGAATTTTAAGGCAAAAATACGCTGTTTTCATATTTAAGTTGATCACAATAGGAGGAGACTCCAAAAAACAAGAACTATGAAGAAGTAGGCAAAGCAGAGAGAGAGTTTTTGGATACAAGTCCACTCTTGGGGAGAGAGTAAAGCCCTATTCCAAAAAAGATGAATAGGAGGAGTCCCAGAGCAATTAATAAGCAATACATAACCAGTACCTGGGGGCAGCTTGTATCTCCAGGGCTAGCAGGACTTTCAATTTGTCTGGCGGCTGCCCCCGGACAGCCTCTTTGGTGGCTGCATCAGCGTGATGGTTCCCTTTGGCCACCGGGTCACCTCCCTTCTGGTGACCTTTTCTGTGGACAGCTGCCACTTCCGTTGTATCCCATAATACTTCCAGAAGTTTCAGGATTTCAACTTGGGGTTTGATCCCTTTCACTCCTGCTGTAAGTAGTCCTCTTTGCTTGTATAAGGCTCCATGGACATGTACAGTAGCAAAAGCATAATGCAAGTGTGTATAGGTATTGACTCGCTGCTCTCAGCTGAGTTCCACTGACCTGATTAATGCACATAACTCCACTCTCTGCACTGACCGTCCTTGAGGAGGCACCTCTCCTTCCTCCACTTCAGAGTCAGACACTACAACATACCCAGCCATCTTCTTCCTATTTTCCCTGAAGTTGCTACCATCAGTATATAGGACTAAGTCTGGGTTGTGGAGTAGGTTGTCAGTCAGGTCTGATCTATTAGAAAATACTTCATCTAGTAATTCCAAGCAATCGTGTTCCAAGGGCCCTGCTTCTTTTTGTCAAAAGATAGCTGGTTTTAGAGTTCATTCAACTTGCAGTTTTACCGTGAATGTTCTCATAGTAACCTTGATAGTGAGTCATCTGTGCATGTGTGAGCCAGTGGTGGCCTCTGCCATCCATCAGGGTTGCAACTGAGTGTATGACCTTAACATTTAGGTTTTTCCCCAACATTAATTTGTCACCCTCCCTCACTAGCAAGCTAGTGGCTGCTGCTGCTCAGAGGTAGGTGGCCATCTATTTAGACAAGTAGGCCACTGGCCTTTGCCAAGGCCTGAATTTTTGGGTCAAGACTCCCAAGGCCATTTTGTACTTTTCATGACCACAGAGATTGAGCTCTCTGGTTACACTGGGAAGCTCTAGGGCTAAGGCATCAAAGACTTTGGCCTTAGTTGTGTGAAATGCCGCCTCTTGGTTCCCATTCAAGGGGAGCCTTTTCTTCTCCTTTCAGGGCCTCATATAGGGGTCTGGCCAGGTCTATACATCCAGGGATCCATATCCTGAAGAATCCTGCTGCTCCCAGGAGCTTGTGGACCTTCTGGCGAGTGGTAGGGGGAGGGTTGGTGCAAACTGCTTATTTCCTTTCATTTCCCAGCATTTGCTGGCCCCAGATGATATTAAAACCTAGATATTTGACTTGTCTTTTACAGATTTGTGCATTTTTCTTTGATACCCGGTACCCAGCTTCCATTAACAAGGAGATGGGGGCCTTTGTTCCTTCTAGGCATCAAGCCTGTGTTGTGCTCAATAACCTATTTCAGCAGGACACAGTCTAACTCCTGTCCAGGAAATTTCACAAAGTTAGTGGCCAAAGCTCCACTGAAGAGAGTAGGGGAGTTCTTGAAACCCTGAGAAAGCCTCATCCAAGAGAGTTGTTCCTTGTTTCTCATGTGTGGGTTTTCCCATTCAGGGGCAAATAGTGGTTGACTGACAAGTGCAAGCTGGAGGCAGAAGAAGGCATCTTCAAGTGTGAGCAAGTAAACCATTCAGCTGTTGAAGGGATCAGTCCTAGTAGGGTGTACGGTTTAGGCACTGCAGGGAGCAGAGTAATTGTTGCCTCGTTTACAGCTCTTTAAGCCCTGAACCGGATGGTAGTCATGTGTCCCTGGCTTCTTCACTTGTTGTAGTGGGGTGTTCTAGGGTGACTGGCATTTCATCAGAAGTCTGTGTTGGAGTAGTCTGTCTAAATGAGCCTGGATTCCCAGCTGGGCCTACTGGAGAATCGAATACTGTTGTAGTTTTACAGGCTGAGCTCCTGGTTTCAGAGCCATCAGGATGGGAGCAAGGGGTTTTGCCAAACCCGCATTTTCCTTGGCCCAAACTTGTGGGTACTTAGTCTCTGATTCAGGAGGAATGGTCCCTTCTTCTGGAAGGAGGAATACAGGCGCCATTCTTCTTCTCACCTTATAGCAAGTGTCATAATCAAGGAGGAATGTGGGCCTGTTAGCTTTAGGTGAGGTAACCCATCAGCAGAAAAGGAAATCTGGGCCCCCATTTAGCAAGCAGGTGTCTTCCCATCAAGGGACTAGAGCAGGCAGGCTGCTGCTACTGCTGCTAAGTCGCTTCAGTCGTGTCCAACTCTCTGCGACCCCAGAGATGGCAGCCCACCAATCTCCCCCGTCCCTGGGATTCTCCAGGCAAGAACACTGGAGTGGGTTGCCATTTCCTTCTCCAATGCATGAAAGTGAAAAGTGAAAGTGAAGTCGCTCAGTCATGTCTGACTCTTAGCACCCCATGGACTGCAGCCCACCAGGCTCCTCCTTCCATGGGATTTTCCAGGCAAGAGTACTGGAGTGGGGTGCCATTGCCTTCTCCGAAGGTACAGGAATTCGTGCTCTACCTGATGGCCCCTCAGTCAGCATTGTCGAGGACAGCAAAACGGCCTGCAGGTCTGGGTGCCTGTGGGTCTGGGCACCTGTGCCCCGATGATGGTAGTTTCTTTTCCTTATAAGGGGACTATCTCCTGGGTGACCACAGAATGCTCAGCAACAGTGTCTACCATAAAGTCCATTGGATGGCCCCCTACTTGAATTCTGACCATGGGCTATCAGGAACCCAGTTGGACAGAGTCCAGTCCCCTCTAGTTGGATTCTGCTTGAACTAGCCCAATCAGATTAGTGCTGGGTGGCTTGGGTTAATACTGGCTCAGTGGGCCTGCTGCTTTGGTTTTCTTCTCAGGGCGACTGGAGAACACATTTTTCCAGTGTCCCTTTTCCTTGCAATAGGCACAATGATCATGGCTGAGGGGAATTGTCTTTTTCAGATGTGAGCCCCTTGCCTTGTGGTGTGGTCCTACCGGGGGTGCACGCTTTGACAGGGCAGCTGCCAAGAGTGTAACTTTTTGCTTCATACACTTTTTGCTGTTTGGTTGTGATTGAGAAAGACTTTGTTGGCAAAGCAGTTCTGTGGCATTTTCACCTGCAAACCCTTCTAACATCTGTAATTTTTTGTTTTTCTTTTTTTTTTCAGATGTCCGATTGGGCCTGTCCCTCAAAGGCCGAATTTATCATCCATTGATTCTCAGTGGTTTCAGAATCAAAAGGGGTAAAAGCCCAGAAGGCCTCACACAGCCTTTTGTAGAAATCGCCCAGGCTATCATCTGGATCATGTAGCACCGCAGTGGTCTTAGCCATGTTAGCAGGCTTCTTAGCCCCGCCTTTTACCCTTTGTAGGAGAGAGGGCCTGTGGATATCTCTCCAACTGGTTTCTTCACCTCTCAGGATTGGGGTATCAGCAAGTCTCTTCCTCTGGGAAGTTCTCCCATGCACAGTTTTCTACACCTAATTGGCCACCTGGAGCATTGGTCTGGAGCCATTTTCTAGCCTTTGTCATGACTCATTGGCATTCCTCTGTATTGAATAGGGTGAGGAGATGCTGCATGCAATCTCCCCAGGTGGGGCAGTGGGTTTGGAAGATGGATTCTTAGAGACCAATCACTGCTTGGGGCTATTCAGAGTATGAGGGGGTGTGCTGTTTCCAGTTAAGGAGATCAGTCATGAAAAAGTCTGGTAGAAAGAAAGAGCAGAAACTGTGATTTTGTTTATGTCTCTTGATGTAATTGTAGATTTGTGGAACCACTGTCCAGAGATGTCACTGGCCATCCTATACTCATTCCTGTTTTGGACAGGGGGACCACAGAGATACACTGACCAGTCTCCCCCAGCCTGTGGATGCCTCTTGCCTCCTCTTCTTGTTTCTCCAAGTCTCATGTTCTGTCACCTTCATCTCTGTCTGATGTGGATCAGACACATGCACACACACAGAAACACAGGCAAACACAGGCGACATAAGCACACCTGTGTAAACACACATGAGGAAGGCACGTGACACAAACACAAACAGGGAACACAAGTGTTTCAGTAGCTGAAGATGCCTGTGTCCAGCAATATGGGAGATGGTGTCAGTATCACCATGTCCTGCCCTTTGGGATCCCTGTCCATTTCTTCCCCCATCTGTTCAGTATTATCACCATTTAGCCTTAAGTAGTTTCCAATTTTATCTGTGTGGTGGTGGTGAGAGGCCAATCAGTGGATGAGGAAATTCACAGAGGACCCCAAAGTCAGCGCAAAAGTGCCAAGGGACAGTGGAAGAAACCCATTCCAACTTGGATAATTTCCAGGAGGAAGGTCGGGACATAAGGGCCCAGAGGAACCTCAAACTCAGTGAGCAGCAGGAGGCCTGGGGGTGGCTCAACCTGAGGAAAGATGATTCTGACAAAGGTGCTTGTTTGACCCTGTCTCTATCAGAATCACCTAGGACTCTCTCATCTTTTAATCACAGCTTCTTCGAGCAAGACTTGGACACACAAATTCCCCAAGCTTCCATTCTCAGCCTGTCACTTGCTACCACTATGACCTGAATCCAGGCTCCACATCCAGCCTGCATGAGCCTGAGCATCCCCATTTGGGAAAGGAGTGTCCCAGCCTCTACGTGGCTGCCCCTTCAGGGACCAACTTTGACCCCCTCACAACCTGTGTTTCTGTCAGTAACCTCTTACGGCAAGATCTACCTCCCTGGGAAGTACTGGAGCAGGTCGAGCCACACGTCTTTGCTGATTATCTGCTGCAAACACGAACAAGGTCAACATGGGGCTCACCAGGACCTGAACCCTTCGTGAACAGCGAAAAACTCCAACACAAATTGCCAATTCTGTGAAGGCTCAGAGCAACCCCATCTCAGCAATCCTGTGTGATCATGGGCTGTTGTGATCCAACAACCAGTTGAAGAATCTAAAGCTGCTGGTTTCCAGCCTGCAGCTTAGAGCTCCCCATTTATAAACCCAGAACCAGTGGACTGGAGTGGAATGACAGGGCATATATCCTGGAGGAAACAGGGAAGGCAGGGAAGGATCACGCAGGAGGAGCATCCACTCCCTTCCCCACCCACCCACACCACACTGGGAGGCAGGTTGTATCAGTGATATTAAGGTAGTGCTCCTTAATGATCACTGTGTTCCTGAAGTAGGGTTTACTCTGAAAAGCAACTTAGCAGTATGCAGCAGGACCAGGGATGATGCTTCAGTTCCTGCACCTGTCAGGACCAGGAGGAGAGGAAATGTGCAAGTTTCTGGAGTCCGCAGCTTGCCTTTGGGGACGCATCAACAGCTTCTGCCTCTCCACTCCAAGTGCTCACACCACATAAGATGATCCTCGACTTCCCTCCCCAGCCCTGCTACCCACCTCGCCTCATTCTCCCTCACTGACCTTCAAATCGATCATGTAGCTCAGTAAGACTTCATCTTGTTCACTGATCATGATGGATATTTGGCGGTTGTTCACAATCTGCTGCAGGTCAAGGAGCCAGTCATTCCACAAGCTGGGCCAGGTAGAGCCACAAGCAACAGGGCTAGCCTGGGAAGGAACGAGTGACAGGGTAAGAGGCAGGGAGGCTAGGGGCCCACAAATGGAGGAAATAGGCTGCAAGTGTCAGACATTTTTTTTTTCTCTCTCTTAAGTGGCAGGAGGAAACAAACTACAAGTGTCAGATTTTTTTCCCCCTTCTGTATTGAAAATTAAAATGAGGTTTCTTTTAAAATTATTTGTTGCCATGATGAAACCTGGTTCCACCTGAATTTAACTTTGCTCAAACCCTGAGCTAACCTGTGTTTTTCTTATGGAAATGTTTTTCTTTTTTTTTGAAATGTTTTTCTTAAGCTATGTTAATGAACTGTGTTTTTACCCTAAACTCTATCTGTCTTCATGTTTGTTCCACCTAAGGCTTAGAAGGGAGAATGCCTCAACAAACCAGTATGTTTTACTCATACAATTTTTCTCCTAATCTGTGTTAATAAGACTATGTATTTGCTTAGAAACCTGCCTTTCTTCAAGATTCATATCCAATCATTTTATGGCCCTGGATGACTCACCTTGTGCCAATTTTACCTCAAGATACATGTTGTGGGTTGTTGGGGGCCAGCGTGAGGCACTCCGCTCATGGCAAAGGTCATGAGGAAGGAGGCTCGACATATACAAAGGCAGGATCAAGCCTCAGGAGTCCCCCTGGAAATTCTCAAGCATATACCCCCAAAACCAGAGCCTGCCTACTTTACTACTTTGTGCTCATCTACACCTCTGACTTTACCGGGGGCTGTCCCCCACCACCTCTTTCAGAGAAGGAGTTGACTTAGAGCTCCAGTTAATAAAAATTCCTGGGCATGACAGGAGTGTTTTAACCTACAAACTCCTCTGAAGTTTCTCTAGCCTACCTGACAGGCTTGTCCGGCCACATGTGATTGCTCACAGCCTCCCAACCATGAGAGGCATGAGATGCTTTAAATCTTCTAAAAACAGGTTCCTTAGAGAAGTTAGAAAACTATTAGTACAAGTATAGTGGGCTGATTAGAAATTGTATTGGTGAAGGGTTTTTCATTTGTTGAGCCAATGTTTGCTGCTAAGTCTCCCCATCCCCTGCCCTTACACACATTAATGAATATATAGAAGAAATAAGTATTAACCTTTGATATTAATCACGTTAGACCTTCGGCTAAGTAAATTCTTTCCTTAATTAAAACCCACTACACCCTCACCCTATAGGAATGTAACTTTATCTGGTATCTTCGGAAGGTGGAGTCTGTTTTAAGAATAATCACCCCTGGAGAAATAAGTGTTGACTGACCGCTGTCACAAGGAGAGGGTCATAAATTGTCAGCAGGCCTCCTGGCCAAAAGATGATGCAACACCCCTAAGATCTCTGTATACATTTGTATGAAGCACCTGACTTTGATAAAAGTCAGAACAGCTGACCCCAAGTGACTTTTGTATAACATCTCAGTGTATAAAAGTAGACCATGGAAAATAAAGAATTGGGATCAGTTCCTCGAAATACTGGTCTCCCCATATTGTTCTCTCTCTCAAACTCTGGCTGAGTTTCCATCTGGAGCGTGGAACCCACCAAGCTTACTACTTTTGCCTGGGCTTCTAAGATCCGACCGGGGAGGCCTCAGTGTCTCCTCTCCTTCGGGAGAATGGAAGGATGCCTACGGCCTATATAAGTGGTGCAAACTTCTTATCTTGAAGTCTTATTGGTTTCCTGTGTAAACCAAGCTACTCAGCCTCTTTTCTCCACTGAATTTTCCTGCTGAGCTATCCTCATTCTATTTTTCTTTTTATCTCTAATTAATATCTAATTAAAGCCAGTGTATTCGCCAATGCTGTCTCTCCTTCAAATACCCTGGATCAGCCGGGGCTGGACCTCGGCAGTGGGTCAGGGGCCTGGTGCCACTCTCTGTGTGTTGAGACATTTCCTTTGTCTAATTAGCAGCCTGCTATTCGGTATATAACTTCCTGCTAAAGACTAGCAGGGGGGCACTCTTTCTGTCCCCTTCTGATGTCTATGTCAAAATCTTACTCTATCTCTTTTATACTTTAATAAAACTTGATTACACAAAACCTTTGAGTAAACAAGCCTTGTCACTGGCCCCGGATTGAATTCCTCTCCTCCCCAGGCCAAGAATCCCAACGTCTTTCATGGCTGAGTAACAACTTTTCACAGGGACACTGGAACAGTCATCTGCAAGCGCTCTGGGCACTGACACTTGCCTGCCCACCCCACTGATGTCCCCAGCCAGTGCCGTAACATCACACATGCTCACAGCTCTTGGTCCCCTGTGGCCTTCAGCGTCTGAAGTTGTCTGCATTTGCAAAGGGAGGTCTGTTACTAACCACTTCTGATCTCTTGATTGGCTGGAGTGTGCTGAGTAGTGGCATGTCACTGCTTAGAATGTCCGGAAGTGCAGTCCCTTTGGCACACCTTTTCTGCTGGCAAGTGTGTGTGTTGTGTGGGAGTGTGTGTGTGTGTGTTTAGCAAGAAAGCCCTGGGTCTCTGACCTGCTCCCTGTCTTCACAAGGATGTGTCTGAAGTCCTCTGGCACTCACAGCGTATCAGACAGCAGCCCCTTCCATCTCCACCTTGGGTGTGGAAAACCTCCTGCTTCTACACTGCACGAGTGGGAACAACTACAGGGGCTCTGACTGACTGGGAGGGGTTGTGGGACTTGCACTGTCTCTGTTACTTCCCGGGATTATCCACAAATACAGTAATAACTCTCTGAGAATGCTACTCTTGGCTAATGTTTCTGGGCACTTCTGATATAGAATCCCCACCCCGGGGTACTGTTTCTCTTCAAATGCAAGCCAAAAGGTGTCACCCAAAGTCACGGCTCAGACACCTACAGGTGTTTTGGCCATGCCCAAATTCTGCTCCTGCTGTATCTTTGGACCTCCACACCCCCAGCACCCAGTTCCCTTGGCCACCCCTCACCTTGCCTGTCCCTTTGTCCTCTCCTCTATTCCAGCTCCTGGTCCTTCTCCTCCTCCTGAGCAGCTGACTCCAAAGAGCAGCAGTCAGGATAGGGCTTGGGCCCAGAAGTCTGTGATGACTTGGAAGATGACGTGTCTCGGAGCCAGGTGACCCTTCCTCCTTTGATGGTTGTTCCACCTGATACGAACGTAATCCCTGTGGTCTTTCACATTCCCAGAGCTAAAGTCACTGCCTGAAGGGCTGCCAGTGACTCGCAGCCCCTCCAGCATGGGCTGGTAGACCACTCGGGGCTGCTGGCCTTGTATGTTCCTGCCTCTTCTCCTCCGGCTTCTCCTCTGGCTCCTGTGAGGACAACTGCTCTTGCTCCCCATCCGCTACCACCTCCTCCCGCTACACACTGTCTTTTTCCACCAGCAGCCTGACCTCTCGCCCAATCCCTGCCACCTCTCCATCTTCCAGGGCCTCACCTCCCTTTTTTCACCTCCACACTTAAGAGGGCCGCCTCCTTGCCTCGTGCACCACCTGGTCCCTGCAATGTCCCCAATACCCACACTGTGAGGGCAGGCCCCAGGGCCTCAGTCCCCTGAAGATTTAGCCTCACAGTTAAGAAGATCCAGAGTCCCGGGGTGCTCCCACCATCCTCTGGCAGTGTCTCACTCTGGACGTGGCCCCGGCTGTGGCTGGAGCTGGTGCAGCTTTGAAGGGGTTGGACATGACAGCACAGCAGGTGGCTACTTCCGTCACCCACTGGCCATAGCTACCTCCTTCTGGGGGTGCCCTGAGACTGAAGAATGCGGTGGGGGACCACCTGGGGCAAAGTGCACAGGTGGGCCAGATTGCCCAGGCTAACGGGTCCCTAGGCTGCTGGAGCTGTGACCCACTCCCAGGCTGCTGGGCCCAATCTCAGCCATTGGCAGAGGGTAGTTGGTGTCACGATCCACGGACAGGCCCCTAGCCCAAAGGGAGTTTCTTTGGTCCCACCCCCACACCCTTCCCCTGGCTTCCGGGGGATCCAGCGAGCCACGTGATACCTCTGCTTCCCGGAGTGCCCGGCTCCAGGCACATTGCCTGTCTTCCATCTGGCAATACCCAGGTGGAAGCTGCCATTTCCTTGGCCTCCAGAAATTCAAACCGTGAATTCCAACTTTCATATCCAAAAAGACACTCCTGTGTCCCACAGGACCTTTAACCTCTGAGTGCTCTCCCAAAGTGTCCAATGAAAGTCAGGGAGGCAATGTGGCTGGATAGTTTCTTCCACTGAGCAGAGAATCCAGTGCAGACTGGATGATAGGAGAGTGTGTACAAACCCAGTTTGATACAGTTGAGCTCCTTTGCTCAAGGGCACCAGAGCCACAGGGTACAGAGCTCTCTGTGTCTCGATCTCTGCTTCTGGCACTCAGTTTCTCTGTCCATCTTTCTTTGTGTGTAGTAGGGGCTTGTGTCTGTATGTCTCTGCCTCTATGACTGGTGCTGCTGCCCTCTGCCACTCTCTGGACAACAGAGCTCATAAAAGACACTTAACCTAGGCATAAAGCCAAAGCTTTCCTCCTATGTGAGTTGCACCCACGGGAGATCTGACTTTGTCAGTTCACACAGTTGGGGAATGCCTTCTCACACTTGAGAGGCAAACACAGGCAATCTCTGCTGAACCACAGAAGGAGACAGGCATCCCTCCCTCCCTCACATGGTGGACATGAACACTGCACAGGACTATGGTGGCTTGGCCACACTTTGGACAGGGGGAAAAATGGGGCATGCTCTAGCTGGCATGAGAGAACTCCCTGAAACTTGCTTGAATGCCAGTCAGTGAGATGCTAAGGACAGCTCTTCATTAAGGGCCACCACTCACAGGTGCCAGAGGCATTGAAGTCTGTCCATTTAACATATACAGGCCCTTTCAAAGTGGTGCTGTTCTCTTTCAGCCTCCAGGTTGAGAACACATTGCAGCCTACCCTGTCTCTCCAGGCCTGTGGGGTCAGGAGAACCAAAGGATCAGTTAAAGCCATCCTTTGCATAGTCCTGATATCGAAGTGTTCTGCAAAGAGTATAAAAAGTGATGTTTTAAACTGGCAAACTCTGCAGGTAGCAGCTGCTTATACTGCAAGTCCCATCAGTCAACCAAAGCTTACATAAAGAGCAAGGTGTGCTCCTGCCGCTGGTCATTTTTGGGAAAGAATGCTGCTACACTTGAAGGCAGAAGGATCTTTGTAGCTGGGTGTCCAAGAGGCTGTAGCCCTGCCCCCTCTTCTATGCCTGGGGGTCCACCCCATTCTGTTTCTTGGCTCCTTTCCATCGTCACTGAGTTCCCACTGGTGCTTTCTACCTGCCTATCCTTTCAGCAAGGGATCCAGGGTGCAACAGCACACTCAGAAAAAGGAAGGAATTCATGTCAGGACATCTTTAAATGAGCAAGCTTGTGTCTTCCTCATGACTGCTATTCACTAATGCCTGGAGCCTAAATACAGCAGGCTCTGAACTGGAACCTGTCTCTCACTGTCCCAGGGTCCCTGCATGCAAGAAGCCTGCCATCCTTGCTTCATCCCTGTTCCCTCCCTCACAGACAGACACTGGAAGAGGGGCACACACACACACACCCCACACTTGTGTGTTCCTCATCTTTCTGCACTGCCAGGTAGCTGGAAGTGCCCATCAGATTCTACGCTCACACCCCGTCTCTCCTAGGATGCCTGGGGGTTCACTCTGAGAGCCTAGCTTAACATGTCATTTGTCTCACATCGTGCCAATATGTAACACTTGGAGAGGGAGTGTGCTGGTTGACAGGCTGATCCTAGGCAGCACTAGCCCAGGACTTTCCCAGATCTCCTTCTCACATGTGTGTAACAATCTGCAGTGAAGCCGGCTCTCATTCCACTCCTCCTCCTTCCAGCCTCTTCCTTTTTCCGAAGGACCTTGGCCTCTTCAAAATTGGGGGTCCTTCCCTAGCCTCATCCAGCATTTCCACAGGGTAGCCAATGCACCACAGACTGAGGGGTCCACAGACAGTGGTGTTAAATCTATAGTGGTGACTATAGATTTGCAGAGTCACTGTCCAGTGTTGTCACATGTCATCCTTTCCTCATTCCTGTCCTGGACAGGGGCATCACAGAGATGCATGGACCACTCTCCCCTAGTCCGTGAATGTCTCCTGCCTCCTCCTCTGGTTGCTCCACATCTCATGTTCTGTCACCTTCATCTCTGTTTCTGCAGTGGGCAGGAACCATGCACACACACACACACACACACACACACACACACACACACACACACACATATATGCAACACAAGCACAAATGTTTAAGGGTTAGGGACACGAATGCAAACAGGGAACACCTGGCAGTACATGAAGAACCACTGGTTCATACAAAATATAGAGATTTCCATATTTATGGGAAAATCTCCATTCTGATTTTCAAATGTGAACTGTACCCAAGTCCAACTTCAATGAAGGAGCATTAGCACCTAGATTTTGATATAGGAAATATAAGGAATTCCATATTTTGTGGCAGAAAATCGTTGTCTTGACATGTGTATGAGAATCACAAAGAATTCTATATTTCATGAAGAAACAGCTGTGTAGATATTTTCACTTGTGAAATAGGGGCAATACCAATAACATACTGGATCCCCATATCTTAAGAAAAGCAATGCCTAGATTTTCTTGTATGAAATGTAGAGTAGCCCAGACTTAATGTAAGAAAATCACCACCCAGTTTTTCATATAGAAAGTACAGAGAATTCCATATTTCATGTAAAAAACTCTGCATACAGATTTTAATGAAGTGAAATAAAAATTCAATATTTCATGTAGTAAAATCAGCATTGAAATTTTCATATGTAATATACAGAGAATTCTATTTTTAATAGAGTAAAAATGTCACAATGATTTTCATATCTGAAATATACAGAATTCTAGATTGCATGTGGGGAAATTGTCACCCAGGTTTTCCTATGTGATACACATAATGTTCAATACTTTCTCTAGGAAAATTTGAGCAGAGATGTTCATATGTGATAAATAGATATTTCATATTCATGTAGAAAATGGATGGCCCTATTTCAAATATGATAGAGAATTCCATATTTCATATGGGAATATTGGTACTCATATTTTCATATATGAAGCATAAAGATTTCCATATTTTTGAACAAATATCTGGGCCAAGATTTTCTTATATTAAATGTGAAAAATCTCATATGACATATATGAAAATCTATTCACAGATTTCTATATGTGAAATATAGAGATGTCCTAATTCATGTAGGCAAATCTATTCCCTGATTTCTATAAAGTGAAATATAGAAAATTACATACTTATGTCAGAAATCTTAATTAAGATTTTTGTATATGAAATATACAGAATCCCATATGTCAATAAAGCAGAAAAGTCTTTGTTCAATTATCATCTGTAAAATGTATGTGATTCCATATTTCATTTAAGAAAATCTGCACACTGATTGCCACGTGTGAAACATACAGAATTCTGTATTCCACATTTGAAAATTTATGCCCACAAAAGCCATGGTAATATTTTCATATGTGTTGTAGATAAAATTTAATGTAGGAAAAAGAATGTCCATATATTCAAAAGTTTAATATGGAGAATTCCATATATTGTATAGGAAAATGTGCTCACAGATATTCATTAATGTAACATAAACAAGTCAGTATTTCCATCATAAAATCTATATCCAGATTTTCATAGAGTGTATTCCATATATCACGAAGCACAATGTGTGCCTAGATTTTCAAATGTGAACTATAGAGAATTACATATATTTAGTGCAGAAATAACAGCACTCATATATTCATATGTGAAATAATAGAGTACTGCATATGTAAATCAAGAAAATCTGGGCCCAAATGTCTTTATGTGCAGTATAAAATATACCATATTTCAGGTAAGATAATATGTACCTTGATTTTCACTTTTGAAATGTACAAAATTTCTATTTCATGAGTGAAAATTTGCATCATGCTTTCATATTTGAACTACTGAGAACATACTTCATGTCAGAAGATCTTAATGGAGATTTTCATATGGAAAACATATAAAATTCTATACTTCAAGCAGAAAAATGTATGCTCAAATTGTCCTATGTGAGATATACACAATTTCATATTCATGTAGGAAAAAGTGTGCACAGACATCCAAATGTGTAACATTCCACAAGCCATGTGTTACGACCAGAAATATACAACTAGATTTTCCAAAGTGAAATGCAGATTTCGTATTTCACATAGAAAACTCTGCACCCATATTTTCACATGTGAAACATCAGATCAGATCAGATCAGTCGCTCAGTCATGTCCGACTCTTTGCGACCCCATGAACCGCAGCAAGCCAGGCCTCCCTATCCATCACCAGCTCTCGGAGGTCACTCATAAAAAAGTACAAAAGTTTGTTCATGCAGGAAAATCATCCTTCAGGTATACATATGCATGAAGCAGGGCATCCAAAGCCAGTGATCTGGAAGAACCCAGAGGAATAGGGTGAGGAGTGATGTGGGTTGGGCTTAATGATGTGTTGGACACATGTGTACCTATGGCTCACTAAGCTTGATGTATGGCAAAAACCATCACAATTTTGTATAGTAATCATCCTCCAGTTAAAATAAAGAAATCAATTTAAATTACTGAAAAAATATGAAAGAAAAGCACAAGGAACTCTACTCAGTGCTCTGTGGTGACACAAATGGGAAGATAATCCAACATGAAGGGATTTATGTAAGCATATAATTGATTCACACTGATGTACAGCAGAAACTAATACAACAATGTAAAGTAACTATAATCAAATAAAAATTGATTTTAAAATATTAAAATGCAGCTATACTTCCAGAAGTGAATAAATAAATGGTTTCCCCATTTGCAATATATATGTCTTTAGGGACATTACGCTAAGTAAAATATTTCAATTAGAAGAAGACAAAAACTCTCTCATCACATGATATTGTTAGCTATAATACCTGAGTTATAGAAACAGAGAGTTGAATATGGTTATCACGGGCTAGTGGAAATGGACCAAGATGGTCCAAGGTACCAACTTTAGTCATATGTTGAATAATCTCACCAAAGAAGATACTGTAAGAGGGCAGGAGGAATATGGAGTTGCACATTTAGCTCATGTCCATTAGTGAAGTTCAAAATCCAGCTCCACCAGAGTCAGCCTCTCAGAGGAGTTTAGTTAAAGATATATTGCAAGCTTTGCCCAGGGCCCTCCAAGTCCTCTGGCCTTGGGCTGGGGAGCAAGCCAGGGCACCTGAGGACAGGTTAAAGGCTGTGTCTTGCAGTGGCCCAGAGCTGCTTGCTAGAGCCACTCACTGGCCTGACCCCATGTTCAGAGCAATAGCCAAACTCTCCCCATCCCCACCTCCATGACCAAACGGTTGTGGCTTCTGCATGAGTCAGTCTACAGGACCCAGCCCCTGCCCACTGGGTAGACTGAGGAGACTGAGGGCCAGCTGCAATGCTGGACACCTGGCTCCCTCATTGAAGGTTGAGCAAGGTATGGGGATCTTGGTAAGTGGAGAGCCCAGAGACTTAGAGCTGCCTCTTCAGCTGGGACTGGCCACTGGTGGGAGGATAAAGACTGGGTGCTGGATGAATGCTCCCAGTCAGGATGACCAACCTGCCCAGGGTCCCCCTCCTCCTAAACAGGACCTTGGAGTGTGAAAGTCAAGCTTGGAAGCTTTTCTTTCAGCATAGGGAATAATATTTTTTCTCTATAGGCTTTCATGAACACTGTTACCTCACCGTGATCTTATTTCAGTAGCAGAGGATCTGACAGGCATACATTTGCAACAGTTAATCACACCCCTCCCTCACCTCTCCCAGAAGTGTATTTTGCTGAAGTCTCTTGGGGAGTTCAGGATTTTTAAAGCCATATGCCACCCATCTCCTTTCATGGCCCTGAAATAAAACTCTCTCTGCTTTAAGCTCCAATATTCTGATATCGCTTGGCCTAACTATGTTGGGTACATGGGTATTCATTAACACTAGCCCCGAAAGTATCATTTCTGTAGAGGGTAACTAACTGAGAGAATGCCTCATTCCAAAACCACATTCAGTCATTAAATTATGTGCAATTTATCATTTTTCCATAGAAAGCAAATTACCAAACACTGATGGCTACAACAAATTATCAGGTGAATTTAGGACAAAATAACTGTGACAAATGTTGTCATCAGGTCTTATTTGAGGATTACATATTATTTTGAAAACTTTGTAATAACTGTGCTTAATACGATCATTTCAATTGCTCAGTCATGTCTAATTTTTTGCAACCCATGTATTTTTTGCGACCCATGCACACCAGGCTTTCCTGCCCTTCTCCATCTCCCAGAGCTTTCTGAAATTTATGTCCACTGAGTCGGTGATCCCATCCAACCACCTTATCTTCCATCATCCCTTTCTGCTCCTGCCTTCGATATTTCCTAGCATTTGAGTCTTTGCTAATCAGTCAGTTTTTCACATCTGGCGGCCAAATTTTGGAGCTTCAACTTCAGCATCAGTCCTCCCAATGAATATTCAGGACTGATTTCCTTTAGGATTGACTGGTTTGACCTTTGTGCTTTCCAAAGACTCTCAAGAGTCTTCTGCAACACCACGGTTCAAAAGCATCAGTTCTTCAGTACTCAGCTACCTTTATGATCCAACACTCACATCCATACATGACTACTGCAAAAAACTAGCTTGACCACACGGACCTTTCTGAATAAAATAATGGGTCTGCAGTTTAGGTGTGTCATACCCTTTCTTCCAAAGAGCCAGCATCTTCTACTTTCATGGCTGCAGGCATTATCTGTGGTGATTTGAGAGCCCAAGAAAATAAAGTCTGTTACTTTTCCATTGCTTCCCCATCTATTTGTATGAAGTGGTGGGACCAAATGCCATGATCTAAGTTCTTGAATGTTGAGTTTTAAGTCAGTTTTTTCATTCTCCTTTTTCACTTTTAACCAGAAAGTCTTTAGTTCCTCTTCACTTTCTGCCATAAGGCTGATGTCATCTGCATATCTGAAGTTACTGACATTTCTCCCTGCAATCTGGATTCCAGTTTGTTTTATTATCCAATCCTCCATTTGGTATGATGTACTCTGCATGTAAGTTAAATAAGCAACATGACAGTATTCACCCTTGGCCTACTCCTCTCTAAATTTTGAAAAAATGCATTGTTCCATGTCCTATTCTAACCATTGCTACTTAACCTGTATAGAGACGTCTCAGGAGGCAGGTAAGGTAGGATGATATTCCCATTTCTCATGGTCAAGAACATCTTCAAGTAAAAGAAATGGGAAAAGGCAAAAAAGGTTGTCTAATGAGGCTTTACAAATAGCTGAGAAAAGAAGAGAAGCTAAAGGCAAAGGAGAAAAGGAAAGGTATACCCATCTGAATGGAGAGTTCCAAAGAACAGCAAGGAGACATAAGAAAACCTTCCTCAGCAATCAATGTAAAGAAATAGAGGGAAACAATAGAATTGGAAAGACTAGAGAGCTCTTCAAAAATTTGGAGATACCAAGGGAACATTTCATGGAAAAATGAGCACAGTAAAGGACAAAAATGGTATGAACCTATCAGAAGCAGAAGATATTATGAAGAGGTGGCAAGAATATACAGAAGAACTATACAAAAAGATCTTCATGATCCAGATAACCACAATGGTATGATCACTCACCTAGAGCCAGACATCCTGGAATGCAAAGTCAAGTGGGCCTTAGAAAGCATCACTACAAAGCTAGTGGAGGTGATGGAATTCCAGATGAGCTATTTCAAATCCTAAAAGATTATGCTGGGAAAGTGCTACCCCCAATATGCCAGCAAATCTGGAAAACTCAGCAGTGGCCACAGGACTGGAAAAGGTCAGTTTTCATTGCAGTCCCAAAGAAAGGCAATGCCAAAGATTGTTCAAACTACCACACAATTGCACTGATCTCACATGCTAGTAAAGTAATGCTCAAAATTCTCCAAGCCAGGCTTTGACAGTATGTGAATCGTGAACTTCCTGATGTTCAAGCTGCACTTTGAAAAGGCAGAGGAACCAGGGATCAAATTGCCTACATCCACTGGATCATCAAAATAGCAAAAGAGTTCCAGAAAAACATCTACCTCTGCATCATTGACTTTTCTAAGGCATTTGACTGTATGGATCACAACAAACTGGAAAATTCTTAAAGTGATAGGAATACCACTTACCTGCCTCCTGAGAAATCTGTGCGCAGGTCAAGAATCAACATGTAGAACTGGACATGGAACAACAGACTAGTTCCAAATTGGAAAATGAGTAAGTAAATCCTATATATTATCACCCTGCTTATTTAATTGTTATGCAGAGTACATCATGCAAAATGCTGGGCTAGATGAAGCACAAGCTGGAATCAAGGTTGTCAGGAGAAATATAAATAACCTCTGATATGTAGATGACACCATCTTAATGGCAAAAAGTGAAGAAGAACTAAAGAGCCTCTTGATGAAAGTGAAAGAGGAGAGTGTAAAAGTTGGCTTGAATTTCAACATTCAGAAAACTAAGATCATGGCATTTGGTCCCTTCACTTCATGGCAAAGAGATGAAGAAACAATGGAAACAGTGACAAACTTTTCTCTCTTGGCTCCCAAATCACTGCAGATGGTGGTTACTGAAGCCATGAAATTAAAAGAGGCTTACTCCTTGGAATAAAAGCTATGACCAACCCAGACAGCATATTAAAAAGCAAAGACATTACCGAAAAAGTTCCATCTAGTCAAAGCTATGGTTTTCCAGTAGTCATGTATGGATGTGAGAGATGGACTATAAAGAAAGCTGAGTGCTGAGGAATCGATGCTTTTGAACTGTGGTGTTGGAGAAGACTTTTGAGTGTCCCTTAGACTGCAAGGAGATGAAACCTGTCCATCCTAAAGGAAGTCAGTCCTGAATATTCATTGGATGGACTGATGTTGAAGCTGAACCTCCAATACTTTGGCCACCTGATGTGAAGAGCTGATTCATTGGAAAAGATCTTGATGCTGGGATAAATTGAAGGCATGAGGAGAAGGGGATGACAGAGGATGAGATGGTTTTATGTCATCACCAACTCAATAGACATGAGTTTGAGTAAGCTCCAGGGATTGGTGATGGACAGGGAAGCCTGGCATGCTGCAGTCCATAGGGTTGCAAAGAGTCAGACACAACTGAGCAACTGAACTGAATACTGACTACTGATTTCAACATAGTAAAGGTCATATAAAATAAAGCCACAGCAAGCATTATTCTCAATATTGAAAAACTGAAAGCATTTCCTCTCAGATCAGCAACAAGACAAGGATGTTCATTCTTGCCACTATTATTCAACATAGTTTTGGAAGTCCTAACCATGGCAATCAGAGAAGAAAGAGAAATAAGAGGATTCTAAATTAGGAAAGAAGTAAAACTGTCACTGTTTGCAGATGACATGTTACAATGCATAGAAAATCTTAAAGATGCCACCAGAAAACTACTGGACCTAATCAATGTATGTGGTAAAGTTGAGGATGAAATCATTACATACAGAAACCTCTTGCATAGCTATAGGCTAACAATAAAGGTTCAGAAAGGGAAATTAAGGAAACAATATCATTTACCATCAAAACAAAAAGAATAAAATACCTAGGAATAAACCTACCATAGAAGCAGAAGAACTGTATGCAGAAAACTATAAAACATTGATGGAAGAAATAAAAGACGACACAAACAGATGGAAAAAATATACCAAGTTCTTGGACTGGAAGAATCAATACTGTGAAAATGAATATGCTACCCAAAGCAATCTACAGATTCAATACTATTCCTACCAAGTTGTTCATAGCATTATTTGCAGAATTAGACCAAAAATTTTAAGGAAATACAAAAATACCCCCAAATAGCCAAAGTAACCTGGGGAAGAAAAATGGAGTAGATGAATTAGACTCTCGAACTTCAACCTATAGTACAAAGCTACAGTAGTCAAGACAGTATTGCAACAGCACGAAGGCAGAAATATAGAAAAATTGTACAGGATAAAAAGCCCAGAGTTAAACCCATGCATCTATGATCACCTAATCTACATCAAAGGAGGCAAGAATATACAATGGAGGAAAGACAGCCACTTCTATAAGTGGTGCTGGGAATTCTGGATAGCTACATGTAAAAGAATGAAATTAGAACACTCCTTAACACCATACACAAAAATAAACTCAAAATAGATTAAAGCCCTAAATATAAGCCTGGGCACTGAAAAACTCTTAGAGGAAAACATAGGAGAAACATTCGTTGACATAAACCACAGCAAGTTCTTTTTTGAATCATGTCCTGGAGTAATGAAACTAAGAACACAAATAAACAAATGGGACCGAATGATACTAAAAAGCTTTTGTACAGCAACAGAAACCATAAACAAGATGAAAAGACAGCCCTCAGCATGGCAGAAAATATTTGCAAATGAAGCAATGGACAAGAGATTAATCTCAAAATATACAAGAATCTCATGCAACTCAATGTCAAATGAGCAAACAGCCTAATCAAAAAACGAGCAAAAGACCTAAACAGACACTTCTCCAAAGAAGACATACAGATGGCCAACAAACACTTGAAAAGATGCTCAACCTCACTAATTATGTGAGAAATGCAAATCAGAAGTACAATGAGGTACCATCTCAGACAAATCAGAATGGCCAGCATCAAAAATATCCACAAACAATAAAGATCTGTAGAAGATGTGGAGAAAAGTGAACCCTCCTGCACTGTTGGTGGGAATGTAAACAGATATAGCCATATGGAGAACAGTATGGAGATTCTTTTTAAAACTAGGAATAAATCTACCATATGACTCACCATCCCCCCTATGGGCATTTACCTGCAGAAAGTCATAATTGAAAAAGACACACGTACCCCAATGTTCATGGTAGCACTATTGACAATAGCCAGGACATGGAAACAACCGAGATGTCCATCAGCAGATGAATGGATAAAACAGATGTGGTATATATACAATGAAGTATTATGCAGCCCTAAAGGTGAATGAAATTGAGTCTGTTGTAGTGAGGTGGATGAATCTAGAGCCTCTTATATACAGTGAAATACGTCACAATGAGAAAAACCAATATTGTATATTAATGCACATATATACAATCTAGAAAAATAGTGATGAACATATTTCAGGGAAAGAATGGAGATGCAGATATAAAGAATGGACTTGTGGACACTGCAGGGGAAGGAGAGAGTGGGACAAATAGAGAAAGTAGCATTGCCGTATGTATATACATGATCATGTGTAAAGTAGATAGCTACTGTGATGTTGCTATATAACACAGGTAGCCCAGCCTGGTGCTCTGTGATGACCTAGAGGAGTGGGAAGTGAGCAAGGGAGGGAGGCCCAACAGGGAGGGTATATATGCATAATTTTGGCTGATTTGTGACATTGGTTTGTGACATTGTACAGGAGACAGGGATCAAGATCATCCCCATGGAAAAGAAATGCAAAAAAGCAAAATGGCTGTCTGGGGAGGCCTTGAAAATAGCTGTGAAAAGAAGAGAAATGAAAAGCAAAGGAGAAAAGGAAAGATATAAGCATCTGAATGCAGAGTTCCAAAGAATAGCAAGAGATAAGAAAGCCTTCTTCGGCGATCAATGCAAAGAAATAGAGGAAAACAACAGAATGGAAAAGACTATAGTTCTCTTCAAGAAAATTAGAGATACCAAGGGAACATTTCATGCAAAGATGGGCTCAATAAAGGACAGAAATGGTATGGACCTAACAGAAGCAGTAGATATTAAGAAGAGGTGGCAGGAATCCAGACGTGACATGAAGTAGCTCAGTAATGTCCAACTCTTTGCGACCCCATGGATGGTAGCCTACCAGGCTCCTCTGTCCATGGGATTTTCCAGGCAATAGTACTGGAGTGGATTGCCATTTCCTTCTCCAAAGGGTCTTCCCAAGCCAGGGATCAAACCTGGGTCTCCCACATCATAGACAGACACTTTACCATCTGAGCCACCAGGGAAGTCAGGAAAACACAGAAGAACTGTACAAAAAAGATCTTCATGACCAAGATAATCACGATGGTGTGATCACTCACCTAGAGCCAGACATCTTGGAATGTGAAGTCAAGTGGGCCTTAGAATGCACCACTATGAACAAAGCTAGTGGAGGTGATGGAATTCCAGTTGAGCTATTCCAAATCCTGAAAGATGATGCTGTGAAAGTGCTGCACTCAATATGCCAGCAAATTTGGAAAGCTGAGCAGTGGCCACAGGACTGGAAAAGGTCAGTTTTGATTCCAATCGCAAAGAAAGGCAATGCCAAAGAATGCTCAAACTACAGCACAATTGCACTCATCTCACACACTAGTAAAGTAATGCACAAAATTCTCCAAGCCAGGCTTCAGCAATACGTGAAACGTGAATTTCCAGATGTTCAAGCTGGTTTTAGAAAATGCAGAGGAACCAGAGATAAAATTGCCAACATCCTCTGGGTCATTGAAAAAGGAAGAGAGTTCCAGAAAAACATCTATTTCTGCTTTATTGACTAAGCCAAAGCCTTTGACTGTGTGGATCACAATCAACTGTGGAAAAATCTGAAAGAGATGGGAATACCAGACCACCTGACCTGCCTCTTGAGAAATCTATATGCAGGTCAGGAAGCAACAGTTAGAACTGGACATGGAACAACAGACTGGTTCCAAGTAGGAAAAGGAGTACGTCTAGGCTGTATACTGTCACCCTGCTTATTTAACTTCTATGCAGAGTACATCATGAGAAACGCTGGGCTGGAGGAAGCACAAGCTAGAATCGAGATTGCCGGGAGTAATATCAGTAACCACAGATATGCAGATGACACCACCCTTATGGCAGAAAGTGAAGAGGAACTAAAAGCCTCTTGATGAAAGTGAAAGTGGAGAGTTAAAAAGTTGGCTTAAAGCTCAATATTCAGAAAATTAAGATCATGGCATCCAGTTCCATCACTTCATGGGAAATACATGGGGAAACAGTCTAAACAGTGTCAGACTTTATTTTTCTGGGCTCCAAAATCACTACAGATTGTGACTTCAGCCATGAAATTAAAAGACACTTACTCCTTGGAAGGAAAGTTATGACCAACCTATATAGCATATTCAAAAGCAGAGACATTACTTTGCCAATAAAGGTTCGCCTAGTCAAGGCTATGTTTTTTCCAGTGGTCATGTATGGATGTGAGAGTTGGACTGTGAAGAAAGCTGAGGGCCTAAGAATTGATGCTTTTGAACTGTGGTGTTGGTGAAGACTCTTGAGAGTCCCTTGGAGTGCAAAGAGATCCAACTAGTCCATTCTGAAGGAGATCAGCCCTGGGATTTCTTTGGAAGGAATGATGCTAAAACTGAAACTCCAGTACTTTGGCCACCTCATGCAAAGAGTTGACTCATTGGGAAAGAGTCTGTTGCTGGGAGGGATTGGGGGCAAGAGGAGAAGGGGACAACAGAGGATAAGATGGCTGGATGGCATCACTGACTCGATGGACATGAGTCTGGGTGAACTCTGGGAATTGGTGATGGGCAGGGAGGCCTGGTGTGCTGCGATTCATAGGGTCGCAAAGAATTGGACACGACTGAGCAACTGATCTGATCTGATCTGATACACTATATCTGACTTCAAGACTTACTCTAAAACCATGGGAATCAAGACAGTGTGATATTGACCAAAAAGTCAACAGAGTCTGTTAAGAAATTCATGCATATATAATCAATTAATTTTTAACAAAGATCCAAAGACAGTTCAAGGTAAAACACAAACTTTCAACAAATAGGTTTTGAGTAATTGGATTCCATAAGAACAAAAATAAACATTTACCTATAACTACCAACACATTGCATAATTAAATGAATATGTATCATAGAACTAAATATGACACCAAAAGTTACAAAACTTGTGGAAGAAAACATAAAAGAAAATATTTGTGACCTTTAGTTAGTGCAGTGAGCTGAATAGTGTGTCTCCAAAACATGTTCATCCAGAATCTCAGAATGTGACTTTATTTGGAAATACAGTCTTTGTAGATGTAAATAGTTATGTTAAGATGGGGCCATACTAGATTAAGGTGGGCACTAAATCCAAAGAATGGTGCTCTCATAAGAAGAGAAGTGGAGACACAGAAACAAGTGGAGGGGAAATCACCACGTGAAGACATAGGTGAAGACTGAAGTGATGTACTCAGAATTCAAGTAACATCAAATCTTGCCTGCAGAAGCTAGGAGAGAGGGCATGGAACAGATTCTCCCTTAGAGCATCCAAAAGGAAACAACTTTGCCGACATCTTGATTTGGGACTTCTGGCTTTAGGAAGTGTACAGAATAAACTTTTGTTGTTCTAAGCCACCAAATTTGTGATAATTTGTCATGGCACCCCCAAAAGTAATATAGTTAAGCAAAGATTTCTTACAAGCACAATCCATACAAGAAAAATTGATACATTAGAATTAAAGATTGTTCTTAGAAAGACATGGTGAAAAGAAAAACAAGCCACATAAGGGCAGAAAATATTTTTAAAACAATTATTTGATAAAATACTTATAACCAGAATATAGAGAAATCCTCAAATCTCAAGAATATAAGAAAATTGGACTTCCCTGGTGGTCCAGTGGTTAAGAATCCACCTGCAAATGCACGGCACACAGATTCAATCCTGGGACTGGAAAGATTCCACATGCAAGGGGACAACTAAGCCTGTGCACTAAAACTACTGAGCCCACACACCTTAGAGCTCCTGATCTGCAACAAGAAAAGCCACCATAGTGAGAAGCTGATGCACCACAATGAAGAGTAGCCCCTGTTCACTGTAACTAGAGAAAGTCAATGTGCAGAAAGGAAGACCTAGAGCAGCTAAAAATAAACAAATATGTAATTTGAAAAGAAGGTTTATAAAAGAAAGAATAAAAATAAACAAACTAATTACCAAGGGGGCCAAAGTTTGGAATAAATATTTTACCAAAGATGTATGGATTTCAAGTATACACATGAAAAGATATCAGTAGTCATGTAAGGAAACAGCCACCTAAGTCCAAGAAGGCCAGAGAAGCCTGTACGGGATACCCTAAGGCTAAACACACCATGACACATATAAAACTAACAAAATTTTAGCAAGTGAAGTGTGACAAGAAATGAAGAGGAACACCCAGGGACAGGATGATTCTACCACATTCACACTTGGTACTCACAGGCACACACTGCACAATGACCCAACAATGTCTTTGGGCTGATAGATAGCTGCAGTTTAGGAGTTTAGTTTGCTGGAGCTGATCTTGGTTCCTGCTCTGGTGCAGGTGAAATCCAAGGGAGGGATCTGCATCACTTGAGGAAGAAATGTGGAAAGGGACTGAATCTAGATGAGGCCTAAGCAGGCAATGGGCTAGGGGACCTTGCAGCTGAGGCTGAGGGGTGGACATCCTTTCCCAGGGATGGGCTGGATGATGAGACCCAGATTCAGAGGGATCTGCAGATGCCAGCAGGGTCACTGAAGCTCAGTCATCCAGGGAGCACCAGGTCCACAGCAAGAGGAGGGAGACAAAAAGGCAAGTTTTACCACCCCCACCTGTGGGCTTTACAGGTCAGCATCACCAGCTGGAGCCAGGAGAGGAGAGTCATCATTCCCTCAGGGACCACTGAGGCCACTCTGAGGAACAAAGGTGTGCCATGTTATAGATTCCCCCTCCCACAATTAATGCGAGCCTTGCAAGTGATAAACAGGCCTTCCCCATGGCTGAAAGAAGTAGAGAGCATTTTCACCAGAACAGACTGAGCATTTGTATCTGTGGATTTTGAGTTGGTTGCATGCAACCAGGTTAGAAGTAAATTCAGTGGGGGTTTTCCCCTTACTAACCAGTATGAAGGGTGAACACTCATGATGAAGATCAGATCAGCCAGGGAGAACAAATACACCAAAGTGCCCATGGAATCTGAGGTGCATACATTGAGACTGTGATTTTAAGCATCTCTTACTCCTCACCACCACCACCCCAGCTCTTCCCATGACCATAGTTCACCGAGGCAGAATGGGGCTCAGAAGGAAAAGAAGGAAGTCTTCCCAGAACTCCACAGCTGCTTTGAAACCACCAGACTCCCCACTCCTCATCTTGAAGACTCACCTGTGAGGGTCATTCCACTTTTCCACTTTGTCTTCTAGTCAACAGTCCTGGTGATTGTCAGGGATTTTTGGAACTTGCATCCTGGTCTTTTTGGTTTGGAAACAGAAAATAGCATACCCTGCAAGCACACAGCCCTCTATTTCCAATACCTACATCTTTAATTCCTTTCAAGCCATGCTTCTTGAACGTGTAGACTCCAGAAACATCCTTACCTCATTACCTCTCGATTCCTCCTTCATGTGTCTATCCACAGAACATCCCCTTGCTAACATCTTCCAAGAGTTCCATGGGCCTAACCATGACACCCAGTGCTGTAATGGCCAAAGACATATTCCATTTCAAAACCTTGGTCAGAGTCTGTGACAGAAGCCCACCCTGGCTTTCCCCCTACCTCTCAGTCCATTACTTCTACGTCTCCTTGTCTGTCCATTTACTTTGATGCCCTCCTAAATTTTCATTTCCTTTTCCTCTGGTTTCCAACCTCTGCCCTATGCTCTTCCATTCTATATATGACCCTTGGGTGACCACGTCACCCCCCAGAGCTTTTACCCATCTGACTTCTTTTCATCAGTCTCCCCTGTGTGCTGATGGCTTTTCCTATCACCAAATCCACATAAGATGTCTCAATGGGGCCCCAGATCCCCCACAGGCTGAGACGCATGGGCCATCTGCACTCAGATGTCCCATAAGCCCTGCAGACCCGCTAGTAGCCCCAGCCCAACATTTTCTGTCTCACTGATGTGCACTGCCATCCACCCAATTCCTTAAACCACAATCCTAGGCATGCTGCTGGGTGTGATCTTCACTGTGCCATGACTTCCCCAGAGCTGCTCTGGAAAAAGCTCACCCAAGTTCTTCCTGTAGCCACAGGTGGGGATCACCTCTGAGAGGCCCTGTTCCTGGAGACATGTTCTAAAGGTGTCCTGAGCACAGGCCATCACCCTCTTTTGAATCTCTGAGAGAACTCAGGCTCTTTAATACCCCTGAGAGGTTGAAATCCCTGTCTTTAACAAGACGATGAGTTAGGACACAGCAGTGTAAGCCCATCATTGGGGAATGTGCCAAAGAATATTCAAAAGAGATCCCTAAAGGAAAACATTTAGGAAGGTGGGTCTGCATGGGTGCACACCAAACAAGGGATTGCTTAACTGTGTTTTACCCAATAGACTTCTTGTTCCTATTTGGTCTTCATCTAAGCATGGGAGTTAATTTGATAATACAGGAAAAAGTCTATAACTGCAAATGAGCACAGACAGCAGATAAGCTGACAGCTGATCCTTCTACATCTACATCAACAGCTACAATTCTCAGCCATCTTTAATCTTTGAAGCACTATTCTCATCTGTTGCATGAAGTTATCTCCACAGTATTTTAGAAATGTATGCAACTAACTAGGCATAAGGGATCCTGACAGGAACTAAAACGTACTGAGTTTCATTAACAACAGCAGGATTTTAACTGAAAAACTTTGGATTCAGAACATGCAGCAGAGCAAGCACAAGGTCAGTTTTCAAACAAGTATTAATTTAGGTAAGTTGTCCCTTTCCGCAGCCTAAAACAGCCATCAAGCATAGAGGATCATGATGAAAGCCTGCTTTCCTGATAGAGAGAATTTGCAAATTTTCGATTTCCTCCTGAAAGAATGGGTTCTGTTTCCATAACTGCGATCTCGGCTTTCAGAAGAGAACTTTTTCAGATAATGCTCACGCCAGGGCCATATTCCAGATCTACTACTTCAGACTCTCTGGGGGTGTCCTGCCAGCATCAGTTCTTTTAAAGCCTCTCCAGGGGCAATTTGATGCACAGTTTAGGTTGAGAAGCACAATCTCATGATTCTTCACCCATCTTGGTTTTAAGTAGAATCCTGAAGAGCCATGTTTGCTACTTATGAAATTAAAAAAAAAAAAAAAAATGTAGTTATGTGTCTTCCCTTCTGAGAGGTATTTTTGAAGAATTTATTCACAGCCATATTTAGAACAATTTCAATGACTCAGTGGTGTTTTTATGCCCCCAACTGCCCTTCCTTACTAAACATGCAGGCAGATGGAGGGGAGGGAACACACCTCAGTCCTGGCGGCAGAAGGAGGATGGGTGGAGTTCCGTTGTCTTGGTTGCTGCTCTGCTGAGGATCCCTCCTGTGTTGCTGAGCTCAGGCAGGGGGCCTCACAGCTGGCTACAGGTATTCCTGTGACCAGAGGATGGAGCTAAGGGCTGAGGTCAGTTACCAGGAAAACGGACGCTGGGCCCATGTAATTTGAGAAGAATGGGAGAAGAGCAAAGTAGAATTTTAGATACAGGGTTGGTTCTGGGAACCTGCCCAGAGCCATTGACTTCTGGTCACACAACAGGCAACTGTGCATGAACACAGAGACACACTAGATATGTGTGCTCACTGGGGATTCTGTCCTGACGTGCACAGAGACTGTTTCTGGCGGGAGCATCTAGCACATGTAGAGGAGGCCAGACACAGAACATGGAAGGGACAGGGGCACTCCTTGTTGTTAGGAAAGCAATGGCATATCTTTTCCCATATGTCTCACTCATCTGAATTACCTTCCTAAGCCACTTTACTGAAGTATAATTACATACCACAAATCACACCCATTTGATGCATCCAGTGCAGTGAATTTTTGTAACTTCACACAGTGGTGCAACCACCACCACAGTGCAGTTGTGGAACACTGCCAGCACCACAGAAACATTCTGTGTACCCATCAGCAGTCAATCCCCAATAGGACCTGCAGGCCCAGGCATCCTCTCATCTAATTTCTGGCTCTGTAGTTTTGCCCTTTCTGGGCATTTCATACAAAGGAACTCCTACAGGAAGTGGCCTTTTGTGTCCGGGTACTTTCATTAGCATAATGCTTTGGAGGCTCACCCATGTGGCAGCTGAAAGCAGAATCTCATCACTTTTCATCCACTCTACATGCTATTCCACTCTATAGATACAGAATACTTTGTTTACCACTGACAGACTTTTAGGTTGCTCCACTATTTGGAGTTTACAAAGAGTGCTGCTATGAAAGACATTTAAAGACAAGTATTTGTGTGGACACAGGTTTCATTTCTCATTTCTCCACGTTTCATTTATTGTTTTGTACGGTGCACAGGCTAGACACTTCAGTCAGTGTGGAATAGAGGTGGTTGAAGCAGACCTCCTATTCTTGGTCTGGATCTCAAGAGGAAAGCATTCACTCAACACTACTAGATGTGATGTGACACGAGCTGGATGGTTCTCGGGGATGTGCTTCAGCACAATAACAATGATCCCTTCTATCCCAAGTTAGTTGACCATGTTTATTGATTTAGTTAGTTACTTATTTATCACGAACAGGTCTTGAATTGCATCAAATGGTGTTTGTGTGTCTGTCAAGATGACAGGTGGTTCTGTCCTTCATTATATTAATACACTATTTCCCATAACAATGTATTAATATAATGAGAGACTATTGGTGTATTAATTGAGTGTATTAGTTGAGTGTTTCTCCAATATTGCAACCCCAGCATAAATCTTGCACAACCCTTCGCAAGTGTTTCTTGATTTGGCTTGTGAATACTGTGTTGAGGGTGTATGCATTACTATTCATGATAGATATGGGTCTGTAGCTTTCTGGCGATGTCAAGTCTGGCTTTGGTAGTGGGGTAATATTGTTCTTATAGGATGAGTTAGGAAATGTTCCCTCCTCCCTGCTGTCTATTCAGGAAGAATCTGTGAAGGATGGGTGTTATTTCCTCTTAAAACTTTTGTTAGATTTCAATAATGTAACCAGGAGGCCCAGGACTTCCCTCTGTGGGAAGGTCTTTAAACATATGGTTCAATAACTTTGCTTGCCACAGGTACATTCAGATTCAATATTTGGCCACTGCATTTCAGCCAACTGCCATCTAGTATTCTCTGGCCTGTTGGTTAGGACTCTGGCTCGGACTCTGGCGTAGAATTTGACATGCTGGACATCTGCACATCACAGGATGCTGGCTCCAACTCTGCAACTGGGGAGAGTACACTGTCTCAGATGCGACTTCCAGATCACCTAAACCCAATAGGCAAGTTGGAGATACAGACTTTGAGGTGGGGAAGGGGTGGCACTACTAATACCCTCATTTGTATCTGCTCGTCCATATGCTGGGTGCCCTCATGCAGGCTGTGGGCAATTCTGCAGTTGGAACTGGCACAGCAAACCCCCAGAGTATCCTGTCCCCTTCCCCACCATGTCCACTTCACCCTACCTTGATCCTTCTCACTCCTCTTGTCTGCTAGCAATGCAGCCTCACAGGGGAACAGTGATGCACTTGCCACCACCTCTAAAAGTGTCAGATCTCCTCTGGGCTTAATGATTTAACTCTCAAGGGCAGTGACAGTCCATGCAATTCCTCCTCGCCTCCCCATCTCAATAGCCAGCCTGGCATGGCATAGGGGGGTTGTAACAGATATAGTGAAAAACTTCATGATTCGCTAAAGTAGGGACTGTGGTTGGTGGGATCGACCTGGGTTGGCTGCTGGACAGAGCCCATGGCATCTCAACACTGGGGAACTTCTGCCAGGTGGGGATGCCTATCCCTGCCCCAGTGCATTGTGGGTAGCATCAGTGACATACTTTATCCAGACTTGGTGTGCAACCAACTTTGGACAGACACTGAATTCACTCGGTCTTCTCACTTCACCCCAGCCTTTACAGAGGGTACAGCTGGGGATGCTCTGTCAGAAATAAACCTGTGCTCATATGGTCTATTACTCTATGATAAAGGAGCCAAGAACATACATTAGGGAAAATGCTGTATCTTCAATAAAAGGTTATGGGAACACTCGACCCCTTTCTTACACAACATTCAAAAACAAACAACAAGAACAAAAGTTTAAAGACAAAATTTTTAGACCTTAAACCATAAAACTCCTAGAAGAAAACATAGACAGTATGCTCTTTGACGTTGATCTCAGGAATAGTTTTTTTGACCTATCTTCTCAGGCAGGAGCAACAAAAGCATAAAGAAACATACGGGAGTTCAATAAACTAAAAAGCTTTGACACAGCATGGGAAACTGTCAAGAAGACCAAAAGGCAACCTGTTGAGTGGGAGAAGATATGAGCAAGTAATATATATCTGAAAAGAGGTAGATATCCAAAATAGCTAAAGGACTCATACAGTGTATTACGAAAAAGACCCCAAACCCAAATTAAACCTGAGGCAAAGCACTGAATAGACATTTCTCCAAAGAAGACATACCGATGGCCAATAGACATATGAAAAGATGCTCAACATCTCGTTATCAGGGATTAGAAAATCAAGACCAAAAAGTACTCCCTCATACCTGTCAAGAAGCTAATATCAAAAAGACAGCAAGTAAGAAATGTTACTGAGGATGTAAAGAAAAGGAAACAGGCATGTGGTGTGGGTGGGAATGTACAATGGTGCAGCCATGATGGAGAAAATGAGGGTTTCCTCAAAAACTGAAAACTGGAACTAACATCAGATCAGATCAGCCGATCAGGCATTTCCAACTCTGCAATCCCATGGACTGCAACATGACTGGCTTCCCTGTCCATCACCAACTCCCAGAGAGTACACAAACTCATGGCCATTGTGTTGGTGATACCATCAAACCATGTCATCCACTGTCATCCCTTTCTGCTCCCGCCTTTAATCTGTCCCAGCATCAGGATGTTTTCCAATGAGTTAGTTCTTCACAACAGTTTACCGAAGTACTGGAGTTTCAGCTTTAGCATCAGTACTTCCAATAAATATTCAGGACTGATTTCCTTTAGGATGGACTGGTTTCACCTCCTTGCAGTCCAATAGTCAATCAAGAGTCTTCTCCAGCACTACAGTTCAAAAGCATCAGTTCTCTGGTGCTCAGCTTTCTTTATAGTCCAACTCTCACATCCATACATGACTACTGGAAAAACCATAGCTTTGACTAGACAGACCTTTGTTGGTAAAGTAATGTCTCTACTCTAATATGCTGTCTAGGTTGGTCATAGCTTTCTTCTAAGACATAAGCATCTTTTAATTTCATGACTGCAGTCAACAGCTGTAGTGATTTTGAAGGCCCTAAAAATAAAGTCTCTCACTGTTTCCATTGTTTTCCCAACTATTTGCCATGAGGTGATGGGACCAGATGCCATAATCTAAGTTTTCTGAATGTTGAGTCTTAAGCCAACTTTTCCTCTCTTCTTTCACATTCATCAAGAGGCTACTTAGGCTATTTAAGCTATTTAGTTTTTCTTTGCATAAGTGTCATGTCATCCGGGTATCTGAGGTTATTGAAATTTCTCCTGGCAATCTTGATTCCAGCTTGTGCTTCATTCATCCCAGCATTTCACATGATGTACCCTTCATATAAGTTAAATAAGCAGGGTGAAAATATAAAGCTTTGATGTACTCCATTTCCAATTTGGAACCAGTCTATTGTTCCACGTCCAGTTGTAACTGTTGCTTCTTGATCTGCATACAGATTTCTCAAGAGGCAGGTCATGTGGTCTGGTATGCCCATCTCTTTAAGAATTGTCCATAGTTCATTGTGATCCACCCAATCAAAGGTTTTGGCATAATCAATAAAGTAGACGTAGATGTTTTGTGGAACTCTGTTGCTTTTTCTATGATCCAGCATATATTGCCAATTTGACCTCTTGTTCCTCTCTCTTTTCTAAATCTAGCTTGAACATCTGGAAATTTACAGTTGAAGTACGGTTGAAGCCAGACTTGGAGAATTTTGAGCATTACTTTGCTAGAGTGTGAGATGAGTGCAATTGTGTGTTAGTTTGAACATTCTTTGGTATTGCCTTTCTTAGGGATTGGAATAAAAGCTGCTCTTTTCCAGTCCTGTTGACACTGCTGAGTTTTCCAGATTTGCTGGCATATTGAGTGCAGCATCTTCACAGCATCATCTTTTAGGATTTGAAATAGCTCAACTGGAATTCCATCACCTCCACTAGGTTTGTTTGTAGTGATGCTTCCTAAGGCCCACTTGACTTCACATTCCAAAATGTCTGGCTCTAGGTGAGTGATCACACCGATGTGGTTATCTGGGCCATGAAGATCTTTTTTGCATAGTTCTTCTGTGTATTTTTGCTACCTCTTCTTAATATGTTCTGTGTCTGTTAGGTCCATACCATTTCTGTCCTTTGTTGTGCTCATCTTTGCATGAAATATTCCCTTGGTATCTCCAATTATCTTGAAGAGATCTCTAGTCTTTCCCATTCTATTGTTTTCCTCCATTTCTTTGCATTGATAGCTGAGGAAGGTTTTCTCAACTCTCCTTTCTATTCTTTGGAATTCTGCATTCAAATGAGTATTTTTTCTTTTCTCCTTTGCCTTTAGCTTCTCTTTTTTTCTCAGCTATTTGTAAGGCCTCATCAGACAACCTTTTTGCATTTTTTGCATTTCGTTTTCTATGGGATGGTCTTCATCACTGCCTCATATACAAGGCCATGAATCTCTGTGCATAGTTCTTCAGGCACTCTATCAGATCTAACCCCTTGACTCTATTTGGCACTTTCACAGTATAATCATAAATGATTTGATTTAGGTCATACCTGAATGGTCAAGTGGTTTTCCCTACTTTCTTCAACTTAAATCTGTATTTAGCAATAAGTATTTCATGAGCTGAGCCACAGTCAGTTCCTGGTCTTGTTTTTGCTTGTTTTTCTGACTAACATATAATCTAGCAATTACACTTCTTGGCATTTTTCTGAAGAAAGAAGAAACAATAGTCACAAAAGATATATGTGATCTTCTGTCCATTGCAGCATTATTGACAATGACCAACATATGAAAGGAATCTAATGCCCGTTGATAGATGAGTCAAAAAGGAAGAAATGGTGTACACACACACACACACACACACACACACACACACACACACACACACACCTGGAATATTACTCAGCAATTAAAAAAAAAGAATGAAATCTTGTCATTTGCAACAATATAGATGGACCTAGAGGGTATTATGACAAGTGAAACTAGGCATACAGAGAAAGACAAATGCCACATAGTTTGATTTAGGTGTGTAATTTCAGAAATAAAATAAGAAAACACGGGAAACAAAACAGAAATAGAGTCAGAGACCCAGAGAACAAACGTGTTTACCAGAGGACGAAGGAGTAGGGAGATGTGTAAAACAGAGAAGGGACTAGGAGATACAAACTTTCAGATATAAAATAAGAGATGGGAGTGGAATATACATACAAGGAATATAGTCAATAATCTCGTAATAAATCTCTATGTTGATAGATGGTAACCAAACTTATCATAGTAAATCATTTCATAATGTTTAAAAATAAGGAATCACTTTGCTGTGCCCTTGTAACTAATATAATATAGGATGTCAACTTGGATTTTCTCCAATGGCTCAGCAGTAACGAATCCCCCTGCAATGCTGGAGCTGCAGGAGGCGTGGTTTCAATTTCTGGGTCAGGAAGAACCCCTGGAGGAGGGCGTGGCCACCCACTCCAGTATTCTTGCCTGGAGAATTCTATGGACAGAGAAGCCTATTGGGCTACAGTCATGTGGTCACAAAGAGTTGGACATGACTGAAGTGAGTTAACATGCATGCCCACATGGCAACCTTACTGAAGAAATAAAGAGTGTGGGCTCCGAATGGACAATGCCAAAATTTGTGGGTCACATTTCCTCTGACAACCTATATGGCTGTGAAAAATCCACCTTACTTCCCTGTCCTCTGCTTTCTCACCTTATCAATTAGGGTCGAAATCTTCCAAAATAATGGATTTGTGAAGGAGGATTAAATAAGGTGACAGAAAGGAATATATTGAATGTGGTATGATATCTGAAAAAGGATGAACAGCCTTGAAATGCCATGTTACTCCTGCTAAACAAACCCACAGTGAACAAATTCAGGCCTCTGAGGTTCATGAAGAAAAGCCTGGCCTGACTTACCTTCTCCCTTGGAGCTGGGAGACAAGTCTTGCAAGATTGGTTGAGCTCTGAAGCTCTCTGATGAGATCACAAGTTCAGACTTCAGTAAATTCACCTGTTCTCAAGCATCTTTATCTGCAGAAGCCTCGTGGATTTCTGCAGAAATATAACTATGGGGACTATCTGAGAGCACAGCATAACAGAAAGTAGAATTCATTTTCACTTCAGAAGAATCTCATGGGCACTTGCTGAGTACACAACACTGGGCTCTGAGTGTGGGGAGGAAAACTAGATTTCATCACTCATGTCTCCTGTAATGAAAAGGGAAGCTATTTGCTATTACAGAAAAGAAGTTTGTGAATCACAGATCTGAGAAAGGTATTATATTCAGAATATGTAAGGAATTTTACAATTGCAAAGGAAAAAGTGTAGTGAGGGAGGTCAGATCTTTTTGCCAGGGATTGTGTTTGGAACGGGAAACCAGAAAGGGGCAGCATCTGGGCATTTTCAGGGTGATGGATGTGGCCAGGATCCATGGTTGTGGTCACTGGATTCTCTCTCAGTGTCAGCACTCAGAGAGCTGCACACCCAAAGACAACCAGGCCAGGAATTCCCTGTTTGTCCCATGGCTAAGAATCCACCTGCCATATAAAATTAATACACAGAAATCCCTTGCTTTCCTATATGCTAACAATGAAAAATCAGAAAGAGAAATTAAGGCAAGAATCCTATTCACTATTGCTATGAAAAGAATAAAACATTTAGGAATAAATTTACCTAAAGAAACAAAAGACATGTATACAGAAAAGTATATATATAAAAAAAAAACTGATAAAAGAAATCAAAGATGACACACACAGATGGAGAAATGTACCATGTTCCTGGATTCGAAGAATCAATATAGTGAAAATTACTATTTTACCCAAAGCAATCTATAGATTCAACACAATTCTGATCAAACTACCAATGGTATTCTTTACAGAACTAGAATAAATAATTTCATGGTTTGTATGGAAACAAAAAAGACCCAAAGCAATCTTGAGAAAGAATGATGGAACTGGAGGAATCAACCTTCCTGACTCCAGACTATACTACAAAGCTACAGTCATGAAGAGAGTGTGCTACTGGCATAAATACAGAAATATAGGTCAATGGAACAAAATAGAAAGCCCAGAGATAAATCCACACACCTATGCACATGTTATCTTTGACAAAGTAGGCACATATATACAATGGAGAAAAGACAGTCTGTTCAATACATGTTACGTGGAAAACTGGTCAACAATGTGTAAAAGAATGAAATTGGAACAGTTTCTAACACCATACACAAAAATAAACTCAAAATGGATTAAAGATCTAAATGTAAGACCAGAACCTATCAAACTCTTAAGAGGAAAACATCGGCAGAACACTCTCTGACATAAATCACAGTAAGATCCTCTACAACCCACCTCCCAGAATTCAGTTCAGTTAAATTGTTCAGTCGTGTCTGACTCTTTGTGACCATGTGGACTGCAGCACGCCAGGCCTCCCTGTCCATCACCAACTCACAGAGTTTACTCAAACCCCTTCTCATTGATTCGGTGATGCCATCCAACCATCTCATCCTCTGTCATCCCCTTCTCCTCCCGCCTTCAATCTTTCCCAGCATCAGGGTCTTTTCCAATGAGTCAGCTCTTCACATTAGGTGGCCAAAATTTTAGAGTTTCAGTTTCAATATCAGTCCTTCCAGTGAATATTCAGGACTGATGTCTTTCAGGATGGACTGGTTGGATCTCCTTGCAGTCCAAGGGACGCTCAAGAGTCTTCTCCAACACCACAGTTCAAAAGCATCAATTCTTCAGTGCTCATCATTCTTTATAGTCCAAAACTCACATCCATACATGACTACTGGAAAAACCATAACCTTGACTAGATGGATCTTTGTTGGAAAGGAATATCTCTGCTTTTTTTTATGCTGTCTAGGTTGGTCATAACTTTTCTTCCAAGAAATAAGAAAGTTTTAATTTCATGGCTGCAGTCACCATCTGCAGTAATTTTGGTGCCCAAAGAAGTAAAGTCTGCCACTGTTTCCACCATTTCCCCATGTATTTCCCATGAAGTTATTTGCTATTACCTCCCACAATAATGGAAATATAAACAAAAATAAACAAAAATGGACCTAAATAAACTTAAAAGCTTTTGCACAACCAAGGCTAGTATAAGCAAGGTGAAAAGACATCCTTCAGAATGGGTGAAAACAATAGCAAATGAAACAACTGACAAAGAATCAATGTCCAAAATATAAAAGCAGCTCATACAGCTCAATACCAGAAAAAACAAATGACTCAGACAAAAAGTGGGCAAGAGACCTGAGCAGAAATTTCTCAAAAAAAGACATTTCTGAAAAGACATACAGATGGCTAAGAGACACATGAAAAGATGCTCAACATCACTCATTATTAGATAAATGCAAATCAAAACCACAATGAGGTATCATCTCACAGTGGTCAGAATGTCTATCATGAAAAAGTTTACCAACAATAAATTCTGGAAATGGTGGGCAGAAAAGGAAACCTTCTTACACTTTTGTTGGGAATGCAAACTGGTATAGCCACTATGGAGAGGATTCCTTTAAAAACTGGGACTAAAACTGCCATATGATCCAGCAATCCCAGTGCTGGGCACACACACTGAGGAAACCAGACCTGAAAGAGACACATGTACCCCAATGTTCATTGCAGCACTGTACAAGAGCTAGGGCATGAAAGCAAAGTAGATGTTCTTCAGAAGATGAATGTATAAGCAAGTCATGGAATCTACACACAATGGAATATAACACAGATATAAAAGGGAACACATTTGAATCAATTCTAATGAGGTGGATGAACCTAGAGCCTGTTAGACAGAGTGAAGTCAGAAAGAGAAAGACAAATAGTATATGTTACCACATATATATGGAATTTAGAAAGATGGTAGCAACGATCCTACAAGCAGGGCAGCAAAGGAGACAGATAGATAAAGAACAGACTTTTCAAGAAGATGGGAAAAGGCGAGGGTGGGATGATTTGAGAGAATAGCAGTGAAACATGTTCATTACTGTAAGTAAAATAGATGACCAGTGCAAGTTCCGTGCATGAAGCAGGGAGCCCAAAGTCGATGCTCTGGGACAACGCAGAGCGAGAGGGTGGATGGGGAGCTCAGAATGGGGGACACATGTATACCTGTGGACAATTTATGTTGGTATATGGCAAAAAGCCATCACAATATTATAATTATTTTCCAATTATATTGATGATCAAAAATAAAAAAAGAATCCACCTGCCCATGCAACCGGCAGGCATTTGATCTCTAGTCCAGGAAGATCCTATGTGCCACAGGACAAGTAAGCCTATGTGTCACAACTACTAAACTTGTGTGCTGCAACTACTGAAGCCCACGAGCCAAGAGCCTGTGCTCCACAACAAGAGAAGTATCTGCAATGAGAAGCCCATGCACCACCACCAGAGAGTAGTCCTCCTTCTCCACAACTAGATAAAGCCCTCACGCAGCAACAAAGACTCAGTTCAGCCAACTATAAACAAATGAGTAAGAAAGAAAACCAGGCCAAACTTACTTTATGTTCATTTGAAAAATCCAGTGGTAGATTTTAAAGTAGGTGCATCTCTCTATATTCTTTGAATAATCTTATCTTGGGTGAAGCTAACAAAAATTACACCACAGGCTATATTAAAACTTTAGATCGGCTTCCCAGGCACTGCCCTTTTCTAGAGAGCTATTTTCTTAGAGAACTGTTACTTAACATCTTTAGTAACCTGACCTGAGGCCTCCAGCACATTCAAGGGCAAGAAACAAAACACATTAGAAAGACACGGTTCAAATCCTATGAGTTGCCTGTGACCACAAGCTAGGAGGAACACACATCCCAGAAAGAGCCTCTTCACATTTCAATAACTGAAACCTGTATGTCAACCACTTAGTTCAGTTCTTTAGGGCTACTGCTATTCCCTTATACAAACATGTGGTGTGAAACATTTGGAAAATGACCTGAACCCAATTCACTCCCAACCACTTTTCACATGTCACAAGGAGTCTCTCACAATTATATTTCTTCACATACAAAGCCAATCCTCAGATAAACAAAATATTTCACACGCACACACACCACTCACTCTCTCTCTCTCACACACACACACACACACGCACACAACGCACACCCCTTATGAAGATACACTGAGATTTTAGAAACTGATTCACAACTGACCCATGCTTCACCATTCTCTTCTCTCTCTCCTCCCTCCATCCAATCTATGAAATGAATATTTGGCCATGCTATCTGATTTGCCCACCAAGTTTCTCATAAAACACACATGATGTTGTTCCTAGTGAGCCTATACACAAGACATTAAAACCAGCCAGCCCTATTGAAGTCAGCTGCCTGGGGGCAGGGAGGTGGCTGGGGTAATAAATTCATCATCTCATTTTCTTCATCACACCACTCCATTTCATTCCCTGAAGTCACTTGGCCTATATGAATAAAGATCTCACAACAAATCTCTGCTTCAATCACCACTGCCTCAAGTTTCCTTCATTATCTCATGTGGCTTCTGAGGGCAGGGAATAGATTTTATTTGAGATGAGTAAAGCTAGAGAGCCAGCCTATTGGCCAGAGATTCTGTTTGGGAGGTGATGTCTCTCAGTGTACTGCTTCCCCATGGTGATGAATAAAGTAAAAGTCCTCTTGGCTTAGCTCTGGTGCCCCGTTGTTCAGATGTTAGCCACTAGATGGTGGGCTATGCTGGAACTTGGATCTGTGATTCACACTGTAATAATTAGACTTTAATAGAAGTGGATTACCCTGCATAATGAGGGGGGGGCGGTGGGCGGCAGGTCTGGGACAGTCTGTTCATTCAATCAGTTGAAAAACTTAAAGACCAGGGACTGAGGCTTCCTGAGGGTGATACAATTTAGCCTCAAGAGTACAGCCTGAGAAACTCTGCATGAGACTCAAACTTGCTGGCCTGCTCTACAAATTTCAGACTCTGGACGGCAACCTGGATTTCCAGCCAGCCGACTTGCCCTAAAGATATCAGAACTGCCAGCACCAATGAGCCCATGATCCAATTCCCTAAAATAAGTCTCTCTCTATTGGTTGTGTTTCTCTGCAGAAGCCTGACAGATACACCCCCAATAGGTCACATCTTACTCAGTCCAATACAAAGACATTGACTGAGTCACCATATTATCCCACACCAGCTGTTGTACATTAAAGAAGCTGATAGATGGCACAGCCATTTATTTAGTGCCTTCCCCCTGCCAGGTCGTGGGTGCTAGGTGTTTTACATCTGTTATCTCCAGTAGCTCTCCCAAGAAACCTCATCAACAGGTAGAGTTATTGCCATTTTATAGATAAGGAATTTGAGCCTGAAGGAGTGTGACTGGGCTGGTAGGGGCTGTACTGGAACACAGCTTGAGTGGTAACTGTGAACTGTGAGATGGAGGAAGATGACATGGGGAGAGGAGTTTGGGCACAGGCCCCAGGGACTTTCAGTGTCATGGGGGAACAGGGAAACATTACACACTTGTTATCAGTCTTGGGCATCCCCTTGCAATAGAAGCAGCCCCAATCCATCTGAGGACAAAACTCCCACGAACTGAAGAAGATGAAGTCTGGTGGTGATCTCCAGGTGGGAGATGTGTAACAGAAAAGCCAGCCTCCTGGTGAGGGTTCATCCAGCTGTGAGGGAAAAGCTTGAGCACTGTGGCTGAGAAAGAAGGAGCCTCTAGGACTGGACACTGATGTCTAATGTGACCTTGAAATGCTTGCTGATGCTTGAAGGTAAGGTCTGACCTGCAACCTGCCCCATGGTGGCTCAGTAGTTGTTACGATAGGGAACAAGCCAGCACATTTCTATGAACCTCATTCCATACTCACAATTACAACCCGCTCAGTTCATGTCGTCATTAAGAATAATTCACCCATTTTCAGGTGAGGTAGTATGGCACAGCGGGCCAATTTAATTTCTCAAGATGATATGATAACAAGTGGCAGAACTGGGTTGAAAGCAAGGTTGTCGGAATCAGAGGTGGTGTCCTTACCCACGACACCATATTGTTTCCTCATAATAGGAAAAAACGAAGGAATAAGAATAAAAGGAGACCCACGATGCTTACTGTATTCGGGCATCCACCTTGGGCTGTGAGTGAAGAGAAAACTCCTCAAAGTAACTGACAGTCACACAACATGAAGTTAGGAGACAGCTCAGGCTCAGGCACAGAGTTCATGTACATGAAGAGCAGTGGGAGCACAAAGGAGGGCACAAGGGAGGGTCAGGAGTACAAGCAGCTATGGAAACGAGGAAGATGAGGTGAGTAGTGTGACAGAGCTCCTGTGGACTTGCCCAAGGACACTCATCAGCAGATTCAAATTGTCCATCCTTCTGATGGCAGCCTGAGTGGAAGCTACACTTCTCACCTGTGAAATAAAGTAGCCCTGCTCTCGGATCTGTATTCAACCAACAAGTATCCCCCCAGCACCCACCTGGTCATCAATGCCCTCAGCACAATGCTGAAATCAGCCATAACCTAGGAGACACCTCAGTCTCTGGAGGCAAAGGATTGTCCAAAACACAGAATAAAGGGCAAGCCAAATGGGAAGAGACGAACACTAGACACTCCTGTCAGAGTAGGGATAGAA
This sequence comes from Tragelaphus eurycerus, assembly GCA_935064755.1. Lineage (NCBI taxonomy): Eukaryota > Metazoa > Chordata > Mammalia > Artiodactyla > Bovidae > Tragelaphus > Tragelaphus eurycerus. Next base: position 2,802,628 of record CAKXYN010000149.1, on the reverse strand, counting down.
GACAGGATGTCCCTCACCCACTCAAAGGAACAAAACCTTGTGCCAAGGATTTTCAGGGTTCACTCACTGACAATTCAATTGAGAAGTGGCTGCTACAATGGTTACACACTAGGAAGGGGAAAGGTGGATGTTACTCTGGTACAATAAGGTTCTGGATAATGTGGGGATAAAAGACACAAACAGTCCTGGGTCAACAGAAAACTGAGCTGATCGGTTTGCTCTAGCCACTCGTTTCCTATATGCTGTTGGCAACAAAAAATTGACAGCATAACAACAGCTGCATTGATCTGTGTACCTCACTTTAGCATCACTCACAAGATGGTAAACATGTTCTGAGCACCTGTGGGGCACCAGACTCCCAGACCGATGCATTCCAGACTTTGTGCCCACAGGAATGTTTCATGTGGGAAAAGGGTCCTCACAGGGCTCACAGTGGGCAGGGAGCCAGAGTGAAGTCAATGGGGCAACAAGTGTGATGAGAGCCTTGGCTTTGGGAGCCAGCAGAGCCTGGGATCAGACTGTGAGGAATGTGATTTGCCTGCGGGTGGGATAACATATACTATTATTGTCCTCATTTCAGACAAAGGAACTGAGGATCAGAGAGGGTGAGCATCTTACTCAAGGTCACACTGCTTGGTAGTGGTCCTGACCATTTTTCATCTATGGGTGTTAAAATTCATTACATCTGCACTATTCATTACACCTCTCTCTCTCACTCTCTTAATGTTGTCACCTATTTTAACTCATAATCACCACCTTATACATTCCCTTGGCTCTACATCCCCCTTTTGTAGATAATTAATCTGCAAAACAAAATATAGATTTCCTGTTAGCATATCTAGTCTCTCCACTGTATAAACAAAATTTCCTTGCAAAGCACATTGGCCCCACTGAAACTGATGGTTTACACTGGGTTTGTACTGCACCCACATGCAGGATAAAGACAATGGATCACTGAGATCTGTAGTTTTACTTACCTATTTTACACAATCTCAAGCATAATTTTAAATGTAGCCAATAAGCAAGTAAGAAGAGTAGAAGCACTGCTTTCCTAAAATGACCACTCATAAAAGAGCTCATTGAATGTCAATGTGTTCTAGACAGGAGACTAAACCTCTTTCATAGGGAGTTGTGGAAATTCTTTCCCTTAAGTTAAGAAAATCCTTTCTTTTTTATACACTTTCTCAGTTGCTGGTTCCCTGAGAGACTCAAGCAAGGAAAGCCACTTCACTTTTCTGTTTTTGACAAAACAAACAAGCAAAGCAAGTCTAACACACAGGCACACAGACATATGTAATACACCCAAAAGAGGTATGTCAAATTATAAGGCAATTTTATTGGAAATACAAGGGCTTCCCTGGTGGCTCAGTGGTAAAGAATGTACCTGCTAATGCAGGAGACTGGGGTTTGATCCCTGGGTCATGAAGATCCCCTGGAAAAAGAAATGGCAACCCACTCCAGTATTCTGGCTGGGAAATCCCATGGACAGGGAAGCCTGGTAGGTAGAGTCCATGGGGTTGCAAAAGAGTGGGACATGACTTAGGGACTAATCAACAACAATTGAAACACAAATGGAGACCCCTAATGAATCATATACCCAAATTTCTGACCTCAGCAGAGGTCAACCGTCCAGGATCAGCTGTACTCCAGAAAACCAGACAACCAGATACTTTTCTTTTTAAATTACTATACACTGTCTCTTTTCCATTCATGGGATAAATGTTTTCAAAAGCATTGCTCAGGAACACAGGGCTCAATGAGCCTATTAAAAGTATGTACTTATTTCTATGTCACATCAGGGTCTGACTCACACACATGGGAAAGAATACCTGCTCTAATTTCAATACCCCTGACCAGTAATGCCAAAGAAGCTGAAGTTGAACAGTTCTATGAAGATCTACAAGACCTTTTAGAACTAACACCCCAAAAAGATAGCCTTTTCATTATAGGGGTCTGGAATGCAAAAGTAGGAATTCAAGAAACACCTGGAGTAACAGGCAAATTTGGCCTTGGAATACAGAATGAAGCAGGGCAAAGGCTCATAGAGTTTGCCAAGAGAACTCACTGGTCATAGCAAACACCCTCTTCCAACAACACAAGAGAAGATTCTACAAATGAACAGATCATCAACACCGAAATCAGATTGATTATATTCTTTGCAGCCAAAGATGGAGAAGCTCTATACAGTCAGAAAAAAAACAAGACTGGGAGCTGACTGTGGCTCAGATCATGAACTCCTTATTGCCAAATTCAGACTTAAATTGTAGAAAATATTGAAAACCACTAGACCATTCATTTATGACCTAAATCAAATCCCTTACGATTACACAGAGGAAGTGGGAAATAGATTTAAGGGACTAGATCCGATAGACAGAGTGCTTGATGAACTATGGAAGGGGGTTCATGACATTGTACAGGAGACAGTGATCAAGACCATCCCCAAGAAAAAAAAATGCAAAAAAGCAAAATGGCTGTCTAAAGAGGCCTTACAAATAGCTGTGAAAAGAAGAGAAGTGAAAAACAAAGGAGAAAAGGAAAGATATACCCATTTGAATGCAGAATTACAAAGAATAGGAAGGAGAGATAAGAAAGCCTTCCTCTATAATCACTGCAAAGAAATAGAGGAAAATAATAGATTAGGAAAGACTAAAGAGCTCTTCCAGAGAAGGCAATGGCAACCCCCTCCAGAACTCTTGCCTGGAAAATCTCATGGGTGGAGGAGCCTGATAGGCTGCAGTCCATGGGGTGGCAAAGAGTAGGACATGACTGAGTGACTTCACTTTCACTTTTCACTTTCATGCATTGGAGAAGGAAATGGAAACACACTCCAGTGTTCTTGCCTGGAGAATCCCAGGGACAGGGGAGCCTGGTGGGCTGCCATCTATGGGGTTGCATAGAGTCGGACACAACTGAAGCAACTTAGCAGCAGCAACAACAGAGATCTCTTCAAGAAAATGAGAGATACCAAGGGAACATTTCATGCAAAGACAGGCTCAATAAAGCACAGAAATGGTAGGGACCTAACAGAACCAGAGGATATTAAGAAGAGGTGGCAAGAATACACAGAAGAACTAAACAAAAAGATCTTCGTGACCCAGATGATGACAATGGTGTGATCACTCACCTAGGGCCAGACATCCTGGAATGTGAAGTCAAGTGGGCCTTAGGAAGCAGATTGAGTCCCACAGGCAAGGAGTATTCAACGTGTCCAAACTGCACCCATCCCTGCTGCCGTGGTCCAGCCCTGGTGAATCCAGGGATTTCGAAGGGGAGACAGCATAGGCGATCAGGAAACAATTGCTTATTAAAATATTAATTAAAGATATAAAGAGTGATGAAAATGAAGATAGCTCAGTGAGGAGGAATTTCAGTGAAGAAAAGTGGATGAAATGATAGCTCAGAGAGAAGGAAATTCAGTGAGAACATTTTGTGGAGAGAGGAGGCTGAATAATTCAGCCAGAAGGTAAGAGAAAGAATGACATGGGGAGACCAAGCTTCGGTGAACAAAAGCCCCACACTTTACTTTTCAAAGTAGTTTTTATCCCTTAAGTTATGCATAGAGAATAATGGGGGAAGGGGTGGAGTCATGCAGGGACAGCAGTCCCTAAGCCAGGCTTTCAAACCTATCACACACAAAAGTTTAGGTGAGTTACATCATCTTCTGGCCCAGAGGCCTATTAACATTTTAAGGAACTTATTTTCTCTAAAGGTGATTATTCTAAAGTCAGGCGCCACCTTCCAAAAGCATTGGAGTTGCATTTCTATAGGGCAAAGGTGTGGTGGGTTGTAACAAGAAAAAGAATTAACTCAAGGGTCCAAGGTTACAAACATTAAAGCTACTACTTACATTTCAATACACTGCCAAGGACACAGTAGGTAAGGGATATGGAGACTTAGCAGCAAACATTGGCCCAACAAGTGAAAAACCCTTCACCAATACAATTTCTAATCAATCTTTTAACTGCTCAAAGGAATCTGTGTTTAGAAAGTTTAGAGTATCTCATGCCTCTCACAGTTGGGAGGCTGAAAACAATCACGTGTGGCCGGAAAAACCTATTCAGGCAGGCTAGAGGATTTCCAAAAGGAGTTTGTAGGCTGAAACACTGTCACACCCAGGAATTATTAACTGGAGCTGTAAGTTAGCTCTTTTTTCAGAGAAAGGTAGTGGAGGACAGCCCCCTGTAAAGTCAGAGGTGAGAACACAAAACAGAAAGTAGGCAGACTCTGGCTTTTTGGGGATAGATGCTCGAGAACCTCCAAGAGGCTCCTGAGGCTTGATCTTGCCCTTGTATTATTGCCAAGCCTCCTTCCTCATGACCTTTGTCATGGGCAGAGCGCTAATCCAAACCGGCTCCCAACACCCTGCCACTCCCCCAGACAGCTGTACCTCCTTTACTGTTGCCTGACTCAGTGCAAGGCAGCCTTCTCCCCAGCTGCTTAGGCCAGAGATGCTTAAAGCCATCCTTTCCTGCCACCTCTCTCTCACCACACTCTCAATCATCATCACCTCTCTGCCTCCGAAGTCTAAGTAAGATCCTGTTCCTTCTCTCCATTAGCACAATGAGTTCCCTAGGCCAGGTCACCCTCGTCTCTCTCCTTGGCAAGCACCATGTTGCCTAAGAACACACAGTTCATAAGTGGATGCAAGGAGATGTCAGGCATCTTGCCTGAGATCATACACCTCAGAAGTGGAAGCACAAAGTGATTAGCCAACTTATGTTAAGATCACACAGCTGAAAAGTGTGGAAGCACCTAGTGGTTAGGCAAATTTCTATGGTCACACAGCTCGGATATGGATGCACAAACAGTTTTGGTACTTCCCCAAGACCGCTAGCTCAGAAGTGTAAGCATAGGGAGGTTAGGCAATGTGCCTCATGTCAGAGTTCACATATAGAAGCACAGAGATGTAAGGCAACTTCTCTAGGTCACACAGCTCAGCTGTGGAAGCACAGAGAGGTTAGGCAACTTACCTAAGGTCACAGAGTTCAGTAGTGGAAGCACAGAGATTCTGGCAACATCCTGAGATCAAACAGCTCAGACCTAGAAGTACAGAGAGGACAGACAACTTGAATAATGGTACACAGCTTTTAAGGGGAACAACAGAGAGGTTATGTACCTTGCCTGGGGTCACACAGATCAGATATGGAAGCACAGAGAGTTTAGGCTACTGTTCGAAGACCACACACCTCAAAGGTGGAAGCATAGAGACTTTAGGCAACTTTCCTAAGATCAAGCAGCCTGAAACTGGAAGCACAGAGAGTTAGCAAAGTTGCCTAAGATCACACAGCTGAGACAGGGAAGCATAGAGAAGTAAGGAAACTATCTAAGGTGATACAGCTCAGATATGGAAGCACATAGAGTTAGGAAACTCACCTAAGACAATATAGCTCAGAAGTGGAAGCTGAGAGAGATAAGGCAACTTGATTAAAACTACAATGCCAAGAAGTAGAAGCACAGAGAGTTCAGGCAGCTTGCCTAAGATCACAGAGATCAGAAGTGGAAGCACAGAGAGGTTATGCAACTTGCCTAGAGTCACAGAGCTCAGATATGGAAACACAGAGAGGTTAGGCTACTGTCCTAAGATCATACAGCTCCAAGGTAGAAGCACAGGGAGTTCAGGCAACTTCCCTAAGATCAAACTGCTCAGAAGACAAAGCAACAGAGGTCTCAGGCAACTTGCTAATGTCACACAGGTTAGATATGGAAGCACAGAGAAGTTCTAAAACTTTCCTAAGACAACACAGGTCAGAAAAGGAAGCACAGAGAGGTCAGACAACTTCCCTAAAATCAAATAGCTCAGAAGTGGAAGCACTGAGTGGTCAGGCAATTTGAACAAGAGCACACAACTTAGATGTGGAATCGCAGAGAGATCGGACAACTTGCTTAAGAATATAAAGCTTATGTGGAAGCAGATAGAGTTCAGGAAACATGTGTAACATCACACAGCTCAGAAGTAGAAACAGAAACGTAAGGCAACTTGCTGAAGATCACAAAGCTCAGAAATGGAGGGACAGAGAGGTTAAGTAACTTGCCTAAGACCACATAGGTCATAAATAAAGCACAGAGAGGTCAGGCAATGTCCCTAAGATCACAGAGCTCATGAGTGGAAGTAAGGAGATGTCAGGCAACTTGACAAAGAACACAGTTCAGAAGTGGAAGCACAGAGAGATCAGGCAACTTACCTAAGTTCACACAGTTCAGAAGAGGAAGCAGAGAATTTAGCAAAATTACCTAAGATCACACAGCTCAGATGCAGAAGCACAGAGAGTTCAGGCAACCTGCCTAAGTTCACACAGCTCAGATATATAAGAACAGTGCATATGGGCAATTTGCCTAATATCACAGAGCTCAGAAGTGAACACACAGAGAGGTCAGGCAACCTGCCTAAGATCACACAGCTGAGATATGGAAGCACAGATAGGTTAGGCTACTTGCCTCCAATGGGATGGGTGCAAGCTCAAAAATGACAAAAACAATCTCTGTTCATTTCCAAGGGAAACCATTCAATATTGCAGTAATCCAAGTCAATGCCCCAACCACTAATCCTGAAGAAGCTGAAGTTGAACGGTTCTATGATGACCTAAAGACATTCTAGAATTAATGCCTAAAAATATATCCTTTTCATCGTATGAGACTGGAATGCAAAAGCAGGAAGTCAAGAGATACCTGCCATAACAGACAAGTTTGGCCTTCGAGTACAATATGAAAAGCAGGGTAAAAGCTACAGAGTTTTGACATGAGAATACACTGGTCATAGCAAACAAACTATTCCAACAATACCAGAGATGACATTGGACATGGACATAATCAGATTGTCAATACCAAAATCAGAGTGAATATGTTCCTTGCAGATAAATATGGAGAAGCTGTACAGTCAGCAGAAAGAAAACCAAGAGCTGAGCCTGGCTCAGATCATGAACTCCTAATTGCCAAATTCAGACTTAAACTGAAGAAAGTAGGGAAAACCATTAGATGATTCAAGTATGACCTACATCAAATCCCTTATGATTTAACAGTGGAAGTGACAGATAGATTCAAGGGATCATATCTGATAGGCAGCGTGCCTGAAGAACTATGAACAGAGGTTCCTGACGTTACTTAAGAACCAGTGATCAAGATCATCCCCAAGAAAAAGAAACATAAAAAGGCAAAATGTTTGTCAGAGGAGGCCTTACAATAAGTGAGAAGTTAATACAAGTGAAAGGTAAAGGAGAAAAGGAAAGATATACCCCGCTGAAAGCACAGTCCCAGAGAATAGCAAGGAGAGATAAGAAAGCCTCCTCAGAGATCAAGTCAAAGAAATAGAGGATAGCAGTAGATTGGGAAAGACTCAAGATCTCTTCAAGAAAATTAGTGATACCAAGGGAAATTTTCATGCAAAGATGGGCACAATAAAGGATACAAATGGTATGGACCTAACAGAAGCATAAGATATTAAGAAGAGGTGTCAAGAATACACAGAAGAACTATGCAGAAAAGATCTTAATGACCCAGGTAATCATGATGGTGTGATCACTCACCTAGAGCCAGACATCCTGGAATGCAAAGTCACATGGGCCTGAGGAAGCATCACTGTGAACAAAGCTAGTGGAGCTGATGGGATTCCAGCTGAGCTATTTCAAATTCTAAAGGATGTTGCTGTCAAAGTGCTGCACTCAATATGCCAGCAAATTTGGAAAACTCAGCAGTGGCCACAGGACTGGAAAAGGTCAGTTTTCATTGCAATCCCAAAGAAAGGCAATGCCAAAGAATGTTCAAACTACTGCACAAAGGCACTCATCTCACACACTAGGAAAGGAATGCTCAAAATTCTCCAAGCTAGGCTTCATCAGTACATCAGAAAACTTCCAGATGTCGAAGCTGGATTTATCAAAGGTAGGCGAAACAGAGATCAAATTGCCAGCATCCAATGGATCATAGAAAAAGCAAAAGAGTTCCAGAAAAACACCTACTTCTGCTATATTGACTACATCAGAGCCTTTGACTGTGTGGATCACTACAAACTGTGGAACTTTCTTAAAGAGATGGGAATACCAGACCACCTTACTTGCCTCCTGAGAAATCTTTATGCTTGTCAAGAAGCAACAGTTAAAAGCAGACATAGAACTACAGACTGGTTCCAAATTGGAAAGAATACCACAAGCTGTATATGGTCACCCTGCTCATTTAACTTATATGCAGATTTCTGCATGTGAAACACCAGGTTGATGAAGCACAAGGTGGTATTGAGATTGCCGGGAGAAATGTCAATAACCTCAGATATGAAGATGACACCACTCTTATGGCAGCAAGTGAAGAGGAACTAAAGAGCCTCTTGATGAATGTGAAAGAGGAGAGTGAAAAAGCTGGCTTAAAACTCAACATTCAAAATGCGAACACAGTGGCATTCAGTTCAATCACTTCATAACAAATGGAGAGACAGTGGAAAGAGTGACAGACTTTATTTTCTTGAGCTCCAAAATGACTGCAGATGGTGATTGCAGCTAGGAAATTAAAAGATGGTTGCTCCTTGGAAGAAAAGCTATGACAAAGCAGGACAACATGTGAAAAAGTAGAGACACTATTTTGCTGACAAAGGTCAAATCAAAGCTATGGTTTCTCCAGTAGTCATGGATGGATGTGAGATTCAGATCTAAAAGAAAGCTGATCGCCAAAGAATTGATGATTTTGAACTGTGTTGTTAAAAAAAAAGACTCTTGAGAGTTGCTTGGACTGCAACGAGATCAAACCAGTACATCCTAAAGGAAATAAATCCTGAATATTCATTGAAAGGACTGATACTGAAGCTGAAGCTCCCTTACTTTGGCCACGTGATATGAAGAACTGACTTATTGGTAAAGACCCACATGCTGGAAAATATTGAAGGCAGGAGGGCAAGGTGACGACAGAGGATGAGTAGGCTGGATGGCATCACCGACTCAGTGTACAGGAGTTTGGGTTGGTGATGGACAGGGAAGCCAGGCGTGCTGCAGTCCATGGGGTCACAAAGAGATAGTGCTAGGTCTTCCAAGTTTGCTGACACATTGAATGCCAAAACATGATGGCATAATCCTTTTGGGAACTGCATAGTTCTTTATTAAATTACATTATATACTATTTTTTTACTCACGGTCCTCTAGACTTCCCTCTAGATCACATCACACTCTATGTCTGTGGCTGGCTGATGAATAAACACATAATAATAATTATCTTTTTCATTATTTTTATCTTTTCTTTTCTCCTCTTTTTTTTATCCCTCTCTTATCTAAACTTTCTATAACTTTTCTTTCTTTACTTTCCTTATTCTTAACCTCTAAAGTTTATGCGTAGATAAGAATCAAAAGAAAAAAAAAAAAAGAAAGAAAAGAATAGAATAACTAACTAACTGACAAGAAAATTAAAAGCATGGTAGGCAGCTAGAAAAAAAAAAAACAAAAAGAGATAAAAAAAAAGAGACAAAAAAGAAAAAAAAAAAATATAATGTCTGTATAATGTTATCCTACTTATATAACTTAAATAAAAAATACAACATGAAAAAAGGTAGGCTGGAAAAAAAAAAAGATAAAATAAAAATAAGAGGAATAATAATAATAACATAAAAAAAGGAGATGACAACAACCTTACAGAAAGAAGAGAAAAAGAAAAAAAAACAAATTAAGGAAAAAAAAAAAAGAAAAGAAAAAAAAAAAGTTTAAACATAAACAAACAAAAAGAAAAATAAAACTAGTCCCATCACTACAAGGGAAATAGATGGGAAAAAAGGGGAAAAAGTGACAGAATTTTTTTTTGGGGTTCCCAAAAAAAACGGGAAGGGGGAGTAGAGAAAAAAAAAAAAAACACTTGCTCCTTTGAAAAAAAAATATTAACCAACCTAGATAGAAAATTGAAAAGCAGAGACATTACTTTGCCAACAAAGGTCTGCCTAGTCAAGGCTATGGTTTTTCCAGTGGTCATGTATGGATGTGAGAGTTGGACTGTGAAGAAAGCTGAGTGCCGAAGAATTGATGCTTTTGAACTGTGGTGTTGGAGAAGACTCTTGAGAGTCCCTTGGACTGCAAGGAGATCCAACCAGTCCATTCTGAAGGAGATCAGCCCTGGGTGTTCTTTGAAGGGAATGATGCTAAGGGGGAGGGGGAGGGAAATATTTATTTATAAATATTACAAATTTTAATTTATTTAAAAGAATATAAGAAGGAGAGAGAGGGGAGAGATATATAAATATGAAAATAAATTATAATTATGTTATATATTCTATTCGTCATTAAAAAATATATATTTTTTTTTTAATTTTAAATCAATTAATTACTTTTGGTTTAAGAATGTATAGAAATTGATAGATATGTAGTGTATGTAAATAAAATAACATAATACAAAATACAACAAAAAAATAAAAAATCCATGAAAAGAAAAGAAACCAAACCAAATATTCAGTGCATGGGCCTAGGAAAGAAGAGGGAGGGAGAGAAAACCAGGGGGTCTAAAAAAAAAAAAAAATAAGAAATTAGGGCAACATTTTTAGGAACAGTGTAGGCCACAGAAAACACATCAGTGGATCCTAGTGTGTGGCCTCTCGTTTACTATCTTTCTTTTCCACTTGGCCCTCTGCTCCACAGGGGCACATGCTCACGAGTCTGTTCTGCTCACCCAGTGTCTGGATTTAACAAATGGAAAAATAAAAATAGAAGATGAACTCACCCTCCCAGTATAGCACCAGGTTCAGAAAGAATACACAGGCAAGGAGATGGCATTCTGTCATTCCCTACCTCTTTTTCAATTGCCCACTGGAAATGTTCCCATTTCTCTTTAAGCTCTACTCCCAGTTGACTTCTGCAAGCCTCCTTATCCTGTGTCCTGAAGTCATCACAATGGCCACATGGGTTCTGGCTGGGGCGGGGCCCTCTTTTGACATCAGCAAGGGCTCAGCCTTGGCTAGTCCTCAGTCTCCAAGTGCCTGGGCAGACCAGAGCACCAGGGGCCTTTTCCTCTCGGCTCACCATGTGGTCCCTCAAATGGTTCCTGTGCTTATCCATGGGTGTTACCTATGTCTCCACCTTAATTTTTACTTCTCTGAGAGAGAAAGCTGAAGAACTCCAGGGGAAGGTTCTGTGCAGAGGGCACTTTTTATTTGGCAGAATCTGCCAGAGCATGCCCAAGACTGGCTTGAGATCAAGTTGCTCTGGATTTTCCTCATTGTGCTGATGTACCTGACAGTGAAGTTGGCAGGAGAAAGTGGCTAGAGTAATGTGCAGGATCCTCCTGCCCATCAGGGCACTTCATATGGCTCTCCCAGAAGGAAAAAGGAAAAGTCATCTCCCAACAAAGACTACATGTTCCAAACCTTAATCCTGAACGTGATGGACCTTGTAAAATTTGTGTCCAGTATGCAGAATCTGAAACTCACCACGGCAAATGGGAGTTACCTCAATCCTTCCAATATTGATGCTCCTGTAGATGCACACAACAACATTACAGTATATGAGCTCTGGGGCAACAAAGAATCCAATTGAGTGGATTTGTGTGTCAAAGTAAGTGAAGAATTGTAGAGTGTTGACATACTTTATACAAAATAATAAAACTTCTGAAGCAAGAGAAAAAAAGCCTCTGATATTTTTCATTTGCTCTACAGTTTTACCTTTTCCAGAATGTCATATAATTGACAGCATGCAGTGTATAACCTTTTACAGATGAGCTTATTTTACTTAATAACATTCATTTTGGTTTCATCCATCTCTGTGACTTAATAGCTCATTTCTTTTCATTCTTGAGTAATATTCTGTTATGTTGATATACCGTAGTTTGTTCATCCAGTCATATATTAAAGGGCACTCTAAGTAAGTGAAGTCATTCAGTCATGTCTGACTATTTGCGACCCCATGGACTATAGCCTACCATGCTCCTCCATCTATAGGATTTTCCAGGCAAGAGTACTGGAGTGGGTTGCCATTTCCTTCTCCAGAGGATCTTTCCGACCCAGGGATCAAACCAAGGACTCCCATATTGTAGGCAGACACTTTACCATCTGAGCAATTAGGGAAAGCCAAAGTACACTTTGGTTGCTTCCAATTTCTGTGTGTGTGTGTGTGTGTGTGTGTGTGTGTGTGAGAGAGAGAGAGAGAGAGATAATATAAATTAAGCTGTTATAAAATTCATGTGCATGTTTTTATGTGGGCATTAGCTATCAAATCAATTGGTGAACTCTTTAGGAGCATAACTGTTAGATCATGTGGTGTGACAATGTTTAGCTCTGTAAGAAATTGCTTCCAAAGTGACTCTACCATTTTGCATTCCCACTAACAATGAATGAGAGTTCCTGTTGTTCCTCATCTTTGCCAGTAATTGATTTTGTCAGATTTTTCTATTTGACCATTTTAGTAAGTATGTAGTGGTATCTCACTGTTTAATTTCACCAGTCTACTCTAAAAAGTTATCTTATTTCCATATTTCCATTGCAGCATGTTTATTTATTCAGCTGTTTTATCTTTAATCTGAGGTTTAAATAGATCTTCTGCTCACCAGAATTCTGCTATTGTTTATACCATCACTGATTACTTTGCTTAGTTAGTCTTCTAATTATTTTTTCATAAAGGACTGATAAGTTGAAATCATGTATATTGGAAAATATTTATTTTTAATTGAACAACACTGACAACACTTTCTTTTCCTGAGTATTGCTTTGGCCACTAATGTTTAGTGCCTCCACACAAAAGTTTAAGTTCAGCATGAACTTCTTCCCTCCCCCTTTTTTTGGTTTGTTTTGATTCTCTTATATACTTACTAGATGTTAACCAAATCTGTATTAGTACCAGTTACCATTGCAACTGTACATTTACCCTGAAGTTTTACTACAACCATATATGTATTTTATCAGAATCTTGATTTTATGATGTGTCTTCATGTAGTTTTGAAAAACTATATGTTCATTATTCAAGTTTTTAATAGTCTGTGCCTCTTCTCCATTGAGATTCAAATGAATCCATTTATATAATTGAAGAAAATATATTGAGTGAAGCACTTTCACTGCATCATATTTTAGGATTTTAAATAGCTCAACTGGAATACATCACCTCCACTAGCTTTGTTCATCGTGATGCTTTCTAAGGCCCACTTGACTTCAAATTCCAGGATGTCTGGCTCTAGGTGAGTGATCACACCATCATGGTTATCTGGTTCATGAAGATGTTTTTTGTATAGTTCTCCTGTGTATTCTTGCCATCTCTTCTTCATATCTTCTGTGTCTGTTAGGTCCATGCCATTTCTGTCCTTTATTGAGCCCATCTTTGCATGAAATGCTCCCTTGGTATCTCAGATTTTCTTGAAGAGATCTCTAGTCTTTCCCATTGTATTCTTTTCTTCTATTTCTTTGCATTGATCACTGAGGAAGAAATGAGTATATCTTTCCTTTTCTCCTTTGCCTTTCACGTCTATTCTCTTCACAGCTATTTGTAAATCCTCCTCAGACAACCATTTCACCTTTTTGCATTTCCTTTTCTTAGGGACGGTCTTGATCCTTGCCTCCTGTACAATGTCACAAACTTCCATCCATAGTTATTCAGGCACTCTATCATTCTAATCCCTTGAATCCGTTTCTCACTTTCACTGTATAATCACAATGTATTCAATTAAGAGGATATCTGAATGGTCTAGTGGTTTTCTCTACTTTCTTCAATTTAAGTCTGAATTTGGCAATAAGGAGTTCATGATCTGAGCCACAGTCAGCTCCCAGTCTTGTTTTTGCTGACTGTATAGAGCTTCTCCATCTTTGGCTGCAAAGAATATAATCAATCTGATTTCGGTATTGACCATGTGGTGATGTCCATGTGTAGTGTCTTCTCTTGTGTTGTTGGAAGAGGGTGTTTGCTATAACCAGTGCGTTGTCCTGGCAAAATTCTGTTAGCCTTTGCCCTGCTTCATTCTGTATTCCAAGGCCAAATTTTCCTGTTACTCCGAGAATTTCTTGACTTCCCACTTTTACATTCCAGTCCCCATAATGAAAAACACATCTTTTTTGGGTGCTGGTTCTTCAAGATCATGTAGGTCTTCATAAAGCCTTTCAACTTCAGCTTCTTCAGCATTACTGGTTGGGCCATAGACTTGGATTACTTTGATATTGAACGGTTTGCATTGGAAACAAAGAGATCATTCTGTCATTGTTGAGACTGCATGTAAATACTGCATTGTGGACTCTTTTGTTGACTATGATGGGTACTCTGATTCTTCTAAGGGATTCTTGTCCACAGTAGTAGATCTAATGATCATCTGAGTTTAATTCACCTATTACAGTCCATTTTGGTTTGTTGATTCCTAAAATGTTGATGTTCACTCTTACCATCTTCTCCTGTTTGACCACTTTCAATTTGCCTTGCTTCATAGACCTAACATTCCAGATTCCTTTGCAATATACCTGACAGAGAAGCTCAGAGGGCTCAAACAAACCTTGTGTGCACAAGCAGCCAGAGTTCCCATGGTGACTGGGGCAGAGCTGTGTTTGAGTGTCTCCTGTAGAAGTACGGGTCAGCAGTGGACTGCCACAGGGGCAGGGGCTCTGGGTGAAACAGACTTGGGTATGACTGAGTTCAGCTGACTTGGGTATGGCATAAACTCTCTTGGAGGAGGTCACCTATAGCCCCAACATAAAGCTGCCAGAACTTACACAGGACTGGGGAAATAGACTCTTGGAGGGCACAAACAGAACTTTGTACACACCAGGGCCCAGAAGAAAGAAGCAGTGACCCCACAAGAGACTGACCCAGACTTGTCCTTGAGTGTCCAAGAGTCTCTGGTGGAGGCGTGGGTTGGTGGTGGCCTGCTTCAGGGTTGGGGGCACTGAGTGAAGCAGTGCATGCATGGGACCCTTTGAAGGAGGTCACCATTATCTTTATTACTTCCATCATAGTTTCACCCCAGTTAATAACAGGGAGGGAACACAGCCCCAACTATCAATAGAAAATTGGATTACAGATTTACTGAGCATGGCCCTGCCCATCAGAACAAGACCCAGTTTCTCCCTTGGTCAGTTTCTCCCATCAGGAAGCTTCCATAAGCCTCTTACCCTTCTCCATCAGAGGGCAGACAGACTGAAAACGACAATCACAGAAAACTCACCAATCTGATCACATGGACCACAGCCTTGTCTAACTCAGTGAAACAATGAGCCCTGCCTTGTAGGGCCACCAAGATGGACAGGTCATGGTGGAAAGTTCTGACCAAACATGGTCCACTGGAGAAGGGAATGGCAAACAACTTCAGTATTCTTGCTTTGAGATCCCCATGGACAGTATGAACAGTATTTCATACTAAAACATTAAATTGTTCAAAGAATGATGGGGAGATGTCAAAAGGACAGAGGCCAGCTTAAGGAGGTTCCCACTGGCCAAGGTTGGAACAATACGAACTTCAAAATAAATAATGATAGAGACAGGTCATAATTCATTTAGTAAAATAAGAGACTATTAATTAAATAGATATAAATAAATTAATAAATCTAAAGTTTCAATTCAATTCAGATGCTCAGTCGTGTCCATCTCTTTGTGACCCCATGAACCGCAGTACACCAGGCCTCCCTGTCCATCACCAATTCCAAGAGTCCACCCAAACCCACGTCCATTGAGTCGGTGATGCCATCCAATCATCTCATCCTCTGTCATCCCCTTCTCCTCCTGCCCTCAATCTTTCTTAGCATCAGGGTCTTTGCAAATGAGTCAGCTCTTCACATGAAGTGGCCAAAGTATTGGAGTTTCAGCTTCAACATCAGTCCTTCCAATGAACACCCAGGACTGATCTACTTTAGGATGGACTGACTAGATCTCCGTGCAGTCCAAGGACTCTCAAGAGTCTTCTCCAACACCACAGTTCAAAAGCATCAATTCTTCAGCACTGAGCTTTCTCTATAGTCCAACACTCACATCCATACATGACCACTGGAAAAACCATAGCCTTGACTAGACGGACTTTTGTTGGCAAAGTAACATCTCTGCTTTTGAATATGCTATCTAGGTTGGTCATAACTTTCCTTCCAAGAAGTAAACGTCTTTTAAATTCATGGCTGCAATCACCATCTGCAGTGACTTTGGAGCCCAGAAAAATAAAGTCAGCCACTGTTCCACTGTTTCCCCATCTATTGAAAAATAAAATATTTCTGTACTTTACAATGCAAAAAAAAAAAAAAAAAAAAGGTTTTAATTACAAGATAAGGGAGAGTAACTTGACAGTGGAGAAGCTTGACAGCAACCACTTTAATCAAGTGATACCAATGAATATTATCAATATTGGGACACCTTAAAGTCATGAACCACCTGATAGAATGAGATGATATGAACACAGCATCATTTCTGTCATTTTCCTGCCAAAGATGCAAAACTGAAGTTCATCATGAGCTAATACTGGATGAACCAAAATTCAGGAGCACTCTGCAAAATAATTGGCCTCTATTTTTTGCATCTGAGTAATCAGATCAGATCAGATCAGTCGCTCAGTCGTGTCCGACTCTTTGCGACCCCATGAACCGAAGCACACCAGGTCTCCCTGTCCATCACCAACTCCCGGAGGTCACTCAGACTCACATTCATTGAGTCAGTGATGCCATCCAGCCATCTCATCCTCTGTCGTCCCCTTCTCCTCCTGCCCCAAATCCCTCCCAGCATCAGGGTCTTCTCCAATGAGTCAACTCTTCGCATGAGGTGGCCAAAATACTGGAGTTTCAGCTTTAGCATCATTCCTTCCAAAGATATCCCAGGGCTGATCTCCTTCAGAATGGACTGGTTGGATCTCCTTGCAGTCCAAGGGACTCTCAAGAGTCTTCTCCAACACCACAGTTCAAAAGCATCAATTCTTTGGCGATCAGCCTTCTTCACAGTCCAGCTCTCACATCCATACATGACTGCCTCATAAAATGAGCTGGGAAATGTTCCTTTCCAATTCTATAAATACATTTACAATCCATGTGTGGTGAATTGGCATGACTTTTGGTTTACATATTCAGTAGAATTCACCAGAGCGGCTATTTAGGTCTAGATAGGGTGTGGGGGGTGAGGGAGGAAGTTTTGTGAAGTAGGTTGGGCAAGAAGTTTAAAAATGATTAATTCTATCTCTTTGCTCCAGACTTTCATTTTCCTCTTGAGTCATTTTCAGTCATTTGTGTATTTCTAGAAAACTGTCCATTTCATTTAAATTTTCTATTTAGTGCCATTATATTCCTTTGCAACTATATTTATTTCTCTAAATTTGATAGTAATTTTTCCTTTTTTATTCCTAATTTTAGTAATTTGATTCTTCTTCCTCCCTTGAACAATATGGCTAAAGTTGTGTTAATATTTTTACCTTTTAAATAACAAAATTTTCACTTGTTGAGTACCTCTGTGGTTCTTCTATTCTCTCTTGCATTTATTTTGCTCTAATATTTATTGTTTACTATGGCTGCCTATTTGAGTTTGGCTCACTACATCCCCTAACTTAGGTGCGGTTTGGTTTTGCTTTCATTCTTCCCAAAGTAAAGTTGATCCTTGAACAACTGGAGTATTAACTGTGCAGGTCCACTTATACAAAGATTATTTTTCAGTGGTAAATACTACAGCACTACACCATCTGCAGCTGGTTGAATCTGCAGAGGTGAAATCGTGAGTGTGGAAGAACCACATAGATGGTGGGCCAACTATAAGTTATACACAAATTTTCTACTGCAGAAAAGGTTGGTGCCCTAAGTCCCGCATTGTTCAAGGGTCAAGTATATTTTCTACTTGTGATTCTTTCTTTGACCCATTGATTATTTAGGAGTATGCTGCTTAACAGCCACATATTAATCTGTTTCTCAAAATGCTTTGTTTTGTAATTTCATTATATTCAGAGGATGTACTTGATGTGGTTTGAGCCCTTCAAAATTTATTTAGATTTGTCTTGTGTCCTAGCATATAGGGGATCCTGGAGAATGGTCCTTGCACTCTTAAGAAGAATGCATATCCTGTATTGGATAAATTGCTCTATACATGTCTGTTAGGTTAAAATGGTTTATATTATAATTCAAGTTCTCTACTTCATAGTTAATCTTCTGCCTAGACTTTCTATCCCTTACTGAAAGTGGATCAGTAAAGTCTAGCAATTATTTTTGAATTGTCTATTTCTCTCTTCATTTCTATCAGTTTTTTTTTTCCCTCCATGCATTTTTCAATTGTCTTGTTGGGTATCTTTCTAATAGACTCCCCTGTTTATCATTATAAATATCCTTCTTTATCCCTAGTAACAGTTTTTAATAAAAATCCTTTTTGGTTGACATTAGTACAGTAAAGCCAATTATCTCTTTGGTTGATGTTGGCCTGATATATAGTTTTCAGTCATTTCACTTAAAATCTATATCTTTGACTCTAAATTATCTCTCCCATAGATATCCTATAGCTGGATCTTTGATTTTTATCAAGTCTAAAAATGTTTGCTTTTTGATTAGATTGTTCAATTCATCTATTGTATCATTATTTATATGACCAAATTTATGCCTGCCATTTTATTTTTGCTTTTTCAAAACTTCTAATTTTTGTCCTTTTTATCTTTATTGCCTTTCATTTATAAATGAATGTTCTCAGTGTAATATTTGGTTTGCTCTAATGCTATATTTTAAATTTTATTTTCTTAGTAACTAGAATAGGACTTTCCATATCTATATTAACTTATTAGCTTTCTTCATCTTTACACTCACTCTAATGGCAGTGAGAATAATCATCAACATCCTGGGTAACAGTGAGCTAAACTGGACAGGAATGGGTGAATTTAATTCAGATGATCATTATATTGAACACGGTAGCAAGAATCCCATAGAAGAAAGGAAATAGCCCTCATAATCAACAAAAGATTCCCAATAAGAACTACTTGGGTGCAGCCTCCAAAATGATGGAGAGATCTTGGGCCGTTTCCAAGGCAAGCTATTCAACAACACAGTAATTCAAGTCCATGCCCCTACCACAGATGCTGAAGAACCCAAAGCTGATCAGTCCTATAAAGGCATAGAAAACCTCCTAGAATTAACATAAAAAAATAGATGTTCTATTCATCAGTAGGGATTGGTATGCCAAAGTAGGAAGTCAAAAGACACCTGGAGTAACAGGCAAGTTCGGCATTGGAGAAGAAAAGGAAGCAGGGCAAAGGCTAACTAAATTCTGCCAAGACAGTGCACTCGTCATAGCACATACCCCTTCTGAACAGCACAAGAGATGACTTTACACATGGACATTACCAACTGTTCAACATCAAAGTCAAATTGGTATCCAAATTGTAGCCAAAGATGGAGAAGCTGTATGCAGTCAGGAAAAACAAGACCTGGAACTGACTGTGTATCTGGTCATCAGCTTCTCATAGCAAAATTCAGGCTTAAACTAACGAAAGCTGGGAAAACCACTAGTATGAATATGCAGTGGAGGTAACAAATAGTTTCAAGGGATTAGATCTAGTTAACAGTGTGCCTGAAGAACTATAGACGGAGGTTCATAACACTGTACAGGAGGCAGCAAAAAAAGCTGTCCCAAAGAAAAAGAAAAGCAAGAAGGCAAAGGGGTTATCTCAGGAGGCTTTCAAAGACCTGAAGAGAGAAGAGAAGCAAAAGCCAATGGAGAGAGGGAAACGTACATCCAACTAAACGCAGAGTTCCAAAGAAGATCAAAGAGACACAAAAAGGCCTTTCTTGATGAACAGTGTACAAAACAAGAAGAAAATAACAGAAAGAGAAAGAATAGAGATCTCTTCATGAAAATAAAGAATACAAATCTCTTCATGAAAATTGAAAATGTCAAGGAAACATTTTAGGAAATGACGGGCACAGTAATGGACAGCAATGACAGAGACCTAGTAAATGCTGAAGAGATCAAGAGTAGATGGAAAGAATACATGGAAGAACTGTACAAAAAAAGATCCTAATTAACTGGATTTTTTGATGGTGTGTTCAGTCACCCAGAGACAGACATTCTGGAGTGTGAGGTCAAGAGGGCCTTAGAAAGCACTGCTGTTAATAAAGCTAGAAGATGGGAGACGGTCCTAAGATGGCAGAGGAATAGGACAGGGAGACCATTTTCTCCCCCAACAAATTCATTGAAAGAACATTTGAACGCTGAGCAAATTCCACAAAACAACTTCTGAACGCTGTCAGGGGACACCAGGCACCCAGGAAGGCACCCACTGTCTTCAAAAGGAGATAGGACAAAATATAAAAAACAAAAAGAAAGACAAAAGAGTTAGGGATGGACCCTCATCCTGGGAGGGAGTCGTAATAGAGGAAAAGTTTCCAAACACCAGGAAACACTCTCACCATCGGGTCTGTGGGGAGTTTTGGAATCTCAGAGGGCAACATAACTGGGAGGAAAACTAACTAACTAAATAAATAAAACCCACAGAATACGTGCCTAACAGTAACTCCCAGCGGAGAAGTAGCCCAGACGCTCGCGTCCGCCACCAGCAAGCGGGGGTTCAACAGGGAGGCGTGGGCTGCATTGCTTAGGGTAAGGACCAGGCCTGAATGCACACAAGACAATCTAAGGGAGCTAACATGAGATAGCAACCCAAACTGTGGGATAGCCAGAGAGAGGAAAAAAAAAAAAAGAGAGAGAGAGAAGCCAGAACTTACCCATGAAAAGCCCTAACCTAAGGCACTGCTGGCCCGCTTACAGAACAAAGGACTGAGTGAATACCAGAGGAGAGCTAGCAGGCTGTGGACTGGCTCATTCCTCGCCAGAGGCAGGGGGCAGGCAGGTGCCAGCCAGAGCCAGAAAGGGGCAAACTCGGTCCCAGAGATGGCATCCCCTACCAAACTGCGAACAGGCTTCCAGTTTCTAACCAAGACTTCCTGGGATTCTGGAAGGTTGATATCAGCCTGGAGGGTTGCAGCCAGAGATCAGCTTCCCAGAAGAGACACATGGCACACTGGAGATGGGCACGCCTGCTGCAACCCAGAAAACTGAGTGGCTGGGACCAGGGAGATGATAAGACGCACTCACCACCTGGAGAGAGTGAGCTCGCCAAGCACCTGGTTGCCTGAGCTGCTCAGACCTGGGAAGGGCACAAAACACAGGCCGAACTGAGTCTGCACCTTTGTGGAGAACCTGAACTGGAACAGCTTAGACCTGGGAAGTGCACGCAACCCAGGGCCTATTCCCTGCAGAGCAACCTGGAACCTGAGCAGTGTAGACTGGGAAAGCACACACGCCGTGAGCAGGGGCAAACCCAGTGTGGCCAAGACACTGCAAGCACTCCCTACACATACCAGTGATATTTGTTTGCAGTGTTCCTCCCTTCTCACAGCATGACTGAGCAAATGAGCCTAAACAAGAGACAACCTTCGCTCCCTTGTGTCAGGGCGAAAATTAGACACTGAAGAGACCTACAAACAGAAACCAAATAAACAAAGGGAACCGCTTTGGAAGTGACAGGTGCAACAGATTAAAATCCCTGTAGTTAACATCGACTACATTGGAAGGGGTCTATAGATCTTGAGAAGTATAAACTGGAGCAAGGAACTATCTGAAACTGAACTGACCCCAAACTGCCTGCAACAGCTCCAGGGAAATTCCTAGATATATTTTTACTATTATCATTTTTTTTAAATTAATTTTTTTCTTTTTTTCTTTAAGTCCTCTAGTATTCCTTTAATTTTCATTTTTATAACTACTATTACCTTTCAAAAAAAGACTCTATTTTTAAAGAAAACTTCATATATGTTTCTTATACTTTTTGTGATTTTGTTTATTTGTTTTTTAATATTGTATTTTTGAGAGTCTAACCTCTACTCTAGATTTTTAATCTTTGCTTTTTGGTATTTGTTATCAATTTTGTACATTTGCTGCTGCTGCTAAGTCTATTCAGTTGTGTCCAACTTTGTGTGACACCATAGACGGCAGCCCACCAGGCTCCCCCATCCCTGGGATTCTCCAGGCAAGAACACTGGAGTGGGTTGCCATGTCCTTCTCCAATTTGTACACTTAAAAATCCAATATTCCATACCCATTTTTACATACAATGTGATTACTGGCTTGATTATTCTCTCCCCCTTTTGATTCTCCTTTTTCTCCCCCAGGTCAACTCTATCTCCTCCCTCCCCCTTATCTTCTCTACCCAACACTGTGAATCTCTGTGTGTGCTCCAGGCTGTGGAGAACACCTAGGAAACAGAGTAATGCCTAGATCTATCTCTCTCCTTTTGATTCCCACTTTTTTCCTCCTGGTCACCTCTATCTCCTTCCTCCCTCTATATAAAGAGTCAATATATAATGATTAATGCAATAAATGAGATCAAAAGCACTCTGGATGTAACCAATGGTAGAATAATGGAGGCAGAAGATAGAATAAGTGAGGTAAAAGATACAATGGTGGAAATAAATGAAGGAGAGAGGAAAAAAAGAATTAAAAGAAATGAGAACAACTGCAGGGACCTCTGGGACAATGTGAAAAAGACAACACAGAAATACAAAGGATCATAAGAGACTACTATCAGAAACTATATGTCAATAAAATGGACAACTTGGAAGAAATGGACAAATTCTTAGAAAGTATAACTTTCCAAAACTGAACCAGGAAGAAATAGAAAATCTTAACAGACCCATCACAAGCATGGAAATCGAAACTGTAATCAGAAATCTTCCAGCAAACAAAAGCCCAGGACCATACCGCTTCACAGCTGAATTCTAGCAAAATTTAGAGAAGAGCTAACACCTGTCTTACTCAAACTCTTCCAGAAAATTGCAGAGGAAGGTAAACTTCCAAATTCATTCTATGAGGCCACAATCACCTGAGTACCAAAACCAGACAAAGATGCCACAAAAAAAGAAAACTACAGGCCAATATCACTGATGAACATAGATGCAAAAATCCTTAACAAAATTCTAGAAAATAGAATCCAACAATATATTGAAAAGATCACACGTCATAAGTGGGCTTTATCCCAGGGATGCAAGGATTCTTGCTGCTGCTGCTGCTAAGTCGCTTCAGTCGTGTCCAACTCTGTGTGACCCCATAGATGGCAGCCCACCAGGCTCCCCCATCCCTGGGACTCTCCAAGCAAGAACACTGGAGTGGGTTGCCATTTCCTTCTCCAATGCATGAAAGTGAAGTCACTCAGTTGTATCCAACTCCTAGCGACCCCATGGACAGCAGCCTACCAGGCTCCCCTGTCCATGGGATTTGCCAGGCAAGAGTACTGAAGTGGGTTGCCATTGCCTTCTCCCAAGGACTCTTAAATATCTGCAAATCAATCAATGTAATACAACACATTAACAAATTGAAATATAAAAACCATATGATTATCTCAATAGATGCGGAGAAAGCCTTTGACAAAATTCAACATCCATTTATGATAAAAACCCTCCAGAAAGCAGGAATAGAAGGAACATACCTCAACCTAATAACAGCTATATATGACAAACCCACAGCAAACATTATCCTCAATGGTGAAAAATTGAAAGCATTTCCCCTAAAGTAAGAAACAAGACAAGGGTGCCCACTCTCACTACTACTATTCAACATAGTTTTGGAAGTTTTACCCGCAGCAATCAGAGCAGAAAAAGAAATAAAAGGAATCCAGATTGTAAAAGAAGAAGTAAAACTCTCAATGTTTGCAGATGACATGATCCTATACATAGAAAACCCTAAAGACTTCACCAGAAAATTACTAGAGCTAAACAATGAGTATAGTAAAGCTGCAGGATATAAAATCAACACACAGAAATCCCTTGCATTCCTATACACTAGCAATGAGAAAACAGAAAGAGAAATTAAGAAAACAATTCCATTCACCATTGCAACGAAAAGAATAAAATACTTAGGAATATATCTACCTAAAGAAACAAAAGACCTATATATAGAAAACTATAAGACACTGGTGAAAGAAATCAAAGAGGACACAAATAGATGGAGAAATACACCATGTTCGTGGATTGGAAGAATCAATATAGTGAAAATGAGTATACTACCCAAAGCAATCTATAGATTCAATGCAATCCCTATCAAGCTACCAATGTCATTTTTCAGAGAACTAGAACAAATAATTTCACAATTCGTATGGAAATACAACAAACCTTGAATAGCCAAAGCAATCTTGAGAAAGAAGGGTAGAATTGGAGGAAGCAACCTGCCTGACTTCAGGTTATACTACAAAGCTACACTCATCAAGACAGGATGGTATGGCACAAAAACAGAAATATAGATCAATGGAACAAAATAGAAAGTCCAGAGATAAATCCATGCACCTACGGACACCTTATCTTTGACAAAGTAGGCAAGAATATACAATGGAGAAAAGACAATCTCTTTAACAAGTGGTGCTAGGAATACTGGTCAACCACTGTAAAAAAAAAAAAAAAAATGAAATTAGAACACTTTCTAACACCATACACAAAAATAAACTCAAAATGGATTAAAGATCTAAACGTAAGACCAGAAACTATAAAACTCCTAGAGGAAAACATAGACGAAACACTCTCTGACATAAATTGCAGCAGGATGCTCTATGACTCACCTCCAAGAGTAATAGAAATGAAAGCAAAGATAAACAAATGGGACCTAATTAAATGTAAAAGCTTTTGCACAACGAAGGAAACTATAAGCAAGGTGAAAAGACAGCCTTCAGAATGGGAGAAAATAATAGCAAATGATGCAAATGACAAAGAATTAATCTCAAATATATACAAGGAGCTCCTTCAGCTCAACTCCAGAAAAATAAATGACCCAATCAAAAAATGGGCCAAAGAACTAAACAGACATTTCTCCAAAGAAGACATACAGATGGCTAACAAACACATGCAAAGATGCTCAACATCACTCATTCTCAGAGAAATGCAAATCAAAACCACAATGAGATACCATCTCATGTCGGTCAGAATGGGTGTTATCCAAAAATCTACAAGCAATAAATGCTGGAGAGGGTGTGGAAAAAGGAACCATCTTACATTGTTGGTGGGAATGCAAACTAGTACAGCCACTATGGAGAACAGTGTGGAGATTCCTTAACAAACTGGAAATAGGACTGCCATATGACCCAGCAATCTCACTGCTGGGGATACACACCGAGGAAACCAGAATTGAAAGAGACACATGAACACAGTGTTCATTGCAGCACTGTTAACAATAGCCAGGACATGGCAGCAACCTAGATGTCCATCAGCAAACGAATGGATAAGAAAGCTGTGGTACATATACACAATGGAATATTACTCAGCCATTAAAGAGAATACAATTGAATCAGTTCTAATTAGGTGTTTGAAACTGGAGCTTATGATACAGAGTGAAGTAGCAGAAAGAAAACACCAACACAGTATACTAACACATATATATGGAATTTAAAAAGATGGTAACGATGACCTTATATGCGAGACAGCAAAAGAGACACAGATGTATAGAACAGTCTTTTGGACTGTGTGGGAGAAGGCGAGGGTAGGATGATCTGAGAGAATAGCACTGAAGAAAGCATCACTACGAACAAAGCTAGTGGAGGTGATAGAATTCCAGTTGAGCTATTCCAAATCATGAAAGATGATACTGTTCAAGTGCTGCACTCAATATGCCAACAAATTTGGAAAACTCAGCAGTGGCCACAAGATTGGAAAAGGTCCGTTTTCATTCCAATCCCAAAGAAAGGCAATTCCAAAGAATGCTCAAACTATTGCACAATTGCACTCATCTCACACGCTAGTTAAATAATGCTCAAAATTCTCCAAGCCAGGCTTCAGCAATATGTGAACCGTGAACTTCCTGATGTTCAAGCTGGTTTTAGAAAAGGCAGAGGAACCAGAGATCAAATTGCCAACATCCTCTGGATTATGGAAAAAGCAAGAGAGTTCCAGAAAAACATCTATTTCTGCTTTATTGACTATGCCAAAGCCTTTGACTGTGCGGAACACAATAAACTGTGGAAAATTCTGAAAGAGATGGGAATACCAGACCACTTGATCTGCCTCTTGAGAAATTTGTATGCAGGTCAGGAAGCAACAGTTACAACTGGACATGGAACAACAGACTGGTTCCAAATAGGAAAAGGAGTACGTCAAGGCTGTATATTTTCACTCAATTTATTTAACTTCTATGCAGAGTACATCATGAAAATCCTGGACTGGAAGAAACACAGGCTAGAATCAAGATTGCTGGGAGAAATATCAATAACATCAGATATGCAGATGACACCACCCTTATGGCAGAAAGTGAAGAGGAGCTAAAAAGCATATAGATGAGGGTGAAAGTGGAGAGTGAAAAAGTTGGCTTAAAGCTCAACATTCAGAAAACAAAGATCATGGCATCTGGTCCCATCATTTCATGGGAAATAGATGGGGAAACAGTGGAAACTGTGTCAGACTTTATTTTTCTGGGCTCCAAAATCACTGCACATGGTGACTGCAGCCATGAAATTAAAAGCCACTTCCTCCTTGAAAAGAAAGTTATGACCAAACTAGATAGCATATTGAAAAGCAGAGACATTACTTTACCAACAAAAGTTCGTCTAGTCAAGGCTATGGTTTTTCCAGTGGTCATGTATGGATGTTAGAGCTGGACTGTGAAGAAGTCTGAGCACCGAAGAATTGATGCTTTTGAACTGTGGTGTTGGAGAAGACTTCTGAGAGTCCCTTGGACTGCAAGGAGATCCAACCAGTCCATTCTGAAGGAGATCAGCCCTGGGATTTCTTTGGAAGGAATGATGCTAAAGCTGAAACTCCAGTACTTTGGCCACCTCACGCGAAAAGTTGACTCATTGGAAAAGACTCTGATGCTGGGAGGGATTGGGGGCAGGAGGAGAAGGGGACAACAGAGGATGAGATGGTTGGATGGCATCACTGACTCGATGCACATGAGTCTCAGTGAACTCCGGGTGTTGGTGATGGACATGGAGGCCTGGCGTGCTGTGATTCAGGGGGTCACAAAGAGTCGGACATGACTGAGCGACTGATCTGATCTGATCTGATGTATATGATCATATGTGAAACAGATCACCAGTCCACGTTTGATGTATGAGACAGGGTGCTCAGGGCTGGTGGACTGGGATGACCCAGAAGGAAGGGATGGGGAGGGAGCTGGGAGGGGGTTCAGAATGAAGAACACATGTAAACCCATGGCTGATTCATGTCAATGTATGGCAAAACCACTACAATATTGTAAAGTAATCAGCCTCCAATTAAAATAAATTAAAAAAGAATGACATTAGCAACTGCATGTAAAAGAATGAAAATAGAACACTTTCTAACACCATACACAAAATATAAACTCTAAATGGATTAAAGATCTAAATGTAAAACCAGAAACTATAGAAATCTTAGAGGAAAACATAGGCAGAACACCCTCTGACATAAATTACAAAAGAATCTCTATGACTCACCTCCCAGAGTAATGGAAATAAAATCAAAAATAAACAAATGGGACCTTAAAAATTAAAAAGTTTTTGCACAACAAAGGAAACTCTAAACAAGGTGAAAAGGCAGCTTTCAGAATCAGAGAAAATAATAGCAAATGAAACAACTGACAAAGAATTATTTTTCAAAATATACAAGCAGCTCATGAAGCTCAATACCAGAAAAATGAACCCAATCAAAAAGTGGGCCAAAGAACTAAACAGACATTTTTCCAAAGAAGACATACAGATGGCTAATAAACACATGAAAAGGTGCTCAACATCACTCATTATTAGAAATGCAAATCAAAACCACAGAGGTAAAATCTCATGCCAGTCAGAATGGCCACCATCAAAAAGTCTACAAACAATAAATACTGGAGAGGGTTGGAGAAAAGGGAACCCTCTTACACTGTTGGTGGGAATGCAAACTGGTACAGCCACGATGGAGAACAGGGTGGAGATTCCTTAAGAAACTTGAAATAGAACTGCCATATGACCTAGCAATCCCACTGCTGGGCATACACACTGAGGAAACCAGAATTGAAAGAGACACATGTACCCCAATGTTCATCAGAGCACTGTTTACAATAGCTAGGACATGGAAGCAACCTAGATGTCCACTGGCAGATGCATGGATAAGGAAGTTGTGGTACATATACACACTGAAATATTATTCAGCTATAAAAAAAAAAAGAACACATTTGAGTCAGTTCTAATGAGCTGGCTAAAACTGAAGCCTATTATACAGAGTGAAGTAAGTCAGAAAGAAAAACACCAATACAGTATATTAATACATATATATGGAATTTAGAAAGATGGTAACAACAATCCTATATGCAAGGCAAAAAAAGAGACACAGATGTAAAGAACAGACTTTTGGGCTATGTGGGAAAAGGCGAGGGTGGAAAGATTTGAGACAATAGCATTGAAACATGTACATTACCATATGTAAAATAGATGATCAGTGTAAGTTTGATGCAGGAAGCAGGGCACTCAAAGCCAGTGCTCTGGAACAAGCCAGAGGCATAGGATGGGGAGGGAGGTGGGAGGAGGTTCAGTATGGGGAGACATGTGTACCAATGGCTGATTCATGTCTATGTATGGCAAAAACCACCACAGTATTGTAAAGTAATAATCCTCCCATTAAAATAAATAAATTAATTTTTTTAAATGTAGCAACTTTTCATTAATTTACTCATAAATTAGGTGAAGATATTGAAACCTGGAGAAGTAAAAGGATTTGTTCAAAATCTGAGGTCAGAGGTTGATGAGGTCATAAGGGGTTTATGATGCTGACCACCCTCTCTCTTCTCCCCTCATCTCTACTTGCTCCAACTGCTGATTCAAAGAACATAAATATCATAGAAAGCTAGGATACAGCACACAAAGTCAGTGTCTGCTGAACTCTTATCCATTCACACACATCAACAGGAGAGTGTGCCAATGATATGGTCCATAAGAGGTGATTGGCCAGTACAACTACTAGAAAACAGTCCCTTGTGACTCCCCCATCAAACTAGTATAAATTGCTAAATCACCTGTGTATGTTACTACTAAAATCACAAACAGGACATCATAAATAATAACCTATTACTCTTTCAATATTACTGTGCGTGCCTTAAGCTATAAACTGGAAGAATAAGATAGAACAGGCATTTGACAGCTCTAGTTTTCTTCCTGTAAAGAAACGACAAACGTGTTTCTGCTGGATTCTTCCCAATAGAGATTTCAACAAATAAACAGAGCTTCTTAACTAGGAGGCCCTATAGCAAAGTTCGTTTCACATGGGAGGTTACACATAGTCTTCAGGGATTCCAGTATAGAAAGAAAAAAGTTCCTTCCTTCAGAAACTGAGAGGACAAACATGATCACCTCAAATTCTTTCCTAGCTCTGGGGTTTGTGAAAATATCAGGATATTTTGATAATTTTATTTTATTTTTTTCCTTATTTTATTTTAAATTTATTATTATTACTTTACAATATTGTATTGGTTTTGCCATACATCAACATGCATCCGCCACAGGTGAAGTAAGCCAGAAAGAAAAACACAAATACAGTATCCTAACGCATATATATGGAATTTAGAAAGATGGTAACAATAACCCTATTTTCGAGACAGCAAAAGAGACACTGATGTATAGAACAGATATTTTGATAATTTTAAAAGGTCTCAGGTTTCTGAAATAACCCTCCTTTTGCACAGTCTTAGCATTAAGAACCCACCTCCTTGGAATCAGTATAAAATTGATTAAAATCTTCAGAAACTCATCTTTGTAAAATGCAAAGGAGTAAAACACAAAGTAAACCTAGGAGTTCTATTTCATACCTATCAGATGTGTCAAATCAGCTCCAGTAAAATACTGGCATTTTCTGGACTTTGAGTTTAAACTGAGTTCAGTGCTGTTGGAACATACAAATAGGCTGATATTTGAATCCCACAGGCAGAACTCCTCTGACCATTACGATGAACAACTATAGCGACTGAACACACCTGAACACACTACAAACAAGGCAATAACTTGAGGAAATTCAGTGAGAGACCTGCCTTAAGAGAGGAGCCTGCTGTACAGAAGGGGGAAACAAAGCACAACTGAGGCCTGTATTACATACCTATCAGAAGTGTGAAGTCAGTGTCTGCTCTTCATCTGTGTTTACACTCTGGGTCCACACCAAGTCAATGGATGAGCTATTGATCACACCCTTTGATTCTCTTAACTGCACCTGAAAAGAAAGAAATTATGGTCGAATACCTTTGCCACAGATGCAAATTAATTTCCCTCAGTAGAATTTCAGCAAGAAAAACATAAAACAAAACAAAACAAAAACACACCAGTCTTCTAGTTTCAAAAAAAAAAAAAAAATCCAGCCAGCCACTACCTACCCTGAGAAGAAATAAGCCTAAATGGACAGATGGTCTGGACTTTATATTGCAAAGACATTGTGTTGTAACCCACTGTGACCATTTAGTAACTTCATAGAGTAGTTTGTTGGGATTGAGGTTTATGGTGAAACATAGTGATGAGCCTTCTGCTTACTTAAATAATGGCCCTGAGGTTCCTGAAATAAATAACCTATTAGCTTTGCATCCACAGATACACAAACATTCTCACACTTACAACTTATTGATTCCCATGAGGGATGAGTGTTCTGGAGACACTCAAGGGACAAATGACAGTTTAGGGTTTGCTCAGTACTCTCAGTCACGTAACTAGAAACAAGTTACAAAACAAGATGGAGCCACTTAAGTAAGATGCTCTGTAGGGACCAATCTCTATACCTATTCCAAAAGGATCTATATTACAGGAGCACGCTCTTTGTACACATGGCAAGAACCTGGATTTATTAAAAGTGGCAATGGTCTTCAATCAAACCCTAATATGTGAATCATCAAGGTAATTCAGGCCCTAACCCTGACCAATAACAAACTGACAGAATACATCATAGCTCCTCTTGCTTCAAAACTGGAGGGTAAATGACTATTTGTATTCATAACTATCTAAATGATCTAACAGCATAACTTCATAAGCAGCACACAGGATATGATCCTCAGAGGATGATGCCCCAGATTTCCACAGGGACATCCCCACACTACCTGGTCACATTCTCAGGCCTTTATGTGTCCTTCTCAGGGAGGCCCTGGCCAAACAACTTGCTTGCAAGTGCAGGCCCCTCCCCTCCCCCTCCCCTTGCCCAACTCCCCTGCTCTGCTTTTCTGTGGTGACATTAGGCATCATTATCTATCAGGGTATACCTGAATTTCATTGGGCTTACTTTTCAGTCTCCCCCACTAGAACATGAGCCCCATGTGAGCAGGGATTTATGTCTCTTTCATGTCTGTATTTCCAGCATGAGGAAGATTAGCTGGCCCATAGTAGGTGCTCAGCAAATGATGAAGGTTACCTTTGGCCACCAGCCCCAGTTCATGCCATTCTCAGAGCTGACCCTGTTAAATGTACAGTATGTATCCTCCAGAACTTCTTCTCCATATTTCCATTCTCACCCAGGGATCATTAGAAATAGATACCCTATACTATAATTAAGCAGTTGAATAATTCTACACTATTTAAATATCACCTATTTCCAGTCCTAACTGGAGATACAACCAACTACATCTTTGTAATGCAACCAGAATCAACTCTTTCAGGTTGGTATTTTCACCCATATTACTCAATAGCATACTCAGAATGCTATGACTTATCAGTTTTGATTGCATAGTTGCTTTTGGACAGTTTTAGATCTTTATTATGAATCATTTCAAACAAAGCCTATACAACAATATAACAAGAATTCTATGTCAGTTAAGCAGTTTTAACAATCAACATGTCTTCAAGGTTTTTTTCTAACATATTCCAAAGCATATTCCTGGTATTTTACTATACCATGTGTATACCTAAAGAAGTTATTTCCTCCACATACTCTACTGTAGCATAAACTATAACAAATAGGACTTTAAAATATATAGCCAAAATACTATTACCACATCTAAGAAAAATTACAATTATTCCCTAGTGCCACAGGAAGCCATCCATGTCCAATATCCCTATTTGATCTACATATCTCTCTTAAATTAGATTTGTTCTTATTAGGATCTGAACAGGAAACTTACATAGCACTAATTGAAATAGGACTTAGTCCTCTTTTCACCTATAACAGCCCCTGCTCTTCATTTTTTTTTTTTTTTTTTTGCTATTCTTTTGATGAAAAGATTGGATTATTTGTCCCATAGAATTACTCACATTCTGTATTTATCTATATGTATCCTTTCCTAAACAGGTCCATTAGAAACAGAACATTCCCTAGTGAGATCTATGAACTTGGCTAGATGCAGGCTCAGTTATTTTAGCAAGAACATTTTAGATGTGATGCTTCGTACCCCTATTGTATCATATCTGAACACCCACATTGTAATGCACACTTTAATGTAAAGGCTGATTAGTGAGTTGTAGTATTCTAACCATAATTCACCCACATTATAAAATTTTCCATCGACCTTTTACTGAAATTTTATTAAATGTATGTGCTGGCTTACTATTTAAATTTTTGATATGCTCTTCACATACCATATAATGCACAACATTATAATGTACTGGTTACTGATTTTTAGTATATTCAGAAAATTGTGGATCCATGACCTCAATAAATTTTAGGACATTTTTAGCACCCCCAAAGAAAGTCTATCAGATCAGATCAGATCAGATCAGTCGCTCAGTCGTGTCCGACTCTTTGCGACCCCATGAACCGCAGCACGCCAGGCCTCCCTGTCCATCACCAGCTCCCGGAGGTCACTCAGACTCGCATCCATCGAGTCAGTGATGCCATCCAGCCATCTCATCCTCTGTCGTCCCCTTCTCCTCCTGCCCTCAATCCCTCCCAGCATCAGAGTCTTCTCCAATGAGTCAACTCTTCGCATGAGGTGGCCAAAATACTGGAGTTTCAGCTTTAGCATCATTCCTTCTAAAGAAATTCCAGGATTGATCTCCTTCAGAATGGACTGGTTGGATCTTCTTGCAGTCCAAGGGACTCTCAAGAGTCTTCTCCAACACCACAGTTCAAAAGCATCAATTCTTCGGCGCTCAGCCTTCCTCACAGTCCAGCTCTCACATCCATACATGACCACAGGAAAGACCATAGCCTTGACTAGGCGAACCTTTGTTGGTAAAGTAATGTCTCTGCTTTTGAATATGCTATCTAGGTTAGTCATAACTTTCCTTCCAAGGAGTAAGCGTCTTTTAATTTCATGGCTGCAGTCACCATCTGCAGTGATTTTGGAGCCCAGAAAAACAAAGTCTGACACTGTTTCCACTGTTTCCCCATCTATTTCCCATGCAGTGATGGGACCAGATGCCATGATCTTCGTTTTCTGAATGTTGAGCTTTAAGCCAACCTTTTCACTCTCCACTTTCACTTTCATCAAGAGGCTTTTTAGCCCCTCTTCACTTTCGGCCATAAGAGTGGTGTCATCTGCATATCTGAGGTTATTGATATTTCTCCCGGCAATCTTGATTCCAACTTGTGTTTCTTCCAGTCCAGCATTTCTCATGATGTACTCTGCATATAAGTTAAATAAACATGGTGACAATATGCAGCCTTGACGTACTCCTTTTCCTATTTGGAACCAGTCTGTTGTTCCATGTCCAGTTCTAACTGTTGCTTCCTGACCTGCATACAGATTTCTCAAGAGGCAGATCAGGTGGTCTGGTATTCCCATCTCTTTCAGAATTTTCCATAGTTTATTGTGATCCACACAGTCAAAGGCTTTGGCATAGTCAATAAAGCAGAAATAGATGTTTTTCTGGAACTCTCTTGCTTTTTCCATGATCCAGCGGATGTTGGCAATTTGATCTCTGGTTCCTCTGCTTTTTCTAAAACCAGCTTGAACATCAGGAAGTTCACGGTTCACATATTGCTGAAGCCTGGCTTGGAGAATTTTGAGCATTACTTTACTAGCGTGTGAGATGAGTGCAATTGTGCGGTAGTTTGAGCACTCCTTGGCATTGCCTTTCTTTGGGATTGGAATGAAAACTGACCTTTTCCAGTCCTGTGGCCACTGCTGAGTTTTCCAAATTTGCTGGCATATTGAGTGCAGCACTTTCACAGCATCATCTTTCAGGACTTGGAATAGTTCCACTGGAATTCCATCACCTCCACTAGCTTTGTTCGTAGTGATGCTTTCTAAGGCCCATTTGACTTCACATTCCAAGATGTCTGGCTCTAGGTCAGTGATCACATCATCATGATTGTCTAGGTCTTGAAGCTCTTTTTTGTACAGTTCTTCTGTGTATTCTTGCCACCTCTTCTTAATATCTTCTGCTTCTGTTAGGTCCACACCATCTCTGTCTTTTATCGTGCCCATCTTTGCATGAAATGTTCCTTTGGTATCTCTGATTTTCTTGAAGAGATCCCTAGTCTTTCCCATTCTGTTGTTTTCCTCTATTTCTTTGCATTGATCACTGAAGAAGGCTTTCTTATCTCTTCTTGCTATTCTTTGGAACTCTGCATTTAGATATTTATATCTTTCCTTTTCTCCTTTGCTTTTTGCTTCTCTTCTTTTCACAGAAGAAAGTCTATACTTATTATCAATGACTGCCTATTCTCCTGATGGGACTGATAACCCACCTGAATGGTACAAAGAGAAGTTAAAATTGAAAACAAATGAGCTACAAGAGAGGCAGAAATAAATCATTTCTGAACTTGCCTTATCTGACTAAAGTTGAACTTTGTAAGAGACAGCTGTTACAACGTCACCCGCATTGCCAGGAGGTGGGGGTGGGGGTGGGATGTATGTCTCTGACCAGGGAGGCCTGAACTTGGACATTTGGTTTAGTGGTTTAGTTGCTAAGTCCTTCCAACTCTTTGTGACTCCATGGACTGTAGCCTGCCAGGCTCTTCTGTCCATTGCATTCTGTAGGCAAGAATAGTGGAGTGGGTTGCCATCTCCTTCTCCAGGGGATCTTCCTGACCAAGGGATCAGAGTCAGGTCTTGCATTGCAGGTGGGGTCTTTACCAACTGAGCTATCAGGGAACATTTCAAAAGACTGCATAAATAAGCCTCATCAGATGCTTTCATCCTCTGAAGTTCTAATTCACCAAGCCCCTTGAAAAGTTGGTATATAAACCCCTATCTCTAGCCTTTAGGGAGCCTCTTCATCGAAAGTTCCTACATAGTTAGTAAACCTTTCTCCTGTTAATTTACTGTTAATTAACTTTAAGGCCCCTAGGAGAAGGCAATGGCACCCCACTCCAGTACTTTTACCTGGAAAATCCCATGGATGGAGGAGCCTGGTAGGCTGCAGTCCATGGGTCGCTAAGAGTCGGACACGACTGAGTGACTTCACTTTCACTTTTCACTTTCATGCATTGGAGAAGGAAATGGCAACCCACTCCAGTGTTCTTGCCTAGAGAATCCCAGGTATGGGGTAGCCTGGTGGGCTGCCATCTATGGGGTTGCACAGAGTTGGACACAACTGAAACGATTTAGCAGCAGCAGCAGCAACAGCCAAATGAACCTAAAATGGTAGAAAAAATGGTTTCTTCCCAACATTCCCTTCTCACCAGCCTCTGACAATCATGAGTTGATGTTTTATCTCTGTAGATTTCACTGTTCTGGATAGTTTCAGTGAATGAGATCTTACAATGTGTGTTCTTTGGTATCTAGCTTTTCTCATGTATCACGTTTCCAAGATTAATCTGTATTTTAGCATGTATCACTGCTTTGTTTCATATTATGGTTAAATAAAAATCCATGGTAGGGGTATAGCATGAATATGAATGTGAATGTGAAGTCGCTCAGTCGTGTCCGACTCTTTGCATAGTTTGCATAAAAACTCAAAAGTCAATGGACATCTGGGTTGTTTCCTCCCTTTTGGCTTTGAATAATGTTTCCATAAACATTCATGAACAACTTTTTTGAATATTTGATTTCAATTCTCTGGGATATACGTCTAGGTGTGGAAGTGCTGCTCATGTGGTCACTCCAAGTTGAAATTTTGGTGGAAGTGCCAAACTACTTTCTAGAGTGTCCCCATTATTTTACATTCTCACCAGAAGCGTATGAGGAGTTCAATTTCTGAACATCCTTATTACACTTCTTATTTTCATTTTTTAAATTAGAGCTGCCCTGGTAGATGTGAAGTGGTATCTCTTTGGATTTTCATGTTGATTTATCTAATGACTACTGATGTTGAACATCTTCTCTTGCACTCAGTGGCCATTTGCATGGAGAGAGCAGTGGATCTGCACCATGAGAGCCCCACCATGAACCAGGTGGCAAAACCATGTAGCCTCTTTGGACCTCGATTTCCAGGCACAATGAGTAGTTATAAAGTCTGTGTTCATGCAGGGAAGAGACACAGAAAAAGACTTTGACTTGGATATCTGTGTGGAGAAATAGCCACTACTAACTAGAGTGAAGGAAAAGAAACTCACGGAGGAATCTAGAGGGCAGCTGAGGTCCAGAGCTCAGGGGCTGGTCAGGTACTTCCACCTGGAGAGGACATGGACACTCCCTTCCCTTTCCACCCTCAACAAGGTGGGCAAATTGTAGCAGGGCATGAACCCTCCCTTCACCCCTTAGGAGTTGAAGGCTGCAGGGTTTTGTGTAATTTCCTGTGTTGACCTAAAATGCATGGAGGCAACTGTCTGGGCAAAACTAAGCACCTGAGGGTCCTCAGTGTCCTTCTCCTTTCTGCTCTGGAAATTCCCACCACCTCTGCCCAAAAAACAGAATAGGGGAGAAAAAGGGCTGAGAGTCAGATTCTGAGCCAAGATTGGGACTAGTCAGACAGCAGGTGGTCTTGGGGACCCTGAGCCGGTGCAGGTCCTGTGTGGGGAGCAGAATGCGGGAAGGAAATCCTGAGGCATTAGGGGCAGGCAGCAAGCCAGTTGTGCTGCCCTGCAGTGGCTGCAGAGCCCACAGGTTTACTTCAATTGTTTCTTTGAAGGGTGGTTACACTGGGGAATAGATCTGGGTAGGGGTGACTCCAGTTCTCCCTTGAAAAACTGCATTTGTGATGATGTTTCTTCTTAAAAAGTAATCAAGCTTGAATTACATTTGTCAATGGAAATAATCAGTTAATAAAAACATCTTTATAGTCTTGATCATTTTAACCACCAAAATGCTTCAGGTTACTCATGTTCCTAGAGACAATCTTTATTTGTATCAATCCCCCACTTTCTAAGCTTGACTAACACCTCTGTAATGAACAGAGGTGGACACAGAGGTATCTGGTGGACACAAGGCCAGATTTAACATCTGCTATCTCTGAGTGGAGGCATTATCTGTTATCTTCCTTTTCTTGTGTGTGCTACACGTGTCTTCTCTGCCTACTAAGTTATTTCAGTTGTATCTGACTCTTTGTGACATCATGGACTGTAGCCCGCTAGGCTCCTCTGTCCGTGGGATTCTTCAGGGAACAATACTGGAGTGGGTTGCCATTTCCTTCTCCAGGGGATCTTCCATACCCAGGGATGGAACCCCGATCTTCTGATTTGCAAGTGGATTCTTTACTGGTGAGCCATGGGGAAGCCCATGTCTCCTTTATTTGAATGTTATTTTGCTAGAGGAGAATGTTCTTTTCTTTCACAGGAAAAAATTAGACAAGGCACCCATCAGGCAGGAGAAACATGTTTGTCACTGTGACTCTTTAGGACCCAGGACGTCCCCCCAACCAAGGTGGTGTGGATACCACCTGAGAAAACACCAGGAAAAACCCACTTAAGAGGCAGTGGCTCCCTAGCAGGCCCATGACAAAGAGTGGGAGGTGACAGAGGCCAAGGGGTTTCTGCTCTTGGGACACTGCCTCTCACCTAAGGTCAGAGTAATTTAAGTAATAGTAACCTCAACTATATGAAGGATACAATAAAAGACAAAGAGGGACACAATAAAGGACAGCAATGGTACGGATCTAACTAAAGCAGAAAGGTGGGAAGAATACACAGTAGAACGATTCAAAAAAGATTTTAATAGGCTGGATAACCACAATAATGTGATAACTCACCTAAAGTCAGACATCCTAGAGTGTGAGGTCAAGTGGGCCTTTGGAAGCATCACTATGAACAAAGTTAAAGAAGGTGATGGAATTCCAGTTCAGCTATTTCAAATCCTAAAAGATGATGCTGTGAAAGTGCTGCACTCAATATGCCAGCAAATTTGGAAAACTCAGCAGTGGCCACAGGACTGGAAAAGGTCAGTTTTCATTCCTTTCCTAATGAAGGGCAATGCCAAAGACTGTTCAAACTACTGCACAATTATACTCATCTCACATGCTAGAAAATTAATGCTCAAACTCCACCATGCTAGGCTTCAACAGTACGTGAACCAAAAACTTACAGATGTTCAATCTGGATTTTGAAAAGGTAGAGGAACCAGAGATTAAATTTCCAACATCTGTTGGATCATAGAAAAAGTAAGAGAATTCAAGAAAAACATCTACTTCTGTCTCACTGACTTCACTAAAGCTTTTGACTGTGTGGATCACAACAAACTGTGGAAAATTCTTAAAGAGATGGGAATACCAGACCACCTTACCTGCCTCCTGAGAAATCTGTATGCAGGTCAATAAGCAATAGAACCAGATGTGGAACAATAAACTGGTTCCAAATTGGGAAAGGAGTATGTGAAGGCTGTATATTGTCACCCCGCTTATCTAACTTATATGCAGAGTACATCATGTGAAATACCTGTACTTGAGATGAATCCCAAGCTGGAATCAAGTTTGCTGGGAGAAATATCAATAACCTCAGATATGCAGATGACACCATCCTTATGGCAGAAAGCAAAGAGGAACTAAAGAGCCTCTTGATGAAGGTAAAAGAGGAAAGTGAAAAGACTGGCTTAAAACTCAACACTGAAAAGACAAAGATCATGGCATCTAGTCCCATTACTTCATGGCAAGTAGATGGGGAAAAAATGGAAACAGTGACAGACTTTATTTTGGGGGGCTCCAAAACCACTGCAGATGGTGACTGCAGCCATGAAATGAAAAGACACTTCCTGCTTGGAAGAAAAGTTATGAGCAATGTAGACAGCATATTAAAAAGCAGAGACATTACTTTGCCGACAAAAGTCCATCTAGTCAAAGCTATGGTTTTTCCAGTAGTCATGTAGGGATGTGAGAGTTGGAACATAAAGAAAGCCGACAACAGAAGAATAGATGCCTTTGAACTGCAGTGTTGGAGAAGACTCTTTAGAGTTCCTAGGACTGCAAGGAGATCAAACCAGTCAATCCTAAAGGAAATCAGTCCTGAATATTCATTGGAAGGAATGATGCTGAAGCTGAAGCTCTGATACTTTGGTCACCTGATGCGAAGAGGTGACTCACTGGAAAAGACCCTCATGCTGGGAAAGATTGAAGGTGAGAGAAGAAAGGGACCACAGAGAGTGAGATGGTTGGATGGCAACACTGACTCAATGCACTCGATCTTGAGCAAACTCTGGGTGATGGTGAAGGACTGGCAAACCTGGCATGTTGCTGTGGACTGAGCAACTGATGAAGGATACAAACTTGTAAAATCGTCTGAAAGTGTACTTATTTAAACTTTTTTCTCTAAATAGTTTTGACAACGTTGAACTGTTGTAGCCACGCGTTCCAGGAAACAAACTCACTCAGAAGGACAATGCAGATAGTGGAGTGCAGTTTATTACACCAGCACGCCCAAGGCAGAGTCTCCTCTTAGCCAAGGATCCTGACCAGCATTTGTGAAACTCTTTTATACCCCATGTGTACTTGTCTGAACCCACCACTCCAAATTCCTTGAAAGTTACATAAACCAAGGAAAATACAATCCCAATCACCCCATCATTCACATGCTACGTGCTCACACAGTCAAACAATTAGCCAATAATCAATAAACCCGAGGTTACATTCTGATTGATAAGGAAAAATTTATGGCCTGTCTGGAAGAAGGGGTGACTAGTGTATGTTTTCTCTTAGGCGATGAGTAACCTAGATACATGGGGAAAGCAATGGCACCCCACCCCAGTACTTTTGCCTGGAGAATCCAATGGACGGAGGATCCTGGTAGGCTCCAGTCCGTGGGGTCGCTGAGAGTTGGACACGACTGAGCGACTTCACTTTCACTTTTCACTTTCATGCATTGGAGAAGGAAATGGCAACCCACTCCAGTATTCTTGCCTGGAGAATCCCAGGGACAGTGGAGCCTGGTGGGCTGCCGTCTATGGGGTCGCACAGAGTCGGACACGACTGAAGCGACTTAGCAGCAGCAGCAGCAGCAACCTAGATACGATC
Organism: Tragelaphus eurycerus; assembly: GCA_935064755.1. Classification (NCBI taxonomy): domain Eukaryota; kingdom Metazoa; phylum Chordata; class Mammalia; order Artiodactyla; family Bovidae; genus Tragelaphus; species Tragelaphus eurycerus. Next base: position 2,762,566 of record CAKXYN010000149.1, on the reverse strand, counting down.
TTCAAGGATCCCCTGTCTGGAGGGGGTCTTATCCTTCAGTTGTTGTTTTCATAGGCACTAAACACAGAGTTCAGAGTCCATTGGAAAGGTGGCCAAGCATGATCAGGCCTAAGGTGGAGTCCAGGCCCTATGAATTCCTTCTTTAGAACAGTAAAATTTCCGTTTTACCGTTCATTCACTTCTGTTGTTGGAGGCAGGGAACCTACAAGGCGGACAAGGTGGCTCTAGCAAGGTGTCCTATCACTTGCCCAATCTCACCTCTTGGACTCGCGGTTCCTGCTAGAGGCTGTCTCAGCCTTCCCCTGGGCGGGGCCAACAGCGAGAAACCCAGATTCCCACGCCCTCTCTCTTAAGAGCCCTACCTCCAGAGGAGACGCCCACAACGGGGGGGGTCGGGGGGTCGTATTTGCGGGACAACGCGGGCGACGCTTTACGGCAGGGGTGAGCGGGGTCGCAGTCGAGCCTCGCTGGCTCCGGCCGGAAACTGAGGGGACCAGGTCTTTCCTGCTGAAGCATGGCGTAAGCCACGTTGGTTCCCTCAGCCTCCTTCGTCTCCTTTCCCTGGGGCAATGTCGGGTAACGCGGGGCCGGGACAGGCACCCTTTCTGGCCGGAGGGACACTCCCCATCCTCTAACGTCTGAGCCGCCCGTACCCTGCGTGCAAGGTAGGCCAGTGTTGGCTGCAGCCCAACCGGCCTGGGGGAAGCGGAGACGGGCAGGGAGGCGCCGAGTGGGCGGGACCGTGGTTTGGCGTTTAGCCTGGGCTGGGTGAGCGTGGGCACCGGGATTGTATTGCCGTCTGTGTTCTGTGCCCTCGCGCCAGTAGGGAGAGGGTCCAAGTAGAGCCCCTCGGGCCTCCCGGCCGGTGGGCCTGGAAGCGGTTCCCAGTGGGCAGCGGGCGGGGCGGGCCGGAGGAGTGTGGGAGGCTCGCCAGCTGCTTCTCCCTTCCTTCTCATTTACGTGGCCGCCCTGGAGTCCCATTCGAGTGAGATTGACGTGTTGCCCACGGGGACTGGGCATCTCGGAATGCATCCCGAGAGAAGTAACATTTCCTTTCATGAGTTTTTGACCTAAAAAAAAAAAAAAGAAAAAAAATGTAGCTCCATTCTCACGTATCACCGAACCACGTGGAAGAATGTGCTGTGCTTAGTCTCTCAGTCGTGTCTGACTCTTTGCGACCCCATGGACTGTGCCCGCTAGGCTCCTCTGTCCGTGGGATTCTACAGGCAAGAATACTGCAGTGGGTTGTCATGCCCTCCTCCAAGGGGATCTTCTCAACCCAGAGATCGAACCTGGGTCTCCCGCATTGCAGGCAGATTCTTTACCGACTGAGCCACTAGGGAAGAGAGGGCAATCGAAATAAAAGGGTCAGGGATTTTCATGTAAAGGACTGTACATTGTTTATAGTGGGATTATAAGCATTTCATGGGTAAAGGGGTTTTGGGGCCACTTGAGACAGTTCTAGAGGTGAGGGATTGTCAGGTAATACAGGCGCATCTGAAAGGGCAGGTCTTGGTTGGGAATTCATACTTTGTATGAAATTATACCATAGTGTAGTTTTTGTTTGTATTTCCTTTATATTAACATGTTATATAATATATATTCATATATGTGGCTGGGGAATATTTTTATATATTTAAGAGCCTTTGTGGCTCTTTTTTTGTGAACTATTAATTCTTTTTCTCTTGGTTGTTACTGTCTCTAAATGGATATCTAGAAGCTAGTTCTCTGTATGTTAGAAAGACTACTGAAGTGAATTAAATTTTTTTCCCATTTGTCAGTGCTTTTCTAACTTAGAGTATGCTTTTATTATTGTTAGCATGGTAAAATTTATGTGTTCACATTTATCTTTTTTTTTTTTTTTAACGGATTTTTGAGTCATATGTACAATAGGCTTTTCTTGCTCCATAGCTATAAAGGAATGTTGCCCATTATTTCTGCAAATAGTTGTATGGTTCTGTGTCTTGTCCGTTTAATTCTTGGATCCCTGTACAGCTTATCCTGGTTTATTGTAAGAGGTGTGGCACTATGAGCCTATTCTAAATGGGTATCACTTTGTCCCACAGCTGACTGTGCTCATTGATTTGAGAGGCTGCCTCATTGTATACTCAATTCTGGTATGTTTTCAGGTCTGTTCTTGAACTTTGTGTTCTACTATATATTTTCACATATGATATGAGTAGTTCTCACACAACATGGCTATTCATTGTCATAATTCTCTTGGATATCCCTGCCTATTTATTTTGCCTTGTGAACAATGGAAAATAACTAAGTGTTGAAAAACCTTTAGATTTTCTTTGAGATTCGAATGGATTGCTTGATTTACTGATGAATTGATATGTTCTTGAGCCTAAGTGTCTTTATTTGAGAATATAGTACATCTTTATTCATGTTTGAGTCTACTTTTCTGTCTTACGGGAATTTTAAAGTTTTCCTCCTGTAAATTTTCGTATTGTGTTTTTACATTATCCTAAGCATATACTGTTTTGTTATTGGTCACTTGGAACCCTGTAAACATTACTAGCTAGATATTTATTTATGAAATTGGCTTATAAAAATCATCCATAAGGCACTTAATTGTTAGCAATTTTATTAACTTTCTCAGTTTTACTGAATGGTATAGTATCGTGTTCTAATCAATGATTTGAAAGAAGTCTGGAGTCACATAAACTTCCTACCCAAGGCTGTAAACAAGGTGTACCTTTTTGACCAAAGTTAACACCTGGGCATATAAAAATACACCAGATAGACCACCTGCTTGAGGTCCCAGATGTCTTTCTAAACAGGAGGATCTTGATATCAGTTGGAAACAAGGAATTAGGCACTCAGTTGATTATTATGGACAAGAAGTATTGATAATAGACTTTGATCCAGTGACTCCAGAAGAGGATGAATATGTCAATAAATGTATAAAGAAAGCATAGAGACATCCTACTCAATACATCACAAGATGGGCTAAGAAACTGGAGACTAAGACCCAGACATTAAAAAGGTCCAAACAAAATAACCTTGATATATTTGCATTACCCTTCCTTTGCATTGCCGAGAAAAAGGGGTAAAAATCGTCTGTATTGAAACAAATTACCAAATACTGGTGATTTTCTTCTTAAAAGACTTCCATTAATATTATCTTTTCTTTTATGATACATAGACTCTACATTAGTGATTAGGGGTGGATTGAGGGGGGAAACATAAAATATTTTCAAACAGGCAATGCTAGAACCTTGCATTACCTAAGGATGGGGCTTTTGACACTCATTTAGAGGAATTTGTATTTAATTTCTGGCACTGTGTTAAACAGAGTGACCCTGCAGCAACTCTGGTTCCTTTGCTGTCTCTGATATGAACCTACCTTGTCTGGATGGACCGTGTGTACAACCGTCAGGCTGGCATTTCTGTGACTCTAGAGACAGTACCTCATCTGCAGTAGTAAACGGGGTAGGATCATGCATGGTGCGTCTCCTGAGGTCTCTTGCACTGCCCCAGTGCTAAAGGCATAGGAACGGAAAGGGGATAGGTTCAGATCTACTGCTACCTTCCTGGATGAGGATCCTTTGCTTTTCTTGTCAGCAAGGCAGGCCGAGGACCCAAAAGGGATGAGGCTCACTCACTGACATATGGAAAGGCTCCCCAGATGTGGTCAAGACAGTGAGCTGCCATGTTGGAGTCAATTTGGACAGGGGTTGGACAGGTTTTTTCCCCCTTGCATAGGGCAAAGGGACACGTCTTAGGGATTGGGGGGTGGGGTGGAGAAGGGCAGGATGACATTTTTGAGCACTGCTGCCATTGTGAGGAACTCATCCTCACATCCCATGCACACTGTACTGTCTTTTAGAAACTGCAGAATGAAGTTAGAGTGCCAGGCAGGACAAGGGACCAGCTCTGCCTCCACAACCCCAGGGTCCAAGCTTGGCCCGGCCTGGTGAAGTTTAGGCCAAGAGCAGCCTAAATTGGGAAAATTTCAGGTTCCAGGAAAATAACCAACTGTGCTACCACATAACACATAGCCTGAGGTGAAGTCATTGGACCCTGGTGGCTACCATGTCTGGGCGGGACTAGTGGAAACTGCTGTTTTACAATGCCCAGTGCCACTCTGGACTGACCCGTGTGTGCCACCATCCATACCTGTATCCCCCTGAGCCCCTGTAGGAGAAGAGCCAGGTCCTTAGTGGCCATCCATCCATCATCTGACCAGATAAAGTTGATGTAAACTGTTGACACCCATCCAGTGCCTCTGAGCTGCCATCCTTTGTGTCCCTCTGTGACCCATGAGAATGGGGCTCTCCAGCCACTGGCCAGGTATGACTCGATCTGTGTGCCCACACTCAGGATGTTTCCCGAAGTCTTAGGCAGATGTAGGTGCTAAAGACACTGCTGCAGGTCCACCGCTGGGTGCCTGCATGGGGAGTCTTCGCTCTTTTGTGATGAGGGCAGACTGAAAGGACCCCATGGAGACCAGGCCCACAGACTGGAGCAACAGACATTGAGGCACACCCCTCTGTAGTGGCCACGCTGTTGAGCCATCTCTCTTTGGCTAGGTTAGACAGGGCTTGACATTTCTTTTTTTCCTCAGCAAATGGCAGAGGGAAACATCTTAGGGTGAGGGAAGGGGAAGGGCAGGTGGCCATTTCTGCTGCACTGCTGGCATCAACAGGACAGTGGGTCCACCAAATCTGTGAACTCTGAACTGTCCCTTCCTGTGTAGGAGTTTTAAGGGATTGAAGGGACAAGGGACAGTGGCCTCCAGGAAGTGCAAAGCTCTGCAAGGGAGGTGTGAGAAGCAGGCCCCAGGACTGGGTGGGGCTGTGGAAGCTCCAGGGACGCCACCAGGACAAGGGGCACGGCCAGGGAGCCTGCCCTGTGGGGTACAGGAAGTGGAGTCTTCATGGACCCTGGTGGCCACCATGTCTGGGCGGGACCAGAGGAAGCTGCTCTGAAGGACCCCAGTGTGGGGCTGCAGACATTGGCCCACAGGCCCTTTCCCCTGGGAGCCAGAGCAGGATGGGCCTGGGTGGGCCCAGAGCCCCAGAAGCCTCTCTCTGGGCCGGTATGTGGCCCAGGCAGAGACCACCCTGGACAACTGGAGTTCTGCTGCCATCAGGGGCGGAGGCAGGCCTAGTGACCTTCTGTCCAGTGCAGATGACATGTGGATCTTGGCTACCCAGTGCCAAAGGAACCCGAGGTCCAAGGATAGCTCCCAGTCAGCCTCCAAAGGGAACAGTACTCGCTGGACACAGAAGGCACTGCAGAAGGCGCCCTTGTCCTAAGCCAAAGAATCTCATTGGCAGGTGCAATGTCATCTTCCAGGGTGTCCAGCATTCTGGCTCTGGCCAGTCTTGTCCCCAGGTGTCCCAGAGCCACATCCTAGAGAGCAGAGAAGAGCCCAGTCAAGTGGATCCCCGGGCCATGTCTTTGCAGGCTTCAGCTTTCCCCTCAAAAGGCCCTGAGCCTCAGTTCAGCGACGAGAGGAGGGCAGGCCCTACCTTCCATTCAGCTCCGGCTCTCCAGGTCTCAACCCTGTGCTTGCACCCGCAGCCCAGGCAGGACATCAAGAAGAAGAGGTCTGAAGAACCTGCCTGAAACTCACCCCTATTGGACTGAAAGAAACGCCTCCTGCTTCCCTCTCTTTCAAGACTTGTCTGCCAAGGCCAGGAGTCTGGTGCATCCTGCCGGGCACAGGGCTCTGCCTTCTAGTCCCTGGCTGACCCAAAATGCCGCTTCTGGAGCAAGCTCTGGGGTGGCTCATGTCTGCCCTTTACTTGGCTCTAACCTGCCTGAGGGTGGACGGTGGGGTGGTTTTGTGGTAAGGGACAGGGCTGAGGGGGGATGGCTTCAAACTGGAAGGAAATTTCCATGCGGGAACACTATCTCTTCGAAACATACCCCCTCACTTTCACCCCTCCTCGAAGGGTGCTGAATCCCACCCCATGCCCCTTCTTTCACACTACTGAATTGCCTGAAATTTTGTCAGGTGAGGTTATGTGGGCAGAGCCTCCCTTAGGACTGGTCCCTGACCAACCTATGGGGTCTGATGGGTCAGTTGGCACAGGTGGTCTCCTTGTGCCCCTGTGCCCAGGACCAACGTCTGCACATGCAGAACACAGACCCCTTGTGAAAAATCACAGCAGTCCTCCCCAAGTAAAGGACTGGGTCCTCCACGGTGGGGCGGTGGGGGCGAGGCATAGGGGTTCACCTGGCAGCGCAGTTCCATTTCTGAAATAGAAGAATGCCAAGGAAAACAGACCTGGATCCCCTCGCTGGCTGCGGACAGTTTCACCCAACTCAACTTCAGCATACCGCTCTGGGGCCAGTTTCATCCCCACCGTGAGTAGGTCTGGATACCCTGTGTCATAAGGCAGAGGAAGGACTTCACGGGATCCTGTGGGGCATGGGACCCAGACTCTTTGGCACAAGCAAATGTACACAAAAACTCAACTCCAACCCGGACATAAAGTGCACATGCATTTGTCTCAGTCTGGGACCAAGCCTTCATCAGGCAAAATTTCACATCTTGTCTGCTGGATGTTTGTCCCTGACAGGGTGGCCACCTCTTCCCCTTTTGGCCTTGTCCATGGTGGCCAGGCACATTGCCTCTGCCTGGGCAACAGTTCCAGGGTCGCCAGTAGCCCTGAGACCTCAGGAACCCCACTGGTGTACCTCCCTCCTGCAGGATGGTCGAGGATCCCCTGGCCACAGGCCCTGGGCTGGAGCTTCTGCTCCTTGTTCCTGAATATGGCAGCTGCTGAGGTCAAGCTCCCAAGGGTCTGGCAGCCGTGGGCTCCTCCATGGGAGAGTCAGGCCCCAGAACACCACTGCCTGTTGCTTCCACACCTGCTCTGGAGGGGTGCCCCGCAGCCAGGTACGCCCAGAATCCTCTGAGTGCTCCAGACACCCCTTGCTCCCCTCAGAGGCCTTCTGCAGGAGGATCGACAGCCAGGGCCTGGAGGCCAGGCTCAAAAATCTTCCGCTTGATGTTGTTGCAGAAACCAGTACTCAAAAAACCAAGCACCACACTTGCAGAGTTGGAGAACTCAGGTTTATTATGCCGGTGGGCCCAGAGGAGTTAACATTCCAAGTTCTGAGCCCCGAACAAAGGGGTTACAGAGTTCTTATACACAGACAGGCATGATTAAGCTGGTGTTTGGGTTTGCATGGGCTGGGCGATTGCAAACAACAGGACAAGGGTGAGTGAGATAAGCTTCAGTTCCTAGAACTGTGAGTCCCCACTTTCTGAGACCTACATGATACAGGCTTTGCAAGGAGCAAGCTGAGTTACAGAGGCAGGAGTAAGAGGTTATGTAAAAATTTAACCTTTCCTGTTCAATGGCATTGTTTCTGCAGAAATGCCATCTACCCTCTGGAGCATGGCCTCTTCCTCCTTACTTTGCAGGTGAAAAAAGGCCCATGGAGGCCCAAGAGTCTTCCAAGTGGTCCACAGGAATTTTGTGAAAAGAGGTGTCTCCTCCTTTGGGGGCTGCTCCTTGAGAGTAAGAACATAGCTAAAGGTGAAAGAGGAAAGGAACAGGCCACACTGACTCCATCTTGAGAAGGAAACTCCCTCTTGCATTCTTGGTGAACTCTGGACTATATGCCTGGTAGCCATGGAGACAATATAGGTATAGCTGAACAGGCCTCCCGAACTGATAAACACTAGATTCCATACCAAGATTTCCTGTCGCCAGAAAGAATGTAATAAGCCCCTATGTATTCAGTCACCTTTGTAATCTTTATGGCACCCATTGGTGTAGGCTACAATATATAACCAGCTGACCCTTCTGATTATGAAACATGACTGTAACTTGATTGTGTCTCCTTTTAACATTTTGAAGAGTAGGACTGAGGGATTTGGGGATGTGGGCTTGTGCACGTACACTTAGGGTATATAAGGTTTTCACAAAAATTGGTCAGGGTCCCTGGCTAAAGAGGAAACTCTGCCTCAGACCTGCCATTGTGATAAACTGCACTCTGCTAATCCACGTTGTCCTTCTGAATGACTTTGCTTCCTGGAGCGTTTGGCTACAACAAAAGGACGTGCAAAGGAAGCCATCCATCTCTGGGTCATGTCCACAGCACTCTAGGAGATTCAGAGTCCACATGGCCTGATCCCCATTTCTTGGAGAGTGGGATGTGATGGATTCTTTCACTTTGTTATTATTGGTCAGGATTAGGGCCAGGATTCCCTTGATGATTTACATAATTAGTGGTTCGTTGAAGACCTATGCTTTTTGGAATGAATCCAGGTTCTAGCCATGCATACAAAGGATGTGCTCCTGTAATATGGATCCTTTTGGAATATGTGTAGAGATTGGTCCCTACAGAGACTCTTAAGTGGCTCTGTCGTGTTTTCTAACTTGTTTCTAGCTACGTGACTGAGAGTGCTGAACAAACCCCAAACTGTCATTTGTCCCTTTTACCAGGACATTCATCCCTCATGGGAATCAATAAATTAAAAGTGGGAGAATGTGTATCTGTGGATGCAGGGCTAACAGGTTATTTATTTCAGGAACTTCAGGGCCACTATTTCAGGTAAGCAAAAAGGCTCATTGTGTTAAACCACAACCCTCAAACCCAGCAAAGTACTCTAGGAAATGATTAAATGGTCACAGTGGGTTACATCACAATGGCTTTACAGTATAAAGTCCAGGCCATCTGTACATTTACTTCTCCTAAGGGTAGATAGTGTGGCTGGATCTTTTGTTTTGTTTTAATGAAACAAGAAGATTGGTGTGTTGTTATGTTTTGGTTCTTATGTTTTTCATGTTCTTCATGTTTCATGAAGGATATTGATCTGCATCAGTGGGCAAAGGTATTCAACCGCATTTTCTTTCCCTTTCAGGAACCAGTTTGGTAATAAAATCAAAGCATGTGATCAACAGCTTATACATTATATTGGTGTTGACCCAGAGAGCAAGCACAGACGAAGAGCAGACAATGACCTCACATTTCTGACAGGTATGTCATACAGTCCTCAGTTGTGCTTTGATTGTTTCCTCCTTCTGTAGAGTAGGCTCCTCTCTCAAGGCAAGTGTCTCGCCCAATTTCCTCGGGTTAGTGTCTGGTTGGGAGAAGGCAATGGCACCCTACTCCAGTGTTCTTGCCTGGAAAATCCCATGGACAGAGGAGCCTGGTAGGCTGCAGTCCATGGGGTCGCTAGAGTCGGACACGGCTGAGCGACTTCACTTTCACTTTTCTGCATTGGAGAAGGAAATGGCAACCCACTCCAGTGTTCTTGCCTGGATAATCCCAGGGACGGTGGAGCCTGGTTGGGTGCCGTCTATGGGGTCACACAGAGTTGGACACGACTGAAGCAACTTAGCAGCAGCAGCAGCAGCAGTGTCTGGTTAGTTGCGTTTTCAGATATACTTAGTCGCTATAGTTGTTCATATTAATGATCAGAGGAGTTCTGCCTGTGGGGTTCAGATATCAAACTATTTGTTAATTCCAACAGCCTTGAACTCAGTTAAAACTCAAAGCTGAGAAAAGGCCAGTATTTTACTGGTGCAAATTTCAGACGTCTGATAGGCACAGGAAAAAAAACTCCCAGGTGTTTTGTGTTTTATGCCTTTGCCTGGAGTTTATATTGGTGCCATGGAGGTGTGTTGTTAATGCTAACACTGAGCAAAGGCAAGGTTACTTCAGTAACCTGAGACCTTTAAAGCTATCAAAGTAGCCTTGCATGAAGGGCAAGGATTCCCTAGCCAGAGGCCCTGGGGCAGGAGCTTCAACTCCTTGTTCCTGAACATGGCCACTATTGAGGCCACGCCCCTGAAGGCCTGGCAGCCAGCGGCTCCTTGGTGGGCAAGCGAGGCTCCAGAACACCACTACCTGTAGCTTCCACACCTACTCTGGTGGGGTGCCAGGCAGCCAGGTTCGCCCACAATCCTCTGAGTGACCCAAACCCTCCCTTCCTCTCCTCACAGGTCTTCCTCGGTAGGATCCACAGGAAGGGACTGACGCCATGCTCCAAAAGCTTCTGCTTGATGGCACTCTTGCGCCAGAAATGCCAATCACCCTCTGGAGCTAGGCCTCTCTCTCCACCCTTTGTGTATCAAAAAAGGCCCATGGAGGCCAAAGAACATTCCAAACCCTCCAAACTATGTTAGCTCCAGTGGAGTGTTGGGAGAAGAGGTGTGTCCTCCTTTGGGGTCTTCTCCTTGGTGGTAATAACATACTGAAAAGGACATTCAGAGGAGCCCTCCTTCTCTGGTTACATGTCCACAGCACTCTAGGATTTTCTGACTCATGTGGCCAGGCCCGTCTTTCCTGGGAACCAGGATGTGATGTATTCTGTCAACTTTGTTATTATTGGTCAGGGTTAGGGCCAGAAGTACCTTGATGATTCACCTACTAGGGATTGGTTGAAGACCCTTGCCACTTCAAATAAATCCAGGTTCCAGCCATGCACACAAAGTGTTGCTCCTGTAATAATGGATCCTTTTGGAATATGAGTAAAGATTGGTCCCTACAGAGCATTGTTACTTAAGTGACTCCATCTAGTTTTGGAACTTGTTTCTAGCTAGGTGACTGAATGAGAGTGCTGAACAAACCCCAAACCATCACATGTGCCTTGTGCGAGGGCACTCATCCCTCATCAGTTCAGTTCAGTTGCTCAGTCGTGTCCAACTCTTTGCGACCCCACGGACTGCAGCATGGCAGACTTCACTGTCCATCATCAACTCCTGGAACTTGCTCAAACTCATGTCCATCGCATTGGTGATGCCATCCAACCATCTCCTTCTCTGTCATCCCCTTCTCCTCCTGCCTTCAAGCTTTTCCAGCATCAGGGTCTTTTCCAGTGAGTCTGTTCTTCACATCAAGTGGCCAAAGTATTGGAGTTTCAGGTTCAGCATCAGTCCTTCCGATGAATATTCAGGACTGATTTCCTTTAGGATGGACTGGTGGGATCTCCTTGCAGTCCAAGGGACTCTCAAGAGTCTTCTCCAATACCACAATTCAAAAGCATCAATTATTTGGTGCTTAGCTTTCTTTATAGTGCAACTCGCACATCCATACATGACTACTGGAAAAACCATAGCTTTGACTAGATGGACCTTTGTGGACAAAGTAATGTCTCTGCTTTTTAATATGCTGTCTAGGTTGGTCATAGCTTTTCTTCCCAGGAATAAGCGTCTTTTAATTTAATTGCTGCAATGACCATCTGCAGTGATTTTGGAGCCCAAAAAAATAGTCTGTCACTGTTTCCATTGTTTCCCCCATCTATTTGCCATGACATGATGTGACTGGATGCCATGACCTTAGTTTTCTGAATGTTGAGTTTTAAGCCAACTTTTTCACTTTCCTCTTTCACTTTCATCAAGAAGCTCTTTAGCTCTTCTTCTTCACTTTCTGCCATAAGGGTGGTATCATCTGCATATCGGAGGTTACTGATATTTGTCCTGGCAATCTTGACTCCAGCTTGTACTTCATCCAGCCTTGCATTTCACATGACGTACTCTGCATATAAGTTAAATAAGCAGGGTGACAATATATAGCCTTGAGGTATTCCTTTCCTGATTTGGAACCAGTCTGTATTCTATGTATAGTTCTAACTGTTGCTTCTTGATTTGCATACAGATTTCTCAGGAGGCAGGTCAGGTGGTCTGGTATTCCCATGTCTTTCAGAATTTTCCACAGTTTGTTGTGATCCACGTAGTCAAAGACTTTGGCGTAGTCAATAAAGCAAACGTAGAAGCTTTTCTGGAACTCTCTTGCTTTTTCGATGATCCAGTGGATGTTGGCAATTTGATCTCTGGTTCCTCTGTCTTTTCTAAATCCAGCTTGAACATTTGGAAGTTCTCAGTCAATTATAACTGGGAGAAAGTTTTTGTATCTGTGGATGCAGGGCTAACAGGTTATTTATTTTAGTAACCTCAAGGCCAGTAGTTTAGGTAAGCAGAAAGGCTCATCAGTGTTTGAGCACAAGCCTCCGTCCCAGCAAAGTACTCTATGAAGTGACTAAATGGTTACAGTGGGTTATATCACAATAGCTTTGCCGTACAAAGTCAAGACTATCTGTGCATTTAGGCTTATTTCTCCTAAGTAGTGTTAAGAGGAAAAGTTAAAATTTTACACAACCTCCTGCTCCTTCTGCCTCTGTAACTCAGTTTGCTCCTTGAAAAGTATGGATCACTTAGGTCACATAGTCTCAGAAAGTGGGGACTTATAATACTAGGAACTGGAGCTTCAGCTCCTTGTTCTTGAACATGGTGACTGCCAAGGCCATGCCCTCAGTGGTTTGACAGTCATAGATTCCTTGGTGTGCCATCCTGGGCCCAGGCAGGATGACCTGTCCCTTCCACACCTACTCTGGAGGCGTGTCCCACAGGGAGGTTTGCCCAGAATCCTCTGAGTGTTCTGATACCTCCTTTCCACCCCTCACAGGCCTTTCCCAGCAGGACCAGAGGCAGGGGTGGGAGGCCATGTTCAAAACACATCCACTTGATGGCACTGTTGCTCCAGAAATGCTACCATTATCTCTAGCATTCTCTCTCCCTCCACCCTTTGTGGGTCAAAAAAGGCGCTTGGAGGCCCAAGAGCCTACCAAGCCCTACAAGAGGGTTGGCTCTACTGGAGTCTTGCAGGAAGAGGTTATTCTTTGAAGTGACTAAATGGTCACAGTGGGTTACATCACAGTAGCTTTGCAGTATAAAGTCCAGCCCATTTGTACCTTTAGGCTTATTTCTCCTAGACTGGTGTGTTATTTTATTTCTTGCTTTTCTTGCTGAATTCCTTCGAAGGGAAGTTAATTTGCATCTGTGGCAAATGTATTCAACAGTATTTTCTTTCTTTTTAGGTTCAGTCAGAAAAGCAAAGGGCGTGGTCAGTAGCTCATTTAGCCTTGGTGTGGTCCCAAAGTACAAACAGAAATGAAGAGCAGACACTGACTTCACACTTCTGATGGGTATGTAATACAGCCCTCAGTTGTGTTTTGATTCTGTTGTCCCTTCTGTACAGTAGGCTCCTCTCTCAAGGCAGGTCTCTCACTGAATTTCCTCTGGTCAGTGTCTGGATAGTAGTGTGTTCTGGTACTTCTGCTCAGTCCTGTCTAACTCTTTGTGACCCGATGGACTGCAGCCCACCAGGTTTCCCTATCCTTCTCTATCTCTCACAGCTTGCTCAAACTCCTCCTGTCCGTTGTGTTTGTGATGCTATTCAACCATCTCATCCTCTGTTGTCCCCTTCTCCTCCTGCCTTCAATCTTTCAGGTATACTTAGTTACTATAGTTGTTCACTGTAGTGATGAGAAGAGTTCTGCCTGTGTGATTCACATATCAACCTATTTTTAAGTTCCAACACCCCTGAACTCAGTTTAAAACTCAAGCCCAGAAAGGCCATTAATTTACTGGATCTAACTTCACACATCTGATAGGTATGCAACAGAACTCCATGTGTACTTTGTGTTTTACTCCTTTCCCTTTTACAAAGATGAGTTTCCTAAGTGTTTTAAACGAATTTATACTGATGCCATGGAAATGCGTTATTAATGCTATTAGTGAGCAAAGGCTTTGACTGTGTGGCTCACAATAAACTGTGGAAAATTCTGAAACAGATGGGAATACCAGACCACCTGACCTGCCTCTTGAGAAACCTATACGCAGGTCAGGAAGCAACAGTTAAAACTGGACATGGAACAACAGACTGGTTCCAAATAGGAAAAGGAGTATGTCAAGGCTGTATATTGTCACCCTGCTTATTTAACTTCTATGCAGAGTACATCATGAGAAACACTGGGCTGGAAGAAGCACAAGCTGGAAACAAAATTGCCAGGAGAAATAGCAAAACCTCAGATATGCAGATGACACCACCCTTATGGCACAATGTAAAGAAGAACTAAAGAGCCTCTTGATAAAAGTGAAAGAAGAGAGTGAAAAAGTTGGCTTAAAGCTCAACATTCAGAAAACTAAGATTATGGCATCCGATCTCATCACTTCATGGCAAATAGATGGGGAAACAGTGGAAACAGTGGCTAACTTTATTTTTCTGGTCTCCAAAATCACTGTAGATGGTGATTGCAGCCATGAAATTAAAAGACGTGTACTCCTTGGAAGGAAAGTTATGACCAACCTAGACAGCATATTCAAAAGCAGAGACATTACTTTGTCAACAAAAGTCCATCTAGTCAAGGCTATAGTTTTTCCAGTGGTCATGTATGGATGTGAGAGTTGGACTATAAAGAAAGCTGAGCGCCAAAGAATTGATGTTTTTGAACTGTGGTGTTGGAGAAGACTCTTGAGAGTCGCTTAGACTGCAAGGAGATCCAACCAGTCCATCCTAAAGGAGATCAGTCCTGGGTGTTCATTGGAAGGACTGATGTTGAAGCTGAAACTCTAATACCTTGCGTGCTGCGGTTCATGGGGTTTCAAAGAGTCGGACATGACTGAGTGACTGAACTGAACTGAGTGAGCAAAGGCAGGGTTACTTCAGTAACCTCAAACCTTTTAAATCTATCAAAATAGCATGGGATTTTCACAAACCCTAGAGCTAGGAAGGATTTTGAGGTGATCTTGTTTATCCCCTGGGTTGCTAAAGGAAAAATCTTCTGTCTTTCTATGCTGGAATCTCTGAAGAACGATATGAAACTTTGCATGTGAAATGTACTTTGTTATATAGCCCCTTCTAGTTAAGAAACTTTGTTTATACCTTATTGAAATCTCTGTTGAGAAGGTTCCAGCAGAAACTCATTCGTCGTTTCTTTATATGAAGAAAACTATTTCTGTCAAATGCCTGTTCTGTATTATTATTCTGGTTGTAACACAGGGTAGGCTCAGTAATATGAAAGAGGAATAGGTTATTATTTATAATTGTAATATTAGGTTGGTGCAAAAATATTTGCACTTTTGCATTGTTGAACTTTTCCCTTTATATTGGCACACATTGTTTAATAAATGTGGTTATGTTATACATCATTTTAATGTACATTTCTTGCTTTTTTGTGCTAATGACATGTTTATTTTATGTCTATTTTATATTATTTATTTCAGTCTAGGAAAATGTTAGACAAAAGGAGAATTCAAACAATTTTCTTATTTAGGTTCAAAACGGACTTCTCATGTTCTGAATATTTAGCCAAGAATACTTTTTACTTCAGACTCTAAAGACAAATATAGTTAGCAGTGTACATCATTTGTAGAAATAAATGATGTATATATACATAGCTTTCTAAAATGTCTGACTTGAGGTGACATTTGCAAGAAAGGGCAAAGAAGATGGAAATATTATCTATACATAGCTAGACTTAAGCTGTATTCAGTATAAGTATTCTGGCTTGTTTGAACCTATTTAGAGGAGTGATTAGGTAAAACTGGGACAGGATTCACCAGATCAATGTCCCTTTTAAAAGAGGAAAAAATCCTGGGTTCTACACCCAGAACCCTATAAATTCGACTGGCCAAAGACAATTATGAAGAAAAAAACAAATAGAAGTTTATTAACATATGTACTGCTCAAGTAAATATGGGAGTCTTCATCAGTAACCCCTAATCCCACTTCTGGATATATATCTGAAAGAAAAGAAACTATTATCTTGAACAGATACCTATACTCCCATGTTCATTGCAGCATTATTTACAATAGCCAAAACACAGAAACAACATAGGTGTCTACTGTGGGGAGAATGGATAAAGAAAATGTGATATAGGGACTTCCTCAACAGTCCAGTGTTTAGGACTCTGCATTTTCACTGCCAAGGGCCTAGGTTCAATCCTTGGTCAGAAAACTAAGATCCCACAAGTTGTGTGGTGCCCGCTTCCAACAAAATAGCAAAGACAATGTGATACACACACACACACACACACACACACACACACACACACACTGAATTACTCTTCAGTCACAGAAAAGAAGGAATTCTACTACTTGCAGCAACATGGATAAATCTTGAAGGTGTTATGCTATGTGAAATAAGTCAAAGACAAATAATATACTTCTTTATATGTGGGATCTGCTAGGGACAGAGGAAGTATGTGAAAATGGTCAAAAAGTGCAAATTTCTTCTTCTAAGAGATGGATTAATAAGTGCTGTAGATTTAATGTAATGGTCATAAAGTACAAATTTCTTCTTATAAGAGATGGATTAATAAGTGTTGTAGATTTAATGTAAAGCACAGTGAATTTTTTGTACGCTTGAAAGTCGCTAACAGCAAATCTTAGCTAACTATGTGAAGTAATATTAACTAATCTTATTGTGGTAATCACATTGCAGGATATATGTATAGAGATCATCATAGTTGTACACCCACACAGTGTTAGAGGTCAAAGTTAAATACGAGTTCCTCTTCCTTTTAAATTATGAGAGACACATTTTTACAAATGAAAATTTCCCTTATAAATGGAAATTTCCTTTGTAGAAGGAAAGCTTGTGCTGTTTTTGGAGCTTTTCATGTGTTGGGGCCTTTACCTGAAAATATTACAAAGAGGCAGGTTTTGGGGTGGCATACTCTTAACCCCTATTCAGATGGGTGTCTTTTATCTAGCACCCATATTTTAACTTCTCACCTTCACTCTCGTAACTTTCTATACAAGTGTTTCAGTTACTCATCATAAAGCATGTATCATTCAACACTCAGATTTTGGGGAGCATCTCATTTTGGATGTTCAATTAAGGTTGTAAAAAGATTCCAGTTTGTATTTTGTACAGTGCAAGCTCTTTTCAAGGTTATACAGTTAAGAAATAAACTGTCAGAGTTTTTTAAAAAATTTAATACATTTTTAGTAGTTTTAGGTTTACAGAAAAATGAGTGGAAAGTACAGAGAATATGACCGTTTGCCTACTCCTGACTCCAGTTTTCCCTCTTAACAGCTTCTGACAGTGTTACACATTTGTTACAACTCTAGTTTGTAATGAACTCTAGTTTACATTGGGGTTCAATATTAGTGTCACACTTCTATGGGTTTTGACAAATACATAATGATATGTGTCCACCATTGTAGTACATTGGATAGACTCTTATTGTCTTAAAAAAAAAAAAATCCTGTGTTCCACCTATTCATCTCTCCATCGCTTGTGGAATCCTTGATAACCACTTATCTTTTAACTGTCCCCAGTTTTTGCTTTTTCTTGAATGTTATACAGTTGGAACCTTATCAGTAAATGTTTGTTTTTTATTCCCCCAGGTTGGCTTCTTACACTTAGCAATGTGCATTTAGGATTCTTCCAAGTACGTTTGCAGCTTGATAGCTCCTTTCTTTTATCCCACACTATATTTGTTCATCTATTCACTGACTCAAGGACATCTTGGTTGCTTACAAGGTTTGGAAATTATGAAAAAAAATTATAAATATTTGTGTACATGTTTCTGTGTGATTGCCAAACTTCCAAAGTGTGGGAAATAAAGCCCACTGGCCCAAACAAAAAGAATGGACTTGGATACACAAGGTGCAGTGGGAAGCAAGGCTTGAGTAAAGTTCTTGTGAGAGGAGGTGTCTGGTGGGCAGGCACACCCAGGGCAGTTACAACAAGCAATTTATTTTCTAGCACACAAGTCCCTTCCCCAGTTTCTCATTGGCTGAGTACTATGGGGTAGATAAATAATCTTTCCAGAGGTTGCCTAAGTATATTTCCTTCTTTGTGGGCTGGCCCTTTCCTAACAACTTGTTTCCACTTTTGCTCACATTTATTACTGTTCTTATGTTTTGAAATCACCAACAGAAGGAGCCAGTGCGAAACCCTGAGCATCCCACTTTCCCTTTGTTTGAGTGCTAGTAAATTTTCTTTTTTTCCTCAAAGATAGCTACCCTTCAAAATAGACCACATTAAGTTTTCATTTTTACATAGAGTGGTTAGAATATTTTGTATTCCTACTGGCAATGAATGAGTTCGTCTTGATTAACAACTTCATTAACATTTGGGGTTGATGTCATTTTTTCCATGAAGTCAGAGGCATATTTCACCTTGCTACGACTACCACCAAGAGTCCTCCACCCACACCTCCACAGGGGTACTTTTGTAAAAATAACCAACAAGTCTTTGAAATTAAGACTGTCAGAAACCTCGGGAGGTAAAAATGGGCACTTATTGAATATATAGTATATTTAAAAATTTCCTAAAACTATGCAGACATTTATAGTGATGATAATTACAGCATCTCTACACCTATTCCAAAAGGATTCATATAACACAAGTGCACACTTTGTATACATGGTTACAACCTGGATTTATTCCAAGTGGCAAAGGCCTTCAACCAAAGCCTAATTATTACAGCATCAACGGAATTCTGGTTTCAAACTTGACCAATAACAAACTGACAGAACATATCACATAGAAATATATCACATATCACATATCATGCAGAAAACGTAGGGTCCAGGCCATGTGGACTCAGAATCTCCTAGACTGCTATGAACATGGACTACAGGTGGACAGGATGCTTTAGATATCCACAAAGGTATGACCTTACTGCCAAGGAGAAGCCCCCTAAGGAGGAGACACCTCTTTCTTCAACAATCCATTAGAGTGATGCCCCGTTACGGCACTTAGAAGGCGCTTGGGCACAACCAGAGCCTTTTTTCACCAACATAGGGTGGAGGGAGAGGCCCAGCAGGAGAGGGCAATAGCATTTCTGGGAAAACAGTTCCATGAAGGGGAAGCTTTTTCAGCATGGCGTGCAGGCCATTCCTGTGGATCCTGCCAGGGGAAGGCCTGTGACGGGAGGAAGCGAGGGTTTCCAGCACTCCAAAGATCCTGGGCAAACCTGGCGGCCTGCCACCTCACCAGAGCAGGTGTGGGAGCAACAGGCAGTGGTGTTCCAGGGCCTGGCTTCCCCACCAAGGAGCCCCTGGCTGTCAGGCCCTCGGGGGCATGGCGTTGGCAGTGGCCATGTTCAGAAACGAGGCACTGAAGCTCCTGCCCCTAGCCACCTGGCCCATCCTGCAGGAAGGCTACTTTTGATAGGTTCAGAAAGACTCAGGTCGCTGAACTAACCCTGCCTTTGCTCAGTCTTAGCATTAAGGATGCACCTCCATGGAACCAGTATAAACTGGATTAAAACACTTTGGAAAATCATCTTTCTGAAAGGCAAAGGAATAAAACACAAAGTACACTGGGGAGTTCTCTTCCACACCCATCAGACGTGTGAAATCGGTTCCAGGAAAAATAATGGCCCTTGCCGGGCTCCAGTTTTAGTTGAATCAAGCAGGGAAAACTTTTCTGATTATTATGAAGATACAGCTGTAGCGACTAAGTCTACCTGAACACGCTACTCATCGGACAGTAACCCGAGAAATTCGGTGAGGGACCTGCCTTGAGAGAGGTACCTACTGTATAGAAGCGGGTAACAGAACCAAAGCACCACTCAGGGCTGTATTATGTACCTACGAGAAGTGTGGAATCAGTGTGTACTTTGTCTGTGCCTCAACGCTGGCTCTACACCAATGCAACATATGAGCCATTGATCACACTCTTATTATTTTAGCAAGGTGCGACCTGGAAAGGAAAGAAAATACCATTGAATTCCTCTGCCACAGATGCAGATCAACATCCTTCAGTAAGAATTCAGTTTGAAAAATATAAGAAACAAAACAAAACAGATGCCAGGCACCTCCTAGTTCCATTAACAGAAGACAAACAAAAAAACACGATCAAACCATACTACATACCCTTAGGAGAAGTCAGCCTAAACGTCCAGATGGTCTGGACTTTATACTGCAAACCCACTGTGATGTAACTCACTGTGACCATTTAGTCGCCCGTACAGTCACTTGCTGGGACTGAGGTTGTGGTTTAACATGCTGATGACCTTTCCTGCTTACCTATACTACTGGCCCTGAGGTGTGTGAAATGAATAACGTGTTAGCCCTGCCTCCACAGATACACAAATGTTCTCCCACTTAACACCTACTGATTCCCATGCGGGATGAGTGTCCTGGCACAGGGTACACACGACATATGTCTAGGATTTGTTCAGCACTCTCAGTCACCTAGCTAGAAACAAGTTACCAAAGTGGACAGAGCCACTTAAGTAAGAATGCTCTGTGGGGACCAATCTCTACACCTGTTCCAGAAGGATCCATTATTACAGAAGCACACACTATGATGCTTGGCTAGAACCTGGATTTATTCCAAGTGGCAAGGGTTTTCAACCAAACCCTAATACATGATCATCAAGGTAATTCTGGTCCTAACCTGATCAGTAAAAACAAAGTGAGAGAATCCATCACATCCCAGTCCCCTAAGGAAGCAGTGGCCAGGGCACACGGCTCAGAGTCTCAGAGACTGCTGTGGACCTGGACCCAGAGCTGGACGGCTCCTCTGGATGTCCTTTTCCTTAGGGGCTTACTGCCCAGGAGAGCCCCCCAAAGAGGAAACATCTCTTCCCCCAACATTCCAGTGGAGCCAACCCAGCTGGGAGGGTTTGGAAGGTTTTTTTGGCTACCATAGGGCTTTTTCAACACACAAAGGGTGGAGAGAGAGGCCCAGCTCCAGAGAGTGGTTGGCATTTCTGGAGCAACAGTGCCATCAAGCAGAAACCTTTTGAACATGGCGTGCAGGCCCTTCCTGTGGATCCTGCCAGGGGAAGGTCTGTGACAGGAGGAAGTGAGGGTTTCCAGCACTCTGAAGATCCTGGGTGAACCTGGTGGCCTGCCACCTCGCCAGAGCAGGTGTGGGAGCAACAGGTAGTGGTGTTCCAGGGCCTGGCTTCCCCACCAAGGAGCCCCTGGCTGTCAGGCTCTGGGGGGCGTGGTGTCGGCAGTGGCCATGTTCAGGAACAAGGTGCTGAATCTCCTGCCCCAGAGCCCCTTGCCTGGGGATCCTTGCCCTTATGCAGGAAGGCTGGTTTGATAGGTTTAAGAGGTCTCAGGTTACTGAAATAATGCTTCCTTTGCTCAGTCTTAGCATTAAGAACACATCTCCATGGCACCAGTATACACTCAATTAAAAAAGTTCAGAAAGTAATATTTGCAGAAGATAAAGGAGTAAAATACAAAGTACACCTGGGAGTTCTATTCCATACCTATCAGAGGTGTGAAATTGGCTCCAGTAAAATACTGGTCTTTTCTGGGGTTTGAGTTTAAATTGAATTCAAGGTTCTTAGATCAAGGTTGTTGATATTCGCATCCCCCAGGCAGAACTCTTCTGATGATTACGATGAACAACTGTAGCAATTAAGTATACCTGAACATGCTAGTACCAGACACTGACCCAAGTAATTTCTGTGAGAGTGGTTCCTTGAGAGAGAAGCCTACTGTATAGAAGTGGGTAAAAGAATCAAAGTACAACTGAGGGCTATATTACCTACCTATCAAAAATGTAAAGTCAGTGTCTGGTCTTCGTCTGTTCTTGCACTCTGAGTCCAGAGCAAGGCAATATATGAGCTGTTGATCATGCCTTTTGATTTTCTTACCACGACCTGCAAAGGAAAGAAAATACTGTTGAATACCTTTGCCTCAATGCAAATTACTTTCCCTCAGTAAGAATTCAGCATGAAAAATATGAGAAATAAGACAAAAAACACTTCAGTCTTTTTCTAGTCCCAATAAAAACAAAAAAAATCCAGCCAGTCACTACCTATTCTTAAAAGAAATAAGCCTAAACATACAGATGGTCTGGACTTTGTTGTGCAAACCATCTGTGATGTAACCCACTGTTACCACTGAGTTACCCCACACAGTAATTTGCTGGGACTGAAGCTTGTGGTTTAAAACAATGATGAGCCTTTCTGCTTACCAATAGTTTACTATTGGCCCTGAGGTTCCTGAAATAAATAACCTGTTAGCCCTATATCCACAGATATAAAATGTTCTCCCACATTCAACTTTTTGATTACCATGAGGGATGAATGTCCTGGCACAAGGGAGAGATGACAGTCTGGGGTTTGTTCAGCACTCTCAGTCACCTAGCTAGAAAGAATTTAGAAAACCTGGAACCACCTAAGTAAGAATGTTGTGTAGGAAATAATCTCTATACCTATTCCATAAGGATCCATATTACAGGAACACAGCCTTTGTATGTCTGGCTAGAACCTGGATTTATTCCAAGTAGCATAGGTCTTCAACCAGCCGCTACTTAAGTAAATCATCAAGGTTAATTCTGGCCCTAACCCTGACCAGTAATAACAAAGTGACAGAATACATCACATCCCAGTCACCAGGAAATGGGGATCTGGCCATGTGGACTCAGAATCTCTTAGAGTTCTATGGACATGGACCCAGAGATGGATGGCTTCCTTTGCTTTTCCTTATCTGTACATTCTTACTGCAGAGCAGAAGAGGAGACATCTCTTCCCACAAGACTCCAGTGGATGGCTTGGAAGACTCTTGGCCCCCATGGGCCTTTTTTCACCTGCAAAGGGTGGAGGGAGAGGCCAGGCTCCAGAGTGTGGATAGCATTTCTGGGGCAAGAGTGTCATCAAGTGGAAACTTTTTGAGCCTGGCCTCCTAGTCCTTTGGTCAATCTTACAGGAAATGAGTCCTGAATATTCATTGGAAGGACTGATGCTGAAGCTGAAACTCTAAGTACTTTGGCCACTTGATTCGAAGAACTGACTCATTGGAAAACACCCTGATGTTGAGAAATATGAAGGCAGGAGGAGAAGGGGACAACAGAGGATGTGATGGTTGGATGGCATTACCAGCTCGATGGACATGAGTTTGGGCAGTCTCCAGGAGTTGGTGATGGACAGGGAGGCCTAGTGTGCTACAGTTCTTGGGGTCTCAAATAGCGACTGAAGTGAACTGAACTCCTGGTCCTGCCTCTCGATCCTGATGGGGAAGGCCTGTGAAGGGAAGAAGGGAGGGTTTGGAGCATACAGAGGATTCTGGGAGAACCTGGTCATGGTGCACCCCTCTAGAGCAGGTGTGGAAAGGACAGGCAGTGGTGTTGAGTACGGGCTAGCAGGACCACCAAGGATACCAAGGCTGCAGGCCCTCAGGGGCGTGGCCTAGGCAGCTGCTATTTTCAGGAACAAGGAGCTGAAGCTACTGCCCCAGGGGCTCTGGCCAGGGGATCCTCACCTGTCCTGCAAGAGCAAGGTCCCCCAGTGTAGACCCTGGGGTCTCAGGGCTACTGGGGATCCAGGATCTATTGCCCCAGTGGAGGGGCAGTGCCTCGCCACCATGCACAAAGTTGTAAAGAGAAGAGGTGGCCACCCTGTTAGGGGTGAACATCCAGCAAACAGGATGTCGAATTTTGCCTGATGAAGGCTTGCTCCCACACCCAGACAAATGCACGTGCACTTTATATCCGGCTTGGAGTTGAGTTTTTGTTTACTTTTGATACTGGCAAAGAGAGTCTGGGTCCCATGCCCTGTAGGATCCCGTGAGGCCCTTCCTGTACCGTATTACACAGGGTATCCAAACCCACTCGCGGTGGGAAGAAACTGGTCCCTGAGTTGGGCGTCACCATCCAAAACCAGCGAGGGGATCCAGGTCCATGTTCTGCCTGTATTACTGGACATTACCTCACCTCTAGAATTGTCTCAAGTGGCCCCAAAACCTTTTTACCCATGAAATGCTTATAATCCCACTGTAAACAATGCACAGACCTTTACATGAAAATCCCTGTCCCTTTTATTTCGATTGCCTCCTTCCCTGGTGGCTCAGTCGGCAAAGAATCTGCCTGCAATGTGGGAGACCCGGTTCGATCCCTGGGTTGGGAAGATCCCCTGGAGGAAGGCATGGCAACCGACTACAGTATTCTTGCCTGTAGAATCCCATGGACAAAGAAGCCTAGCGGGCACAGTCCATGGGGTCGCAAAGAGTCAGACACGACTGAGAGACTAAGCACAGCACATTCTTCCACGTGGTTCGGTGATACGTGAGAATAGAGCTACATTTTTTTTTCTTTTTTTTTAGGTCAAAAACTCATGAAAGGAAATGTTACTTCTCTCGGGATGCATTCCGAGATGCCCAGTCCCCGTGGGCAACACGTCAATCTCACCTGATGAAGGGGACTCCAGGGCGGCCACGTAAATGGGAAGGAAGGGAGAAGCAGCTGGCGAGCCTCCCACACTCCTCCGGCCCGCCCCGCCCGCTGCCCACTGGGAACCGCTTCCACGCCCACCGGCCGGGAGGCTCGAGGGGCTCTACTTGGACCCTCTCCCTACTGGCGCGAGGGCACAGAACACAGACGGCAATACAATCCCGGTGCCCACGCTCACCCAGCCCAGGCTAAGCGCCAAACCACGGCCCGGCCCAGGCGGCACCCCCTGCCCGTCTCCGCCTCCCTCAGGCCGGCCGGGCTGCAGCCAACACTGGCCTACCTTGCACGCAGGGTACAGGCTGCACAGACGTTAGAAGCTGGGGAGGGTCCCTCCGGCCAGAAAGGGTGCCAGTCCCGGCCCCGCGTTACCCGGCGTTGCCCCAGAGAAAGGACACAAAGGAGGCTGAGTGGACCAACTTGGCTGAGGCCACGCTCCAGCGGGAAAGAACCGGTTCCCTGTGAACTTCGCGCGATAGCTGGCTAAGTTCGACTGCGACCCTGCTCACCATTGCCGTAAAGCGTCGCCCACGTTACCCGCCAATACGACCCCATCCCCCACCGGCCCACCGTCGTGGGCGTCTCCTCTGAGACGCACGGGAGGTAGAGTGCTGAGGTGGGAGGGGTTGATCCTCGCCCCGCGCCGTGGGCGTCTCCTTGGAGACGCACTGGAGGTGGGGGCGCCGAGGAAGGAGGGGTTGGGAATTCGGTTCCTCGCTGTTGGCCCCTCCCAGGGGAGGGCTGAGACAGCCTCAGTTGGTCCCAGGAGTGCGATTGCGAGAGGTGAGATTGGGAAGGTGACAGGAAACCTCATGAGAGCCCACTTGTCTCCCTTGTAGGGTTCATGCCGCCAGCGACGAAAGTGAAGGAATGGAAAAAAGGAAATTTTACCGTTCGACAGTCGCAAAACTAGAGGAAAAAAGTTTAAGTAAGTACAATATCAAACGATGTTACAAGTTTGTATACTTCATATGCTTGAGGTTATTATTACTTGAATTATCCCTCCTCAAGTGAGAGGCAGAGCCCCAAGAGGAGACGATACTTGTGCCCGGTCACCTCCTGCTCTTTGTCAAGGGCCTGTTAGGGAGCCTCTACCTCTTAAGCACCTTTTCCTGGGGTTACCTCAGGTGGTGTCCACACCGGCTAGATGCCGGGGATGTTATGTGTCTGAGTCACAGCGACAAACAGGTTATTCCTGCTTGACGGGTGCCTTGACTAATTTTTCCTGTGGAGGAAAGTTACATTCTCCTCTAGCGAAATAACTTTCAAATAAAGGAGACATGGGCTTCCCCGGTGGCTCAGCGGTATAGAATTCGCCTGCAGTGCAGGAGACGGAGGTTAGATTCTTGAGTTGGGAGGATCCCCTGGAGAAGGAAATGGCAACCCACTCCAGCCTCCTTGTCTGAAGAATCCCGTAGACAGAGGAGCTTGGCGGGCTACAGTCCATGGTGTTGCACAGAGTCCCACACGACTGAAGCGACTTAAGCAAGGCAGAGGAAACACAAGTAGCACAGATAAGAAAAGGAAGGTAACAGATAATGCCTCCACTCAAAGATGAACAGATATTAAATCGGGGCTTGTGTCCACCTGGTACCTTGTTCCTTAGAGAGGGGTTAGTGGAGCTTACAAAGTGGGAGATTGATACAAATAAAGATTGTCTTTAGAAACAATGGTATCTTGGAGCTTGAGTAACCTGAAACATTTTGGTGGCTAAAAGGATCAAGACTGTGAAGATGGTCTTATTAGCTGGTTATTTCCATTGACAAATGTAATTCAAGCTTGATTATTCTTTAAGGAAAAACATCTTCACAAATACAGAAGTTTTTCAAGGGAGAACTGAACTCATCCCTACCCAGATCTATTCCCCAGTGTAACCACCCTTCAAAGAAACAATTGAAGTAAACCAATGAGCTCTGCACCGACTGCCGGGCAGCACAACTGACTTGCTGCCTAGCCCTAATGCTTCAGGATTTCCTGCCCCCATTCTGCTCCCCACACAGGACCTGCACAGGCTCAGGGCCCCCAAGACCACTTGCTGTCTGGCTAGTACCAATCTTAACTCAGGATCTGACTCTTGGCCCCTTTATGCCCCCATTCCCTGTTTTTTTGGGCAGAGGTGGTGGGAATTTCCAGGGCAGAAAGGAGGACAATGAGGACCCTGAGGTGCTTAGTTCTGCCCAGGCAGCTGCCTCCTTGGGTTTCAGGTCAACAAAGGAAATTTCACAAAATCCAGCCACTTTCAACTCCTAAGAAGTGAAGGGAGGGGTTCATGCCCTGCTTCAATTTACCCACCTTGTTGAGGGTGGAAAGGGAAGGGAGTGTCCATGTCCTCTCCAGGTGGAATTACCTGACCAGCCTCTGGGCTCTGGATCTTAGCTGGCCCTCTGGATTCCTCCATGAGTTTCTTTTCCTTCACTCTAGGTAGAAGTGGCTGTTTCTCCACATGGAGATCCAAGTCAAATTCTTTTTTTCTGTGTCCCTTCCCTGCATGAACACAGATTAAATAACTACTCACTGTGCCTGGAAATTGAGGTCCAAAGAGGCTACGTGGCTTTGCCACCTGGTTCGCACATGGGGGGCTCTCATGGTGCAGATCCACTGCTCTCTCCATGCAAATGGCCACTGAGCACAAGAGAACATGTTCAACATCAATAATCATTGGAGAAATCAACATGAAAATCCCAAAAGATACAACTTCACATCTACCAGGGCAGCTCTAATTATTTTTTTCAGGCTTCTTTCATGTTATTATTTTTATTTTTTTTAGAAAAGTAATTTATTTAATTAGAGGCTAATAACTTTACAATACTGTAGTGGTTTTTATGAAACATCAACATGAATCAGGCATGGGTGCACATGTGTTCCCCATCTAGAACCCTCCTCCCACCTCCCTCCCTATCTCATCCCCCAGGGTCACCCCAGTGCACCAGCCCTGAGCACCATGTCTCATGCCTCAAACTTGGACCAGTGATCCCCTTCATATATGATAATATAGACATTTCAACACTACCCTCTCAAATCATCCCACCCACACCTTATCCCACAAAGTCCAAAAGACTGTTCTGCACATCTGTGTCCCTTTTGCTGTCTCGCATATAGGGTCATCTTCACCATCTTTCTAAATTCCATATATATGCGTTAGTATACTGTATTGGTGTTTTTCTTTCTGACTTACTTTACTCTGTATAATAGGCTCCAGTTTCATCCACCTCATTAGAACTGATTCAAATGCATTCTTCTTAATGGTTGAGTAATATTCCATTGTGTATATGTATCACAGTTTCCTTATCCATTCGTCTGCTGATGCACATCTAGGTTGCTTCCATGTCCTGGCTATTGTAAACAGTGCTGTGATGAACATTCGGACACACGTGTCTCTTTCAATTTTGGTTTCCTTGGTGTGGATGCCCAGCAGTGGCATTGCTGGGTCGTATGGCAGTCCTTGGGGAAGGCAATGGCACTCCACCCCAGTACTCTTGCCTGGAAAATCCCGTGGATGGAGGACCCTAGTGGGCTGCAGTCCATGGGGTCGCTAAGAGTCAGACACGACTGAGCGACTTCACTTTCACTTTTCACTTTTATGCATTGGAGAAGGAAATGGCAACCCACTCCAGTGTTCTTTCCTGGAGAATCCAAGGGATGGGGGAGCCTGCTGGGCTGCCGTCTATGGGGTCACACGGAGTCGGACACAACTGAAGTGACTTAGCAGTAGCAGCAGCAGCATGGCAGTCCTATTTCCAGTTTTTTAAGGAATCTCCACCCTGTTCTCCATAGTGGCTATACTAGTTTGCATTCCTACCAACAGTGTAAGAGGGTTCCTTTTCTCTGCACCCTCTCCAGCGTTTATTGTTTGTAGACTTTTTGATAGCAGCCATTCTGACTGGCTTGAGATGGTACCTCATTGTGGTTTTGATTTGCACTTCTCTGATAGAGAGTGATGTTGAGCATCCTTTCATGTGTTTGTTAGCCATCTGTATGTCTTCTTTGGAGAAATGTCTGTTTAGTTCTTTGGCCCACTTTTTGATTGGGTCATTTATTTTTCTGGAATTGAGCTGCAGGAGCTGCTTGTGTATTTTTGAGATTAGTTGTTTGTCCGTTGCTTCATTTGCTATTATTTTCTCCCATTCTGAAGGCTGTCTTTTCACTTTGCTTATAGTTTCCTTCATTGTGCAAAAGCTTTTTAAGTTTAATTAGGTCCCATTTATTTATTTTTGCTTTTATTTCCATTACTCTGGGAGGTGGATCATAGAGGATCCTGCTGTGATTTATGTCAGAGGGTGTTTTGCTTGTGTTTTCCTCCAAGAGTTTTATGGTTTCTGGTCTTAAGTTGAGATCTTTAATCCATTTTGAGTTTATTTTTGTGTATGGTGTTAGAAACTGTTCTAGTTTCATTCTTTTACAAGTAGTTGAAAGGTCAGTTTTCATTCTAATCCCAAAGAAAGGCAATGCCAAAGAATGCTCAAACTACCGCACAATTGCACTCATCTCACACGCTAGTAAAGTAATGCTCAAGATTCTCCAAGCCAGGCTTCAGCAATATGTGAACTGTGAACTTCCAGATGTTCGAGCTGGTTTTAGAAAAGGCAGAGGAACCAGAGATCAAATTGCCAACATCCGCTGGATCATGGAAAAAGCAAGAGAGTTCCAGAAAAACATCTATTTCTGCTTTATTGACTATGCCAAAGCCTTTGACTGTGTGGATCACAATAAACTGTGGACAATTCTGAAAGAGATGGGAATACCAGACCACCTGATCTGCCTCTTGAGAAATTTGTATGCAGGTCAGGAAGCAACAGTTAGAATTGGACATGGGACAACAGACTGTTTCTAAATAGGAAAAGGAGTATGTCAAGGCTGTATATTGTCACCCTGTTTATTTACTTATATGTGGAGTACATCATGAGAAACGCTAGGATGGAAGAAGCACAAGTTGGAATCAGGATTGCCGGGAGAAATATCAATAACCTCAGATATGCAGATGACACCACCCTTATGGCAGAAAGTGAAGAGGGGCTAAAATGCCTCTTGATGAAGGTGAAAGACGAGAGTGTAAAAGTTGGCTTAAAACTCAACATTCAGAAAACAAAGATCATGGCCTCTGGTCCCATCACTTCATGGGAAATAGATGGGGAAACAGTGGAAACAGTGTCAGACTTTATTTTTTGGGGCTCCAAAATCACTGCAGATGGTCATTGCAGCCATGAAATTAAAGACGCTTACTCCTTGGAAGGAAAGTTATGACCAACCTAGATAGCATATTAAAAAGCAGAGACATTACTTTGCCAACAAAGGTCCGTCTAGTCAAGGCTATGGTTTTTCCAGTGGTTATGTATGGATGTGAGAGTTGTACTGTGAAGAAAGCTGAGCACCAAAGAATTGATGCTTTTGAACTGTGGTGTTGGAGAAGACTCTTGAGAGTCCCTTGGACTGCAAGGAGATCCAACCAGTCCATTCTGAAGGAGACCAGCCCTGGGGTTTCTTTGGAAGGAATGATGCTGAAGCTGAAACTCCAGTACTTTGGCCACCTCATGCAAAGAGTTGACTCATTGGAAAAGACTCTGATGCTGGGAGGGATTGAGGGCAAGAGGAGAAGGGGACGACAGAGAATGAGATGGCTGGATGGCATCACTGACTCAATGGATGCGAGTCGAGTCTGAGTGAACTCTGGGAATTGGTGATGGACAGGGAGGCCTGGCGTGCTGTGATTCATGGGGTTGCAGAGTCGGACACGACTGAGCAACTGAACTGAACGGAACTGACCAGTTTTCCCAGCACCACTTGTTAAAGAGATTGTCTTTTCTCCATTGTATATTCTTGCCTCCTTTGTCAAAGATAGTGTCCATCAGTGCATGGATTTATCTCTGGGCTTTCTATTTTGTTCCATTGATCTATATTTCTGTCTTTGTGCGATACCGTACTGTCTTGATGACTGTAGCTTTGTAGTATATTCTGAAGTCAGGCAGGTTGATTCCTCCAGTTCCTTTCTTCTATCTCAAGATTGCTTTGGCTATTCAAGGTTGTTTATATTTTCATACAAATTATGAAATTATTTGTTGTAGTTCTCTGAAAAATACCATTGGTAGCTTGATAGGGATTGCACTGAATCTATAGATTGCTTTGGGTAGTTTACTCATTTTCACTATATTGATTTTTCTGATCCATGAACATGGTATATTTCCCCATCTTTGTGTTATGTTTGATTTCTTTCATCAGTGTTTTATAATTTTGTATATATAGGTCTTTTGTTTCTTTAGGTAGATTTATTCCTAAATATTTTATTCTTTTCATTGCAATGGTGAATGGAATTTTTTCCTTAATTTCTCTTTCTGTGTTCTCATTTTTAGTGTATAGGAATGCAAGGGATTTCTCTGTGTTAATTTTATATCCAGGGTAGCTCTAATTTTAAAGATGACAATTAGTGAAATAAGGATATGCAGAAATTGAAACACTCATACGCCACCGTATGAGAGTGTAAAATGGTGGGTACACTATAGAAAGTAGTTTGGTACTTCCACCAAAATTTCAACCTAGAGTGACCACATCAACAGCAATTTGACTCCTAGATATATATCCCTGAGGATTTAAAACAAACGTTCAAACAGAAACTTGTACGTGAATGTTTATTGCTGCATTATTCACAAAGCCAAAATGGAAACAACCCACATGTCCACTGACTGTTGAATTTTTATGCAAAATGTGCTATATAGCCCTTCCATGGATTTTTATTTAGCTATAATATGAAATGAAGTAGTGATGCATAGTGAAATATGAATGATAGATGAAAAAAGCTAGACAGCAAAGAACACATTTTGTAAGATCTCATTCACTTAAAAGATCCAGAACAGACACATCTACAGAAATTTAAAAAATCAACTTGTGCTTTGCAGGGGCTTGTGAGAGGGACTGTTGGGAAGAAAACATTTTCTCTACCATCTTAGACTCAACTGGCTTGGGGCCTGAAAATTAATTAACAGTAAATTAATAGGAGAAACATTTATTAACTATGTAGGAACTTTCAAGTGAAGAAGCTCCCTAATGGGCTAGAGATATGGGTTTATATTCCAACTTTTCAAGGGGCTTGGTGGATTAGAACTTCAAAGGATGGAAGCATCTGATGAGGCTTATTTATGCAACTTGAAATGTTCCCTGGTGGCTCAGTCAGTAAAGACTCCACCTTCAATGCAAGAAACCTGAGTCTGATCCCTGTGTCAGGAAGATCCCTTGGAGAAGGAGATGGCAACACACTTCAGATTCTTGCCTGGAGAATCCCATGGATAGAGGAGCCTGGCAGGCTACAGTCCATGGGGTCACAAAGAGTCAGACAGGACTTAGCAATTAAACCACTAAACCAATATCCAAGTTCAGGCCTCCCTGATTAGAGACACACATCCCCACCCCCTACTCCCACCTCCTGGCAATGTGGGTGGGGTTGTAGCAGCTGTCTCTTACAAAGTTCAGCTTTAGTAAGATAAGGCAAGTTTAGAAATGACTTATTTCTGCCTCTCTCAAGGGCTTCCTGATAGCTCAGTTGGTAAAGAATCTGAATGTAATGCAGGAGACCCTGGTTCGATTTCTGGGTTGGGAAGATCTGCTGGAGAAGGGATAGTCTACCCATTCCAGTATTCTTGGGTTTCCCTTGTGGCTCAGCTGGTAAATAATCTGCCTGCAATGTGTGATACCTGGGTTAAATCCCTGGGTTGGAGAAGGGACAGGCTACCCATTCCATTCTGGCCTAGAGGATTCCATGGACTATATAGTCCATGGAGTCAGAAAGAGTCAGACACAACTGAGCAACTTTCACTTCACTTCATTGCCTCTCTTGTAGCTCAGATGTTTTCAGTTTGAACTTAATCTTTGTACCATTTGGTGGGTTATCAGTCCCATCAGGAGAACATGCTATGCTGAGTCACTTCAGTCGTGCCCGACGCTGTGTGACCCCACAGACGGCAGCCCACCAGGCTCCCCCGTCCCTGGGACTCTCCAGGCAAGAACACTGGAGTGGGTTGCCATTTCCTTCTCCAATGCATGAAAGTGAAAAGAGAAAGTGAAGCCGCTCAGTCATGTCGGACTGAGCGACCCCATGGACTGCAGCCTACCAGGCTCCTCTGTCCATGGGATTTTCCAGGCAAGAGTACTGGAGTGGGGTGCCATTGCCATAGGCAGTCACTGATAATAAGTATAGACTTTGTTTAGAGAAGGAAATGACACCCCACTCCAGTATTCTTGCCTGGAAAATCTCATGGACGGAGGAGCCTGGTAGGCTACAGTCCGTGAGGTCGCTAGGAGTCGGACACGACTGAGTGACTTCACTTTCACTTTTACCCTGGCCAAGATCTTCTCTGTAGCTCAGATGGTAAAGAATCTGCCTGTAATGCAGGAGACCTGGGTTCGATCTCTGGGTCAGGAATATCTTCTGGAGAAGGGACTGGCAATCCACTCTGGTATTCTTGCCTGGAGAATCCCACGGATAGAGGAGCCTGATGGGCTACAGTTCATGGGGTCGCAAAGAGTCAGACACGACTAAGCGACTAACCCACCCACCCATAGACTTTCTTTGGGGGATGTTGAAAATGTCCTAAAATTTATTGTGGTCATGGATTCACAATTTTCTGAAACTACTAAAAATCAGTAACCAGTACATTTTAATATTGTGAATTATATGGTATGTGAAAGTGAAGTCGCTCAGTTGTGTCCGACTCCTAGCGACCCCACAGACTGTAGCCTACCAGGCTCTTCCATCCATTGGATTTTCCAGGCAAGAATACTGGAATGGGTTGCCATTTCCTTCTCCAGGGGATCTTCCCGACCCAGGGATGGAACCCGGGCCTCCCGCATTGTAGGCACGCTTTACCATCTGAGCCACCAGGGAAGTCCATGTGGTATGTGAAGAGCATATCAAAAATTTAAATAGTAAATCAATGTATACATTTAATAAAATTTCAGTAAAAGATCGATGGGAAATTTTATAATGTGGGTGAATTAAGGTTAGAATACTACAACCCACTGATCAACTTTTACATCAAAGTGTGGGATACAACGTGGGTGTTCAGATATGATACAATAGGGGTACAAAGCATCGCATCTAAAATGTTCTTGCTAAAATAACAGAGCCTGAATTTAACCAAGTTCATAGATCTCATTACAGGATGTTCTGTTTCTAATGGAACCTGTTCAGGACAGGATGCATATAAATGCAGAATGTGAGTAATTCTACGGGACAAATAATTCAGTCTTTTCATCAAAAGCATAGCAAAAAAAGAGGAGCAGAGGCTGTTATTGGTGAAAAGAAGACTAAGTCCTATTTCAGTTAGTGCTCTGTAAGTTACCTGTTCAGATCCTGAGAACAAATCAAATTTAAGAGAGATATTTAGGTCAAATAGCTATAAATTGGACATGGATAGTTGCATTAGGGAATAATTGTAATTTTTCTTAGATGTAGTAATAGTACTTTGGTTATATATTTTAAAGTCCTATTTGTTGTAATTTATGTTACAGTAGAGTATGTGGAGGAAGGGCTTCCCTCGTAGTTGGTAAAGAATATGCCTGCAATGCAGGAGACCCTGGTTTGATTCCTGGGTTGGGAACATTCCCTGGAAAAGTAAATGGCAACCCACTCCAGTATTCTTGTCTAGAGAATCCCATGGAAAGAGGAGACTGGCAGGCTATAGTCCATGGGGTCATAAGAGTCGGGCACAACTTAGTGACTAAGCCACCACCACATGTGGAGGAAATAACTTCTTTACTTTAGACATGGTATCATAAAATACCTGGAATATGCTTTGGAATATGCTGGGGGGGGGGGGAACAACTGACAAAATGTTGATTGTTAAAACTGCTTGACTGACATATAGAATTCGTATATTCTTTGTTTGAAATGATTCATGATAAAGAGCTAAAACTATCCAAAAGCAACTATGCAAACAAAACTGATGTCATTGTGTTTTTATGCTATTGAGTAATATGGCTGAAAATACCAACCTGAAAGAGTTGATTCTGGTTGCATTACAAAGATGTAGTTGACTGTATCTCCAGTTAGGACTGGAAACAGCTGATTTTTAAATAGTGTAGAATTATTCAACTGCTTAATTATAGTGTAGAGTATCTATTTCTAATGATCCCTGTGTGAGAATGTAAATATGGAGAAGAAGTTCCGGAGGATACATACTGTGCATTTAATAGGGTCAGCTCTGAGAATGCTATGAACTTTTAGGGCTGGTGGCCAATGGTAACCTTCATCATTTGCTGAGCACCTACTATGGGCCAGCTACTCTTCCTCATGCTGGAAATACAGACACAAAAGAGACATAAATCCCTCTTCTCATGGGGCTCACATTCTAGTGGGGGATACTGAAAAGTAAGCTCAATGAGATACAGGTGTATTCTGATAGATAATGACATCTGCTGTCACAACAGAAAAGCAGAGAAGGGGAATTGGGCATGAGGAGGGGGAGGGACCTGCACTTGCAGGTAGGTTGTCTGGCCAGGGCCTCCCTGAGAAGGGGACATAAAGGCCTGAGGAAGTGACCAGGTGGTGTGGGGATGTCCCTGTGGAAATCTGGGGCATCATCCTCTGAGGATCACATCCTGTGTGCCGCTTATGAAGTTATGCTATTAAATCATTTAGATAGTTATAAATACAAATAGTCATTTACCCTCCAGTTTTGAAGCAAGAGGAGCTATGATGTATTCTGTCAGTTTGTTATTGGTCAGGGTTAGGGCCTGAATTAC
The DNA here is from genome assembly GCA_935064755.1 of Tragelaphus eurycerus. Classification (NCBI taxonomy): domain Eukaryota; kingdom Metazoa; phylum Chordata; class Mammalia; order Artiodactyla; family Bovidae; genus Tragelaphus; species Tragelaphus eurycerus. The sequence goes on along the minus strand of CAKXYN010000149.1, from coordinate 2,727,927 downwards.
CTTGATGATTCACATAATTAAGGTATGGTTGAAGACCTTTGCCACTTTAAATGAATCCAGGTTCTAGCCATGCACACAAAGTGTATACTCCTGTAATATGGATCCTTTTGAAACAGGTATAGAGATTGGTCTCTACAGAGCATCTTACTTAAGTGACTTCTTCCAGTTTTGTAACTTGTTTCTAGCTAATAGTGCTGCACAAACCCCAGTCATTTGTCCCTTGTGCGAGGACACTCATCCCTCATGGGAATCAATAAGTTATAAGCAGGAGAATGTTTGTATATCTGTGGATGCAGGACTAACAGGTTATTCATTTCAGGAACCTCAGGGCCAGTAGTTTAGGTAAGCAGAAAGGTTCATCAGTATGACCACAAACCTCAATCCCAGAAAATTAGTCTATGGAGTGACTAAATGGTCACAGTGGGTTATATCACAATGGGTTTGTAGTGTAAAGTCCAGACCATCTGTACATTTAGGCTTATTTCTCCTAAGGGTAAGTAGTTTCTGGTTGGAATTTTTTTAGGGGAACTAGAATACTGGTGTGTTTTTGTTTTGTTTCTTATGTTTTTCTTGCTGAATTCCTACTCAGGGAAATTAATTTGTATCTGTTGCAAAGGTATTCAACAGTATTTTCTTTCTTTTCAGGTGCAGTTAAGAAAATCAAAGGGCTTGGTCAACAGCTCATACATTGCCTTGGTTTGGACCCAGAGTGCAAGCACAGACAAAGAACAGACACTGACTTCACACTTCTGATAGGTATGTAATACAGGCCTCAGTTGTGCTTTAATCCTGTTTCCCCCTTCTGTACAGTAGGCTCCTCTCAAGGTAAGTCTCTAACCAAATTTCCTCTGTTAGTGTCTGGTTAGTAGTGTGTTCATGTATGTGCTAAGTACTTCAGTCATGTCTGACTCTTTGTGACCCCATGGACTGTAGCCCACCAGGCTCCCCTGTCCATGGGATTCTCCAGGCAAGAATACTGGAGTGGGTTGCCATTTCCTTCTCCAGGGGTATTCATGTATACTTAGTTGCTATAATTGTTCATTGTAATGATCAGAAGAGTTCTTTGTACCTGTGTGGTTCAAATATCAGCCTATTTGTAAGTTCCAACACCCTTGAACTCAGTTTAAACTCAAAGCCCAGAAAAGGCCATTATTTTACTGTAGACAGTTTCACACATCTGATAGGTATGGAAGCAAACTCCCAGGTGTACCTTTTGTTTTATTCCCATGCTTTTTCCAAAGATGACTTTCTGAAGTATTTTAATCCAATTTATACTGGTTCCATGGTGGTGCATTCTTAATGCTTAGACTGAACAAAGGCAGGGTTATTTCTGTAACCTAAGACCTTTTAAAGCTATCAAAATAACCTGATAGCTTCACAAATCCTAGAGCTAGTAAGAAATTTGAGGTTAAACTGTTTGTTCCCTGGGTTGCTGAAGAAAGAACCTGTCATTCTATGTTGGAATCTCTGAAGGATGATGTGAAATTTCCCATGTAAAATGTACTTTTCTGTAGTGCCTCCTAATTAAGAAGCATTGTTTATACATTATTGAAATCTATATTAGGATGGCTACAGCAAAAATTCATTTGTTGTTTCCTTATAGGAAGAAACAGGGCTTCCCTGGTGGCTCAGACAGTGAAACGTCTGCCTGCAGTGTGGGAGACCCGGGTTTGATCCCTGGGTTGGGAAGATCCCCTGGAGAAGGAAATGGCAACCCACTCCAGTACTCTTGCCTGGAAAATTCCATGGACGGAGGGGCCTGGTAGGCTACAGTCCATGGGGTCACAAAGAGTCAGACACGACTGAGCAACATCACTTTTCCTTTTCCTATAGTAAGAAACTAGAATTGTCAAGTGCCTGTTCTGTATTATTCTTCTGGTTTATAGCTTAGGGCATGTAAGTATTATTGAAAGAGGAATGGGTTATTATTTGTGATGTAATGTTTGTGATTCTAATAGTAATACACACACAAGTGATTTAGAAAGTTATACTAGTTTAATGGGGGAGTCATAAGGGACTGTTTTCCAGTAGTTGTACTGGCCTATCACCTCTTATGGACCATATCATTGGCACACTCTCCTGTTGATGTGGGTGAGGGCGAGCATTCAGAAAACTTCGACTTCATATGCTGTATCCTAGCTTTATATGACATCTGTGTTCTGTGAATTGGCAGTTGGGACAGAGAGAGATGAGGGGAGGAGAGAGAAGGTGGTCAGCTTCATAAACCCATTATGATCTCATCAACCTGTGACCTCAGATTTTGAACAAATCCTTTTACATCTCCAGGTTTCGATATCTTCACCTAATTTATGAGTAAGTAAATGAAAAATTCCTATGTTTTGTTGTCAAATTCCTTTTTGAGAAGCTGATGAATAGTATGGAAATTAATTTTTAAAAATGTGTATCCGTACATATGTATACAATTAGCAGCTACTTTAGGAAGTTTAAGGACCTATAGCCCTCTCTTAAGAGCACGTGGACTTACGGAGGTCACTGTCTTTTCTAGTTTCACACATCTGTCATTTTAGTGCCTTCCATAATTCAAGTCATATCTGACCCATGCCTGGAACTCTCCAATAATTTCTCACTGAAATAAGAATGAAAACATTTACCAAGCATGTCCAGCAATGAACAAGATTTGGCTACTCTTTGCCCTGATTATTTAACCTCTTTCCTTCTTGGTTACTTTGCCCTGGACACACAGATTTGTTCCTTTTGGGCTTTATTAGTAGGAGTATAATTGACAGAAGATAAAGTGTCCTGTTTGAATTGTACGATTTGATAATTATTGACATGTTTCACCTGAGATGTGACTGCCACCCTAAGAATAATAAACACATCCAAACACCCCCAAAACTTTATGCTTCCCTTGGTATAAATGTAAAGAGAACTAAATTTTCCTACAGAGAGGTTCTCTAGTTCTTTGTTTCATGCTGAACTAGGGATACTTTATTATTATAAAATTACATATGTTGGGAAAAAACTTGATCCTGGTTCATTTGAATATGTCTGATAAATTTCTTTCTTATGTTTTTGATACTTTACACCCCAGATCAAATATTACTCAAGTAAAATCTTTTGTAGGATTCTCATATTAATGAGTGTTATGATATATTCTCCTATCAATGATTTCATTTTAGGTTGAATGTTAATCCTAGTAAATTTGGAGTCCTTGGCATATTTCTACCCATAACAAATCTTAAAAGAAATTTTATAGAATTTTGTGTTCATATGAAAAATACTTAATCATTTAAAAATGATAAAAATGTGCTTAAAATATATTTATGGATACTTGCTTATGGTCCTCAACAAGCCTATAGTTGAGTTCAGCAAGTTGGCTAAGGAAAGAGTATGTGGTGGCTTATGATTTGGTGTGGAATAGGCCAATTTCTCTTTAATGGCAATAGACATAACATGATCATCTACAAAACAGTCAATTTTATGTTATGTATTGTAGGAAAATAAAAAAAAATTTTTTTCAACCTTCTTAAGGTCCCTGGCTAGTCTGAAAATGAAACTGATAAAGATAGATGGACAGGAGAAAAGCATACAGATTTATTTGACAGAAGGTTTATGTGAGATGAGAGTCTTCATAAGAAAATGAAGACCTGAAGATATGGTTAGATTTGTGTAGTTTATGCTAGGTGTGAGAAAAAATGGAAAATCATGGAGGAATATGATAGGTTAAGGAAAACTAGTAAATGGGGGTTGTTTCATCAAGAACAAGGGTTCTTTGTTTGGATTCTTCTTGGTGTCCCTTCTAATTGGGATAAAGATGCTCCTTTCCTCCAGGTATGGGCTTCCCTGGTGGCTCAGATGGTAAAGAATCCACCTGCAATTCAGGAGACCCAGGTTCTATCCCTGGTTTGGGAAGATCCTCTGGAGAAGGGATTGGCTACCCACTCCAGTATTCTTGCCTGGAGAATTCCTCCTGGACAGAGGAGTCTACAGTCCATGGGGTCACAGAGAGTCAGACACAACTGAGTGACTAACACTTCCTCTAAATATAAGAAGGGTACCTGTCACATAAAGGTTTTATTACCTGTTTCAGGGGAGAAAAGCATATCAGAGAGGTGGTCAAAGAGGCCATTTTGTTTCTACCTTTTCTCAAACTTCAACGTAAAATATTCAATATTGTCGGTGTGTCGTATTTTAGGATATTATCATGTCCTAAACTCCCATCAATATACTTTACCACAGTAAAACAAATGATACCCTGCATAGAATAATTATAGGATGGTGGCAGCCACCTAAGGGGTAGGATTTAATGTTATAATTTCTAATCACTTTTGTTTAATGAATTCTTGTGTGGACTAGTCAAAATTTGAAGGAAATAAACATTTTAAAAAATGATAAGAATTATTAAATGTTAGATTAAAATAGTCTAAATTTTATCAAACCTCTTCTCCTTTCTCTTTTGCAAGACCTTTTAAATATTGTTTCAGTTTGTAGTACTTTATACTTCTGGACCGAAAGCATAAGGTCTGAAATTTATTTTCCCTGTAAATTAAACTTACTGTAATCTATATACCTTCCTCTTCACCTTCAATACTTATAAAAGACAAACACTAACCATATTAAAGTAATAATGAAATGAAATAAAAGTAGGTTGTCGAAAGGATTTGATTAGAAGCAATCAACCTCAATACATCCCTATTGCATTCCTTCAGCTTTCACTTGCGTACAGTGGGTAGATCCTTGGAGATCTGTGAGATAGCTGTCTAGTTCTATGTTCTCTGGTCTTCTTCTTGATAGCAATGAAAGCCAAGTCCCCCCACACCCTCTTTTTAGAGTGAGCTCATTCAGCTTCTTTGGATTTTCTACTGCACATTTCAAAATGATATTCCTAATTCATAAGGCTTGGTGAAACTTGAGGTTGTCTTTTCTTTTAAATGTTAATGTCTTACACAAATGCTTTTGAGCATTTGCCAGCTTTGTAAATACCCAGATTGTCTTTTACTTGTTTCATGAAAGCATAGCTACAGTTATACTAGATACTACTGAAAGTGTCATGCCTTTTCTTTCTACATACTATGAATCTTTAATATAGTATTTCTTTCCTGTTGGTGGAAGGGAAAGGGATTGAAGCAGAAGCCAAAAACTCTAGCTTTCATCTGTCTGACTAAAGTACTTTCATCTTGCTATTTCTTCAAATTTTACTTTTCATGGAGATTAAATTATCACTTTTCCTCTATCACTCAAGACATTACAGAGCCCCACAAAAGTTACTTAAGGGTTTCTGAAGAAATGTCTTTGATTTTTCTGTCATGAGCATAAATTCTAACAACTTGAGCATCATATGTTTGCATGAAGCTGTCAGTTTTATTGGTGATAAAAAATGCAAGCTTTCAGATTAATAGACCTTTATGTATCTATTGTTCTTTATTGAATGTAGCACATTCAACACTAACTTTGAAAATGTTAGAATCTACTTAGTTTTAGGCAATTTGACCAGTCACAAAGACTGGAGCAAATTGTGACTGTGTCTGTCAAAGCTTTCTGTAAGGATATATTTTGGGGAAAGGAGCACTTAAAAATAATAACAAAATTATTACAGTGTTTGATGCTTTATTCTTTTCACCAATATTTAGAGTGAAACCATCTATGTTCTCCCAGAGACTCTTTGTACCCCTTTATTTTTCTGAATCATTTAAAGAAGCAGTAAAAGGCAAAAGAAGTAGCAATGGTAATAGTTACAGAATGATAAGCAGTAAGATCTGATCTCAGCAATGTGACTAATTGACTTGGCTTTAAGTAAGTCACACTCCTTAGATCTTAACTTCTTCATCATTAAATGTGGAGGACAAGATTAGTGGACTTCTAAGAAGACCTCTTCCCACTTAAATATTTTAGGCTTGTGTGATTCTATGTGTGGTTAGTTTTAAAATGCAAGCAGAATGATTGTGTGCTTCTCTGCAAAGGTAGCAATGAAACGTTTACATTAGAAAATTGTGGACAGTGTGCTTGTGTAGGTACTATGCTCAAGAGGCCCAGGGGAAAAGCTAATTTCAGGAGGGTAGCTGGGAATGTGGATTCAGAGAAATCATGACATTAAGAGTATTAAAGTTGAACAGAGTGACGCTTGTAAAGAACCTGCCTGCCAGTGTAGGTAAACCTAAGAGACGCAAGTTTGATCCCTGGGTTGGAAAGATTCCTGGAGGAGAACACAGCAACCCACTCTGGTATTCTTGCCTGGGGAATCTCATGGGCAGAGGAGCCTGACTATGGTCCATAGGTTCACAAAGAGCTGGACTCAACTGAAGTGAAGTTGAACAAGCTGACATCATCCCAGTGGACTAGGAAATCAGATCATTGATCATGAAAGCTCTGGGGAAGGTTTGAAATTTAATGAAACTAGAAAAGATTTGGATCATCCACTGTGGCACATTTTCCAAGAATTCAAGTATGAATGGAGCAAACAATTATTAAGTATTTAGTATTTCAGGTTTGACCCTGTATTGCTCACCAACTCTCTCTTCAGACTTGAATCTGAATGCCTTTTATAATTTCTAAAGTTCAAATATACTCTAAGAATGAATATTTACTAACAGTTAAGGTAATTTTTGTTCTATATAAACTAAAGACAATTCTAGACAAGATCTATCACTTTTAGAAACATAAGTAGAATTGTTATGATATGCATCCAGCCTTCTAAAGTGACATGAGATGACATAGAAACAAAATGAAATAATTTGAATATGGTCCTTCTTTAGCTGAACTTAAGAAGTGGTCATGCTAAGTATACAGGCTTGTTTAGACTTGTTTAGAGTCTCGAATGAGATAGGAGCTTTGGGAGGACATTGCAAAAGAATGTTGACCATTTAGCTGATCTCTCTGGCTTAGCACTATACCTCTCACATTCCATCTCATAACATTTTACACAAGTGTTTTAGTATGCCATCTCGAGGAGAATGCTGTTATGGCAAATATCATTCTACTGTCTGATTTTGTGGTGTATATCTTTTAGAATGCTAGAAAATTAAAAACAAAGTAGAAAGATTATAATTTGTATTAATGTGTATCAATTAGAATGTTCTAGAAGTGTGATCTCTTTTTAAGGTGAAATATATTTAAGCAGTTGAACTGATGGCTTATCTTTAGCCTTCATTTGCTAATTTATTAAACTTAAATATTTCTAATTTATTAAACTTAAATATACAACATTAAAAAAACAGCATAAATTATTGCGATCTAATTTTAGACAGCAAACAATAAAAATGTCCATGATACTTGAAGAAAAATATGGCCAATCCACTTAAAAAAATTTACAATTTTTCTTTTCCAGGGGTAAAAATGGTTTTGTCTGTCTTGAGTTAGGGTATGTTTCTTCATTGCTACCACTACCACCACCAGCATTAGCCCCATCTTCACATAGGGGTTTTAAATTGTCATGAAAATAATATTGAGTGAGGGGCTAGGACTTAAAGAAGAAAAGAATGTTCCATTTAGTTCATATGTAATATTGTTTAATACTTTCAGAGAATTACATTATGAAGTGTGTGTTTATGGTGATGATTATTCCAGACAAATGAAGACCCTAACCTAAGCTGAAAACAAGATGCCAGGGCTTCCCTCATGATTCAGTGGTAGAGAATCCACCTGCCAATGCAGGAGACATGCATTCGATCTCTGATCTGGGAAGATCCCACATGCCACAGAGCAGCTAAGCCCAAGTACCATAACTATTGAGCCTGTGCTCTAGGGCCTGGGAGCTGTAACTACTGAGTCCACGTGCTACAACTACTGAAGCCCATGTGCCCTGGAGCCTGTGCTCTGCAGCATAAGAAGCAACAACAATGAGAAACCTGTGCACTGCAATTAGAGAGTAGCCCTGGCTTGCTGCAACTAGAAAAAAGCCCACACTGCAGTGAAGATCCAGCAGAGCCAATAAATAAATAAAATTATATTTATGAAACTACCAAGATGCCAAAAAAGGAAGAATAGAGTAAAAAAAAAAAAAAACTTGGAACAGAATTCCAGCAAATTGAAACTAACTGAAAGATGCTTGCTCCTTGGAAGAAAAGCTATGACCAACCTAGACAGCATATTTAAAAGCAGAGACATTACTTTGCCAACAAAGGTCCATTTAGTCAAAGCTATGGTTTTTCCAGTAGTCATGTATGGATGTGAGAGTTGGACTATAAAGAAAGCTGAGCACCGAAGAATTGATGCTTTTCAACTGTGGTGTTGGAGAAGACTCTTGAGAGTCCCTTGGACTGCAAGGAGATCCAACCAGTCCATCCTAAAGGAAATCAGTCCTGAATATTCATTGGAAGGACTGATGCTGAAGCTGAAAGTTCAATACTTTGTCCACCTGTTGTGAAGAACTGGCTCATTGGAAAAGACCCTGATGCTGAGAAAGATTGAAGGCAGGAGGAGAAGGGGACAAGAGAGGATGAGATGGTTGGATGGCATCACCGACTTGATGGACATGAGTTTGAGGAAGCTCTGGGAGTTGGTGATGGACAGGAAAGCCTGGCGTGCTACAGTCCATGAGGTCACAAAGAGTCGGACACAACTGAGCAACTGAACTGAACTGAACTAAATAAACTATTTGTATATTGTATCATATCAAGATGTGGTACAAAATTATCTGTTAAATGGAAGGAATATGTGACCAGTAACAGACTTTCTGGTATATTAACATTTTAGTTTAAATAACTTTACAAATCTGATTTCCCCAAGACAGAGTATTTCCATGTGTGGAAAGACTTAAGCATTAGTTTTCTTTTTTTTTTTAAGTTGCCTAAATATTTTGTGACAGGATGCATTATACAAGCAAAACTGTTTTTTATAGAAAATTTTCATTTTAATTTGAAAACTTAGGCCCACTTTTGTGTTATTCTCAGTTCTCCAGAGAAACAGAATCAATAGGATGTATGTATATCTATACATATATGAATTGGCTCACGTGATTATCATGGCAGGCAAGTCCCAAGATCTGCAGGGTGAGATGGCAGGCTGGAGACTCAGGAAAGCCTTTCTAGTATGAATTCAAAGTGCTGAGAACAAGGAAGCCAATGGTTTATAGTTGGAAGACCAACACTCTTGAGACCCAGGAAGAGCCAGTGTTTCAGTTCAAGTTCTAATGCATGAAAAAAGATGATGTCCCAGTTCAAAGGCAGTTAGAGAGGAAGAATTTTCTTATTGGAGGATCAGTATTTTTGTAATCAGACCTTCAACTGATCAGATTATGCCCACCCACATTAGGGAGAGCAATCAGTTTTACTCAGTCTACCAATTCAAATGTTAATCTCATTCATCCAATAACACCATCACAGAAACACCCAGAATAATGTTTGACCAAATATCTGGGTGCCCTGTTGCTCAGTCATGTAGACACATAAAATTAACCATTAGAACCACATTTCCTTTCATGAAGAAAATCTTCAATTATTTTTAATGATCCAAAAGGCCTTTGTAGTCTTTTGTAATCTTGACTACCATCATTTCAAGACCTATCAGTGTTATATTCCCACTTGCATTCTCTTTGAGTAAAACTTTCATATATACCTAAAGTCTTTATTAAGTAGTCTACAGTTTACAATTAAGTACTCTCCTTTAGGCAGCTTATGTTTGAAAAGAATAGTCAGAATGTGAAGACAGTATCTTAAAATAGTGGATCCTCAATAGGCATTTGTTGCTTGAACTGGTCTGTTTCTACCATTCTACTGAAAGGTTATGTAAAAATTCAACAATGAACTCCAAATGACCCTATCTGGTGGACCTTTCTTAGCCTAATTCTGCTTTACTATATCTGGAATATTTGTTAATTTTTTGGTAAAGTTTGCTTCTCTGGTAGCTCAGTCAGTAGAGTCTGACTGCAATGTGGAAAACCCAGGTTCAATCCCTGGGTTGGGAAGACACCCCCTGGAGAAGGAAATAGCAACCCACTTCCGTATTCTTGCCTGGAGAATTCCGTGGGCAGAGGAGCCTGGTGGGCTACATTCCATGGGGTCACAGAGAGTCAGACATGACTGAGTAATTAACACTTCAACACACAGAAGTCCTAGTCACAGGTATTAGACAAGGAAAAGAAGTAAAAGGAATCCAAATTGGAAAGAACAAGAGGCATGTGGCATGACACTTTACATATCATGCACTACATAGAATATGTCAATAAATTAAGTAATGTTGCAGGATAAAAAATTAATATACAGAAATTTGTTGCATTTCTATGTACTAACAATGAACTATCAGAAAGTGAAATTAAAACAATCCTGTTTAAAATCATGTGAAGAAGAATAAAATACCTTTGAATAAATCTAATGAAGGAAGTAAAAGATTTGTACTTGGAAGCCTATAAGACACTGATGAAAGAAATTGAATATGGAAAAATTTACCTTGTTCATGATTGGAAGAATCAATATTGTTAAAATTACTGTACTACCCAAGGCAATCAACAGATTCAATGCAGTCTCTATTAAAATACCAATTTTTCACAGAACTCAAATAATTCTAAAATTTATATGGAAACATAAAAGACCCCAAATAGCCAAAACAATCTTGAGAAAGAGCAAAGCTGGAGGTATCACACTTCCTATTTCAAGCTATACTACAAGCTATAGTAATCAAAACTATATGGTACTGGCACAAAAGCAAATATAAACTAATGGAACAGAATAGAGATCTAAAAAATTAATCCACACTTATATAGAAATTAATCTGTGACAATTTCAAGAATATACAATGAGGAAAAGATGGCCTCTTCAGTAAATGGTGTTGGTAAAATTGGATAGCTACATGCAAAATAATCAAGTTGGATTATTCTCTCATACCATGCACAAATATATATTCAAAATGAATTAAAGGCTTGAATGTAAGACCAGAAACCATAAAACTTCTAGAAGAAACACAGGCAGTAATCTCTTTGACATAGATTTTAATAACATTTTTTTGCACATGTCTCCTCAGACAAATTGGAGAAGGAAATGGCAACCCACTCGAGTATTCTTGCCTGGAGAATCCCAGGGACAGAGGAGCCTGGTGAGCTGCTGTCTATGGGATTGTACAGAGTTGGACATGACTGAAGTGACTTAGCAGCAGCAGCCTCAGACAAGGAAAACAAAAGCAATAATATACATTTGTAAAAATCAGGAGAATGTACAATAAGAGAGTGAACAATAATGTAAACTATGAGTTTTAATGCTTCAATATTGCTTCACCAGTTATAACAAATGAACCACACTGTTACAAAACATTAATAATGGGGTACCTGAATGTATGTGTGTAGAGGGGGTGTATTGAAGTAGATGAGAATTCTGTACTTTCCACTCAAGTTTTAGGTAAAACTAAAACTGCTCTAAAACATAAATTGTGTTAGTTAAAAAAAGCCAACAATCCTAAAAATGATTCAGAAAGAAAAAAATAGATCAACAATAAAGGAATTAAAGTTAGATTGCTATCCAACTTTTCAATAGTATTCTGGATGCAAGAAGGCAATGGAGCTATCATTGTTTAATACTCAGGAAAAGAACTTGAGCTTAGAATTTTTACCTACCTAAACTGTTATTCAAATGTGAAGGAATGATAAAAATATTCTTTGGGATACTAGGCCTTACAGGGTCTGCTACACAAGAATTCATATTGGAAACTTAATCAAAAAAGTCTTTAAATGAGAATAGAAAAACATTCAAATGATAGGTCTAGAAATATAGCAAGTTAATATGATCAAATTTCTTTGCTAGGTTTATTTATGTCTTAAAAATAAAATAAACATAATTCAAGTACTAGAGAAGGAAAAACATATATTCATCATAGCCTATAACTAAAATTATAGACAATGGTAACATAATAGAGATGAGATTTGACAAAATTAGTTTGACAGCATCCTGAATCTCTCATTTTATTTGGGATAAGTTATAGTTAATGGGCTTCCCAGGTGGCTCAAGTGGTAAAGAATCTGCCTGCCAATGCAGGAGACACAGGCAGGAGACTTGGGTTTGATCCCTGGGTCAGGAAGATCCCCTGGACTAGGAAATGGTAACCCACTCCAGTATTGTTGCCTTGAAAATCTCATGGACAGAGGAGCCTGGCAGGTTACAGTCCATGGAGTCTCAAAGAGTCAGACATGACTGAACAAACATACACACACACATACAGGTTTTAATACCATTAAACAAGAAAAATAGACATGTGCATAATTCTTAAGTTAATGGCAAATACCACAGAACATATCAAAAATCTTAACTTTTAAAACAACATGGAGAGGAAAAGACTGTTCAATAGAAAGCATTTATTGGAAACAAAATTCTGTAGTATAATCTGATTCCAGGCATTTCATAAAAACTAAATTCATTTAGTCCAATAGCTAGAAAGTCAGATTTTCTTTTCTTTCAGACACCATTTTACCAAACACTGAATTGTCAAGTTCCCAAGGTTTTAATATTTTTTAAGGCTGGCTAAAATATACAGCAGTAAGCAATTAGTGCATATGTAGGTGGTATCCACAGCATCCATCAAATCAGATCAGTCGCTCAGTCGTGTCCGACTCTTCGCGACCCCATGAACCGCAGCACGCCAGGCCTCCCTGTCCATCCATAATTTGTTCTAATTTTGCTCCAGTCTTGTAGTCTAGTCATAAAGAAACAAAAGAGATACATATACATATGCTGTGTGTATGTGTTTAATTTGCTAAGGATATGTGTGAACATTTTTATACTTAAGTTGTTGAAAAGGAAAAAATAAAGGAACTCAAAATAGTCTGGTGGCTTCTCTCCTTTAGGTCACTAGAGGGAGATCATGCTTCACTTTTACTCAATTGAAAAAAATACAACTTTTCAAAGTGGACCTGGTTTTTCCATCCTTCCTAATATTTTCTTTCCAGGGAATCTTGTTCCTTCTACTTGGTCCAGAGGCTCTGAAAGTCTAGATATGCTTGAGAGGATTAATCTGTGCCTGAGGACCTAATGGAAACTAACAAAGTTTACATTCGTTCATATGTTCATTAATCACCAGAGCTAATAATGACTAGAGTCCTGCTCAACTTGTAGTAGCAATGATAGTGCTTTCTGGCTTCCTGAGCTACAGAGGCCCCTTTCTCCTCATATAACACACACACACACACACACACACAGTTATTGCTGTAGGAGCTTGGATTTAGTGAGGCAGCCAATGGTGAAAGAAAGCTGCTTTTTTCCGATTCAATTCAGTTCAGTTCAGTTTAGTCACTCAGTCATGTCTGACTCTTTGCTACCCCATGAATTGCAGCATGCCAGGCCTCCCTGTCCATCACCAACTCCCAGAGTTCACCCAAATTCATGTCCATCGAGTCGGTGATGCCATCCAGCCATTTCATCCTCTGTCGTCCCCTCCTCCTCCTGCCCCCAATCCCTCCCAGCATCAGAGTCTTTTCCAATGAGTCAATTCTTCGCATGAGGTGGCCAAAGTATTGGAGTTTCAGCTTTAACATCAGCCCTTCCAAAGAACACCCAGGGCTGATCTCCTTCAGAATGGACTGGTTGGATCTCCTTGCCATCCAAGGGACTCTCAAGAGTCTTCTCCAACACCACAGTTCAAAAGCATCAATTTTTTGGTGCTCAGCTTTCTTCACAGTCCAACTTCACATCCATACAGATACTACCACCCAAATGCTTCAGTTTGAAATATTTTAGTTCAATATCTGTCGAAGTTTAGTAATCTAAAATGCAGTGGGAAAGCAAAGACTGAGTCTTTTTAAAATAGTTTATAATTATGAAATGATTTTTTCTTTATTAGAGGATATTATTTGATTGTCTAGGTGTAGCCATGTCTAGAAAATAAAGAACATAGGAAGGTCCAAAAGAAACATTCATGACCTTCAAATTAAGAGCATAAATTACAATTCAGTTTAGGAAACAGAATTTCACATACGAAATTGGTCTGAGACTCAAGAAGTACAGGGGAGCCTTGGCCCTTTACCCATAAGACACCTTGGGACACAGAAAATTTATGCTTAGGTGAGGCTGGAACCTGAAATATATGGAATGGGGCAGATGCTGGAGGAAAGGCCCAGCTTCAGGTGATAAAAATAAGCCCAGCTGGGAAGGCAGAGTTTCAGAAGCCTTCCTTGTTTGTTTTTTAAAAAGATTTTTTTCTTTCTTTTTCTGATGTGGACTATTTTAAATTCTTTATTGAATTTGTTACAATATTGCTGTTTTATGTTTCTTTGTTTTTTGGCCGGGAGGCATGTGGGATCTTAGCTCCCTGCAGAGATCAAACCCGCACTCCCTGCATTGAACCGTAAAGTCTTCACCAGTGGACCCACAGGGAAGTCTTGCCTTGTATCTGCCGTCAGAGGGAGGGTACCAAGGGATGGACTTGTATGGAAGTGGATGTGATGTTAGCTGGTAGGGGGGTGAGCAGTTTTGTTTTTTAAGACAATACTTGACTCCCTTGTCTGTATCTCAAGACTTAAAAATAGTCTTGTCAATATAGCATGTTAAAAATATTGTTGAATAACAATCACTTCACTTTTGGAGAATGCTTTTTTTGTTCTTTCCTTATTCAGAACAGACAGTGACAAATAGGTATAGTCGAGGCCAGGCCTGGGTATACATTAGAATCTTATCTGGTGCTTTAAAAATGTAACCATTTTGGAAAATTCTTTGATACTATATATAAAATTGAATATATACATACAATGCAATTTCACTCTTAAATATAAAACAATGTTTCCCAACCTATTTTTCATTATACCCCAAGAATCTTTTTAAATCCTTTGTCCTTATCATACCCATCGCAACATGATACTCCAGACATAGTCTATATTGGTTTATTATGTATTGGGCCCTTATAGAGGGCCACAAACCACTTTTAACATCTTAAGGTTTCTTTTGCCTCCCCAAGATCAGTTTTTATCCTCTTGAGGGCGCTATTGCTTTGCTGGATGGTTTCAAGCCTAGCAATACGGGCCTATGTTCATTAAAAGGCACGCGTGAGAATGCTCTTAGTAGCTTTATTCTTGGAGAAGGCAATGGCATCCCACTCCAGTACTCCTGCCTGGAAAATCCCATGGACAGAGGAGCCTGGTGGGCTGCAGTCCATGGGGTCACTAAGAGTCGGGCACGACTGAGCGACTTCATTTTCACTTTTCACTTTCATGCACTGGAGAAGGAAATGGCAACCCACTCCATTATTCTTGCCTGGAGAATCCCAGGGACAGAGGAGCCTAGTGGGCTGCCGTCTATGGGGTTGCACAGAGTCGGACATGACTGAAGCGACTTAACAGTAGCAGCTTTATTCTTATTTGCCCCAAACTGTACATCAAACAGTGAGTGGTATAAAGTATTGTGAGGGAATTCCCTGGTTGTCCAGTGGTTAGGACTCTGTGCTTTCCCTGGTTGGGGAACAATGAGTAACCCACCAAAAAGAAATAAAGTCTTGTGGTACATACATACATCTAAACTGCTGCTAAGTCGCTTCAGTCGTGTCCGACTCTGCGCGATCCCATAGACGGCAGCCCACCAGGCTCCCCTGTTCCTGGGATTCTCCAGGCAAGAACACTGGAGTGGGTTGCCATTTCCTCCTCCAGTGCATGAAAGTGAAAAGTGAAAGTGAAGTCGCTCAGTCGTGTCCGACTTTAGCGACCCCATGGACTGCAGCCGACCGGCTCCTCCATCCATGGGATTTTCCAGGCAAGAGTACTGGGGTGGGGTGCCATTGCCTTCCCCGACATCTAAACTACTCCATAGCAAAAAAAAAAAAAAAAAAAAGGAAATGGACCACTGATTCATACAGCTGTACATTTGTTTTATGCATTTTCTCTATGTACGTTAAGAAAAATATATTGATGCCCATGTCCTGTCTCTTCTTAGATAGACAATTGAATCAGAGTTTCTAGGAGTGAGGTCTGGGCAGAGGCAGGTTTAAAAAGCTCCTCAGGTGATTTTAATGTGCACATTAAATGTAAGAGACACTGAGGTGGTGGTTGAAGCATGGATTTTAGAATCGGAGAGTCATGGGTTCAAATCCTGCCACTTAGTAATTGTTGTGTCTCAGACAGTTTTCTCATGTGTAAAAAAAGGGCATAAACATGTTATCTATTCTACAGGGCTGTTGTATGGCTATGTCAAAGAAGTCCAAGAATATAGAAAGTGCTCCATAAATGCTAGTTTCCAACCTCTTTACACCTTTCCTCTACTCTTGAATACTAGGAAGGGCTTAAAACTATTGCAATTACTGTGGCCCCCAGGAATCTTGCCCTGAGTTAGAAGTGCTCATATACACACATGGCTTGAATTATTAAATGTGGGTGTTGTGCTACAGCCCTTTCAGCCCCTTCTCAAACAGATATTGTATATGGAGTATCTTCTTCATCAGTGATTTACTTTGTGGGCTGGTGTTATTTCTCCCTGCTCTTATTCCTACTTATTGTCTATCTCATTCCCATTCTGTTTTCTAACCTCTGCCACATGATGAAAGCAGGTGATGACTAGTATCAAGCACTAAAACTTGTCAGGTATAGGTCAGATGTCCTCATCCATAGTAACTTTTCTTCTATTGCTCCTTTAAATTAGACCAAGCAACCTCTTTTGTCTAGTCTCTCAGTACATAGTTTTTCAGAATATTTTTCAGAAAATTTGGGATAATTTTAGTTTAAATTTTTTTTAAAAATAATCACCCCTATAATCTGATAGGTTGGAAGATAGTATTATTTCTGCTTCTGAGAATGGGATTTCTGACTTTACCAAACCTCGAAATAATATAATCTCAGACATGAAATTTTCCTAAAGATCACACAGCCTAACTTCCCTATGTGATATGTGAAATCCCATTACAATTTTCTTGCTAAGTAGTTATTGAGTTTCTGCTGGAACACCTTCAGTAATAGGCTGTTCACTACCTCCCAAGGGTGGCCCGCATCATTTTTTTTTTTTTTTTTTGTCTGACTCTGACTGTTGGAAGTGATTTGGGAGTCTCTGGGGACCTTCTATTTCTAGGATTCTATGATTATTATTATTTTATTATTCTCTGAGGCAATGCTTATTAAAGCATGGCCTGGGGACCCCCTGCACCTGGATCATCTGGGAGTGCTTGTGATAGATGCAGATTTGTAAGCCTCCTCCAAACTTTGTGAGCCTACTAGTCATTTGTGCCATCTCCATATTTAAATAGGGTTCAGATGGAGATATCGCTTTTCCCTTGGATTGGCCTTGATGTTTAACTGGTCAGTCTAATCGGGATGTGCTTGAGAAGGGGGACTGCAGAAAGGGACAGAGTTTGATTTGCTCCAAACTCAGAGCCTCTAAGAATACCAAGCCCTTTTTTTTTTTTTTTCCAGGAGTATTATATCCTGCCCTACAATTGGTGGCTATGTCCAGGGCCTTGCCCCACTTTTCTTTGCTCTGGCTGTACTCTTCTCAGGGTGGTTCTAGCCTTCCTTTCTGGGATAGTATGAAGCCAGCATAAGCTCTCAAGGCCTCTCTTGAATTTTTTGTTTTAATAATTGACTAGAGAGAAATGCCTCATTTGACTCATGATTTATGCAGTTATTTAGCAGCCCCAAAATCAACCCAGGGTTAAATTATATACCTTTAGCTCTGGGTCCATTTATATGTATGGGAATCCTGGGTCCATTTATACATATACTCCTGCAGATGTTTATGCTATAACTGAGTCTTGGGAACCAATATTGACTGTTGTTGTTTAGTCTCTAAGTCATGTCCAACTCTTTGCGACCCCATGGACTGTAGCCCCCCAGGCTCCTCTGTCCAAGGGATTCACCATGCAAGAATACTGGAGTGGGTTGCCATTTCCTTCTCCAGGAGATCTTCATGGACCAGTAGTTGAACCCATGTCTTCTGCATTGCAGGTGGATTCTTTGCTGACTGAGCCACCAGGGAAGCCCAACAAACATTTATAAAGAGTTACTAAATTACTCATTGATAGTTTTGCAATAGTTTAAGTTTCTTTACCCAACAAAGCATCTTATTGTCAAAATAAAATTATAGGGGTGGGGGGTGGTTTATTTTCACAGTAATATTCTTTTTAAAGAAAACATTTTAAACCTTACAGTTCAGTATCTTGAAAAGTACAGTGAAAGTGAAAGTTGCTCAGTCGTGTCAGACTCTTTTTGACCCCATGGAATTCTCCAGGCCAGAATACTGGAGTGGATATTACCCTTTCCCTTCTCCAGGGGGTCTTCCCAACTCAGGGATCAAACTCAGGTCTCCCACATTGCAGGCAGATTCTTTACCAGCTGAGCCACAAGGGAAGCCCAGGAATACTGGAGTGGGTAGCCTATCCCTTCTCCAGTGTTTCCCAACCCAGGAATTGAACCAGGGTCTCCTGCATTGCAGGCAGATTCTTTACCAACTGAACTATCAGGGAAGCCTGAAAAGAACAGTAATACAGTAAAACACCTGGCATATGGGGGCTGCCACTGAGTGAACAGGCACAAAGAATGAAGAGGGAGAGGAGGTGGGAGATGGTAGAGCTGAAAGATCATCAGCAATAGGAGTTGGAGAACAAGCTGCAGTTTCACTCATGTCTGACATGGATGGCACAGGTTCTGGTTCATTGCTGGATTCGATTCCATCTACCCACTTGAAAAAATCATTCAGTGATGTCTGGATAGTACTGTACCAGCTACATCACTGCTGCTCTTATGCTTGCTTCTGGACATCCTAGGCTTGAAATAAGGATACTGTACTACTGTACTCTATACAGTAGTATACAGTAAAGTACACAAAAGCACAACCACATGTAGAGTATGCAAGCATGTGACAATGTATGCCAGACACGTGAACTAACTTACATGATTGGACATGCAAATGCATGTTCGCATCTTTGAAAGTTCAAAACTTGACAGTTCATCTGTAAGGGACTTACTGTATTATTAGACTTCCCTATCCTACCCTAGCCCTGAGATTCATCTATGTAGTTGAATCCCACTACACTTACCCCTTTCACCCTCAGAAAATGCTTAATCGCTCAGTCTAACATCTCAATTACACAATGTTTCCATAGTGATTCTTGAAAGAAATATATAATTTATAAAATATTCATCACACTTAACTGAAGTTGGTCATCTGCATTCAGGAAATAGTTTGTCAGGTCCCAACCCTAATGCCGAACATGCCAGATGAAGGCAATAATAAATAATTTGTCAACAGCAGCAGGTAGAATGGAAGCCATGGTTATAGGGATACCTTCCTACTCTTCTTTTTCTAAGATGTATTTTAGTTTGTTTATTTATTTATTTTCCACACCGTGTAGCCTGTGGGATGTTAGTTCCCCAACCAAGGCTTGAACCCAGGCCCTTGGTAATGAGAGTGACGAGCCCTAACCACTCACCCGCCAGAGAAGTCCCCTCCTATTCATCTTAAATTGCTAGTTAGAAAGGCAGCAGGGTGCTGATCAAGTCCTGAGCCAGACCCAGTGGTTGACATGAAATAATAGCTCAGGACAGTTTCTCTCCTATGTCTTCTTTCCACTGACAGAGTCCAGCCAGTTCTAGTAACTGGAGCTTTGAAAAAGCACATATCTCTGCTTAGGTAAATTTGGGGATCAGATGATTTGGAAAGCCACGTTCATTACTTCTGCCTGAAGAAAGAGACATGTGATTTTTATTAGATGGGAAAACATTAAATGGGTGATTTTCAGAACTCTGTTCAGATTTAAATTTCTCACATCAATCAATTTGCTAAAAAGGAAACAAATTCCGACAATTTAGTTAGCTTTAAGATTTGAACTCTCTAGTTTGATCAAACGACAGAAAATCCAATTAGTAAGCTTGGTGATTTTGTCATGGCCTAAATTTAACATGGAAAGCATTAAGCTTTAATAGCCTGCATATTTCAGCTTGAATTATCTATCTATATCTAACTATATTCAGGAACATTTGAGAGAATATTTACAGATATTTGTAAAAAAATGTTTCCCTATAGCTTCAATATAATTAATTGGCTATATTTATAAAAAAAATGTTTCCCTATGGCTTTAATATAATTAATTGGCCTTGTGAAGAGACTGGTGATATTTGAGAATTTTGAAGATTCATGGGGATTTATAATATCCGAATAGGGACTAAATCAAAAGTTTTGGAACAGAGATTTGAAAATGCCAAAAAGATTTCATGGTTACTAGAGTGGTTAATTTGATTTATTTAAATAGAGCATTTAAAATATTAATATGAAGATATGTCAACAGGGAGTTTTTGCTCAGATGCAACTTTTGAAATCTTAAGGTTATTAGAGTAAAAGAATATCACAGTGTGGGCTAATGAATGATTGTAATGAGGAGTCAGGTAGATGAACAGACTGGCTTTCAAAAGTACTGGCAAAAATGTTCATGTGGCTTATGGAAAATAATAGATATGACAATTTTGGCAACAGGGTGCCTAATTTTTTTTTTTTTTTAACATAAATAGTTGTAGGAAGGCAAGCCACACCCAAGATAATGCAGAAATGATAAGCTAGAACATTTTGAAGGATTGAGTCACTCAAGTGGATTTTGTCAATGTGTGACAGGTGGCTTGTGCCTACTGTGGGACAATGAGATTCACCTGTGTTGCAAGAGGAATAGTCCAGAACCTTTTTATTATTTCTGGCTACATAACAATGGTAAATGTCCCTCCCTAGACAGATACCACATTCTCACTCTGGGCAGGGCTTATAGCATAACTGGACAGTGCACACCAGCCTTAGAACAGGCAGGAAAGGAGCAGAGTCTACCTCCTTACCCATTCCTTGAAAAGAAAAGGAGAGGTTTGAATTAGGCTATTCATTGGCAAGAAGGTGTTGATTTTGGAGATAAGATATGGGGGGAATGTGTAGTAAAGGGAGAAGAAGCACAACTATTTAAATTTGTTCCAGGCACAAAAGGAGGCTTTGAGTGAGTTTACAAGTGATTTTGATTAGCAGAGCTTGTGATTTAGCAATCATTTTTGCTCTTCTGGGAAATTGTTCTCATATTGCTTGGGGATCCTGATTGGCTCATTCTGTTAAAGTGGCAGGTATAAATAGCAGCAAGAATGAATAAGATGAGGGAAGGCAGGCAGAGTGGTGGCAGAAGCCTCCTGGCAGCATGGTGACTGGGGCACAGTTTGCCTTGACTTTCTTTGTAAGATGGTAGAGGATTGGCAAGTGAAAGAGAAATTCTTGGTGACATAATATAGCCTGCATGCATGCATGCATGCTCAGTCATGCCTGACTCTGTGCGACCCTATGGGCCACAGCCTGCCAAGCTCCTCTATCAATGGGATTCTCCAGGCAAGAATACTTGGAGTGGGTTGCTGTGCTCTCCTCCAGGGGATCTTCCCAACCCATGGATCAAACCTGAGTCTTTCAGAAAGTCTCCTGCATTGGCAGGCAGGTTCTTTACTGCTAGTGCCAGCTGGGAAGCCCATATTGTAGCCTACTTACCCTAAATAGACCCATCAGCATCTAGTCAGGTAGCACTTCAGTTATACAAAGTACAGTCTAACTTCACTCATGATAAAGTAACACAAAAGTGACCATAGGTATAAATTCTTATAAATCCTCAATTACCTCTCACATGTACATAACTGAAAAAAAGTCCCTGATTAAAATATAAATTTGATGTTAGTGTAATAAAAAATCATAGATACATACATTTCTAGTCTCTTCTATTCACTAATTACCTTTCCATTCATGTTTCATTTTTATTTATAAAAAAATTAAGCATCTGAAAAGTTAAAGTATTAGTCACTCAGTCATGTCTGACTCTTTGTGACTCCATGGACTGTAGCCCCCTAGGCTCCTCTGTCCATGGAATTCTCCAGGCAAGAATACTGGAGTGGGTTGCCATTTCCTTTTCCAGGATATCTTCCTGACCCAGGGATTGAACCTAGGTCTCCTACATTGCAGGCAGGCTCTTTACCCACTGAGCCACTAGGGGAGACCCTTTTAATTAAGCATCTACTATGTACTAAATACATAGTACTAAATGTGTGGATTACAATAAACTGTGGAAAATTCTGAAAGAGATGGGAATACCAGACCACCTGATCTGCCTCTTGAGAAACCTATATGCAGGTCAGGAAGCAACAGTTAGAACTGGACATGGAGCAACAGACTGGTTCCAAATAGGAAAAGGAGTACATCAAGGCTGTATGTTGTCACCTTGCTTATTTAACTTCTATGCAGAGTACATCATGAGAAACGCTGGGCTGGAGGAAGCACAAGCTGGAATCAAGATTGCCAGGAGAAATATCAATAACATCAGATATGCAGATGACACCACCCTTATGGCAGAAAGTGAAGAGGAACTTAAAAGCCTCTTGATGAAAGTGAAAGAGGAGAGTGAAAAAGTTGGCTTAAAGCTCAACATTCAGAAAACTAAGATCATAGCATCTGGTCCCATTACTTCATGGGAAACAGATGGGGAAACAGTGGAAACAGTGTCAGACTTTATTTTTGGGGCTCCAAAATCACTGCAGATGGTGAGTGCAGCCATGAAATTAAAAGACGCTTTCTCCTTGGAAGGAAAGTTATGACCAACCTAGATAGCATATTAAAAAGCAGAGACATTACTTTGCCAACAAAGGTCCATCTAGTCAAGGTTATGGTTTTTCCAGTGGTCATGTATGGATGTGAGAGTTGGACTGTGAAGAAAGCTGAGGGCTGAAGAATTGATGCTTTTGAACTGTGGTATTGTAGAAGACTCTTGAGAGTCCCTTGGACGGCAAAGAGATCCAACCAGTCCATCGTAAAGGAGATCAGTCCTGGGTGTACATTGGAAGGACTGATGTTGAAGCTGAAACTCCAATACTTTGGCCAGCTCATGCGAAGAATTGACTCATTGGAAAAGATCCTGATTCTGGGAGCGATTGGGGGCAGCTGGAGAAGGGGACGACAGAGGATGAGATGGCTGGATGGCATCACCGACTCAATGGATGTGAGTTTGGGTAAACTCTTTGGTGATGGAGAGGGAGGCCTGGTGTGCTGTGATTCATGGGGTCACAAATAGTTGGACATGACTGAGCAACTGAACTGAACTGAACTGATGTACTAAATAATGTACTAAGCAATAGAGATGCAGAAATATCAATTAAAAAATCCCTGCCTTTCAGCCTTTACTGTATGATAGAAGAATCATACAAGTAAATCAGTATTCATAAGTCAGTGTACTAAGGTGCTGTAATAAACATATACATAGAGTACTGAGGGTACAGAAAAAGAAGAGGAAAAAATGGTTTTCCCTGTACCCTTCTAGATTTTTGACTGAGACCTCCCTGAAATAAAAATTATCAGGAGAAAAACAACAAAGTTTAATAGCATTTGTACCTCTTATATACATGGGAGATAGCCAGGAAAACTAACTCCCTGAAATGGCCCAAGTCATCACAGTAAATACCATCTCCAGCTAAAAACAAAAAATGCTGGAGAGTAGGGGAGCCAGTCTCAGCAGACTCTTGGGAAAAACATGGTAAACAAGAGTAAGGTTGTCATGAATATTTAGGTCATGAGCTTCTCCATTGATAAGAATTTCCAGAGATTTAGTCATCCCACTCTTCTTTAAGGACAGACGAGGAGACACCCCTACAAATGTCGATTTCCCTTATAAATGTAAATGTCTCTTACAAAAGGATAACTTCTACTCAGTTTTCAGAGCTTCTTCAATGTCTATGGTGTCTTAAAAAGTGTTGGCCTCTTAGTCGAATCCGACTCTTTGCAGCCCCATGGACTGTAGCCCACTAGGTTTCTCTGTCCATGGAATTCTCCAGGCAAGATACTGGAGTGGGGTGCCATTTCTTTCTCCATGGGATATTCCTGACCCAGGGATCAAATCCAGGTCTCCTGCATTGCAGGCAGATTGTTTACCACCTGAGCCACCAAGGAAGCCCATTTCTTAAGCATAATCAGCCTAAAGCAATCCTTAGGATAAAGAGACATATTTTAGGGTGGCAATTTTTCCTCCCCTTCAAGGGTCAGGGAATTCTTCTTGGAGTTTATATTTGAGTTATGTTTTGAAGGAAAAGTTTAGAGTTAGTCAGCAGACAAGGGGAAAAAAAAGATTAGGAATGTGGGCTAATTCTAAGCAGAGAGAACAGCATGAGTGAAAGTACAGATATGAAACAGTGCAATACATTCAGGAAAGTGCAAGCAGTTCCATATGGCTAATGCATGGAGGGCACGTGGAGAAAAGGCAAGAAGTAGAACTAGCTGTGTTGGTAAGGACTGGTTCAGGAAGGGCCTGCACTCTAAATTACTGCTTTAGCTTTATTCTGAAACCTATGCAAAGTCATTGAAGAGAAGTGATATGATCAGATTTGTATTTCAGGAATTTCAAGTAGGAGTTCTATGGGAGAATGGATTCCCCAGGGCCAAACTACAATCAGGTTTCACAAGGTTATCTTGTTTCTCTTATTGCCAAGATGGTGTCTTCACTGTTTCTCTCTTGTACTGCTTACATTTAAGATCTGGAATACTAGGACTTCGGTCAGAAAGAGAAGGATGGACCTTTATAATGACTCATACATCTTTGGCTTGAGAGACTGAGTGGGTATTGATGTCATTAATGGAGAGAGAAGTAAGAACTGGAGAAAGAGGAATTCAATTTGAGACATGTGGAATTCTCAGTGTCTTTAGATTATCCAAATAGAGATATCTAAGACACTTGGATATGTGGGTTTTGAGATTGAGAGACAGGTATTGGTTGGATGCCACTCGTTATAGGTAAATTTTATATAAGTGGATGGGAAAACAAGGGAAAATGTATGAGAAGAACATAGAGCTGACATTGGAATCCTGGGTAATGACAATATTTAATCAATGAACAAAAGCAGTGCTTTCAAAAGTGTTAAATGACAGCCATCTAGTACATTTGTAGGTGGTAGAGGAGCAAACTCTGGAACTTCTCTCATCTGATGGCCTTGATTTTCTCAGCAAGTAGAAAACACAAGTTGCCTCTCAAAGCAATGCAGGCAAAAATAGACAATAGTTTGAGGAGAATAGCAGCTCTTTGAAGTAGATATTTAGGGGAGTAGGAGGAGGTAATATTTAGGGACTTAAGCCTCATTGAGACCAAAGATCAGGAATTTGTAGGGTGATTTTAACCAGCACTGTTCATTACCCTAGAGAAGCTAAGTGATTGGATTGATCCAGGGATAAGGTTTGATGAACCAGGTATGAGAAAAGGACAAAGCAACAAAAGAAATGAAAATATTTTTAAGAGAAGCAGTGACATGATGGGCCATAGGAACTAAAGTAGATCCAGAAAGGGGCTGATAGATGTGGAGAATATGAAAAATTACCTGTTTCATATTTTCCAAATCCATCTGGGTGACAAATAATGGCACATTTCTTGGAAATAAAGACAGAAACATCTGTACTGACATGAAGTTATGGTAAAACAAAGGAAACACAAAAAAATTGAATCTTAAAATTGAGCATTTTTGAAGGTTTGTTGTTGTTCAGTTGCTCAGTCATGTCCAATCCTTTGCGACCTCATGTACTGCAGCACAACTGGCTTCCCTGTCCTTCATCATTTCCTGAATGTGCTCAAACTCATGTCCATTGAGTTGGTGGTGCCGTCTATCTGTCACGTGAGTGTATGTTCCTCGGTTCTTTGTCTCATCACAACAAAAATTTGGAGCGATGGACATTAAAGCCCTCGGCGCGTCACAGCTCTCAGGTCTTGGACAAACTGTGTTATAGCTCTTAGGCAAATCAGTGTTACAGCTCTATTTTATTTAGAAGATAGCAGGAGAGAGAGAGAGAGAGAGAGAGAGAGAGAGAGAGAGAGAGAGAGAGAGAGAGAAAACACACAAGAGGGAGAGACAGAGAGAGTTCATGAGAAAGCACTTTGGCTCCTCCTTTTATATGTTTTTTTCCTCCACCTGGGCCTGCCCTATGCAAATTGGGCTTAGCCAGGAGTGCTGTTTGTTCTGAAGCCTTCACTCTGGTCCTCAGATCTTCCTTTGACCTTCCTTGTCTTTTAGCCACCGCCATTTTGGACTACTTTTCCCTATTCTACCTACCTAACATTCCCCCCTCAAGAGATGGGAGGCCCAAGTCTTTGGGAATAGGGGCGTTGAGGTCTTTCTGGCTACTTTCTGCTGAACTGGGACGGCAAGGGGGTATAGGGCCTCCCCCTCTTGCTAGTCTCAATCATCAGAGTCCTTATAGCGGTGTCCAAGGGTGTGTGATATTTTCTGTGGTTGGCTATAGTTTTATATCTTTATTGAACTGGCACTAGGGTGTTGTAGCTGGTTGACCTGGGCAGAGACAGAACAGGTTAGACAATTGACAGTACATGGAATAATCATAACAAGGACTAGTAGGAACATTGGTCAGTTTTAAATTCACATGGCCAGTATGGCTCAAGTCCCTCCTTGTACAGGGATCAGAGGATCTATCGCCTGTCTATTTTGGAGTACAGTCTCTGTCAAGCTGTGTTGGCTCTTTAGAGTTATCCTGAGAAATTTTATCCCCAGAAACCAGATTTTGGGGGTGTTCATTAGAATGACACTCATTGGTAGTCCTGAATAGGTATCTGAGATCTCCCAGGAGCACACAGGTGTATCGAGTGTCCTCTTCTGTTTTCTTCCATGGCTTGACTTGTGAGTAGTGAATCCAGGAGTCACGTCCTGGTACCTTGAATGCTGTGGGGGTGGAAAGTATTAAAGGGTAGAAGCCCTTCCATGTGGGCTGGAGTGGAGCCTTTGGGGACCCATCTTTTCAGACTTTTATTAGGACTTGAGTCCCTGGAGCATATAGTGGTGACTCTTTAGAATCTTTTGGGTCCTGATTCATACCCCACAAGCGTATATCCTGTAGGAATTGCCCAATGGCCATGGTATAAGACTGGAGGGTCTGAACCTCTGGATGTAGGAAGAGGTCATTGACATAAACAAAAGGTCTCCCATATAGCATCTCATAAGGACTAAGGCCAACCTGTTGCATAGGGGCAATGCAGGTGCAGAGGAGAGCTACTGGTAAAGCCTCCTTCCATCCCAGGGAGGTCTCTTGGGTTTTCTTTTTTATCGCTGATTTTTAGAATTGATTGTCTCTTTCTACTTTTCCTGAAGATTGAGGCCTCCAGGCACAATGGAGATAATAAGTA
Source organism: Tragelaphus eurycerus (assembly GCA_935064755.1). Taxonomy (NCBI): domain Eukaryota; kingdom Metazoa; phylum Chordata; class Mammalia; order Artiodactyla; family Bovidae; genus Tragelaphus; species Tragelaphus eurycerus. Next base: position 2,700,918 of record CAKXYN010000149.1, on the reverse strand, counting down.
ATGCCCAATGCTTTCAAGACCCCTTGGGTGACCTAAGAAGTAAATGATGTCCATTGTCACTTTGTAATGACCTGGGCAGACCAAATCTTGGAATGATTTAATGGAGCAGTATTTTTTACCACCTCCTCAGGCTTCTCAGTCCGGGTGGGAAAGCTTTCAATTTATCTTATGAATGTATCTATCATGACTAATAGATATTTATACCCTTGAGAAAGTGGCATCTGGGTGAAGTCCATCTGCCATTCCTCTCCTGGGTAGGCCCCACGTCGTTGGATGGGCTGGGCCAGCTGGGGTCTTTGAGCTCCTTGGAGGTTGTTTAATTGGCAAGTGGGACAAGAGGAGACCATCTGTCTTATAGTTGTTTGGAAGCCTGTTCCTCTGAAGGACCTTTCTAGTAATCTTTGTAGGGCCTTTTCTCCTAAATGAGTAGTGGCATGTAAGGAGTTAACCAATTCCATTGGAGATTCCCAGGCAGAGAAAGGAGTCCCTCCTGTTGGAACCACCGCATATGATCTTCTTGAAAGCCCTCGCTCTTAGCTTTAAGAGTCTCACCTTTAGTATATGAAGGGGTTTCTGGCACATTAGTCTGTGGAACTAAGGTGGCAATTCCTATTAGGTCATGATTCTGTAATGCTGCTCTCCTAGCTGCCTGATCAGCTCCTTGGTTCCCTCGTGCCACTTCCAGGTTTCCTTTTTGGTGTCCTTTACAGTGGGAGACTGAAACCTCAGTGGGCAGATGGACTGTCTCCAAGAGTCGAAGAATCTGATCACCATATTTGATTGGGGACCCTTGGGTGGTCAAGTGGCCCCTTTCTTTCCAAAGAGCCACATGTGCATGTAGTACCAGAAAGGCATACTTGGAGTCAGTGTAAATGGCTATTCTTTTTCCTTCTCCCAGCTCTAAAGCTTGAGTTATGGCTATGAGTTCAGCTAATTGGGCTGAAGTACCTGGTGGCAGAGGCTTAGCCTTTATAGTTTCAAAATTAGAGACTACTGCATATTCGGCTCTTCTTTTTCCATCCAAGACAAAGTTGCTTCCATCAGTGTACCAGATTTCCTCTGGATTGGTCAGAAGATCTCCTGAAAATCCCTCTCGGGATTTTGTCCAGTGGTCCAAAGTTTCTAGACAGAATGAAAGGGGACAGAGCCCTCAGGGGTAGGTAGGAGGATGGCTGGGTTAAGAACCTCACAAGGGGATATAGTGAGGTCTGTCTTTTCCATCAGCATTACTTGATATCTGAGGATTCTTTGACCAGACATCCATAAATGGCCTGTCCCATTTAGGAGTTGTTTTACTTGGTGGCTGGTAAAAATAGTTTGTCCCCAAATGAGAGTTTTAAAGCATCTTCTATCATGATTGCAATAGCTGCAAGATTTCGAAGGCAGGGGGGCCAGCCTCGGATAGTTGGATCAAGCTTCTTGGATAAGTAAGCTACAGGCTGGGGCTCAGATCCCAACTTTGAGTTAACACTCCCAAGCCTATTCCCTCTCTTTCATGGACATAAATATGGAATTTTTTTTTGGGGGGGAGGTCTGGCAACCTCAAGTCAGTGCTTGAGTTAAGGCCTGTTTTAGTGTAGCCTCTGCCTTCTTTTGAGGAGTTTCCCACATCCGTGGGATTGAATCATCTCGTCCCTTTAAGCTTTCATATAAGGGCTGGGCAATTAGACCATAGTTGGTTATCCAGATTTTACACTAACCAGTTAGCCCCAGGAAAGCTCACAATTGTTTTCGAGTCATGGGGGAGGGCAACTGGAGGATTCCTTGTACCCGATCAGAGGACAGCGTCCTGGACCCGTGTGTAATCTGAACTCCCAGGTAAGTGACCTTTGTCTCTACCATCTGTGCCTTAGCACAGGAGACTTTATATCCCCTTTCTGCCAAGAAGTTTAGAACTCGAATTGCATGTTGTTGGGCATTTTTCTCATCTGGAGAGCAGATTAGTAGGTCATCTACATATTGTAATATTTTCCCATTAGGTCCCAGGTCCAGATCTAGGAGATGACAGCTAAGGGCCTGTCCAAACAGGTGGGGGCTATCTCTGAACCCCTGAGGTAATACTGTCCAAGTCATCTGTTGGTGTTTTTCTCCTGGGGCTTCCCACTCAAAGGCAAAATGGTATTGGGATTCTTTAGCCAGTGGTATGCCAAATTCAGAGTGAAATTGAAGAAAGTAGGGAAAACCACTAGACCATTCAGGTATGACCTAAATCAAATCCCTTATGATTATACAATGGAAGTGAGAAATAGATTTAAGGGCCTAGATCTGATAGATAGAGTACCTGATTAACTATGAAATGAGGTTCGTGACATTGTACAGGAGACAGGGATCAAGACCATCCCCATGGAAAAGAAATGCAAAAAAGCAAAATGGCTGCCAGGGGAGGCCTTACAAATAGCTGTAAAAAGAAGAGAAGCGAAAAGCAAAGGAGAAAAGGAAAGATATAAACATCTGAATGCAGGGTTCCAAAGAATAGCAAGAAGAGATAAGAAAGCCTTCTTCAGCGATCAATGCAAAGAAATAGAGGAAAACAACAGAATGGGAAAGACTAAGGATCTATTCAAGAAAATCAGAGATACCAAAGGAACATTTCATGCAAAGATGGGCTCGATAAAGGACAGAGATGGTGTGGACCTAACAGAAGCAGAAGATATTAAGAAGAGGTGGCAAGAATACACAGAAGAACTGTACAAAAAAGAGCTTCACGACCCAGATAATCATGATGGTGTGATCCCTGACCTAGAGCCAGACATCCTGGAATGTGAAGTCAAGTGGGCCTTAGAAAGCATCACTACGAACAAAGCTAGTGGAGGTGATGGAATTCCAGTGGAGCTATTCCAAATCCTGAAAGATGATGCTGTGAAAGTTCTGCACTCAATATGCCAGCAAATTTGGAAAACTCAGCAGTGGCCACAAGATTGGAAAAGGTCAGTTTTCATCCCAATCCCAAAGAAAGGCAATGCCAAAGAGTGCTCAAACTACTGCACAATTGCACTCATCTCACACGCTAGTAAAGTAATGCTCAAAATTCTCCAAGCCAGGCTTCAGCAATATGTGAACCGTGAACTTCCTGATGTTCAAGCTGGATTTAGAAAAGGGAGAGGAACCAGAGATCAAATTGCCAACATCCGCTGGATCATGGAAAAAGCAAGAGAGTTCCAGAAAAACATCTATTTCTGCTTTATTGACTATACCAAAGCCTTTGACTGTGTAGATCACAATAAACTGTGGAAAATTCTGAAAGAGATGGGAATACCAGACCACCTGATCTGCCTCTTGAGAAATCTGTATGCAGGTCAGGAAGCAACAGTTAGAACTGGTCATGGAACAACAGATTGTTTCCAAATAGGAAAAGGAGTACGTCAAGGCTGTATATTGTCACCATGTTTATTTAACTTATATGCAGAGTACATCATGAGAAATGCTGGACTGGAGGAAACACAAGTTGGAATCAAGATTGCTGGGAGAAATATCAATAACATCAGATATGCAGATGACACCACCCTTATGGCAGAAAGTGAAGAGGAACTCAAAAGCCTCTTGATGAGAGTGAAGGTGGAGAGTGAAAGGGTTGGCTTAAAGCTCAACATTCAGAAAACGAAGATCATGGCATCTGGTCCCATCACTACATGGGAAATAGATGGAGAAACAGTGGAAACAGTGTCAGAATTTATTTTTCTGGGCTCCAAAATCACTGCAGATGGTGACTGCAGCCATGAAATTAAAAGACGCTTACTCCTTGGAAGGAAAGTTATGACCAACCTAGATAGCATATTCAAAAGCAGAGACATCACTTTGCCAACAAAGATTCACCTAGTCAAGGCTATGGTCTTTACTGTGGTCATGTATGGATGTGAGAGCTGGACTGTGAAGAAGGCTGAGCGCTGAAGAATTGATGCTTTTGACTGTGGTGTTGGAGAAGACTCTTGAGAGTCCCTTGGACTGCAAGGAGATCCAACCAGTCCATTCTGAAGGAGATCAGCCCTGGAATTTCTTTGGAAGGAATGATGCTCAAGCTGAAACTCAGTATTTTGGCCACCTCATGCGAAGAGTTGACTCATTGGAGAAGACTCTGATGCTGGGAGGGATTGAGGGCAAGAGGAGAAGGGGATGACAGAGGATGAGATGGCTGGATAGCATCACTGACTCAATGGATGCGAGTCTGAGTGACCTCCGGGAGCTGGTGATGGACAGGGAGGGCTGGCGTGCTGGGGTTGGTGGTGCAAGAAGAGTGGACCAGAATGGGGCAGAATCTTATCTTATCTTATATAAGGTAAAAAAAAATATCTTTGAGATCTAAAACTGTAAACCACTAGGCACTGGGTGTATTTCTCCCAAGATTACATGGGGATTGGGTACTGTGGGATGGAGGGGGACTGCAGCTTCATTTATGATCTGGAGATCTTGGACCATTCACCAGGTTTTATCTTTTTTCTTTACTGAGAGGATTGGGGTCTTGTATGGTGAACTGGTGGGGACCAATAACCCTCAAGCAAGGAATTTTTTTATTAAAGGCTGTAGTCCATCCTGAGCCTCTCTTTTGAGAGATTATTGTTTCCAGTTAGGAAACCGAGCAGGATCTCAGAAGACAATGATGACCAGTTCAGCTTAATAGGCTCGTCCAGGAATCCCCTGGTCCCACACCTGGGGATTAATTTTGTCTTCCCATAGTTTTCGGTCCCTCTCTATTGAAGGTGTAATGGGTTCTTCAGTAGTAACCAGAAGCTATAGAGCTCTAGGGGCTGAAAAACTTCCCATCACAAGAGTGGTCCCTAGTTTAGTGAGTATATCTCTTCCCAATAAGGGCGTAGCACACTCAGGGATCACCAGAAACTGGTGGGAAAACATTTGTCCATCCCAGCAACAAAGAAGTGGTTGAGTGAATCTTTTAGTAGTTGCTTTTCTTGTAGCATCCAAAATGGTACAGGTTTGGGAGGAGAAGGCTCCAGAGCAGGAGATCAAGACAGAGTAGGTAGCCCCTGTGTCAAGCAAGAAATTCTCAAACCTACCTGCAATATCCAGTCGCACCCTTGGCTCCAGCCCTGTGATGGTTATCTGTGACAGGCAGGCTGGCTGGAGCGGGCTGTTTCAGTCTTGAACCATCGTGAGTGTAGGCTTGGCGCTTGACCTTGAGGCTCTTGGGTCTTGAAGGCAGAGTGCCACCCATTGTCCCAGTTGATGGCATTTGTGGCATGCTGTTCTAGGAGACTAGTCATGGTTTGGACACTCTTTGGCCCAATGCCCTGCCTGTCTACAGATCAGGCATTTGTCTCGTGCCTTGTCCGTCAAGGACTCGGGGTTTTCCATAAGGCTTCTCTGGAGGGCGGCCAGCATCTGGGCATGTCTTGTCTCTTTCTTTCTTTCCTTCTCCTGGGCCTTGGCCTCTTTCTCCTGTTCTCTGTTATAAAAGGTATTGGTGGCTATCTGGACCATCTCATCTAAAGAGGCAGCAGGGTCCTGCTGTTGTAGCTGTTGTAACTTAATTCTGATATCTGATGCACAATGGGACAGGAATTTGTCCTTTAAAATCACCTGTCCCTCATAAGAGTCTAAGTCCAGGTTGCTAAACTTTTAGAGTGCCTCTTTTAGCCTCTCCAGATAAACAATGGGGTTCTCATTGGGCTCCTGAGTTATTGCTGAGACCCAGGCATAGCTAATTACTTTTTGTTGGGCTGCTTTCAGTCCTGCCTTCACACAGATTAGAAAATGATCTCTTTCCCAAATGTGCTCAGGGTCATTATAATTACAAATAGGATCGGAGGAGGAGACTGCAGTTTCCCCTACTGGGTATCTATCACTGGACATGTGGAGCCCTTTTGCATACCTCCTGGCTTCCTTTAAGGCCCTGGTATGCTCAGGATCAGATAAAGTTTGACTAAATATGATCATGATGTCTTTCCACATTAAGTCAAAGGCCAAGGTAATATGTTGGAATGTATCTATATATTTGCCTGGGTCATCTGTATAGCTTCCCAGATCTTGTTTAATATGCCTTAGTTCTAAGAGGGAGAGGGGCTTATGGACCCGGGTTGGTCTGAATTCTCCTCCAGTTTCAACTAAGGGACATACTCGAGCTGGCTTTTGTGGAGGGGGTGCTCCCGGATATGGGGGCACATTTGGGTATGAGGAAGGAGCACCAGGCAACTCAGGAGCTGTGGGAGGTGAGCCTTCACGAGGGGTTCCTTTTCTTGGTTGTCTGTGCCTAACACCATTTGCTTAGTGGGCTTACTTTTAGGGCGTACTACAATCCCACACTTAAGACAGAGTTCCTTCATATCTCTTAGTTAGAAGAAAATTTGGACATAGGGGATCTTTGTCCATTTCCCTTGTCTTTTGCATAATAATTCTAATTGCAGGATGGTATTGTAATTTACGGGGAAGGCAATGGCACCCCACTCCAGTACTTTTGCCTGGAAAATCCCATGGACGGAGGAGCCTCATAGGCTGCAGCCATGGGGTCGCTAGAGTCGGACACGACTGAGCGACTTCACTTTCACTTTTCACTGTCATGCGTTGGAGAAGGAAATGGCAGCCCACTCCAGTGTTCTTGCCTGGAGAATCCCAGGGATGGGGAAGCCTGGTGGGCTGCCGTCTATGGGGTCGCACAGAGTCGGACATGACTGACGTGACTTAGCATAGCATAGCATTAGCATTGTAATTTAAAGTTCCATCCTCAGACCAGTGTTCCTCATCCCCCAGGGGATACTGTGGCCACGCAGTGGCACAAAAGAATTTCAAACGACTTCTCCTTAGAGCTAGAGGGTCAAACAGCTTCCAGTTATCAAGGATGCATCTCAAGGGCATCTGCCGGGGAAGTGGATTGGTTATTTCCCATCTGAAAGACAGTCATGACAGGGAGAAAAGAAGAAGACCTCTTTCAATTTTTATGGGTGAACTTCCTTAGGGGTGAGTCTTTCTGAAGCTTATCCTACCCAGGACTGAGAGCCAGGCGTCCCCAGGTCAGGGTGCAGATCCCCAGGCAGGCTGATGCATGACAGCCTCCTAGAGAGAATCCCTGGGCAGGTCGAGCATGACGGCCTCCTGAGAATTGGGTCCCTGGGCAGGTCGAGACGTGATGACCTCCTGGGACCCCTGGGACTGGCGGATCCCCGAGCAGGTTGAGGCGCGACAACCTTTCGAAGACCGAACCCTGGGCATGTCAAGGCGTGATGACCTCCTGGGACCCCCTGGACTGGAGTTTGGGCGTCCCCAAGATCTCCAGTGTGACCAGTGCTGGGTAGCGATGGACATTAAAGCCCTCAGCACATCACAGATCTCAGGTCTTGGACAAACCGGGTTATAGCTCATAGGCAAATTAGTGTTACAGCTCTATTTTATTTAGAAGATAGCAGGAGAGAGAGAGAGAGAGAGTTCATGAGAAATCGCTTTGGCTCCTCCTTTTATATGTGTTTTCCTCCACCTGGGCCTGCCCTATGCAAATTGGGCTTAGCCAGGAGTGCTGTTTTTTCTGCCTGAAGTCTTCACTCTGGTCCTAGGACCTTCCTTTGACCTTCCTTGTCTTTTGGCCACCGCCATTTTGGACTCCTTTTCCCTAGTCTACCTACCTAACACAACTATCTCGTCCTCTGTCATTCCCATCTCCTCCTGCCTTCAATCTTTCCCAGCATCAGAGTCTTTTCTAATGAGTGGCTCTTCACATCAGGTGGCGAAAATATTGGAGCTTCAGCTTCAGCATCAGTCCTTCCAATGAATATTCAGGATTGATTTCCTTTAGGATTGACTGGTTTGATCTCCTTGCAGTCTAAGGGACTCACAAGAGTCTTCTCCAAAGGTAGTGTAGCTAAAATTTGGCCTCTGTATTCTGGTACTGAACTGAACCTTGGAGACAGAGATTTGGGTGAAGTTGAAAAGAATAGCTTTATTGCTTTGTCAGGCAGAGGGAGCCACAGTAGGCTAATGCCCTCAAAACTGTGTCTTCCGACCTGGAGGAGGTAGTAAGAAGTTTTATAGTAATGGTTCAAAGAGGGTGTGATGAACTCTTGGACGTTCTTTTGATTGGTTGGTGGTGAGATAAGTGGGAGTCAGCCTCATCAACTTTCTGTTTCCAACCAGTCAGGGTTCTATGTGCTTGTGGGCAGCATACAGTTAACATCTCCCAACTGCAGAATAGCTCAAAAATATTGTTATGTATGTCCCTTGAGGGGGAACCAGGACCTGTCCCAAGACTGCACTATTGTTTCTTGACTGCTCCTTCCTTGTCTCTGCATCCCCTCCCTTCCCTGATTAGCAAATGTTTGAAACTGCCCTTTGGAACTCAAGGAAGGTCATGGAGGCTGAAAGAAGCCTGTTACCTATAGTCAAGAAATACGGGACACAGATTATTGTGCCTGGAGCCCCCAGGGTCCTGCTCAGTTTCAGTAGGGCATTTCTATTGCTGAAGAATTGATTGCCAAAGTGAAGGTGGGATTTACTGAAGCTGAGCAAGTCCAGCAACTGTGAGACCAAGGAGTTAAAGTCATCCTCATTAATGACAGAATTGAAGTGGAAAAGTAAATGATGAAACTCAAAGTCCTCCATTAAAATGGAGAAGCTTGATTAAATTATAGTAGCACAGAGGAATAGAGCAAGGAGTCAAAAACACATATCCTTCAGAGGCCAAATGGTAAATGTCAATGAGTTAAAGAAGGCAAATTTAAGAGAGGACATCCCATCTAAAGGAAGCAGCCACTACTCAGAAACAGGTGACAGTTGCCATTTGGGAAGATAAGTCTAAAATTGCTAGAAATTTCCATTTTTAAAGGAAAATTCCAATCCTTTACAAATATGAAATCTCCCATTTTAAAATATCAGCAACTAATTAAAAAAAAATAAATACTGTGAGGGCCAAAACATATCTTCAGTGGGAATGCAGCCCATAAGCTGCCAGAATGCACCTCTAGGATAGAAATTAGTATACCCAGATGGGCTCAAAGTAAGACCAACTTGTTAACAACGGTGACTATCTCCTTCCTCCTCCCTGGGCTATGGCAGACATCACTAATTTGATCAGGTATAAAGGGCTTCAATGAAGCAACTACCAATTTGTTGGATTTGGCATGCAAGATGAAACCTAATTTACCATAACATTTCTATAATTTTCAATAAAGTTTCTGAGTCTTTGAACTTGCTTTGGTTTTTGTAAAAAGAACAGGCATGCTGTAATGTTTCAATCCAGTTTCACCCTCACAGAATTTTCAGGTGGACTTTCTTGTTGAATGTGTTCTTTGTATGTTTTCAGAAACCTCTTCACACCAGTAACTGTGTGTTTAAAAAATTTCCAGTAATGTGCTCAGAAGTCCTGAGTGGGAACTGGTATAATGTTAAAAGTTGAACAAATGAAACCTTTCATCTATTCCCAGGTATATCTGGCTTCTGGTAGCTTTGCCATTAATAGTTGAGAGCCTGTTGCTGCCTGGAACACTAAAGGGTTGTTAAACAGCTCTCTGCCCTTAGAAAGAGTGGGAGATGACTGGGAGGCATCTAGACAGAGGCATGAATCGAAAATGCCAGGCATGTTTAGCTATATGGTTTATTAACTCATTTACTGAAGTGTGTGCTTGTATCTGTTAAATCTTTTTAAGTTTAGGCATTCTTGCTATGGAATGATTTGAGTATTTAAATACCTAAATGCCTCATTCATATTTAAATACCACCATTAGCACATTTCTGATTTCCTTTATAAGCAAAACATGCTCTTTCTTTGCAGGCACTGTTTTCAGCTCACTCTTCACTTAGCCAGCTGTTTCCATTGCTTCTGCTTCAAGCCCCCAGGCCAGATTCCCGTGGCAGCTGGGGAAGGAGAACAGCTGAAGTTGGAACAGTGAACTTTCTTAGCTGCCAAAGTCCACTTGATTCTGACGCAATGCGGCTGCATTATCCATTTGAAATTTGTTCCTGTTCTGCTTTTGGTTTTCAGCATCTACCCTTATCCCATCACCCTCTAGTTTCCCCCCATCCCACCACCTCGCCCTTGGGCTCCCCCTCTTTCCTTAGGATCCTGAAGTAGATTACTTGCTTGACCCCGTAGGGCTTCCAATTTGCCTGTTTTGCTTTGACTAACTGCTTGTCCAGATCATGCTCACACTTGTTCCTAAGAGGCTGCTTGATCTGCTCCTGACCTGCCCTCCACCCATCCCTGTTTCTGGCTCTGGATTCTGTTCTCTATCTCTGGCTGCCTGCCTGACACATACTGCCTTGCTGCCTGGTGTGTCATGGATTTGCTGATTTTCTGTGGCACCTGAAGCTGTATAAGCCGAAACATCCATGATTTCTCTGTTTAACTGTGCTTCTCTCCAGTGTTTCTTGGTAGATATTATGATTAGTTTGCTCCTTGTCTTCCTTGGCCTGAATTTTCATTTGGCCTGAATTTTAAGATAATGTCAGCACCATGCCAAATATTATGCTATGCTATGCTATGCTAAGTCACCTCAGTCGTGTCCGACTCCGTGTGACCCCATAGATGGCAGCCCACCAGGCCTCCCCCGTCCCTGGGATTCTCCAGGCAAGAACACTGGAGTGGGTTGCCATTTTCTTCTCCAATGCATGAAAGTGAAAAGAGAAAGTGAAATTACTCAGTCGTGTCTGACTCCCAGTGACCCCATGGACTGCAGCCCACCAGGCTCCTCCGTCCGTGGGATTCTCCAGGCAAGAGCACTGGAGTGGGGTGCCACTGCCTTCTCCAGCCAAATATTATAGATATTATGAAATGTCAAAATAATTTGCTATTTCCATTTTATTATACAATTGAGAAAATAGAATAGTAATAATAATGATAATAATATAGCTAACATGATTGAGTTCTTGCTGTTCCCTAGACACTGTGTTATAGGCTTTATTTGCATTATCTAATCTTTTCAATTGCCATTTAATGTGAGTTATAATGTTACCCATATTTTACAGTTGAGGAAACTGAAGCACAGAGAAGTCTGCTAGTTTGCTCAAGGTTGCAAGGCTTAATTACTACTGTTGCAGGAAGGGGGACACCTTCCAGGGCTCAAAACTGGGCTCTTGTCTAACACTCAGAAATGAATTGTCCGAGGAGACACATGTGCTGACAAAGCAAGGGCTTTTATTAGGAAAGGGAGCCTGGACAGAGAGCAGGAGGGTAAGGGAACCCAGGAGAACTGTTCTGCCATATGGCTTGCAGTCTTAGTTTTATGGTGATGGGATGAGTTTCCAGGTTGTCTTTAGCCAATCATTCTGACTCAGGGTCCTTCCTGGTGGTGCACGCCTTGTTCAGCCAAGATGGATGCCAGAGAGGATGATTCTGGGAGGTGGTCAGACATGTGGTGTCTCCTTTTGACCTTTCCTGAACTCTTCTGGTTGGTGGAGGCCTATTAGTTCCATGTTCCTTACCAAAACCTCCTGTCATAAAACAACTCATGCAAATGGTTACTATGGTGACTGGCCAGGGTGGGCGGTTTCAATCAGTGTGCTTCCCCTAACAGTACCAGATCTGGAATTTGAATTAGTATCTGTTTTGTAAGGATCCCAAAGTCTGAGCCCCTGAACATCATTAAATACCATTTCTTTCATAGGGATAATTTTGTTTTATTTATTTTTTATTGGAGGATAATTGCTTTACAATGTTGTGCTGGTTTCTGCTGTACAACAATATGAATCAACTATAAGTATATATATCCCCTCCTTCCCACCCCACCCCCCCATCTTACCCCTCTAGGTTATCACACAGCACTGAACTGAGTACCCTGTGCTATACAGCTGTTTCCCACTGACATGCGAGTGTATGTTCCTCGGCTCTTTATCTCATCACAACAAAGATTTGGAGTGATGGACATTAAAGCCCCCTCGGCGTGTCACAGCTCTCGGGTCTCGGATAGACCATGTTATAGCTCTCAGGTATCAAAAGGACCATGTTATAGCTCTTAGACAAATCAGTGTTACAGCTCAGTGTTACAGCTCTATTTTATTTAGAAGATAGCAGGAAAATCTATTTTCGAGGTGTGAGGGCACGTTGATCCAAAGACGCAAGGAGAAGAGTGCCCCAGTACGTGGGGGAGAGAGAGAGAGAGAGCGCGAGCGAGCTAGCTTTGGCTCCTTATTTATGTGTTTATCTCTCTCTGGGCCTGTCTTATATAAATTGGGCCAGTCTGGAGTGTTGTTTGTTTTACCTGAGGTCCTCACTCCAGTCCTCAGACCCTCTTTTGTTCTGTTTTCGTGGGTTTTTCCTTCTTTGTCTTTTAGCCATTGCCATTTTGGACTCCTTTTCCCTATTTTAACTACCTAACATTCCCCCCTCAAGAGATGGGTGGCCCAGTTCTTTGGGAATAGGGGCGTCGAGGTCTTTCTGGCTACTTCCTGCTGAACTGGGACAGCCAGGGGTATTGGGCCTCCCCTCTTGTTAGTCTCAAGCCTCAGAGTCCTTATAGTGGTGTCCATCTAAGGGTGTGTGATATTTTCCATGGTCGGCTGTAGTTTTATATCTTTGTTTAACTGGCACTGTATGTTGTAGCTGGTTAACCTGGGCTAAGACAAAATAGGTTAGACAGTTGACAGTACATGGAATAATCATAAGCATCATCAATATAGCATAACAAGGACTAGTAGGGGCATTAGTCAATTTTAAATTCACATGGCCAGGATGGCTCAAGTCCCTCCTTGTTCAGGGATCAGAAGATCTATCTCCTGTCTGTTTTGGAGTACAGTCTCTGTCAAGCTGTGTTGGCTCTTTAGGGTTATCCTTAGAAATTTTATCTCCAGAAACCAGACTTTGGGGGTGTTCATTAGAATGGCACTCATTGGTAGTCCTGAATAGGTATCTGAGATCTCCCAGGGGCTCACAGGTGTATTGAGGGTCTTCTTTGTTTTCTTTTATGGCTTGACTCATGAGTAGTGAATCCAGGAGTCATGTCTTGGTACCTTGACTGCTCTGGCAGTAGAAAGTATTAAAGGGTAGGAGCCCTTCCATGTGGGCTGGAGTGGAGCCTTTGGGGACCCATCTTTTCAGACTTTAATTAGGACTTGAGTTCCTGGAGCATACAGTGGTGACTCTTTAGAATCCTTTGGGTCCTGATTCATACCCCACAAGCGTATATCCTGTAGGAATTGCCCAATGGCCATGGTATAAGACTGGAGGGTCTGAACCTCTGGATGTAGGAAGAGGTCATTGACATAAACAAAAGGTCTCCCATATAGCATCTCATAAGGACTAAGGCCAACCTGTTGCATAGGGGCAATGCGGGTGCAGAGGAGAGCTACTGGTAAAGCCTCCTTCCATCCCAGGGAGGTCTCTTGGGTTTTCTTTTTTATCGCTGATTTTTAGAATTGATTGTCTCTTTCTACTTTTCCTGAAGATTGAGGCCTCCAGGCACAATGGAGATAATAAGTAATGCCCAATGCTTTCAAGACCCCTTGGGTGACCTAAGAAGTAAATGATGTCCATTGTCACTTTGTAATGACCTGGGCAGACCAAATCTTGGAATGATTTAATGGAGCAGTATTTTTTACCACCTCCTCAGGCTTCTCAGTCCGGGTGGGAAAGCTTTCAATTTATCTTATGAATGTATCTATCATGACTAATAGATATTTATACCCTTGAGAAAGTGGCATCTGGGTGAAGTCCATCTGCCATTCCTCTCCTGGGTAGGCCCCACGTTGTTGGATGGGCTGGGCCAGCTGGGGTCTTTGAGCTCCTTGGAGGTTGTTTAATTGGCAAGTGGGACAAGAGGAGACCATCTGTCTTATAGTTGTTTGGAAGCCTGTTCCTCTGAAGGACCTTTCTAGTAATCTTTGTAGGGCCTTTTCTCCTAAATGAGTAGTGGCATGTAAGGAGTTAACCAATTCCATTGGAGATTCCCAGGCAGAGAAAGGAGTCCCTCCTGTTGGAACCACCGCATATGATCTTCTTGAAAGCCCTCGCTCTTAGCTTTAAGAGTCTCACCTTTAGTATATGAAGGGGTTTCTGGCACATTAGTCTGTGGAACTAAGGTGGCAATCCCTATTAGGTCATGATTCTGTAATGCTGCTCTCCTAGCTGCCTGATCAGCTCCTTGGTTCCCTCGTGCCACTTCCAGGTTTCCTTTTTGGTGTCCTTTACAGTGGGAGACTGAAACCTCAGTGGGCAGATGGACTGTCTCCAAGAGTCGAAGAATCTGATCACCATATTTGATTGGGGACCCTTGGGTGGTCAAGTGGCCCCTTTCTTTCCAAAGAGCCACATGTGCATGTAGTACCAGAAAGGCATACTTGGAGTCAGTGTAAATGGCTATTCTTTTTCCTTCTCAGAAAAGAACTATTCTTTTCCAGCTCTAAAGCTTGAGTTAGGGCTATGAGCTCAGCTAATTGGGCTGAAGTACCTGGTGGCAGAGGCTTAGCCTCTATGGTGTCAAAATTGAAGACTCCTGCATACCCAGCTCTTCTTTTTCCATCCAAGACAAAGTTGCTTCCATCAGTGTACCAGATTTCCTCTGGATTGGTCAGAGGATCTTCTGACAATCCCTCTTGGGATTTTGTCCAGTGGTCCAAAGTTTCTGGACAAGAGTGAAAGGGAGAGAGCCCTCGGGGGTAGGGAGGAGGGTGGCTGGGTTAAGAACCTCACAGGAGGATATAGTGAGGCCTGGATTTTCCATCAGCATTACTTGATATCTTAGAATTCTTTGATCAGACATCCATAAATGGCCTCTCCCATTTAGGAGTTGTTTTACTTGGTGGCTGGTTTAAATATTTAGTTAGTCCCCAAAGGAGAGTTTTAAAGCATCTTCTATCATGATTGCAATAGCTTCAAGATTTAGAAGGCAGGGGGGCCAACCTCGGGTTGTTGGATCAAGCCTCTTGGATAAGTAAGCTACAGGCTGGGGCTCAGATCCCAACCTTTGAGTTAACACTCCCAAGCCTGTTCCCTCTTTTTCATGGACATAAAGTTGGAATTTTTTTGGGGGGTCTGGCAACCTCAAGTCAGGTGCCTGAGTTAAGGCCTGTTTTACTGTAGCCTCTGCCTTCTTTTGAGGAGTTTCCCACATCCGTGGGATTGAATCATCTCGTCCCTTTAAGCTTTCATATAAGGGCTGGGCAATTAGACCATAGTTGGTTATCCAGATTTTACACTAACCAGTTAGCCCCAGGAAAGCTCACAATTGTTTTTGAGTCGTGGGGGAGGGCAACTGGAGGATTCCTTGTACCCGATCAGAGGACAGCGTCCTGGACCCGTGTGTAATCTGAACTCCCAGGTAAGTGACCTTTGTCTCCACCATCTGTGCCTTAGCACAGGAGACTTTATATCCCCTTTCTGCCTAGAAGTTTAGAAGTGTTGTTGGGCACTTTTCTCATCTGGAGAGCAGATTAGTAGGTCATCTACATATTGTAATATTTTCCCATTAGGTCCCAGGTCCAGATCTAGGAGATGCCAGCTAAGGGCCTGTCCAAACAGGTGGGGGCTATCTCTGAACCCCTGAGGTAATACTGTCCAAGTCATCTGTTGGTGTTTTTCTCCTGGGGCTTCCCACTCAAAGGCAAAATGGTACTGGGATTCTTTAGCCAGTGGTATGTAAAAAAAAAAAAAAAAAAAATGTATCTTTGAGATCCAAGACTGTAAACCACTTGGCACTGGGTGGGATTTCTCCCAAGATTACATGGGGATTGGGTACTGTGGGATGGAGGGGGACTGCAGCTTCATTTATGATCTGGAGATCTTGGACCATTCACCAGGTTTTATCTTTTTTCTTTACTGAGAGGATTGGGGTCTTACATGGTGAACTGGTGGGGACCAATAGCCCCCAAGCAAGGAATTTATTTATTAAAGGCTGTAGTCCGTCCTGAGCCTCTCTTTTGAGAGGATATTGTTTCCATTTAGGAAACTGATTGGGATCTCAGAGGACAATGATGACCAGTTCGGCTTGGTGGGCTCGTCCAGGAATTGCCTGGTCCTACACCTGGGGGTTAATTTTGTCTTCCCATAGTTTTCGGTCCCTCTCTATTGAAGGTGTAATGGGTTCTTCAGTAGTAACCAGGACCTGTAGAGCTCTAGGGGCTGAAAAACTTCCCATCACAGGGGTGGTCCCCAGTTTAGTGAGTATATCTCTTCTCAATAAGTGAGTAGGACACTCAGGGACCACCAGAAACTGGTGGGAAAATATTTGTCCATTTCAGCAACAAAGAAGTGCTTGAGTGAATCTTTTAGTAGTTGCTTTTCCTGTAACATCCAAAATGGTACAGGTTTGGGAGGAGAAGGCTCCAGAGCAGGAGATCAAGACAGAGTAGGTAGCCCCTGTGTCAAGCAAGAAATTCTCGGACCTACCTGCAACATCCAGTCGCACCCTTGGTTCCAGCCCAGTGATGGTTATCTGCGACAGGCAGGCTGGCTAGAGTGGGCTGTTTCAGTCTTCTTGAACCATCGTGAGTGTAGGCTTGGCTCTTGACCTTGAGGCTCTTGGGTCTTGAAGGCAGAGTGCCACACAATGTCCCAGTTGATGACATTTGTGGCAAGCCATTCTAGGAGACTAATCACGGTTTGGACACTCTTTGGCCCAATGCCCTACCTGTCTACAGATCAGGAATTTGTCTGGTGCCTTGTCTTTCAAGGACTTGGAGTTTGCCATAGGGCTTTTCTGGAGGGCGGCCAGCATCTGGGCATGTCTTCTCTCTTTTTCTCTCCCTCTCCTGAGCCTTGGCCTCCTTCTCCTGTTCTCTGTTATAAAAGGTATTGGTGGCTATCTGGACCATCTCATCTAAAGAGGCAGCAGGGTCCTGCTGTTGTAGCTGTTGTAACTTAATTCTGATATCTGATGCACAATGGGACAGGAATTTGTCCTTTAAAATCATGTGTTCCTCTTAAGAGTCTAAGTCCAGATTGGTAAACTTTTGGAGTGCCTCTTTTAGCCTTTCCAGAAAGACAATGGGGTTTTTATTGGGCTACTGAGGTATTGATGAGACTGGGCACAGTTCCGCATGTAATAGGCTTCCTTATGTTTCCATGGGTGGACTTACTTAAGGCTGAGTCTTTCTGAAGCTTATCCTCCCCAGAACTGTTGCAACCTGAGAGCCAGGTGTCCCTAGGTCAGGGTGCAGATCCCCAGGCAGGCTGATGCGTGAGAGCCTCCTAGAGATCGAATCCCTGGGTAGGTCGAGGTATGACGGCCTCCTGAGAATTGGGTCCCTGGGCAGGTTAAGGCATGACGACCTCCTGGGACCCCTGGACTGGATTTTGGGCATCCTCAATGTCTCCAGCGTGACCACTGCTGGGTAGAATTAAGGGGTTTGTAACTTATTGCTAGTTTGCCCACCATGGGCAGGAATACATATGTAAGCTCATCTTACCTAGTACTGTTGCAACCTGAGAGCCAAGTGTTCTCGGGTCAGGGTGCAAATCCCCAGGCAGGCTGATGCATGACAGCCTCCTAGAGATCGAATCCCCGGGCAGATAGAGGCGTGACAACCTCCTGGGACCCCTGGGACTGGTGGATCCCTGAGCAGATTGAGGCATGACAACCTCTCGAGGACCAGATCCCTAGGCACGTCAAGGCGTGATGACCTCCTGGGACCCCTGGACTGGAGTTGGGCATCCCCAAGATCTCCAATGTGACCAGTACTCAATAGGATTAGGGGGTTGGATATTATAGAGTATTTCCCTCCCAAGGCCAACTATTTTCTGGTTGTCTCTCCAGAAGATTGTAAAGGCAACCTTTTGGGTCTGGATGGGGCTCAGGAAAAGAGCATGAAACAGGAGTGAAGGAGGCAGAGCACAACCTTTGAAAGAAAGACATAGCACAAGGGTATAATGTAAACTGATTAAAATCAATTGAGTCCAAAATGAAAAGTCAAATTCAAGTAAACCTTAATCCCCAATCTATAAGCCAACAGATACACCCAGAGGTGGCAGGACAGCTCCAAGACACTGTCAAAAGATGAAGGAGTGGGTGGTTCCTCAATGGCTGGGCTGATCCTCTCACTCATTAGCATATGAATTTACCCCCTCTTGGAAAACCTAGCCAGGCCTTATTCCATGGCCAGTATCCTGTAGAGTGGGTGCTTTTCTACCTCTTATCTATCGCTTTGACTCACAATGAATTTTTGCAATGAGACCTTAGAGCCTGAGCTTTATTACATCCTGAAGCTGTGCAAACTGGGCTTTGATGGGCTCAAGTCCTGACCTGGAAAGAGAGCTGAAGGACAGGAGGAAAAAGCAGTGGGAAAAATGTGCCAAGGAATCCCCTTCATAGCCCACCAGAAAATTTGCTAAATATCTGACTGGTGCTCAGTTTAATTGGTCTGATCCTTGGCACAGAGAAGAGAAACGACAGAAGAACCCCAACTGGCTTGTATAACAGCTATTGGGGCTCAGCAGATAGCGCCTTTGGGACATGCTGAGGAGTAGCCTCTCCAGAGTCCCTCAGTTGTGCCCCCTGCCTCCCACCTGTTCGCAGGAGGTTCGAGGAAACAAGAAACAAGAGACTGTAAAGGAATTAAGATTTCGTTAGGCATGTCCCTCCAGCCATAGGAGCAAGGACCTCTTACCTTAACCGGAAGTCTTCTGGAATCTGAGACTGGGCCGCGTGAGCTGTCTGCTGAGTTCATTTTTGCTGTCCCAGTTTCCAGCACAATGGGCTTTCCCCTGCGCTGGGTTTTCTTCGCGTTTTGCTTCTGCTGTGGGAGCTTCGCTGAGTTCAGCTCCTGCTGTGCCTGGCCTCTTCCGCGTGGAGGTTGTTTCAGACAGGTTAAACCTGAGTCATGTCACCATAGATGTCACGCGAGTGTTTGTTCCTCGGCTCTTTGTCTCATCACAACAAAGATGTGGAGTGACGGACATTAAAGCCCCATCGGAGTGTCACAGCTCTTGGGTCTTGGATAGACCATATTATAGCTCTCAGGTCTCAAAAGGACCATGTTATAGCTCTTAGACAAATCAGTGTTACAGCTCAGTGTTACAGTTCTATTTTATTTAGAAGATAGCAGGAAAATCTATTTTCGAGGTGTGAGGGCACGTCGATCCAAAGACGCGAGGAGAAGAGCACCCCAGCGTGGGGGATAGAGAGAGAGATCTAGCTTTGGCTCCTCTATTTATGTGTTTATCTCTCCCTGGGCCTGTCCTATGTAAATTGGGCCAGCCAGGAGTGTTGTTTGTTTTACCTGAGGTCCTCACTCCAGTCCTCAGATCTTCTTTTGTTCTATTTTCATGGGCTTTTCCCTTCCTTGTCTTTTAGCCACCACCATTTTGGACTCCTTTTCCCTATTTTACCTACTTAACACTACTATCTGTTTTATACATGGTAGTGATCTTGGTGAGGCAGCAGTACATGGTGGCATGAAGCAAGATCTTAATTCCCTGCCAAGGAGTTGAATCTGGGAAGCCTGGATGAAAACCAGGATTCCTAGCCACCAAACCAGCAAGGGCTAGAGGCTAGAAGCTAATTTTCCCTGGATCTTTGCCCCCAGTGAAAAATGCATTTATCATGGAGGCAGAAACTGTAAATGCAGGTACAAAGTTTATTATTAGACATAGCACAACAACACGTGGGGCAGCACATAGAGAAACAATTTGTTTAGTTGAGACAGAAGCAAGGCAAAGATCCACACCCAGAAATAAAGGGTGTGGGCATCTCCCCAATGAAGAGGAGTCCAGTAAAGAGATGGTTAAGTCGTTTATATAGGTCAGTTCTTCCCGGCCTTTGTCTTTCTTCAGGCCAATTATCTGATTTCTTTTTCCACACCCGACAAACCCCGGGATCCTCCCCTTGGATGCACACGCACCCCTTGAAGTGAAGGCTTCTGAAGGGAGCAAGACTCATTATGACCTGGTGTTATCCCCTGACTTTTGACCCACAAGGAGCCCTTCTGCATATGTGTAGTGTCCCCCTTGTCCCCAAAGAGGGAGGCGTGTAGATCACTTAATTCTTTACTCAAACAAGATTTTGCTCCTCTTTGTCCTTGCCATGACTATTACCTTAAGGTGTTTACAAGAGAAAAACACTGGTTGTTTATGCTGTTTCTGTTGTTACTTCCATTTTGGGGAGCATACACGCTGATTGTAAATGCCTCAGCTGGAGTTTACCTATCAAGAGAAGGGAAATGCAAACAGGAGGCTAGTTGTAAATGTCTAACCTGGAGCTCATCTATCTTCTACATCATTAGTGTATATAAGTCAGTGTTACTCTCTCAATTCATTCCCCCTCTCCTTTCCCTGCTGTGTCCACAAGTCTGTCCTCTATGTCCGTCCCTCTATTCCTGCCCTGAAAATTGGTTTATCAGTACCATTTTTTTAGATTCCATATATATGTATTACCATATTTGGTTTTCTTTTTCTGACTTATTAGGTTGGTTCAAAGGTAATTACAGCTTTGAACCATGAATTTTAAATTGTTATAACTAGACTCAAATGCATCTTTATTAATCAAAATAGGAACCATTACAATCAACACATTTTTGCCAACAAGAAATAAGTTTGCTTATTCTTATAGCATAAAAATCTGTGCTTTGGGGTTTGGCAAGCTCTTGGAAAGCATTGTCTGCCTCCTTCTGGTTTTAGAAGTATTTTCCCTCCAAAAAGTTGTTGAGATGTTTGAAGAGGTGGTTATCAGTTGGTGAGAAGACAGGTGAATATGGCAAATGAATTAAAACTTTGTAGCCCAATTCTTTCAACTTTTGAAGCACTGGTTGTGTGACATGTGGTTGGACTTTACTCATGGACAAGAATTGGGCCCTTTCTGTTGACCAGTTCCAATTGTAGGCATTGCAGTTTTTGGTGGATCTCATCGATTTGCTGAGCATATTTCTCAGATGTAATGGTTTCACTAGGATTCAGAAAGCTGTAGTGTGTCAGACTGGGAGCAGACCACCAAACAGTGACCATGACCTTTTTTGGTGCAAGTTTGGCTTTGGGAAGTGTTTTGGAGCTTCTTCTCAGTCCATCCCCTGAGCTGGTCATTGCCAGTTTTCGTATAAAATCCATTTTTTGTCTCACATCACAATCTAGTTGAGAAATGGTGTGTTATTGTATAGAATAAGAGAAGATGACACTTCAAAATGATGATTTTTTTTTTTTTTTAATTTCGGTCAGCTCATGAGGCACCCACTTATCAGACATTTTTGTTTTCAGTTTGCTTCAAATGCCAAATGACCACAGAATGGTCAACATTGAGTTCTTCAGGCAATTCTCCTGTAGTTGTAAGATAATCAATTTTGATGATCACTCTCAATTGTTGTTGTCAACTTCCCATGGCTAGGCACTGTGCCCCTCCTCACCTTCAAGACATTTGTCTCCTTTGCAAAACTTCTTGAACCACCAATGCAATATACGTTTGTTAGCAGTTCCTGGGCCAAATGCGGTGTTGATGTTGCAAGTTGCCTCCACTGCTTTACAACCCATTTTGAACTCAAATAAGAAAATCTCTCAATTTTTTTTTAATCTAACATCATTTCCTGTGGCCACGACTGAGTTTTCCAAATTTGCTGATATATTAAGTACTGCAGTCAATGGGGTCACAAAGAGTTGGACACGTCTTAGTGACTGAACAACAGCAACTAACATCATTTCAATAGTCTAAAATAAATATAAAATAAATGATAAGTAATGTCATTAGCAAAAAACAAAATGTGAAATGCACATTACAGTGATATATAACACATCCACATTTATTTAGAATGTATTCCAATATCAGTGGCTTCCCTGGTGGCTCAGCAGTAAAGTATCTACTTACAATGCAGGAGACCCAGGTTTGATCCTTGAGTTGGGAAAATCCCCTGGAGAAGGGAATGGCAACCCATTCTAGTATTCTTGCCTGGAGAATTCCATGGACAGAGGAGCCTGGTAGGTTACAGTCCATGAGGTTGCGAAGAGTTGGACATGAAAGAGCGACTAACACCTTGCTTCATTCCAATATCAAATAGCAAATTTCAACAATGCAAAAACCAGTTACTTTTGCACCAGACTAATACTTCACTCTGTATAATAGGCTCTAGATTCATGCAACTTACTGCTGCTGCTGCTGCTAAGTCACTTCAGTCGTGTCCGACTCTGTGCGACCCCATAGACGGAAGCTCACCAGGCTCCCCTGTCCCTGGGATTCTCCAGTCAAGAACACTGGAGTGGGTTGCCATTTCCTTCTCCAATGCATGAAAGTTAAAAGTCAAAGTGAAGTCGCTCAGTCGTGTCCGACTCTTAGTGACCCCACGGACTGGAGCCTACCAGGCTCCTCCGTCCATGGGATTTTCCAGGCAAAAGTACTGGGGTGGGGTGCCATTGCTTTCCCCGATGCAACTTACTAGAACTGACTAAATCGGTTCCTTTTTATAGCCAAGTAATATTCATTTGTATATTGGCCACCTCATGCGAAGAGTTGACTCATTGGAGAAGAGTTGACTCATTGGAGAAGACTCTGATGCTGGGAGGGATTGAGGGCAAGAGGAGAAGGGGACGACAGAGGATGAGATGGCTGGATGGCATCACTGACTCGATGGATCTGAGTCTCAGTGACCTCTGGGAGTTGGTGATGGACACGGAAGCCTGGCGTGCTGCGATTCATGGGGTCGCAAAGAGTCGGACATGACTGAGCGACTGATCTGATCTGATCTGACCACATGTTATTTATCCATTTACCTGTTGATGGACATCTAGGTTGCTTCCATGTCCTGTCTATTGCAAATAGTGCTTCAGTGAACACTCGGGATTGTGTGTCTTTTCTTTTTTTAAATGTGTCTTTTTGAATTATGGTTTTCTCAAAGTATTATTTTGTTTTAAATCTTTTCTTTGCTTCTGTTAATACTTTTCCCCCACATTTGAGACTATACCTCTTTCACCTTATCATGTGGTCATCTTTCAATATACTGTCTCTTCTTACTAAAATAATATACTCTTAAAAATGTATTATAGACTAGAGAAGGTTGTACTAGAAGTTAAGAAATTAAGATCTGGAGCCAAAATGCCTGGGATCATGTGCCAGTTCTGCCACTTAATAATCCAAGTGACTTTGAGAAAATTACTTGTCTCTTTATGTCTCATTTTCCTTATCTATATAACTAATAATAGCATTTCATACATTTTGTGGTCATGAGGATTAAATGAAATCATACTCATAAAGTACTTACAGTAGTGCCTGCATATAGCAAGTGCTCAAAAATAATAAGATATAGTTTATAGATAACTTAAAATTTTCATGTTATAGTTATAGCTTGATTATTTTTCCTTTGTTTCCATTCATTTACCTATCCATCCATACATGTATTCATCCATCCTTATATCACTGATTCATTTTACAAACTGTTGTTTGGTACTCTGAGCAAGATTTTCCTACCTTCAGAGAGTCAAACTATGTAAAAATCTTCAGGAGTTCACTTTTTTGGTGGAACTCCTGCTTGTGGAAGAACACTTTTATTAATTTCTGGAAGAAGATTGAGGCTTTGAACAGATTAAATGGCAATATAGGGCATTCAGATTATCAACGAGTACATAGAACACCATTTCCACTTGCCACCTTTATAGATACTGGCAAAGTTATAGACACTTCAGAGATCTAATTTTATGAAGACCACTAAGAATGTTATACCGGAGGTAAGAAATCACCCGAAGTGCTATCATTCTCAACTAGTAGCTTCATTATAATCTAGAAGATATTGAAAGAAGATGATCTTACCATGGCATGGTAATGGTTCTTATGAACAGTTGGTATCTATATATTAGTGAAGGGCCTTGGAAAATCAGGCCTGTGGAATAGACCTATTGGCAAATATGTTGGTTCTGGCACCAGACAAAATATGATTGTGTGGTCATACATCCAATTCAGAGAAATTCTTTAACCTTCATATATGATAATATATCACCAAGATCCCAGGAACCCTGGCATAAAGATGGCAAGAATGTTTGTGTCTGCTGGGAGATATTGTTTGTAGTGGTTACAGATTTCTAATATGAATGGAGAGTGAGTTTTTCAGGAAATAATTGTGAGTCTTAGGCCAAAAGAAGCATAGAACTAAGAAGAAATACAGGCAATTTGCAGTGGATAGCTTAGGCTTCTTTAAAGTATCACCAAGTCGAACTCTATTAATGTATTCTCATGGGACTAGTTTCTGTTGACTTTCTTAGTAAATGTCTAATACTCCTAGTTTAGATGTGTTGGATTAGTACTTATTTCACAAAGTTGCCAGGTACCCCTATGGCTACTATCATCTCAATCTGAAGAAACTCTATTAGGATATGTAACACAATTACTTGTTGCAAAACATTGCACTTGTAAAAAAGTACAACTGGTGAAGAGTCATCCCATACTTATTGTTGCACCTATTGTTCCTTCTGCCTATGGTATACTTCCTGTACTCTTTTCTTAGTTAACTTCTATTCATCTTTCAAATCTCAGTTCAGTTTTCCCTCAAATAAATCATCCCTGACATTTATTGAAAGCTTACTTATGATCTGGGAAGTAAGTTAATCAGATATATAATATCTCATTATTTTATGTACACTAAAGACATTTGCTGAGAGAAATTAAGTAACTTGCCAAAAGTCACATAGCAAATAAGTGGTAGAGTTTGGTCTCTATCATGGGTTCATTCCATGCCCACACTTTCTTTTATTTTTTCTTTTTTTTAAAACACAATGCCATATTGTACTGAAGCCAATTATGCTCATAATTTTACTACAGCATGTGGTTGAAATTCTTTAGGAACCCAGTGATAGAAATGAGCAAAAACTACTGTGAACCAGGTGATCAAAGAACTGTGGCTACAAATCTTGCCTTCTTCCAGATAAGAATGAGTCTAAAAGGTTGATTTAGGCTAGGATGCAGTGATTTTAGAATTTCTAAGCTGGGTGGCAGTGAGGAAGGACTTGCCCATGAGCAATTACAAAAGAAAGCATCTTATGCCTCCTGGAGAAATTAAAATCGAAAACCAGACAGATCAACCAATGTGTGTGTCAATACATAGAAGTGAGAAAGAAAAGGTGGATGCATATGTTCATTCTTTTCTTCTTTCAGCAAGTATTTATTGCATTGTTCTAATTGTTGAGGATACAGAGGTTTATGATACAGATGTATTACTTCCCTTATGGAACATACATTTTAGTGAGACAGTAGGATAGAAACTGAGGAAATAATTAAAAATTTGAAGTTTGAAAACTGTAGAGAAAATCTCTGAGCTATAACAACATGATTACAGTAGCTTTCTGTAGCTTTGACCATTACCTGAGAAGGAAGACTGGTAAGGGCTTATGGCTTTGGCAGTAATAATCAAACTTACCATTTATTAAGGTCTACTGTATAACAGGCATTGTTCTAGATACCACATATATATTATCTACCTGTGAGATCTAGCTGTGAGATAGTGTTATACCCATTTCATAGATAAATTGACTGAGCTTAGACTGATTGAATAGTGGCCTGAGATAAAATTACTTCAAATGGCAGCCGTGGGATTCACACATGGATTTTTATTAAAAAATCAGATTCTTTCAGAGATTATGTGCTAAATTTTCCAAATATGGAGAGAAAGAAATCCCAATGCAAATGAAAAGATGTTGAACATTGTTAGTCATCAAGGAAATGAAAATTAAAACTGTAATGAGATAATATTTCACACTCATTAGAATGATAAAAGTTAAAAATTTGATCATACCAAGTGTTGTCTCGGATATAGAACAGTTGGGGCACTCCTCCTCTTCTGGTGGAAATGTACAATGGAGCAAACACTTTGTAAAATAGTTTAGCAGGTTTTTTTTTTTTTTTAATAAAATCAAACATATAGGTACCATATGACTGAGCAATTCTATTCCTAGTTATTTACCCAAAAGAAGTGAAGACACATATCCACATAAAGATTTGTGTGCAAATGTTGATAGCAGTTTTTTTCATAATAGCCTTAAACTGGAAACAATGCAAATTTTTATCAATAAGTAAATGGGTAAACAAAGCATTGCACAACTCTAATTGGAATACCCTGAAGCAATGAAGAAATGAACTATCAGTCATGCAGGAATATGGATGTTTTAAAAACATCATAATAAGCAAAAGGAGCCAACCTCAAAAAAAGCACACACTGTGATTTCACTTACATGAAGGTCTAGAATTATAAAAATGAATTATGTTTAGAGAAATAAAATTAATGTCTGCTTATGTGGGTGGGATTGACTGCAAGAGACATGATCATGAAAGAGTTTTCTTGGGTAGTGGAAATGTTTTATATCCTGATTGAGGTGGTGATTACACAGATGTATACACTTGTCAAAACTCATCAAACTCTATATTTAAAATATGTATTTTATTGTCTGTATATAATACCTCAACAGGGTTGTTTAAAAATTCTAATGCAGAATGATACATGCAATAAGAGCACAAGGGGATACCATGTAGAGCTCCCTAACTCAAGGTTGGAGAAAAGAAGGGAGGGAGAAAAAGATACAAACAGAGAGAGAGGCAGAGACAGAGAGTGTTTTCATGAAAAATGATTTCCAGATTGACTTAATAAACAATATGAATTAATTAGTTAAAGCTCTGGGGAAAAGGCATTTGTAATTGGGAAAATAGTTTGTTCAAATTTCAAAGCATGAGAGAGATTGTTACTGAACTCAGGTTCAGCTGCTTGTCGCTCAAAAGCAAATAGTCAGGAGACAAGTGTTGGTAGAAAGGAAAGTTGCTTTAATCAGAAAGCCAGCAATCTGAGTAGAAAGTGGGCTCTTGTCCCAAAACCAGCTCTGAAGATTCTGCTCAATCATTACAGTTTTTATTTATTTATTTTTGGCTGTGCTGGGTCTTCATTACTGCACGAGGGCTTTCTCTAGTTGTGGCGAGATGGGGGTACTCTTTGTTGTGGTGCACGAGCTTCTCACTGTGGTGGTGCAAGGACTCTAGAGCTTGAGGACTCAGCAGTTGTGGCACACAGGCTTAGTTGCCACATGGCATGTGGAATCTTCCTGGGCCAGTGATTGAACCAGTGTCTCCTGCATTGGCAAGTAGATTCTTAACCACTGGACTACCAGGGAAGCCCCATGGCAGTTTTAAAAGGTAAAAAGGGGGAATTAATTTCATTGAATCATTGAGGCAGAATGTTAGATTCTGTGTCATTTTCTATTTTGTGCAGGCTGGTTGATTCCTCATAATCTGTCTTCATATGTTATCTCATCTGCATGGTAAAATGAAAAGCAGAAGTTGAAAGGACATGCTAAAAGGAATAAAGTAACCTCTGATGGAACTTTCAGTAATTGTAATCTAAAATTTAAGAACGAGGATGAAAGTTATAATTGTTACAAGCACATTGATTTAAAGTAACATCTACATTCATACAAAGAAACATCTGCTTTCCCCCTAAAATATGTTTATAATTCCATTGGATAGAAATATGGAGCACTCTGACAGAGAAGTATCCAGTTGGCTTGAGAGAAAATAAATGGCCGTGGGAGGAATATACTCAGGATGACCCTCTCTTCTTTAGAAAGGAGACCTAGGTCTATACAAAGGAAGACCTTCTGACTTGCCAAAGTAAAATTTCTGGCAAAGGTTTGCTTACAAGATGGGACAATTCAACCTTATCAGTACCTGATTTTTATTTGACCTTCATTGAAAAACTGAGACTAAGCACACTTAAAAATACAAATAATTTCAAACCTCCAAATAAGTCTGACAACTGCATGTACACTTTTGGATAAGCCTTTGGTTCAAAAGATAGGAAAACCATAAAAGCGATACAAAACATCTCTCTGATTTTAGTATCTTCTGAATTCACCATTTAAATAGATTTATGGAGTTCTGAACTTTTATATGACTAAACTGTTTTGGTGTTTTTATTTTAGTGGCTTAATTTTAGCCTAAATCCTACTTAACTTCTGTAGTTTTTGACAGAGTCGACCACTCTTCTCTTGAAATTCTTCTTTGTCCTTTGTTACACTGTTTTCTCTTATATATCTTCCTATGTTTCAGGATCTCATCCTTAATCTCTTTTTCAGATGTTCCAATCTTTTACAATTCCACTAGGTTTTAACTGAGGTCTCTTACACACTAAGGTTGTGTTTAAATTCAGTATGATCCTGCCTGCCACTTAACAATGAGGAAAATCCAGAATTTTGCAACTTCCCATTTGAATGCTTTTCAGAGTTGACAATATAGCCTCATTAGGTTTTTGACCGCCTTTTTCCTTTTAAAACTTACAACTTGAATGAGTCAGCCCCATCATGAATTTCATTCTTACTAGTCATCATTGTTCTAAATGCAAATATCTAGGTTTTTTTCATTATGTTGTGCTTCTTACCTTCACTCTACTTTCCATAGCTGACCTCACTCCAATATTTTTTAATTTGCCCTCTAAAATCCTTATTCCATGATAAATGAGTCCCTTACATGGTAAACCTCTTCAGAGAATGCTGCCCCCAACTCTTGCCTTTAAATCATCTGAAGAAATTTCCAACAATAGTTGTCTGTAAGTAATAGCACATGGGGCTGGGGGAACTAAAATGGAAGAAAATCTAATTTGACAACTCCAGAGTGCTTATTATGTGTCAGCCAGGTCTGGAAGATTACTTTATTCCTATATTCCCAATGCAGTGTGGTTATAGCTTG
This sequence comes from Tragelaphus eurycerus, assembly GCA_935064755.1. NCBI lineage: Eukaryota > Metazoa > Chordata > Mammalia > Artiodactyla > Bovidae > Tragelaphus > Tragelaphus eurycerus. The sequence goes on along the minus strand of CAKXYN010000149.1, from coordinate 2,672,431 downwards.
AAAACATTCCGCATTTATATATAGTTTGCCAACCAACTTTTAAGGGGACATCTCAGGTGGCACTAGTGGTAAAGAATCCACCTGCCAATGTAGGCGATGCAAGAGACACAGGTTTGATCTTTAGATTGTGAAGAACCCCTGGAGTAGGAAATGGCAGGCTACATTCCATGGGGTCGCAGAGTCAGACATGACTGAACACACACTTAACTTTATTGAATGTGGGCTTTTTTTTTTTTTACAATAATGATTTTGTTCTCTACATATTGTTCATAACCTAATTTTTCACTTAATAATATGAGAGGAATATTTTTCAATGACATTAAATATTTTCCACAACTGACATAGGGAGTTCAAATCTGGTGCTTTGTGACAACCTAGAGGGGTGGAATGGGGTGGGAGGTGGGAGGTGGGAGGGAGGTTCAAGAGGGAGGGGACATATGTATACTTATGGCTGTTTCATGTTGATATATACCAGAAACCAACACAATATTGTAAAGCAATTATCCTCCGATTACAAATAAATAAAATTTAAAAATTTATTTGCATTTAACAAGAAGACCATAATTAATTTAATCAATATTATATTGTTAGAACTTAATTTTCTAAATTTCTCTGTGATAAAATATACTGTGACAATCAACTTTGGACCTAAATCATTGTGGTCTTCTCTGATTAGATAAACAGGTCCTAAATTCTGATTGGAACACATTCCTAGATATTGAATGGTTGTTGTATCAGTTGGCTCAAAAAATATGAACATTTTCAACACTTTTGTTTTGGTTCTTCTTTGTGAACCTGATTTTTAGAACTGACATGTTTGTTTTCATTGGAAAGTTAATACATGTTCATTGTGTACAATTTAGAAAACATAAACAGAATAAAATTAATATCTAATTCTAAAGATAATAAGTATTAACAAGTATGTGTTGTCTCTCTTCGTCTCTTAAATAAAATTGGGATTATAAACATACTACTTCATAACCTAATTTTTCACTGAATACATCATAAATATTTTTACATGTCATTAAAAAGTCTTCAGAAACATTGTTTTCTAATGACTACATATTGCTACATCATATAAGCGTACTATATTTAATCTATAATTTTAGATATTTGGTGGTTTCTAAATTTTATGATTATAAATAATACTATCATAAATATCTGGGTACATATATATCTTTGTGCTGTGCTATAAGTAGTCGTTCAGTTATGTCTGACTCTTAGCGACCCCATGGACTGTAGCCCTCCAGGCTCCTCTGTCCATGGGGTTATTCCAGGCATAATACTGTAGTGGGTTGCCGTGCCTTCCTCCAGGGGATCTTCCCAACCCAGGGATGAAGCCCACGTTTCCCGCATTGCAGGCAGATTCTTTACTGTCTGAACCACCAGGGAAGCCCAAATATATCTTTGTACAAGTTTATAATTCTATCCTTAGAGTTAATTCCAGAAATGTAATTGATGGGTCAAGTTCTGTGATTATTATAACTGATATAATTAGAAGAGAAAAATTGTATTAATTTCCATTCCCCCAGCAAGGCATTAAAGTGTCTGTGTATCCATCACCCTTGCAAGTTTAGATATTATACTTTAAAAACATGTTAATTTTGTAAGCGGAAATACTGTTATTACTTTGAATTTATTTGGCTTCAGTCTTTTACCTTTGACTATAACATGAGCTGGGCTTCCCAGATGGCGCTAGTGCTAAAGAACTCACCTGCCAATGCAGGAGATCTAGAGGTGCAGATTCCATCCCTGGGTTGGGAAAATCCCCTGGAGGAGGGCAGGGCAACCCACTCCAGTATTCTTGCCTGGAGAATCTCTTCCAGAGAATCCCATGGACAGAGGAGCCTGGTGGGCTACAGTTCACAGAGTTGAAAAGAGTTGGACATGACTGATGAAACCTAGCATGCACATGTGATATAAACTGTGTTTTTTCACAGATAACCTTTATAAGGTTTAGGAAATTCCCTTCTATTTCTAATTCTGTGAGTGTTTTTATCATAAAAGGTGTTGGATTTTTGTTAAAATTTGAAAAATTTAATGGTCAATATATAACTTTTTAATATTAAAATTAATTTTTAATCATACATGTAGTGCAAAATTCAAACATTAAAGGTAAGGTTAAAGTCCCTTTGACATCGTCCTAAAATTTGAGCCCATTCTCCCTCCATAGAGATGACTACATTTATGAATTTGATGATGATCCTTCCAAATATTTATAGATATCACCATAGAAAATCTACAGTATTATATGTTAATATGTGTACACATGAATGGTATCTATATCTCTATATTTATACCAATAACCTCTATTTCTCTCAGTCTTATATATATTTCTATGTTAGATATCCTTATTTTTCTTAAGCCCTATATATTATATATGCATATTCTAACTCATAAATTTATAATTATGATTCAGGAAGCATAAGAAAGAAAATAAATAAATAAAGCACTCAACTCATGATGTTAGAAGAAAAATGTATGGAATGTAGAAATGTATGTAGATGAAAAGGATGTTAAAATAAAAAAAAAAGCATAAGTGTTGTAGGATTGATTTTAAAAATGCAAAATCATTTTCATGGAATCACACATACATACTCATACAGACAAAGTTTAAGCAGATCAAGTCAAAAAATAAACGAACTAGTAAGATTAGGAATTATTCAGTTCAGTTCAGTCACTCAGTTGTGTAAGATTAGGAATTATTCAGTTCAGTTCAGTCACTCAGTTGTCTGCGACTCTTTGTAAGACCCATGGACTGCAGCACACCAACCTTCCCTGTCCATCACCAACTCCCAGAGCTTGCTCTAACTAGTCCAGTCTATTGAGTCGGTGATGCCATCTAACCATCTCATCCTCTGTCATCCCCTTCTCCTCCTGCTTTCAGTCTTTCCCAGCATCAGGGTCTTTTCCAGTGAGTCTGCTCGTCACATCAGGTGGCTAAAGTATTGAAGCTTGAGCTTCAGTATCAGTCCTTCCAATGAATATTCAGGACAGATTTCCTTTAGGATGAACTGGTTGGATCTCCTTGCAGTCTAAGGTACTCTCAAGAGTCTTCTCCAACACCATTGTTCAAAAGCATCAATTCTTTGGTGCTCAGCTTTCTTTATGGTCCAACTCTCACATCCATACATGACTACTGGAAAAACCATAGCTTTGACTATATAGACCTTTGTCGGTAAAGTAGTGTCTCTGCTTTTTAATATGCTGTCTAGGTTGGTCATAGCTTTTAAGGAGCAAGCATCTTTTTTAATTTCATGACTGCAGTCGCCATCTGCAGTGATTTTGGAGCCCAAGAAAAGAAAGTCTGTCATTGTTTCCATTGTTTCCCCATGTATTTGCCATGAAGTGATGGGACCAGATGCTACGATCTTAGTTTTTTGAATGTTGAGTTTTAAGCCAGCTTTTTCACTCTCCTTTTTCACCTTCATCAAGAGGCTCTTTATTTCCTCTTTGCTTTCTGCCATAAGGGTGGTGTCATCTGTGTATCTGAGGTTATTGATATTCTCCTGCAATCTTGATTCCAGCTTGTACTTAGTCCAGCCTGGCATTTTTTCCCCAGCATTTAAAAAAAAAAAAATGGAAAATTTTGATGTAATTGAAAATTTTGTTAGAAGATAGAAGTGATCAATGTTTTCTCAATAATACTGAAAAACATGAACACAACAAGAGTACTCTGAAGATACTGGAAAGCTGTCAAATAATGATGTACATAAAACAGCATTCCCCAACCCCCGGGCCGCGACTGTTAGTAACCAGGCTGGCTGCATAGCAGGAGGTGAGCAGCAGGCAAGTGAGCTGAACCTTCCGTCTTCCATCCCCTTACCCAGCTGTGGAAAAATTGTCTTCCACAAAACCTGTCCTTGGTGCCAGAAAGATTGGGGACTACTGACATAAAAGACTAAAACAGGTTTTGTTTTCCTGCACCCCTCCCAAACTTCCGTGGAACAAATAATTCTGTTCTAAACAGGCAATTACAGGGTTACATATGAGATTTAAAGCTTCTTAATTTATACTTACAAAGTTAGCATAACTCTGTTAGTGATATCTGAGAAAGATAGCAGGACAAAACAACATACTGATCTCATTTATGAATATATATGGAAAAATCCCAAGTGATGTATCAGATGGTTTCCAGGGTTATTTTGAGGATATAACACTATGACTAAGCAGATTACATTTACAAAGGGCATTGGTGTTTCAGAGTTTGTAACACTATTAATTAAATACATTATAATTTTACAAAATGTATTAAAATATAGTCAATTAAAATTTTACATCTGTTCCTGAATTTAAACAAGCAAATAACTAAACTCTGAGCTAAGAATACAATTATACTTTCATAATATGATAAAGCTTTCTCCAGTCAATATCTAAATTTTTATCTGATGGTGAAAAATTAAACACATGTCTATTAAAATCTATCAATACCATCATTTCTTTTTTCTCATTATTCTGGAAATTCTACTTAGTGTGACAAAAGGAGAAGAAAATATACATATTATTAAGAAGAACACAAAATCATCACTATTTACAATTGTTAAAATTGCTCCGTAGTAAACCTAAGAGTCGTCTAGTCAAGGCTATGGTTTTTCCAGTGGTCATGTATGGATGTGAGAGTTGGACTATGAAGAAAGCTGAGCGCCGAAGAATTGATGCTTTTGAATTGTGGTGTTGCAGAAGACTCTTGAGAGTTCCTTGGACTGCAAGGAGATCCAACCAGTCCATTCTGAAGGAGTTCAGCCCTGGGATTTCTTTGGAGGGAATGATGTTGAAGCTGAAACTCCAGTTCTTTGGCCACCTCATGCAAAGAGTTCATTCACTGGAAAAGACTCTGATGCTGGGAGGGATTGGGGGCAGGAGGAGAACGGGAAGACAGAGGATGAGATAGCTGGATGGCATCACTGACTCGATGGACATGAGTCTGAGTGAACGCCGGGAGTTGATGATGGACAGGGAGGCCTGGCATGCTGCGATTCAAGGGGTTGTGAGGAGTTGGACACGACTGAGCGACTGAACTGAACTGAACTGAAACCCAAGAGTCATCAGAAAAAATAAGAGAATTCAGTAGAGTTTCCAATTGCAAAATATAGGGGAAAATTTAAGTTTGATCATATGCCTACAATAATAAATTTGTACACATAATGGGAAATAAGCCTATTCACAAAAGCAAAATTATAGCAAGAAATGCTCAGGGACTTTTATGAAGACAGCTATTAGACTTCACAAATGTTATGTTAAAAGAAACATGACTAAGCAGAGATTCTATATTTCTGACTGAGAAGATAGTATTGCTCTGATGCTAGAGATATAGATGTATATACTTAATATAATTCCAATTAACATTTCCAAAACTACAATGATATATGTGGTACTGGTATTAGAATAAGCATCCATATAAATGATGCAGAACAGAAACTCTCCACATTCCCCAAACATAGTTTAGTATATGATAAAGATTTCATTTGGCTCATTTGTGTATTCCTGGTTCATCTTTATAAATGTATGGTTGTTGATTAGATATAGATGGAGATATAGATAAAGATGTAGATACAATTTTATCCTAATTCATGTGTATCTCTTATAAATCTTCCCATTGGGTTTATGGTTTTGTTCCAATCCGAGATTTATATATATATAATTTTATTTGTTTATTTAGCTGTGCTGGGTCTTCATTGCTGTGTGGATTTTTAGCTAGTTGTGGCAAGCAAGGGCTACTGTCTAGTTGTGGTTCACGAGCTTCTCTTTTGTTGTGGACCACAGGCTCTAGAGTGTTTGGGCTTTAAGAGTTGCAGCATGTAGGCTAAGTATTTGTGACTCCTGGACCCTAGAGAACAGACTCAATAGTTGTGGCACATGGGCTTATTTGCATGTGGGTTCTTCCCAGACCAGGGATTGAATTGGTGTCCCCTGCATTTGCAGGAGGTTTCTTTACCACTGAGCCACCAGGGAAGCCCAATCTGAGTTTCTTCAACTTCAATAAAGGAGTTTAAATAATTGCTTTTATTTTAATATTTTTTTTTTAGTTTTGATTCTTAAATTTTGCTTTATTTAATGATTCTCTTTATTTAAAAAATCTTAGTTTATTATGTGCTTAATCTTTTTCTTTGTTTCTTTCATGTTATTATGTATAATAGTGCTTATTCTTGTTTAAAACACGAACACCATATTTGTGTCTGTAATTCTTAAGTGTCAACATTAAATTTCTTTTTAATTTGGCTGCATTGTGTCTTAGTTGAGGCATGTGGCATCTTTCTTTGTGGCACATAGACCTAGTTGTGGCACACAGGCTCCTGATTGCAGGGGCTCAGTAGTTGTGGCATGCAAGTTTAGTTGCTCCTCAGCATGTGGGATCTTAATTCCCTGACCAAGGATTGAACTCTTGTCCTCTGAATTGCAAGGTGGATTCCTAACCACTAGGAAAGTCCCAAATATGATTATTAGAATAAAAAGTTTTTTTAAAAAAAAAGTTGTTTTTTTTTTTTTAATCACTTTTCTCTATGTAAGATGAGGATATTAGCATGTTTTAATTTATTCCACCACAGTGTGGAATTCTACCACTTTGCTTTTGCTGTTTATTTTTTGAAGTTTTGCATACTGCATGCTAAGTCACTTCAGCTGTGTCCAAATCTTTGTGATCCTATGGACTGTAGCCCACCAGGCTCCTCAGTCCATGGGATTCTCTGGGCAAGAATACTAGAGTGTTGCCGTTCCTTTCTCTAGGGGATCTTCCTGACCCAGGGATAGAAGACAAGTCTCTTGAGTCTCCTGCATTGGCAGGCGGGTTCTTTACCACTAGTGCTATCTGGGAAGTGTAGGTATTCTTGCCTGAAAATGCCATGGACAGAGGAGCTTGGCAGGCTATAGTCCATGGGGCTGCAAAGAGTCAGACATGACTGAGAAAAGAGTATGAGAATACATTCTTATAATTCAAAAGTCACAAAAGAGTATATAGTGAAATATTCTCATTACCACTTTACCAGCTACCTAGTTCCCTTTTCTGCAGGCAAGCAACCAAAGTTATCACTTTTTTAAGGTGTTATTATACAATAATAATTTGCTTTTTTGCCTTTTCTGCTGGGAGATTTTCTCTATTCCTTTCAGAGCAAATGCGTTATGTTGGTTATTTTCATATTATCAATCATCTCAAGCAAAATGTGGACGTAGTTGCTGGTTCTGTTCTTATTTTTAAAACTTGCTTTTGATGGGTCTGTTAAGATTTTCTATTTCTTCCTGGTTCAGTTTTGGAAAGTTATACTTTTCTAAGAATTTGTCCATTTCTTCCACTTTGTCCATTTTATTGGCATCTAGATAGTAGTCTCTTACGATCCTTTGTATTTCTGTGCTGTCTATTGTGATTTCTGCATTTTCATTTCTAATTTTGTTGATTTGATTCTTCTCCTTTTTTTTCTTGATGAGTCTGGCTAATGGTTTGTCTATTTTATATATCTTCTCAAAGAACCAGCTTTTAGCTTTGTTGATTTTCGCTATGGTCTCCTTTGTTTCTTTTTTATTTATTTCTGCCTTAATTTTTATGATTTCTTTCCTTCTACTAACCCTGGGCTTCTTCATTTCTTCTTTTTCTATTTGCTTTAGGTGTAGAGTTAGGTTATTTATTTGATTTTTCTCCTGTTTCTTGGAGAAAGGTTGTATTGCTATGAACCTTCCCCTTAGCACTGCTTTTACTGAATCCCATAGGTTTTGGGTTGTTGTGTTTTCATTTTCATTCATTTCTATGCATATATTGATTTCTTTTTTGATTTCTTCTGTGATTTGTTGGTTATTCAGAAGCATGCTGTTTAGCCTCCACATGTTTGTATTTTTAATTTTTTTTTTTTTCCTGTAGTTGACATCTAATCTTACCACACTGTGATCAGAAAAGATGGCTTGAGATGATTTCAATTTTTTTTTGAATTTACTAAGGCTAGATGTATGGCCCAGGATGTGATCTATCCCAGAGAAGGTTTTGTGTGCACTTGAGAAAAAGATGAAATTCATTGTTTTGGGTGAAATGTCTTATAGATATCAATTAGGTCTAACTGGTCCATTGTATCATTTAAAGTTTGTGTTTCCTTGCTAATTTTCTGTTTAGTTGATCTATCCATAGGTATGAGTGGGGTATTAAAGTCTCCCTCTATTATTGTGTTATTGTTAATTTTCCATTTCATACTTGTTAGCATTTGTCTTACATATTGGGAGAAGGCAATGGCACCCCACTCCAGTACTCTTGCCTGGAAAAATCCCATGGACAGAGGAGCCTGGTAGGCTGCGGTCCATGGGGTCGCTAGAGTCAGACACCGCTGAGCGGCTTCACTTTCACTTTTCACTTTTATGCATTGGAGAAGGAAATGGCAACCCACTCCAGTGTTCTTGCCTGGAGAACCCCAGGGACGGTGGAGCCTGGTGGGCTGCCGTCTATGGGGTTGCACAGAGTCAGACACGACTGAAGCGACTTAGCAGCAGCAGCAGCAGCAGCAGCAGTCTTACATATTGCAGTGCTCCTATGTTGGGTGCTTATATATTTATAATTGTTATATCTTCTTCTTGGATTGTTCCTTTGATCATTATGTAATGTCCTTCTTTGTCTCTTTTCACAGCCTTTATTTCAAAGTCTATTTTATCTGATATGAGTATTGCTCCTTCTGCTTTCTTTTGGTCTCCATTTGCATGAAATATCTTTTTCCAGCCCTTCACTTTCAGTCTGTATGTGTCCTTTGTTTTGAGGCAGGTCTCTTGTAGACAACATATATAGGGGTCTTTTTGTGTATCCATTCATCCAGTCTTTGTCTTTTGGTTGGAACATTCAACCCATTTACATTTAAGGTAATTATTGATAAGTATGATCCCATTGCCATTTACTTTATTCTTTTGGGTTCAAGTTTATAAACCTTTTCCATGTTTCCTGTCTAGAGAAGATCATTTAGCATTTGTTGAAGAACTGGTTTGGTGGTGCAGAATTCTCTCAGCTTTTGCTTGTCTGTAAGCAATCTTTTGCTTTTGATTTCTCCTTCATATTTGAATGAGATCCTTGCTGGGTACAGTAATCTGGGCTGTAGGTTTTTCTGTTTCATCACTTTAAGTATATCCTGCCATTCCCTTCTGGCCTGAAGAGTTCCTATTGAAAGATCAGCTGTTATCCTTACGGAAATCCCCTTGTGTGTTATTTGTTGTTCTTTCCTTGCTGCTTTTAATATTTGTTCTTTGTATTTGATCTTTGTTAATTTGATTAATATGTGTCTTTAGATGTTTCACCTTGGCTTTATCCTGTTTGGGACTCTCTGGGTTTCTTGGACTTGGGTGGCTATTTCATTCCGCATTTTAGGGGAGTTTTCAACTATTATCTCCTCAAGTATTTTCTCATGGCCTTTCTTTTTGTCTTCTTCTGGGACTCCTATGAATCGAATGTTGGAGGATTTACCATTGTCCCAGAGGTCTCTGAGGTTGTCCTCATTTCTTTTAATTCTTTTTTATATTTTCCTCTCTGCTTCATTTATTTCCACCATTCTATCTTCCACCTTATTTATCCTGTCTTCTGCCTCAGTTATTCTATTGTTGGTTCCCTCTAGAGTGCTTTTGATCTCAGTTATTGCATTATTCATTATTGATTGACTCTTTTTTATTTCTTCTAGGTCCTTGTTAAACTTTTCTTGCATCTTCTCAATCCTTGTCTCCAGACTATTTATCTGTAACTCCATTTTGTTTTCAACATTTTGGATCATTTTTACTATCATTATTCTGAATTCTTTTTTAGGTAGACTCCCTATCTCTTCCTCTTTTGTTTGGTTTGGTAGGCATTTATCATGTTCCTTATTCCTGCTGAATATTTCTCTGCCTTTTCATCTTGTTTAGATTACTGTGTTTGGGGTGGCCTTTCTGTATACTGTAAGTTTGTGGTTCCTTTTTATTGTGGAGGTTCCTCCCTGTGGGTTGTGTTGGATGAGTGACTTTTTAACATTTCCTGGTTATAGAAGCTTGTGTCGGTGTTCTGGTTGGTGGAAGTAGATCTTTTCTCTCTAGAGTGCAATGAAATGTACAGTGGTGAGTTTTGAGGTGTCAATGGGTTTGGTGTGACTTTTGGCCACCTGTGTCAATAACCTCAGATATGCAGATGACACCACCCTTATGGCAGAAAATGAAGAGGAACTAAAAAGCCTCTTGATGAAAGTGAAAGTGGAGAGTGGAAAGGTTGGCTTAAAGCTCAACATTCAGAAAACTAAGATCATGGCATCTGGTCCCATCACTTCATGGGAAATAGATGGGGAAACAGTGGAAACAGTGTCAGAATTTATTTTTCTGGGCTCCAAAATTACTGCAGATGGTGACTGCAGCCATGAAATTAAAAGACGCTTACTCCTTGGAAGGAAAGTTATGACCAACCTAGATAGCATATTCAAAAGCAGAGACATCAGTTTGCCAACAAAGGTTCGCCTAGTCAAGGCTATGGTCTTTCCTGTGGTCATGTATGGATGTGAGAGCTGGACTGTGAAGAAGGCTGAGCGCTGAAGAATTGATGCTTTTGAACTGTGGTGTTGGAGAAGACTCTTGAGAATCCTTTGGACTGCAAGGAGATCCAACCAGTCCATTCTGAAGGAGATCAGCCCTGGGATTTCTTTGGAAGGAATGATGCTAAAGCTGAAACTCCAGTACTTTGGCCACCTCATGCAAAGAATTGACTCATTGGAGAAGACTCTGATGCTGGGAGGGATAGGGGGCAGGAGGAGAAGGGGACGGCAGAGGATGAGATGGCTGGATGGCATCACTGACTCAATGGATGTGAGTCTCAGTGACCTCCAGGAGTTGGTGATGGACAAGGAGGCCTGGCGTGCTGCAGTTCATGGGGTCACAAAGAGTCGGACACGACTGAGCAACTGATCTGATCTGATCTGATTTTAATGTTCAGGGTTTTGCTCCTGAGAATTAGCTTGCTATGTCTTGCTCTGAAACTTGTTGGCTCTTGGGTAGAGCTTGGTTTCAGTGTAGGTATGGAGGCTTTTGGATGACCTCTTGTCGATTGATATTCCCTGAAATCAGGAGTTTTCTGGTGTTCTCAAGTTTTGGATTTAAGTCTCCTGCTTCTGGCTTTCAGTCTTATTCTTACAGTAGCCTCAAGACTTCACCATCAATACAGCACTGATGATAATACATATAAGTTAATGGTGAAAAGATTCCCCTTAGTGAGGGACACCCAGAGAGTTTCACAGAGTTACATGGAGAAGAGAAGAGGGAGGAGGGAGATAGAGGTGACCAGGAGGAAAAGAGGGGGAATCAACAGGGGGGAGAGCAGTCTAGCCAGTAATCAATTTCCTATGTGCTCTCCACAGTCTGGAATACTCAGAGAGGTTCACAGAGTTACATAGAGAAGAGAAGAAGAAGGACAGAGATAGAGGTGACCAGGAGGAGAGGAAGTGAAGTGAAGTGAAAGTTGCTCAGGGAGAGGAGGGAGAGTCAAAAGGAGAGAGACCAATCTAGCCAGTAATAAGTTCCCTAAGTGTTCTCTATAGCCCAGAAAACCCAAAGAAATTCACAAAGTAGAGAAGTGAAGGGGGAGGGAGGAGATAGAGGTGACCTGGGGGAGAAAAAGGAGAGTCAAAATGGAAGAAAGCAATCAAGCCAGTAGTTACACTCCTAGGTAAAAATGGGTAATGAAGATTGGATTCTTAAAGGTACAAATTTGATAAGAAATACCAAAAAAGCAAAGATTAAAACTATAGAGGTTAGATGCTCAAAAATACAATATTAAAAAAAGTTGCAAAAATTATTTTATATATATATAAATATATATATTTGGTGGTGCTGAATTCTCTCAGCTTTTGCTTGTCTGTAAAGCTTTGATTTCTCATGCATATTTGAACGGGGAAGGCAATGGCACCCCACCCCAGTACTCTTGCCTGGAAAGTCCCATGTACGGAGGATCCTGGTAGGCTCCAGTCCATGGGGTCGCTAAGAGTTGGACACGACTGAACGACTTCACTTTCCCTTTTCACTTTCATGCATTGGAGAAGGAAATGGCAATCCACTCCAGTATTCTTGCCTGGAGAATCCCAGGGATGGGGGAGCCTGGTGAGATTCCATCTATGGGGTCACACACAGTCGGACACGACTGAAGCGACTTAACAGTAGCAGCATATGAAATTTGCTATAAAAATAGGGTCTTTTTTTGCAAGGTAATAGTAGGTTATAAAAATGAAAATTAAAGTAGTAATAAAGAACTTAAAAATAACAAAAATTTTAAAATGGTAATAATAAAATATATCTAGGAATTTCTCTGGAGCTGTTGTGGGCATTGTGGGGTCAGTTCAGTTTTAGATAGTTCCTTGTTCCAGCTTATGTTTCTTCTCAAGGTCTATAGGCCCATTCTAATGTAGTCAATGCTAACTACAGTTTTAATCTGCTGTAGCTGTCACTACCAAAGCAGTTCCCTCTTCTTTGTTTATTTTGGCTTCCTCTGTTTGCAAGTCTCTTCAGTGCCTAATTTCCACCCTGCCACAAGGGGGCAAAGGTAGTCCTTTATTTAGGCTCACTTGTTCAATTGTGCTGTGGGGAGGGAGGAACACTGCAAACAAATGTCACTGGCAAGTGTTGGGAGTGATCGCAATGTCTGGGCCACACTGGCTTTGCCCCCACTCACGCATGTGTGCTTTCCCAGTCTACACTGCTCAGGCTCCCAGTTGCTCTGCAGGGGAATTGTCTAAAGCAGGCCCTGGGTTGCGTGCACTTCCCAGGTCTAAGCCACTTGAGTTTACGTTCTCAGGTACTCCACAAAGGCACAGACTCGGTTGGGCCTGCGTTTTGTGCCCTTGCCAGGTCTGAGCAGCTCAGGTGAGCAAGTGCTTGATAAGCACACTCTCCCCAGGTGGGTGGTGCATATTATCACCTCCCTGGTCCCAGCTGCTCAGTTTCTTGGGCGCAACACAAGAGTGCCATCTCAGGTGTGCTGTGTGTCTCCTCTAGGGAGATGATCTCTAACTGTGACCCTCGTGGCAGATGTCAACCGTCCAGGATCCCAGGAAGACTTGATTAGCAACTGGGAGCCTGCTCACAGTTTGTTGGATGATACCATCTCTAGGGCCAAGATTGCCCCTTGCCTTCCAGCTCTGGCTGCCACCCGGCTGCCTCTCTGCCTCTGGCAGGGGAAGGGGCCGGTCCACAGTCAGCTAGCTCTCCTCTGATGTTTGCTCAATGCTTTGTTCTGTGAAAAGGCCAGGTTGTGCCTTAGAGCTTTTCACGGGAAAGTTCTCTCTCTCTCTTTTTTTCTTCTCTCTCTGGCTATCCCACAGTTTGGATTGCTATCTCACATTAGCCCCTTCAGATTGTCCTCGGGGCATTCAGGCCTGTTCCTTATCCTAACCATGCAGCCCATGCCTCCCTGTTCAGCCCCCACTCACTGCTGACAGACACGAGCATCTGGGCTAGCTCCTTCTCTGCTGGGAGTTGTGGTTAGGTGCATAAACTGTGGGTTGTTTTTTTTTTTTTCCTCCCGGTTATGTTGCCCTTTGAGATTCCAAAACTCCCCACAGACCTGCCAATGAGAGGGTTTCCTGGTGTTGGAAACTTCTCCTCCTTCACGACTCCCTCCCCAGGACGGTTCTCTATCCCTAACTCTTTTTTATCTCTTTTTGTCTTTTATATTTTGTCCTACCTCCTTTTGAAGAGAATGGGCTGCCTTTCTGGGTGCCTGGTGTCTCCACCAGCATTCAAAAGTTGTTTTGTGGAATTTGTTCAGCATTCAAATGATTTTTCAATGAATTTGTGGGGGAGAAAGTGATATCCCCATCCTATTCCTTCACCATCTTCTCTTTTTAAAAATTTATTTAAAATATCATACACAGTAAAGTTTGCTCCATTTTGTCTAAAGATCTGAATATTGAAAAGAGTTATGTTCTTACCACCACAACCAAGCTAAGGAACAGTTCCATAACCCATATACCAAATTCCTTTGTGTAGCTCATTCATAGTCAGGTCTTTTCCCTAACACTAATCATTCTGTACTTATAGCATTTCCTTTCCATGAAATGGCAACCCACTCTGATATTCTTGCCTGGAAAGTCACAGGGACGGAGGAGCCTGGCGGGCAACCAACACGCCATGGGGTTGCAAAGAGTCAGACGCAACTGAGTGACTAACACAAGATGTCATATAAATGAAGCCATACTATATATAGCCACATGAATCCAGTTTCTTTCACTTACTGCAGTGAGTTTAGCTTTCATTCCTGTTGCTGTATCAATATTTTGCTACTATTTACTACTAAGTTGTATTCCAGTATATGGATATACCACAGTTTCATAGTCCATTTGTCACTCAAAGGACATTTGGATTTTTTTCAGTTTTGGTGAATATGAATAAGACTGTTATAAATATTCATGTAAGAGTTTTTTTGTGAACATAAGTTTTCATGTCTCTGGGTAAATATCTTGGAGTTTAATAGGTGGCTCATGAAACTACCAAACTATCTGGTGATTATAGTCATCCATCTGATATCCATGGGGAATTGGTTACAGGATGCATGTAGATACCAAAATCTAGAGCTACTCTAGTCCCTTATATAAAATGATGTAGTACAATTGGACCTTTTAATCAGCGGGTTTTGCCTTGGCAATATGGAGTGCTGACTGTATACTATTTTACATTCCAACCAGCAATGTATGAGAGTTCTCTTTGATCTGTATCCTCACCAGCACTTACTTGCTATTGTGTTTTTACCAGTTAATTACAATCATTCCAGTGGATGTAGAATGGTATCTTATTGTGATTTGATTTAAAGATTCACTGAAAGTCATATGTGAATGCATTCTGGCCTGAAGTTCTGTTTGTTTTAATGTTTAAAATTATGAAATTCAATTTTCTTAATAGAAATAGGAATATTCAATGTATTTATTTCTGAAGAAGTTTTTGGTAGTATGTCACTTTCATAGAATTTGTCAATTTCATTTATGTATTCAACTTATGATTTTCATCTTGCTTATAATATTATCTTATTATCCTTTTAATGGTTATCAGACTCAGAGTGATAGTTCCTCTATCAGTTGCTGTCATCAATTTGTATCTTGTCTCATTTTTTCTTAGTTGGTAAAGATAGACATTTATCAATTTTATTGATCTTTTCAAAGAGCCAGCTTTCAGTTTCCTTGACTTTCTACTTTCATTTTTTCCTTTGTTAACTTCTTCAATTTCTGCACTTCGACATCTGCTTGCTTTGGGTTGAATCTGGTGTTCTTTTTCTAGATTAAAGAACTATAGACAGAAGTTCATAACACTTTATAGGAGGCAGTGACCGAAACCATCCCAAAGAAAAAGAAATGCAAGAAGAGAGTGTGTTTGTCTGAGGAGGCTTTGCAAATAACTGAGAAAAGAAGAGAAGCAAAAGGCAAGGGAGAAAGGGAAAGATATACCCATCTGAATGCAGAGTTCCAGAGAATAGCAAGGAGAAATAAGAAAGTCTTCTTAAAGTGAACAATGCAAAGAAATAATGGAAAATGATAGAGTAGTAAAGAATAGAAATCTCTTCAAGAAAATTGGAGATATCAAAGGAACATTTCATGCAAGGATGGGCACGATAAAGGAAGAAATGGTGAGGACCTAACAGAAACAAAAGAGATTAAAAAGAGGTAGCAAGAATACAAACAGAACTATACCAAAAATTCTTAATGACCTGGATAACCATGATGGTGTAGTCACTCACCTAGAGCCAGATATCCTAGTGCGTGAAATCAAGTGGGCCTTAGGAAGCAGTACTACAAACAGCTACAGGAGGTGATGGAATTCCAGCTAAGCTGTTTAAAATCCTGAAATATGATGTTATTAAAATACTGTACTCAATATGCCACCAATTTGGAAAATTCAGCAGAGGCCACAGGACTGGAAAAGGTCAGTTTTCATTCTGATCCTAGAGAAGGGCAATGCCGAAAAATGTCCAAACTACCATATAATTGCACTCATTTCACAAGCTAGCAAGGTTATGCTCAAAATCCTTCAAGCTAGGTTTCAGCAGTATGTGAACTGAAAACTTCCAGCAGTACAAGCTGGGTTTAGAAAAGGCAGAGGAACTAAGGCAGGAAATCAAATTGCCAACATTTGTTGGATTATAGAGAAAGAAAGGCAATTCCAGAAAAACATCTAGTTCTTCTTCATTGAGTATGCTAAAGCCTTTGACTGTGTGGATCACAACAACCTGTGGAAAATCCTTAAAAAGAAGGGAATACCATCCACCTTACTTGTCTCCTGAGAAACCTGTATGTGGGTCAAGAAGCAACAGTTAAAACCAGACATGGAAAAATGGACTGATTCAAAATTGGGAAGGGAGTACGACAAGGCTGTATATTGTCATCCTGCTTATTTAACTTGTATACGGAACACATTATGTGACATGCCAGGCTGGATGAATCACAACCTTTAATCAAGATTGCCAGGAGAAATATCAACAACCTCAGATATGCAGATGATACCACTGTAATGACAGAAAGCAAAGAGGAGCTAAAGAGCCTCTTGATGAAAGTGAAAGAGGAGAGTGAAAAAGTTGGCTTAAAACTAAACATTCAAAAAACTAAAATCATGGCATCCAGTCCCATCACTTCATGGCAAATACAAGGGGAAAAAGTGGAAACCATGATAGATTTTATTTTCTTGGCCTCCAAAATCCCTGAGGATAGTGACTACAGCCATAAAATGAAAAGATGCTTGCTCCTTGGAAGAAAAGGTATGACAAACCTAGACAGTATATTAAAAAGCAGAGATATCACTTTGTCAACAAAGCTCTGTATAAAGCTATAGTTTTTCCAGTAGTAGTGTATGGATGTGAGAGAGTTCATAAAGAAGGCTGAGCACCAAAGAGTTTATGCTTTCAAACTGGTGCTGGAGAAGACTTTTGAGAGTCCCTTGGGCAGCAAGGAATCAAACTAGTCAATCCTAAAGGAAATCAACCTTGAATATTCATTGGAAGGACTGATGCTCAAGCTCTGATACTTTGGCCACCTGATGTGAAGAACTGACTCATTGGAAAAGACCATGATGCTGGGAAAGATTGAGGGAAAGAGGAGAAGGGGATGACAGAGGTTGAGATAGTTGGATGGCATCACCGATTCAATGGACATAAGTTTGAGCAAACTCTGGGAGACTGAAGGACAGGGAAGCCTGGCATGCTTCAGTTCATGGGGTAGCAAAGAGTCAGACATGACTTATTGACTGAAAAACAATAGGGAAATTAAGCTTAAGGGTCCTCTCAAAAATAGTGGAAATTTCTGGTGTAGAGCTTCTTGTCAAGCATATCTGGGGATAGGAAGGAAGGGAGTGAGTTGTGGCTCAAGTGCCACAAACTGTCACTGTTCTCATGAACATTTAGTAGTTTCTTGAATAAATTTTTCATTTTATGTGTATCCTTAGGAAAATTTCCAGAGAGTTTATATGGTTATTTTAAAAAATATTTTTCACCAATTATTTTTTTTTCTTTGCAAGTTGGAATTCTGGAAGTAGAAGTTCCCTTATTATACTTTTGATGTTTGATAACTGTACCCATTTCTCCCAGTCTTTTCCTGACAGTGGTAGTTTGTTGTTTCTCTTTTCTCCCCCCCTCAAGTCTTAGTAAAATATATTAATTTATTAATCCTTTAAAGATTGAACTTTACACTTTGTTGATTTCCTTTATTGCATTTACTTTTTCTATTTTATTCAACCCTGTTCTTATCTTTATTATTTATTTCCTTCTTTTTCTTTTATGGTTGATTTGCTGTTTTGTTCTGCTATCTTGAGATGGTAACTTAGATAACTGAAGTTTAGCTTTTCTTTTTTTCTAAGATACACATCTGAAGCTAAATATTTCTTTCTAAACACTGCTTTAGTTTCGTATCTCAAACTTTTGGCCATATTTTTATTAGCCACTGTCTCAGAATATTTTGTTTTCCATTCTAATTTCTTCTTTTGACCCACAAGATATTAGGAAGTGTACTCCTTACTTTCCAAACATTTTGTAGTATTATAGTTGAACTTTTTATTGTCTTTAGTTTAATTCCACTACGTTCAAAGAACATATTCTGAACGATTTCAAACATTTTTCATTTGTTGGTTCAATTTGGTAAAATAGTCCATATGTACTTTAAAACAATGCATAGTCTATTGTAGTTTGTATGTAGTACAAGTTAAATTGATTTATTTTTCACATAAAATTTATATATAAAGTGTCTTGTTGTGCTTTTTAGGTTTTCTTTGCCTTTACAGATCATTTTTCCCGCTTGTACCATGAACTATTTTGAGAGATATAGTATTCAAAATATTCAACAATGATGATGGTCAATGTTTCTTCTTTATTTTATCAAAGTTTGCTTTTTGTATTTCAGAAATTGGTTATTGGTTGTGTAAAGAATTAGGAAAACCTACACAATGTGATGGAACAGTTCCCAAAGATTGCCCTGACATCAGACACCAGCTTAATTTCAGGACCCCTGAAGGCTACAAATACAGAGTTCCCATGATCATTCTCAGGTTCAATAACACACTAGATTAACTCACAGAGCTTGGGAAAATGCTATCCTTACGATTACAGAAAAGACTATACTTATGGTTACAGTTAGCAAACAGATACAAATTAGAACCAGCCAAAGATATGCATATAGTGAAGTCTGGGAGTGTTCCATATGTGAAGCTTTCATCTTCCTCAGAGGTGTACTAACCTCCTGGCACCACTGTATGACAATATTAAAAGAATACTGCCAACTATGGAAGCTGACCTGAGCTTTTGCTGTCTGGGGTTTGTAATGGGGCTTGATAACATACTTCCTGAATGGCTGATCTTTATTCTCCAGGACCCGATCTTTAGTCTCCAGTTCCTCCACAAGTCAGAACCAATACAGTCTGACTTATAACCCTAATCAGAAATCACACTGTTAGACTGTCTGGTGGCCAAAGCCCACAGGCAAACAAAGGACTTCCTACCAGGAAGAACATTCCAGGGACCTAGAGATAACCTCAAAGTAGCTAAGGGCAATGATCAGAACTCTATTTGGGTAAAGTTAATTCCTCACTGCCTAGGTGCTAATAGATTTACAATTTTGATATTTTACTTTTTGATTGATCATTTCTGTATAATGAAAATTTTCAATCTGCTTGTCTGATATTAATAGTGAAGTGAAGTGAAGTCGCTCAGTTGTGTCCAACTCTTTGAGACCCCATGGACTGTAGCCTATCAGGCTCCTCTGTCCATGGGATTTTCCAGGCAAGAGTACTAGAGTTGGTTCCCATTTCCTTCTCCAGGGATCTTCCCGAACCAGGGATCAAACCCAGGTTTCCCACATTGTAGGCAGACACTTTTACCGTCTGAGCCACCAGGGAAGCCATCTGATATTAATATAGATATATCAGATATCTTCTGGTTAGTGATTCCATAGCCTATCTTTTTTAATCCATGAAACTCTAATCTTTGTCTTATGTGACTGCTGGAGAAACTGCTCTGATTTTCAGAGGCATTCTGGTTGTGATTTCACCCTTCTATCCAATGCATCCCCAGGATGTAACACATATTTTGAGGAGAATTTTGACTGTGTGCTTGAGCTCTCATCTCCAAATCTCTGCCAAAAGGGATGCTGATTTCCATGCCCCACTTGCAGTGGCCCTCTTGTTTGCACCAGGATTTACAATGGATTTGTAGCCTTCTCCCTGCATTCAGAGTTGACAATTGTTCCCAAGTAAATATGACAGCCAGGGAAGGCAATGGCACCCGTCCCCGGTATTTTTGCCTGGAAAATCCCATGGACGGAGGATCGTGGTAGGCTCCAGTCCATGGGGTCGCTAAGAGTTGGACATGACTGAGCGATTTCACTTTCACTTTTCACTTTCATGCATTGGAGAAGGAAATGGCAACCCACTCCAGTGTTCTTGCCTGGAGAATCCCAGGGACAGGGGAGCCTGGTGGGCTGCCGTCTATGGGGTCACACAGAGTCGGACACGACTGAAGTGACTTAGCAGCAGCAGCAGCAAATATAACAGCAGAGAATATATCACATTTCTATAGTCTGTCTCTTGAGTCTTACCTTTTTAAATTTCTAAGCACCTCCCTCAGCATCCCTCAGTTGCTTTCAAATCATTTCAAAAAATCAACTGACCCTGTCAATAACTCTATCCTAATTATAACAGAAATTCTTTCTCAAATTTGGAGATTTATTTCATTTTGCCTCCAAGTCTTGCTTTCTCCAGGCTAATACCTCAATGTCTTTTTACCTCAAGTGATATGATTACAAAACTAGTTGTCATTCTAGTTCTCTCCACTGGACATTAGAATAAATCACATTATTCTTGATCTTGGCTGATCAAAACAGTAAAACAGGATAATCAGCTCCTTCATTTATGGACTGTAGCCCACCAGGCTCCTCTGACCATGGGATTCTCCAGGCAAGAATACTGTAGTGGATTGTCATGCCCTCCTCCAGGGTCATTCTTAATACTGTAGCTCTATTAATGTAGCCTCTTTGGAAGTAATGATGCTAAAGCTGAAACTCCAGTACTTTGGCCACCTCATGCGAAGAGTTGACTCATTGGAAAAGACTCTGATGCTGGGAGGGATTGGGTGAAGGAGGAGAAGGGGGCAAGAGAGGATGAGATGGCTGGATGGTATCACCGAGTCGATGGACATGAGTTTGAGTGAACTCCGGTGAGGGACAGGGAGGCCTGGCATGCTACAATTCATGAGGTCGCAAAGAGTTGGACATGAATGAGCAAATACACTGAAACAATACTCACAGAAAACTAGTCATTCTAATCACACCAGGACCACAGCCTTGTCTAACTCAATGAAATTAAGCCATGCCCGTGGGGCAACCCAGGATGGGCGGGTCATGGTGGAGAGATCTGACAGGGTGTGGTCCGCTGGAGAAGGGAATGGCAAACCACTTCAGTATTCTTGCCTTGAGAACCCCATGAACAGTATGAAAAGGCAAAATGATAGGATACTGAAAGAGAAACTCCCCAGGTCAGTAGGGGCCCAATATGCTACTGGAGATCACTGGAGAAATAACTCCAGAAAGAATGAAGGGATGGAACCAAAGCAGAAAGAATACCCAGCTGTAGATGTGTCTGGTGATAGAAGCAAAGTCCGATGCTGTAAAGAACAATATTGCATAGGAACCTGGAATATCAGGTCCATGAATCAAGGCAAATTGGAAGTGGTCAAACAAGAGATGGCAAGAGTGAATGTTGACATTCTAGGAATTAGCGAACTAAAATGGACTGGAATGGGTGAATTTAACTCAGAGGACCATTATATCTACTACTGTGGGCAGGAATCCCTCAGAAGAAATGGAGTGGCCATCATGGTCAACAAAAGAGTCCGAAATGCAGTACTTGGATGCAATCTCAAAAACGACAGAATGATCTCTGTTCGTTTCCAAGGCAAACCATTCAATGTCACAGTAATCCAAGTCTATGCCCCAACCAGTAACGCTGAAGAAGCTGAAGTTGAAAGGTTCTATGAAGACCTACAAGACCTTTTAGAACTAACACCCAAAAAAGATGTCCTTTTCATTATAGGGGACTGGAATGCAAAAGTAGGAAGTCAAGAAACACCTGGAGTAACAGGCAAATTTGGCCTTGGAATACGGAATGAAGCAGGGCAAAGACTAATAGAGATTTCCAAGAAAATGCACTGGTCATAGCAAATACCCTCTTCCAACAACACAAGAGAAGACTCTATACATGGACATCACCAGATGGTCAACACCGAAATCAGATCGATTATATTCTTTGCGGCCAAAGATGGAGAAGCTCTATACAATCAGCAAAAACAAGACCAGGAGCTGACTGTGGCTCGGACCATGAATTCCTTATTGCCAAATTCAGACTTAAATTGAAGAAAGTAGGGGAAACCACTAGACCATTCAGGTGTGACCTAAATCAAATCCCTTATGATTATACAGTGGAAGTGAGAAATAGATTTAAGGGCCTAGATCTGATAGATAGAGTGCCTGATGAACTATGGAATGAGGTTCGTGACATTGTACAGGAGACAGGGATCAAGACCATCCCCATGGAAAAGAAATGCAAAAAAGCAAAATGGCTGTCTGGGGAGGCCTTACAAATAGCTGTGAAAAGAAGAGAAGCAAAAAGCAAAGGAGAAAAGGAAAGGTATAAACATCTGAATGCCGAGTTCCAAAGAATAGCAAGAAGAGATAAGAAAGCCTTCTTCAGCGAACAATGCAAAGAAATAGAGGAAAACAACAGAATGGGAAAGACTAAGGATCTATTCAAGAAAATCAGAGATACCAAAGGAACATTTCATGCAAAAATGGGCTCGATAAAGGACAGAAATGTTATGGACCTAACAGAAGCAGAAGATATTAAGAAGAGGTGGCAAGAATACACAGAAGAACTGTACAAAAAAGAGCTTCACGACCCAGATAATCATGATGGTGTGATCACTGACCTAGAGCCAGACATCCTGGAATGTGAAGTCAAGTGGGCCTTAGAAAGCATCACTACGAACAAAGCTAGTGGAGGTGATGGAATTCCAGTGGAGCTATTCCAAATCCTGAAAGATGATGCTGTGAAAGTTCTGCACTCATTATGCCAGCAAATTTGGAAAACTCAGCAGTGGCCACAAGATTGGAAAAGGTCAGTTTTCATCCCAATCCCAAAGAAAGGCAATGCCAAAGAGTGCTCAAACTACCGCACAGTGGCACTCATCTCACACGCTAGTAAAGTAATGCTCAAAATTCTCCAAGCCAGGCTTCAGCAATATGTGAACCGTGAACTTCCTGATGTTCAAGCTGGTTTTAGAAAAGGCAGAGGAACCAGAGATCAAATTGCCAACATTCACTGGATCATGGAAAAAGCAAGAGAGTTCCAGAAAAACATCTATTTCTGCTTTATTGACTATACCAAAGCCTTTGACTGTGTAGATCACAATAAACTGTGGAGGATTCTGAGAGAGATGGGAATACCAGACCACCTGATCTGCCTCTTGAGAAATCTGTATGCAGGTCAGGAAGCAACAGTTAGAACTGGTCATGGAACAACAGACTGGTTCCAAATAGGAAAAGAAGTACGTCAAGGCTGTATATTGTCACCATGTTTATTAAACTTATATGCAGATTACATCATGAGAAATGCTGGACTGGAAGAAACACAAGCTGGAATCAAGATTGCCAGGAGAAATATCAATAATCTCAGATATGCAGATGATACCACCCTTAGGGCAGAAAGTGAAGAGGAACTAAAAAGCCTCTTGATGAAAGTAAAAGTGGAGAGTGAAAAGGTTGGCTTAAAGCTCAACATTCAGAAAACGAAGATCATGGCATCTGGTCCCATCACTACATGGGAAATAGATGGAGAAACAGTGGAAACAGTGTCAGACTTTATTTTTCTGGGCTCCAAAATCACTGCAGATGGTGACTGCAGCCATGAAATTAAAAGACGCTTACTCCTTGGAAGGAAAGTTATGACCAACCTAGATAGCATATTCAAAAGCAGAGACATCAGTTTGCCAACAAAGGTTCGCCTAGTCAAGGCTATGGTCTTTCCTGTGGTCATGTATGGATGTGAGAGCTGAACTGTGAAGAAGGCTGAGTGCCGAAGAATTGATGCTTTTGAACTGTGGTGTTGGAGAAGACTCTTGAGAGTCCCTTGGACTGCAAGGAGATCCAACCGGTGCATTCTGAAGGAGATCAATCCTGGAATTTCTTTGGAAGGAATGATGCTAAAGCTGAAACTCCAGTATTTTGGCCACCTCATGCGAAGAGTTGACTCATTGGAGAAGACTCTCATGCTGGGAGGGATTGGGGGCAGGAGGAGAAGGGGATGACAGAGGATGAGATGGCTGAATGGCATCCCTGACTCGATGAATGTGAGTCTGAGTGACCTTCGAGAGCTGGTGTTGGATACGGAGGCCTGGCGTGCTGCAGTTCATGGGGTCGCAAAGAGTCGGACACGACTGAGCGACTGATCTGATCTGATCTGAGCAACTGAACTGAACTGAATATTGATTTGGGTTTTTATTTTTCGTTAGCCATGTCACAGTGTTCTCTCATATTAATTTTGTAGACAACTAACATCTTTAGATTTTCATCACATGACCATCTCCCCATCGTGTGTGACTACCTTCTACTGCTGCTATCACTACTATTACTAAGTACTGTGCTCTGTATGCGTTAACTCCTTTTATCTTTATATCAGTTACCTTGTGAAGAAGAGAAAGGTATTATCTTTATTTTGCAAAGGAAGAAAATGTGAGGTATAATAACTTGCTCAAATTCGTACAGCTAATAAATAGTCTCAGATTTATGATGACCAGTTCATCTCAGTTTGTCTGAGACTTTCTCAAGTTTAGTACCGAAAGTACTGTATCCCAGGAAACGTCTATTTTTAGGAACACTGGGATGGTTGGTCATCCTACTCAGACTCGAACCCTGTATATCTGTACCATGAACTTTGGTTTTTAATTATTGCAATCTATTGCTTCCTTGAGATGACAGATACATTCAAATATTTGATGTCATGTGGTGTGATTTGATGTCTTGCCAAGTCATTTGCTATTTTTCTGTGTGGTTGCATAAGAAAAACTAAGACCAGTGGATAAAAGTGACAAGGTTGCTGTGTTCAATATGAGAAGGGACTTTCTAAACCAGTTCTGAGCAAATATAGAGTGAATTGATGCAATGTTAAAATTGTCTCTATTCTTTTTAAAATAGATGCTCAACATAATTGTTATTTCAGTACATTGCTCGAATATTATTTTTACTTCTAATTTTGTTGTACAACACTTTAGTTAAGCCTTCTAAGTTCACGTGATTCATAATAATCCTTGTATACCTTCACACAAGTCACTGATATAAATAGTATGTCTGATTAGTTATCTATAACCCTGACTCAAAATTTTTCAAGCATCTTTCAATGAAGAAAACATCAAATAAGTAAATATGGAATCTTTAAACACCAAAGATAAGGTAATTTTTCAAGGGACTAACATAGCACAGGCCATAACAATACATCTATTCACTTAAACACCACAAGATAGACTATTTAGAAGTTCAGTTTAGTTCAGTTGCTCAGTCGTGTCTGACTCTTTGTGACCCCATGAATTGAAGCACATCAGGCCTCCCTGTCCATTACCAACTGCCGGAGGCCACTGAAAATGATGTTCATTGAGTCGGTGATGCCATCCAACCATCTCATCATCTGTTGTCCTCTTCTCCTCCTGCCCTCAATCTTTCCCAGCATCAGGGTCTTCTTAAATGAGTCAGCTCTTCGCATCAGGTGGCCAAAGTATTGGCCTTGCAGCTTCAAAACCAGTTCTACAAATGAACACCCAGTTCTGATCTCCTTTAGGACTGACTGGTTGTGGTTGGATCTCCTTGCAGTCCAAGGGACTCTAAAGAGTCTTCTCCAACACCACCATTCAAAGTATCAATTCTTTGGCGCTCAACTTTTTTTTATAGTCCAACTCTCACATCCATACATGACTACTGGAAAAACCATAGCTTTGACTATATGAACTTTTGTTGACAAAGTAATGTCTCCACTTTTTAATATGCTGTCAGGTTGGTCATAACTTTTCTTCCAAGGAGCAAGCGTCTTTTAATTTCATGGCTGCAGTCACCATCTGCAGTGATTTTGGAGCCCAGAAAAATAAAGTCTGACACAGTTTCCACTGTTTCCCCATCTATTTCCCATGAAGTGATGGGACCAGATGCCATGATCTTCGTTTGCTGAATGTTGAGCTTTAAGCCAACCTTTTCACTGTCCTCTTTCACTTTCATCAAGAGGCTTTTTAGTTCCTCTTCACTTTCTGCCATAAGGGTGGTGTCATCTGCATATCTGAGGTTATTAATATTTTTTTCCCAGCAATCTTGATTCCAGCTTGTGCTTCTTCCAGCCTAGCGTTTCTCATGATGTACTCTGCATATAAGTTAAATAAGCAGTGTGACAATATACAGCCTTAACAAACTCCTTTTCCTATTTGGAACCAGTCTGTTGTTCCATGTCCAGTTCTAACTGTTGCTTCCTGACCTGTATGCAAAATTCTCAAGAGGCAGGTCAGGTTGTCTGGTATTCCCGACTCTTTCAGAATTTTCCACAGTTTATTGTGATCCACACAGTCAAGGGCTTTGGCATAGTCAATAAAGCAGAAATAGATGTTTTTCTGGAACTCTGTTGCTTTTTCCATGATCCAGCAGATGTTAGCAATTTGATCTCTGGTTCCTCTGCCTTTTCTAAAACCAGCTTGAGCATGTGGAAGTTCACGGTTCATGTATTGCTGAAGCCTGGATTGAAGAATTTTGAGCATTACTTTACTAGCGTGTGAGATGAGTGCAATTGTGCGATAGTTTGAGGATTCTTTGGCATTGCCTTTCTTTGGGATTGGAATGAAAACTGACCTTTTCCAGTCCTGTGATCATTGCTGAGTTTTCCAAATTTGCTGGCATAATGAGTGCAGCACTTTCACAGCATCATCTTTCAGGATTTGAAATAGCTCAACTGGAATTCCCTCACCTCCACTAGCTTTGTTCGTAGGGATGCTTTCTAAGGCCCACTTGACTTCACCTTCCAGGATGATCACTCTAGGTGAGTGATCACACCATCATGATTATCTTGGTCATGAAAATCTTTTTTATACAGTTCTTCTGTGTATTCTTGTCACCTCATCTTAATATCTTCTGCTTCTGTTAGGTCGATACCATTTCTGTCCTTTATTGAGCCCATCTTTGCGTGAAAGATGGTGATTGCGGCCATGAAATTAAAAGATGCTTACTCCTTGGAAGAAAAGTTATAACCAACTTACATAGCATATTGAAAAGCAGAGACATTACTTTGCCAACAAAGGTCTGTCTAGTCAAGGCTATGGTTTTTCCAGTCGTCATGTGTGGATGTGAGAGTTGGATTGTGAATTAAGCTGAGCACTGAAGAAGTGATGCTTTTGAACTGTGGTGTTGGAGAAGACTCTTGAGAGTTTCTTGGACTGCAAGGAGGTCGAACCAGTCCATTCTAAAGGAGATCAGCCCTGGGATTACTTTGGAAGGAAGGTGCTGAAACTGAAATTCCAGTACTTTGGCCACCTCATGCGAAGCAGACTCATTGGAAAAGTCTCTGATGCTGGGAGGGATTGGGGGCAGGAGGAGAAAGGGATGACAGAGAATGAGATGGCTGGGTGGTATCACTGACTCGATAGAGGTGAGTCTGAGTGAACTCCGGGATTGGGTGATGGACAGGGAGGCCTGGTATGCTGCGATTCATGGGGTTGCAAAGAGTCAGACACAACTGAACGACTGAACTGAACTGAAGGCAACATTTATAATTGGTAGTCTGGAGGTTGACAGAAATTTGGTTAATCTGTAGTTTTTAATTTGGGTGACAATAATATAATAATAGTGCAATAGTCAAACTGCCTGGATTCAAATCCTAGTTCTGTCATTTATGAGGTGATGGCCTTGGGATATTAACTTCATATCTCTCCGACACAGTTTTCTCACTTGTAATTTAGATATCGTGATGGTAGTTGTGATAGTACCCCACATCACAGTGGTATTCTGAGGATTAAATAAGTTGATATAGCTGAAGCAGTATTTTTTAACCTTAGGTAAATGTTGCAATCAATATCAATATGGTGAGTTTTGGACTCTGCTAATGTTTGGGCTAACACTACCCTCAAACATACTAATTTAATTGCTTTCCCTCAAGGCCTCATTATCTGGAATTTTGTAGCTTTTTATGTGATTCAGATTTGCAGCCTAGGTTAAAAACCCCAGATCTAAAGTAATTATAAGAGTATCTGGCAACTATTAAGCATTTGGTGAAAAGAAAATGAAAGTGAAGTCTCTCAGTTGTGTCCGACTCTTTACAACCTCATGGACTGTAGCCTACCACGCTCCTCCATCCATGGGATTTTCCAGGCAAGAGTACTGGAGTAGGTTGCCATTTCCTCCTCCAGAGGATCTTCCCAACCCAGTGATTGAACCCGGGTCTCCCACATTGTAGGCAGATGCTTTACTGTTTGGTAGCATTTGGTAGGTGTTGGTTATTATCATAGTCTTCATAAGCTAGTGTAATAGTTCTTTCAGCTTTTTAATAAAGAATATTGGAAAGTTATCTGTGAATGAAAACTACCTTTATATATTCTTGTTAACATAACTTCCCCTTTTCAAAACCATTACAGATTTAAGATTTTGTTTTGTTTACACAATCTATTCCCACTGTAGTTTACTTTCCTTTACCCTGGCAAGGAAAGGCAAGCTGTAATTCAATACTGCTGACCTGATGCATACAGATAAGTGTCCAATTTGTTCCAGATTTGTTCCATAAACTGTTTTTTAAAAGTATTAAATTCAGAAGATTTTTTCCTTGTCCCTTTGTGATTTATATAGCTGACTCTAGATGATGGATTAATGAGAAAATCAGCCTCACAGTCCATACAGAGTCGGTGCGCAAGGTCTTGATAACCTCCCACCTAACACAGCATTGAAGTCATCTGATTCTTATCTTATAATTTACAAAACTTAATACCGATTAAAGGGTTTTTAAACTGTAGTCAGGTCTTCAGAAACAGCATGGTCCTTAAGAGAAGATAAAAAACCCCAATTATATTATATTTATCTTATTAAGGAGATAAATCATGACACAGAAGGAAACACTCTTGCTGTATGAGTTCATGATAATCATCCTAGTGTCCTCCAGACATTAATGTCTGGTCCTCTACTAATATATTTTAATCTCATGTGTAGAAAGTAACATGCCTAAAAGTCTTAAAATATAAGGATTCATTTTATAAAATATAGGTCTCTTTCAAACATCTTTTACTAAATCTCACAGGAAGAGCTCACACATTAGAATTTTTATGTTTTAAGGCTGAATACCAGGCCACCTGACCTACCTCTTGAGAAACCTATATGCAGGTCAGGAAGCAACAGTTAGAACTGGACATGAAACAACAGACTGGTTCCAAATAGGAAAAGGAGTACGTCAAGGCTGTATATTGTCACCTTGCTTATTTAACTTATATGCAGAGTACATATATGCATATTTAACTTATATGCAGAGAAATGCTGGGCTGGAAGAAGCACAAGCTAGAATCAAGATTTCTGGGGAAAAAATATCAATAACCTCAGATATGCAGATGACACCACCCTTATGGCAGAAAGTGAAGAGGAACTAAAAAGCCTCTTGATGAAAGTGAAAGAGGAGAGTGAAAAAGTTGGCTTAAAGCTCAACATTCAGAAAACGAAGATCATGGCATCTGGGCCCATCACTTCATGGGAAATAGATGGGGAATCAGTGGAAACAGTGTCAGACTTTATTTTTGGGGGGCTCCAAAATCACTGCAGATGGTGACTGCAGCCATGAAATTAAAAGATGCTTACTCCTTGGAAGGAAAGTTATGACCAAGCTAGATAGCATAGTAAAATGCAGAGACATCACTTTACCAACAAAGGTCCGTCTATCAAGGCTATGGTTATTCCAGTGGTCATGTATGGATGTGAGAGTTGGACTGTGAAGAAAGCTGAGCACCAAAAAATTGATGCTTTTGAACTGTGATGTTGGAGAAGACCCTTGAGCGTCCCTTGGACTGCAAGGAGATCCAACCAATCCATTCTAAAGGAGATCAGCCCTGGGTGTTCATTGGAAGGACTGATGCTAAAGCTGAAACTCCAATACTTGGGCCACCCCATGTGAAGAGTTGACTCATTGGAAAAGACTCTGATGCTGGGAGGGATTGGGGGCAGGAGGAGAAGGGAACGACAGAGAATGAGATCGTTGGATGGCAGCACCGACTCGATGGACACGAGTTTGAGTAAACTCTGGGAGTTGGTGATGCACAGGGCATCCTGGCATGCTGCAATTCATGAGGTCGCAAAGAGTCAGACATGACTGAGCGACTGAACTGAACTGAACTTAGCCATATTCGAGGGGGAAGAATCTTAGCCAATAGAAGATACTTTAAAAAGCCCCTATCTTGTCTAGGAGATAAAAGTTATGATTTTTTTTTTTTTTTTTTGAGTCTTAATTGAAACTCTTGCTGCAGGTTGAAAGAGATAACCTGAAACTGGAAAATCTATTTTGTTCAGATGGAGATACAGTATGCTTAACCAATTCTTTGTGTTAAAATGTCTGAAGGTTTTAAAATCTAATCTACTTGAAAGGCATAGAGGATAGCTAGAGATTCAATCAGATGAAGAGAGTTACCATAAATCAATGATTCTCAATCACAAAGGTCTGTCACATATGCCTGGATCCCTTCCCTAGTCATACTGAAGCAGAATCTCTGGCGGTGGCAAGAATAAATATATTTGTGAAAATTCTAAGTATGATTTCTATAAACTACAGCTGGTAAGAGTTGAATTAGATATTGTAAAAAATAAATTCTCAGTAGGAGATAACATATTTACTCTAATTGCAGTAATTGAAGAGCTCTACTGTGGAAGCAGTGTCAGACTTTATTTTTTGGGTCTCCAAAATCACCACAGATGGTGATTGCAGCCATGAAATTAAAAGATGCTTACTCATTGGAAGGAAAGTTATGACCAACCTAGATAGCATATTGAAAAACAGAGATATTACTTTGCCAACAAAGGTCTGTTTAGTCAAGGCTATGGTTTTTCCAGTCATCATGTATGGATGTGAGAGTTGGACTGTGAAGAATGCTGAGCACTGAAGAATTGATGCTTTTGAACTGTGGTGTTGGAGAAGACCCTTGAGAATCCCTTGGACTGCAAGGAGATCCAACCAGTCCATCCTAAAGGAGATCACTCCTGGGTGTTCATTGGAAGGACTGATGTTGAAGGTGAAACTCCAATATATTGGCCACCTCATGCAAAGAGTTGAGTCATTGGAAAAGACCCTGATGCTGGGAGGGATTGCGGGCAGGAGGAGAAGGGGACGACAGATGATGAGATGGTTGGATGTCAGCACCGACTCAATGGACATGAGTTTGATTGAACTCTAGGAGTTGGTGATGGACAGGGAGGCCTGGAGTGCTGCGATTCATAGGGTCACAAAGAGTCGGACACGATTGAGCGACTGAACTGAACTGAAGTGAACTGATAGTACAGTGCTAGTGACCTTCCTCAAGGGTGAAATCCATCTATTAATCATTAATCTTCAGGATGTTATTTTAACTGTGAGCTCACTTCATCATATCATTTAACTCATATTTTCCCATTTCATTCAGGAATATATAAAATAATTTGCCAAATACCTTGGAAATCCCAGATACATTATGTTTATTAATACTAGTTTAGTAACATTATTTTAAAAGGAAGTGGTATCTGATATTCACTTTCAAAAGGTTCAGAAAAAAAAAATATATATATATATATAAAAGAGAACACACACAGATAGCAAATGTAGCAATATGTTAATATTTGAAGACTCTAAGTGAAGTATAAATGGGTATATATAAATATGGTACCAACATATCAATGATTACTTTAAATGTCAATGGAATAAATGCTCCTAAGGTAATAGCAAGGATTGTGTGCTCAGTTGCTCAGTCATGTCCAACTCTTTGTGACCCCTTGGACTGTACCTGTCCAGGCTCCTCTGCCCATGGGATATCCCAGGCAAGAATACTGGAGCCAGTTGCCATTTGCTTCTCCAGAGGATCTTCCTGACCCGGGATCAAACCCACGTCTCCTGCACTGGCAGCCAAATTCTTTACTGCTGAGCCGCCAGGGAAGCCCCAATAATGAGGATATAACAAATATAAAGTACTTAGAATAATACACGACACATAATAAAACTTTTATTATTAGAAATAATGACAAATATTGAGTTGAGATTTTCAGGACTGGAGATCGTGCAAAAGTGAGTAAGTAGTGATGCATTAAAGAAATATAGTCAAAACTGCCAGTACTACTCTGTTTTAATCCTAGCCTTTGATAACCAGAAGGAACATGTAATATGTAGATCATACATACTTCACATGATGCCTATGAAAATTACAGGAAATATTTCATGCAGAGCACTTTAGCTCAGTACCTGCCTTACTATAAACTCTGAATAAAAAATAGTTATTATTATTATTGTTATTAATAAAAAGGTATTAATTAAAGAGAGCTCTATTTTTGAGGCTTTGGGGATTCTAATGCTAAAACCTTAAAGCAGTAATTTATTTTAGGCATGATATTAACCTAGAATTGTTTTATAATTAACACTACTAAGTTATATAATTCCAGAATTGCTTATTCTTTCTTGAAATTGTTTTTAGTAGATAGCCTTCTGATTCACAAGTAAAATCTCTGTAATTATTTTACTCCCTTTTTAGAAACTTTCAGAGACCCCAAATTCATATTCAATAATGCAAATTGACAAATCATCTTATGCATGTTGAAAAATACATTTACACTTAGCTAGTAGATTAACAAGAGATGTCAACCCACTCCAGTACTCTTGCCTGGAAAATCCCATGGATGGAAGAGCCTGGTAGGCTACAGTCCATGGGGTCGCAAAGAGTTGGACACGACTGAGCGACTTCACTTTCACTTTTCACTTTCATGCATTGGAGAAGGAAATGGCAACCCACTCCAGTGTTCTTGCCTGGAGAATGCCAGGGACAGAAGAGCCTGGTGGGCTTCCATCTATGGAGTCGCACAGAGTGGGACACGACTGAAGTGATTTAGCAGCAGCAGCAGTAGATTAACATAGTTGTATTTTGATCTGATTGCACAAAAGAAAAGAGAAGAAAGGTACCTCCTCTCTCTCTCTCTCTCTCTCTTTTTTTTTTTTTTTTTAAATTGAGAATCTTCTATGGTAAAAAAAAAAACCTTCCATTCATTTCAGTTCAGTCACTCAGTCATGTCCGACTCTTGGCAACCCCATGGACTGCAGCATGTCAGCTGTCCATTAGTAACTCCCGGAGCTTGCTCAAACTCATGTCCATCGAGTCAGTGATGCCATCCAACCATCTCTCATCTTCTGTTATCCCCTTCTCTGCCCACCTTCAATCTTGCCCAGTATCAGGGTCTTTTCAAATGAGTCCATTCTCCACATCAGGTGGCCAAAGTATTGTAGCTTGAGCTTCAACATCAGTACTTCCAAAGAATAGTCAGGACTAATTTCCTTTAGGATTGACAGGTTTGATCTCCTTGCAGTCCAAGAGACTCTCAAGAGCCTTCTGCAACACCACCATTCAAAAGCATAAATTCTTTGGTGCTCAGCTTACTTTATGGTCCAACTCTCACATCCATACATGACTACTGGAAAATAAAAACAGCTTTGACTAAACAGACCTTGTTGACAAAGTAATGTCTCTGCTTTTTAATATGCTGTCTAGGTTTGTGATCTCTTTCAGAATTTTCCACAGTTTATTGTGATCCACACAGTCAAAGGATTTGGCATAGTTAATAAAGCAGAAATAGATGTTTTTTTTCTGGAACTCTCTGGCTTTTTCATTGATCCAGCAGGTGTTAGCAATTTGATCTCTTGTTCCTGAAAGAAATGGAAATACCAGACCATCTGACCTGCCTTTGAGAAACCTATATACAGGTCAGTAAGCAACAATCAGAACTGGATATGGAACAAAAAACTGGTTCCAAATAGGAAATGGAGTACGTCAAGGCTATATATTGTCACCCTGCTTATTTAACTTCTATGCAGAGTACATCATGAGAAACACTGGGCTGGAGGAAGCACAAGCTAGAATCAAGATTGCCGGGAGAAATATCAATAACCTCAGATATGCAGATGACACTACACTTAGGGCAGAAAGTGAAGAAGAACTAAAGAGCCTCTTGATGAAAGTGAAAGAGGAGAGTGAAAAAGTTGGCTTAAAGCTCAATATTCAGAAAGCTAAGATCATGGCAACCAGTCCCATCATTTCATGGCAAATAGATGAGGAAACAGTGGAAACAGTGGCTGACTTTATTTTTGGGGTCTCCAAAATTACTGCAGATGGTGATTGCAGCCATGAAATTAAAAGACACTTACTCCTTGGAAGGAAAGTTATGACCAACCTAGACAACATATTAAAAATCAGAGACATTACTTTGTCCACAAAGGTCCATCTAGGCAAGGCTATGGTTTTTCCAGTGGTCATGTATGGATGTGAGAGTTGGACTATAAAGAAAGCTGAGCAGCAAAGAATTGATGCCTTTGAACGGTGGTGTTGGAGAAGACTCGTGTGAGTCCCTTGGACTACAAGGAGATCCAACCAGTCCATCCTAAAAGAGATCACCACTGGGTGTTCATTTGTAGAACTGATTTTGAAGCTGCAAGTCCCATACTTTAGCCACCTGATAAGAAGAGCTGACTCATTTAAAAGACCCTGATGCTGGGAAAGATTGAGGGCAGGAGGAGAATGGGACGACAGAGGATGAGATGGTTGGATGGAATCACTGACTCAATGGACATGGTTTTGGGTGGACTCTGGTAGTTGGTGATGGACGGGGAGGCCTGGCATGCTACAGTTCATGGGGTCACAGAGTCAGACACGACTGGGTGACTGACCCGAACTGAACTGAGGTTTGTCATAGCTTTTCTTCCGAAGAACAAGCATCTTTTAATTTAATGGCTGCAGTCACCATCTGCAGTGATTTTGAAGCTGTTACAAAGTGTTCCATGGTAAAGATATTCCATTATCTTTACTAATAATAGCTTTGAAAATAATAAATTATTATTATTACTCTGGAAGTGATTTTTAATTAAAAAAATAAACTTTTTTAAAGAACTGTAAAACTAAGAAATGTTCAATGCAGAAACTTGGCAAATCCAGAAGTAGAAAAAATTGCCTGTAATCCCACTCTTCTCAGATACTTTTTTTTTTAATTTTTTAAATATAAATTTATTTACTTTAATTGGAGGCTAATTACTTTACAACGCTGTATTGGTTTTGCCATACATCAACATGAATCTGCCATGGGTGTACACGTGTTCCCCACCCTGAACCCACCTCCCTCCCCATACCATCCCTCTGGGTCATCCCAGTGCATCAGCCCCGAGCATCCTGTATCATGCTTCAAGTCTGGACTGGCGATTCATTTCACATATGATATTATATATGTTTCAATGCCGTTCTCCAAAATCATTCCATCCTCACCCTCTCCCACAGAGTCCAAAAGACGGTTCTATACATCTGTGTCTCTTTTGCTGTCTCACATACAGGGTTATCGTTACCATCTTTCTAAATCCCATATATATGCGTTAGTATACTGTATTGGTGTTTTTCTTTCTGGTTTACTTCACTTTGTATAATAGGCTCCAGTTTCATCCACCTCATTAGAACTGATTCAAATGTATTCTTTTTAATGGCTGAGTAATACTCCATTGTGTATATGTACCACAGCTTTCTTTATCCATTCGTCGGCTGATGGACATTTAGGTTGCTTCCATGTCCTGGCTGTTGTAAACAGTGCTGCGATGAACATTGGGGTACACGTGTCT
Organism: Tragelaphus eurycerus; assembly: GCA_935064755.1. NCBI lineage: Eukaryota > Metazoa > Chordata > Mammalia > Artiodactyla > Bovidae > Tragelaphus > Tragelaphus eurycerus. The sequence goes on along the minus strand of CAKXYN010000149.1, from coordinate 2,637,088 downwards.
CTTTCAATTCTGGTTTCCTTGGTGTGTATGCCCATCAGTGGGATTGCTGGGTCATATGGCATTTCTATTTCCAGTTTTTTAAGGAATCCCCACACTGTTCTCCATAGTGGCTGTACTAGTTTGCATTCCCACCAACAGTGTAAAGGGGTTCCCTTTTCTACACACTCTGTTTAGCATTTATGACCATTCTGACTAGGGTGAAATGGTACCTCATTGTGGTTTTGATTTGCATTTATCTGATAATGAGTGTATTGTCACCCTGTTTATTTAACTTATATGCAGAGTACATCATTAGAAACGCTGGACTGGAAGAAGCACAAGTTGGAATCAAGATTGCCGGAAGAAATAACAATAACCTCAGATATGCAGATGACACCACCCTTATGGCAGAAAGTGAAGAGGAACTAAAAAGCCTCTTGATGAAAGTGAAAGTGGAAAGTGAAAAAGTTGGCTTAAAGCTCAACATTCAGAAAACGAAGATCATGGCATGTGGTCCCATCACTTCATGGGAAATAGATGAGGAAACAGTGGAAACAGTGTCAGACTTTATCTTTCTGGGCTCCAAAATCACTGCGGATGGTGACTGCAGCCATGAAATTAAAACACGCTTACTCCTTGAAAGAAAAGTTATGACCAGCCTAGATCACATATTCACAATCAGAGACATTACTTTGCCAACAAAGGTTCGCCTAGTCAAAGCTATGATTTTTCCTGTGGTCATGTATGGATGTGAGATTTGGACTGTGAAGAAGGCTGAGCGCTGAAGAATTGATGCTTTTGAACTGTGGTGTTGGAGAAGACTCTTGAGAGTCCCTTGGACTGCAAAGAGATCCAACCAGTCCATTCTGAAGGAAATCAGCCCTGGGATTTCTTTAGAAGGAATGATGCTAAAGCTGAAACTCCAGTACTTTGGCCACCTCATGCAAAGCCTTGACTCATTGGAGAAGACTCTGATGCTGGGAGGGATTGAGGGCTAGAGGAAAAGGGGACGACAGAGGATGAGATGGCTGGATGGCATCACTGACTCGATGGATGTGAGTCTGAGTGACCTCCGGGAGTTGGTGATGGACAGGGAGGCCTGGCGTGCTGCAATTCATGGGGTCACAAAGAGTCAGACACGACTGAGCGACTGATCTGATCTGATCTGATAATGAATGATGTTTAGCATCTTTTCATGTGTTTATTATCCATCTGTATGTCTTCTTTGGAGAAATTTCTGTTTAGTTCTTTGGCTCATTTTTTGATTGGGTCGTTTATTTTTCTGGAATTGAGCTGCAGGTGTTGCTCGTGTATTTTTGAGATTAATTGTTTGTCTGTTGCTTCATTTGCTATTATTTTCTCCCATTCTGAAGGCTGTCTTTTCACCTTGCTTATAGTTTCCTTTGTTGTGCAGAAGCTTTTAAGTTTAATTAGGTCCCATTTGTTTATTTTTGCTTTTATTTCCAATATTCTGGGAGGTGGGTCATAGAGGATCCTGCTGTGAAGTATATCGGAGAGTGTTTTGCCTATGTTCTCCTCTTGGAGTTTTATAGTTTCTGGTCTTACGTTTAGATCTTTAATCCATTTTGAGTTTATTTTTGTGTATGGTGTTAGAAAGTGTTCTAGTTTCGTTCTTTTACAGTGGTTGACTACTTTTCCCAGCAGCACTTGTTAAAGAGATTGTCTTTTCTCCATTGTATATTCTTGCCTCCTTTGTCAAAGATAAGGTGTCCATAGGTGCATGGATTTATCTCCGGGCTTTCTATTTTGATCCATTAGTCTATATTTCTGTCTTTGTTCCAGTACCAAACTGTCTTGGTGTCTGTGGCTTTGTAGTAGAGCCTGAAATCAGGCAGGTTGATTCCTCCAGTTCCATTCTTCTTTCTCAAGATTGCATTGGCTAGTTGAGGTTTTTTATATTACCATACAAATTGTGAAATTATTTGTTCTAGCTCTGTGAAAAATACCGTTGGTAGTTTGATAGGGATTGCATTGAATCTATGGATTGCTTTGGGTAGTATACTCATTTTCACTATATTGATTCTTGCTATCCATGAATGCGGTATATTTCTCCATCTATTAGTGTCCTCTGATTTCTTTCACCAGTGTTTTATACTTTTCTATATATAGGTCTTTAGTTTCTTTAGGTAGATATATTCCTAAATATTTTTTTATTTTCATTGCAATGGTGAATGGATTTTTTTCCCTTAATTTCTCTTTCAATTTTCTCATTATTAGTGTATCGGAATGCAAGGGATTTCTGTGTGTTGTTTTTATATCCTTCAACTTTACTACATTCATTGATTAGCTCTAGTAATTTTCTGGTGGAGTCTTTAGGGTTTTCTATATAGAGCATCGTGTCATCTGCAAACAGTGAGAGTTTTACTTCTTCTTTTCCAATTTGGATTCCCTTTATTTCTTTTTCTTCTCTGATTGCTGTGGCCAAAACTTCCAAAGCTATGTTGAATAGTAATGGTGAAAGTGGGCACCCTTGTCTTGTTCCTGACTTTAGGGAAAATATTTTCAATTTTTCACCATTGAGGATAATGTTTACTGTGGTTTTGTCATATATAGGTTTGATTATGTTGAGGTATGTTCCTTCTACTCCTGCTTTTGGAGAGTTTTTATCATGAATGGATCTTGAATTTTGTCAAAAGCTTTCTCTGAATCTATTGAGATAATCATATGGCTTTTATTTTTCAATTGGTTAATGTGGTGTATTACACTAATTCCTGTGGTCATGTATGGATGTGAGAGCTGGACTGTGAAGAAGGCTGAGCGCCGAAGAATTGATGCTTTTGAACTGTGGTGTTGGAGAAGACTCTTGAGAGTCCCTTGGACTGCAAGAAGATCCAACCAGTCCATTTTGAAGGAGATCAATCCTGGAATTTCTTTAGAAGGAATGATGCTAAAGCTGAAACTCCAGTATTTTGGCCACCTCATGCGAAGAGTTGACTCATTGGAGAAGACTCTGATGCTGGGAGGGATTGAGGGCAGGAGGAGAAGGGGACGACAGAGGATGAGATGGCTGGATGGCATCACTGACTCAATGGATGCGAGTCTGAGTGACCTCCGGGAGCTGGTGATGGACAGGGAGGCCTGGCGTGCTGCGGTTCATGGGGTCGCAAAGAGTCGGACACGACTGAGCGACTGATCTGATTACACTAATTGATTTGAGGATATTGAAGAATCCTTGCATCCCTGGGATAAAGCCCACTTGGTCATGGTGTTTGATATTTTTAATGTGTTGTTGGATTCTGATTGCTAGAATTTTGTTAAGGATTTTTGCATCTATGATTATCAGTGATATTGGCCTGTAGTTTTCTTTTCTTTCTTTCTTTTCTTTTTCTTTTTTTTTTGGTGGCATCTTTGTCAGATTTTGGTATTAGGGTGATGGTAGCTTCATAGAATGAGTTTGGAAGTTGACCTTCCTCTGCAATTTTCCTGAAGAGTTTGAGTAGGATAGGTGTTAGCTCTTCTCTAAATTTTTGGTAGAATTCAGGTGTGAAGCCGTCTGGACCTGGGCTTTTGTTTGCTGGAAGATTTCTGATTACAGTTTCAATTTCTGTGCTTGAGATGGGTTGTTAAGATTTTCTATTTCTTCCTGGTTCAGTTTTGGAAAGTTGTACTTTTCTAAGAATTTGTCCATTTCTTCCAAGTTGTCCACTTTATTTGCATATATTTGCTGATAGTAGTCTCTTATGATCCTTTGTATTTCTGTGTTGTCTGTTGAGATCTCTCCATTTTCATTTCTAATTTTATTGATTTGATTTTTCTCCCTTTGTTTTTTGATGAGTCTGGCTAACGGTTTGTCAATTTTATTTATCCTCCCAAAGAACCAACTTTTGCTTTGTTGATTCTTGCTATGGTCTCTTTTGTTTCTTTTCCATTTACTTCTACCCTCATTTTTAAGATTTCTTTCCTTCTGGTAACCCTAAGGTTCTTCATTTCTTCCTTTTCTAGTTGCTTTAGGTGTAGAGTTAGGTTATTTATTTGCCTTTTTTTCTTGTTTCTTGAGGTATGCCTGTATTGCTATGAACCTTCCCTTTAGCACTGCTTTTACAGTGTCTCACAGGTTTGAGGTTGTTGCATATTCATTTTCATTCATTTCTGTGCATATATTGATTTCTTCTGTGATTTGTTGGTTATTCAGAAGCGTGTTGTTCAGCCTCTATATGTTGGCATTTTTAATAGTTTTTGTCCTGTAATTGAGATGTAATCTTACTTCATTATGGTCAGAAAAGATGCTTGGAATGATTTAAATTTTCTTGAATTTACTAAGGCGAGATTTATGGCCCAAGATGTGATCTATCCTGGAGAAGGTTTTGTGTGCCGTGACAAAAAGGTGAATCCATTGTTTTGGGGTGAAATGTCCTATAGATATCAATTAGGTCTAACTGGTCTATGGTATCATTTAAAGTTTGTGTTTCCTTATTAATTTTATGTTTAGTTGATCTATCCATAGGTGTGAGTGAGGTATTAAAGTCTCCCACTATTATTGTGTTATTGTTAATTTCCCCTTTCATACTTGTTAGCATTTGTCTTACATTTTTCGGTGCTCCTATATTGGGTTCATGTATATTTATAATTGTTATATGTTCTTGGATTGATCCTTTGATCATTATGTAATGTCCTTCTTTGTCTCTTTTCACAGCCTTTTTTTAAAGTCTATATTATCTGATATGAGTATTGCTACTCCTGCTTATTTTTGGTTTCTATTTGCATGGACTATCTTTTTTCCCGCCCTTCACTTTCAGTCTGCATGTGTCCCTTGTTTTGAGGTGGGTCTCTTGTAAACAACATATATATGTGTCTTGTTTTTGTATCCATTCAGCCAGTTTTTGTCTTTTAGTTGAGGCATTCAACCCATTTATGTTTTAGGTAATTATTGATAAGTATGATCCCGTAGCCATTTACTTTATTGTTTTGGATTTGAGTTTATACACCCTTTTTGTGTTTCCTGTCTAGAGAAGATCCTTTAGCATTTGTTGGAGATCTGGTTTGGTGGTGCTGAATTCTCTCAGCTTTTGCTTGTCTGTAAAGCTTTTGATTTCTCCTTCATATTTAAATGAGATCCTTGTTGGGTACAGTAATCTGGGATGTAGGTTATTTTCTTTCATCATCTGAAGTATGTCCTGCCCTTCCCTTCTGGCCTGAAGAGTTTCTATTGAAAAATCAGCTGTTATCCTTATGGGAATCCCCTTGTGTGTTATTTGTTGTTTTTCCCTTGGTTCTTTTAATATTTGTTCTTTGTGTTTGATCTTTGTTAATTTGATTAATATGTGTCTTTGGGTGTTTCTCCTTGTGTTTATCCTGTTTGGGACTCTCTGAGTTTCTTGGAATTAAGTGATTATTTCCTTCCCCATTTTAAGGAAGTTTTCAACTATTATCTCCTCAAATATTTTCTCCTGGTCTTTCTTTTTGTCTTCTTTTTCTGAGACTCCTATGATTCATATGTTGGGGCATTTAACATTGTCCCAGAGGTCTCTGAGGTTGTCCTCATTTCTTTTAATTCATTTTTCTTTTTTCCTCTCTGATTCATTTATTTCTACCATTCTATCTTCTACCTCACTAATCCTATCTTCTTCTTCCATTATTCTACTATTTGTTCCCTCCAGAGTGTTTTTGATCTCATTTATTGCATTATTCATTATATATTGACTCTTTTTTTATTTCTTCTAGGTCCTTGTTAAACCTTTCTTGCATCTTCTCAATCCTTGTTTCCAGGCTATTTATCTGTGATTCCATTTTGTTTTCAAGTTTTTTTTTTTTTTTTTACCATTTTTCACTGTAATTATTAGGAATTCTTTATCAGGTAAATTTCCTATCTCTTTCTCTTTTGTTTGGTTTGGTGGGAATTTATCCTGTTCCTTTACGTGGTGGGTATTCCTTTGTCTCTTCATCTTGTTTATACTGCTGTGTTTGGGGTGGCCTTTCTGTATCCTGGCAGTTTGTGGATTTCTCTTTATTGTGGAGTTTCCTCGCTGTGGGTGGGCTTGTATGAGTGGCTTGTCAAGGTTTCCTTGTTAGAGAAGCTTGTGTCAGTGTTTTGGTGGGTGGAGCTGGATTTCTTCTCCCTGGAGTGCAATAAGGTGTCCAGTAATGAGTTATGAGATGTCAAAGTGTTTGGAATGACTTTGGACAACCTATATTTTCAAGCTCAGGGCTGTGTTCCTGTGTGGCTGGAGAATTTGTGTGGTATTCTTGCTCTGGAACTTGTTGGCCCTTGGGAAGTGCTTGGTTTCAGTGTAGGTATGGAGTCGTTTGATGAGCTCCTGTCGATTAGTGTCCCCTGGAGTCAGCAGTTCTCTGGTGTTCTTAGTATTTGGACTTAAGCTTCCTGTTTCTGGTTTTCAGTGTTATTTTTACATTAGCCTCAAGACTTCTCCATCTATACAGCATCATTGATAAAACATCTAGGTTAAAGATGAAAAGTTTCTCCACAGTGAGGGACACCCAAAGAGGTTGACAGAGTTACATGGAGAAGAGAAGAGGGAGAAGAGAGATACAGATGACCATGAGGAAAAGAGGGGGAATCAAAAGGGGAGAAAGCAGTCTAGCTAGTAATCAATTCCGTATGTGCTCTCCACAGTCTGGACCACTCAGAGATATTCACGGAGTTATACAGAGAAGAGAAGAGGGAGGAGAGAGTCAGAGGTAACCAGCAGGATAAAGGGGAGAATCAAAAGGAGAGAGTCAGATCCAGCCAGTAGTCAGTTCTCTAAGTGTTCTCCACTGTCTGGAACACACAAAGAGATCACAGAGTTGGGTAGACAAGAGAAGGGGGAAGGAGGAGATAGAGGCGACCTGGTGGAGAAAAAGGAGAGTCTTAAGGACGAGAGAGCAGTCAATCCAGTAATCTCACTCACAAGTAAAAATGGGTACTGAAGATTGGGTTCTTAAAGGTAAAAAATTGATCAGATCAGATCAGAACAGATCAGTCGCTCAGTTGTGTCCGACTCTTTGCGACCCCATGAACTGCAGCACGCCAGGCCTCCCTGTCCATCACCAGCTCTCAGAGGTGACTTAGACTCACATCCATCGAGTCGGTGATGCCATCCAGCCATCTCATCCTCTGTCGTCCCCTTCTCCTCCTGCCCCCAATCCCTCCCAGCATCAGAGTCTTCTCCAATGAGTCAACTCTTCGCATGAGGTGGCCAAAGTACTGGAGTTTCAGCTTTAGCATCATTCCTTCCAAAGTAATCCCAGGGCTGATCTCCTCCAGAATGGACTGGTTGGATCTCCTTGCAGTCCAAGGGACTCTCAAGAGTCTTCTCCAACACCACAGTTCAAAAGCATCAATTCTTCAGCGCTCAGCCTTCTTCACAGTCCAGCTCTCACATCCATACATGACCACAGGAAAGACCATAGCCTTGACTAGGCGAACCTTTGTTGGCAAACTGATGTCTCTGCTTTTGAATATGCTATCTAGGTTGGTCATAACTTTCCTTCCAAGGAGTAAGCGTCTTTTAATTTCATGGCTGCAGTCACCATCTGCAGTGATTTTGGAGCCCAGAAAAATAAAGTCTGACACTGTTTCCACTGTTTCTCCATCTATTTCCCATGTAGTGATGGGACCAGATGCCATGATCTTCGTTTTCTGAATGTTGAGCTTTAAGCCAACCTTTTCACTCTCCACTTTTACTTTCATCAAGAGGCTTTTTAGTTCCTCTTCACTTTCTGCCCTAAGGGTGGTATCATCTGCATATCTGAGGTTATTGATATTTCTCCCCACAGTTTTGATTCCAGCTTCTGTTTCTTCCAGTCCAGCATTTCTCATGATGTACTCTGCATATAAGTTAAATAAACATGGTGACAATATACAGCCTTGACATACTCCTTTTCCTATTTGGAACCAGTCTGTTGTTCCATGACCAGTTATAACTGTTGCTTCCTGACCTGCATAGATTTCTCAGGAGGCAGATCAGGTGGTCTGGTATTCCCATCACTTTCAGAATTTTCCACAGTTTATTGTGATCTACATGGTCAAAGGCTTTGGCATAGTCAATAAAGCAGAAATAGATGTTTTTCTGGAACTCTCTTGCTTTTTCGATGATCCAGCAGATGTTGGCAATTTGATCTCTGGTTCCTCTGCCTTTTCTAAAACCAGCTCGAACATCAGGAAGTTCACGATTCACATATTGCTGAAGCCTGGCTTGGAGAATTTTGAGCATTACTTTACTAGCGTGTGAGATGAGTGCAATTGTGCGGTAGTTTGAGCACTCTTTGGCATTGCCTTTCTTTGGGATTGGGATGAAAACTGACCTTTTCCAGTCCTGTGGCCACTGCTGCATTTTCCAAATTTGCTGGCATATTGAGTGCAGCACTTTCACAGCATCATCTTTCAGGATTTGAAATAGCTCCACTGGAATTCCCTCACCTCCACTAGCTTTGTTCGTAGTGATGCTTTCTAAGGCCCACTTGACTTCACATTCCAGGATGTCTGGCTCTAGGTCAGTGATCACACCATCAAATACCAAAAGCAAAGATTAAAAAGCCAGGGTAAATGTTGGGTTTTCAAAGAGACACTGATGTATAGAACGGTCTTTTGGACTCTGGGAAAGGGAGAGGGTGGGATGATTTGGGAGAATAGCATTGAAATATGTATAATATCATATCTGAAATGAGTCGCCAGTCCAGGTACAATGCCTGATAACGGATGCCTGGGGCTGGGGCATTGGGACGACCCAGAGGGATGGTATGGGTAGGGAGGAGGGAGGAGGGTTCAGGATGTGAACACATGTATACTTGTGGCAGATTCATTTTGATGAATGGCAAAAGCAATACAATATTGTAAAGTTAAGCAAAATAAAATTTAAAAAAATTACAATCTTAAAGAAATAAAAAAAACAAAATCACAAAACATATATATATATATATGTTTGCTTTAAAAAGAGGGTCTTTCTTTTTTTGTAAAATAATAGTAGGTTATAAAAATAAAAATTAAAGGAGTAATACAGGACTTAAATTTTCTTTAAAGAAAACACAAAGAATAATAGTAAAAATAGTAAAAATATATCTAGGACTTTCTCTAATGTTGTTGTGGGCAATGTGGGGTCAGTTCATTTTCAGATAGTTCCTTGATCCAGCTTATATTTCTCAAGAACTATAGGCCCCTTCCTATATTCAGTTCATTTCAGTTCCTCAGTCATGTCCGACTCTTTGCGACCCCATGAATTGCAGCACGCCAGGCCTCCCTGTCCATCACCAACACCGAGAGTCCACTCAAACTCATGTTCATCGAGTCCGTGATGCCATCCAGCAATCTCATCCTCTGTTTTCCCCTTCTCCTCCTGCCCCCAATCTCTCCCAGTATCAGAGTCTTTTCCAATGAGTCAACTCTTCGCATGAGGTGGCCAAAGTACTGGAGTTTCAGCTTTAGCATCATTCCTTCCAAAGAACACCCAGGACTGATCTCCTTTACAATGGACTTGTTGGATCTCCTTGCAGTCCAAGGGACTCACAAGAGTCTTTTCCAATACCACCGTTCAAAAGCATCAATTCTTCGGTGCTCAGCTTTCTTCACAGTCCAACTTTCACATCCATACATGACCACTGGAAAAACCATAGCCTTGACTAGACGGACCTTTGTTTTGCAAAGTAATGTCTCTGCTTTTGAATATGCTATCTAGGTTGGTCATAACTTTCCTTCCAAGGAGTAAGCGTCTTTTAAGTTCATGGCTGTAGTCACCATCTGCAGTGATTTTGGAGCCCCAAAAAATAAAGTCTGACACTGTTTCTACTGTTTCCCCATCTATTTCCCATGAAGTGATGGAACCAGGTGCCATGATCTTCGTTTTCTGAATGTTGAGCTTTAAGCCAACTTTTTCACTCTCCTAGTTGGTACTCGGAGAAGGCAATGGCAACCCACTCTAGTACTCTTGCCTGGAAAACCCCATGGACTGAGGAGCCTGCTAGGCTGCAGTCCATGGAGTCACTAAGAGTCAGACACGACTGAGCGACTTCACTTTCACTTTTCACTTTTATGCACTGGGGAAGGAAATGGCAACCCACTCCAGTGTTCTTGCCTGGAGAAGCCCAGGGACGGTGGAGCCTGGAGCGCTGCTGTCTATGCGGTGGCATAGAGTTGGACACAACTGAAGCAACTTATCAGCAGCAGCAGTCGATACTAACTACAGGGTTTTAATCTACTGCACCTGTCACTTCCAAGGAGGTTCCCTCTGTTTTAACTTATTTTGTTTGCTGGCCTCTTCAGTGCCAAATTCAGACTTAAATTGAAGAAAGTAGGAAAACCACTAGACCATTCAGGTATGACCTAAATCAAATCCCTTATGATTATACAGTGGAAGTGAGAAATAGATTTAAGGGCCTAGATCTGATAGAGTGCCTGATGAACTATGCAATGAGTTTCGTGATATTGTACAGGAGACAGGGATCAAGACCATTCCCATGGAAAAGAAATGCAAAAAAGCAAAATGGCTGTCTGGGGAGGCCTTACAAATAGCTATGAAAAGAAGAGACGTGAAAAGCAAAGGAGAAAAGGAAAGATATAAACATCTGAATGCAGAGTTCCAAAGAATAGCAAGAAGAGATAAGAAAGCCTTCTTCAGCGATCAATGCAAAGAAATAGAGGAAAAAAACAGAATGGGAAAGACTAGGGATCTCTTCAAGAAAATCAGAGATTCCAGTGAAACATTTCATGCAAAGATGGGCTCGATAAAGAACAGAAATGGCATGGGCCTAACAGAAACAGAAGATATTAAGAAGAGATGGCAAGAATACACAGAAAAACTGTACAAAAAAAGATCTTCACAACCCAGATAATCACGAAGGTGTGATCAATGACCTAGAGCCAGATAATCACAATGGTATGATCACTGACCTAGAGCCAGACATGCTGGAATGTGAAGTCAATTGGGCCTTAGAAAGCATCACTACGAACAAAGCTAGTGGAGGTGATACAATTCCAGTATTGAGGTATTCCAAATCCTGAAAGATGATGCTGTGAAAGTGCTACACTCAATATGCCAGCAAATTTGGAAAATGCAGCAGTGGCCACAGGACTGGAAAAGGTCAGTTTTCATTCCAATCCCAAAGAGAGATAATGAAAAAGAATGCTCAAAATACCACACAGTTGCACTCATCTCACACACTAGTGAAGTAATGCTAAAAATTCTCCAAGCCAGGCTTCAGCAATATGTGAACCGTGAACTTCCTGATGTTCAAGCTGGTTTTAGAAAAGGCAGAGGAACCAGAGATCAAATTGCCAACATCCGCTGGATCATGGAAAAAGCAAGAGAGTTCCAGAAAAACATCTATTTCTGCTTTATTGACTATGCCAAAGCCTTTGACTGTGTGGATCACAATAAACTGTGGAAAATTCTGAAAGAGATGGGAATACCAGACCATCTGATCTGCCTCTTGAGAAATTTGTATGCAGGTCAGGAAGCAACAGTTAGAACTGGACATGGAACAACAGACTGGTTTCAAATAGGAAAAGGAGTACGTCAAGGCTGTATATTGTCACCCTGTTTATTTAACTTATATGCAGAGTACATCATGAGAAATGCTGGACTGGAAGAAACACAAGCTGGAATCAAGATTGCTGGGAGAAATCTCAGTTACCTCAAACATGCAGATGACACCACCCTTATGGCAGAAAGTGAAGAGGAACTAAAAAGCCTCTTGATGAAAGTGAAAGAGTATAGTGAAAAATTTGTCTTAAAGCTCAACATTTCGAAAATGAAGATCATGGCATCTGGTCCCATCACTGCATGGGAAATAGATGGGGAAACAGTGTAAACAGTGTCAGAGTTTATTTTCCTGGGCTCCAAAATCAGTACAGATGGTGACTGCAGCCATGAAATTAAAAGACGCTTACTCCTTGGAAGGAAAGTTATGACCATCCTAGATAGCATATTCAAAAGCAGAGACATTACTTTGCCAACAAAGGTTCATCTAGTCAAGGCTATGGTTTTTCCAGTGGTCATGTATGGATGTGAGAGTTGGACTGTGAAGAAGGCTGAGCGCCGAAAAATTGATGCTTCTGAACTGTGGTGTTGGAGAAGAATCTTGAGAGTCCCTTGTTCTACAAGGAGATCTAAACAGTCCATTCTGGAGGAGATCAGCCCTGGGATTTCTTTGGAAGGAATGATGCTAAAGCTGAAACTCCAGTACTTTGGCCACCTCATGCGAAGCCTTGACTCATTGGAAAAGATGCTAATGCTGGGAGGGATTAGAGGCAAGAGGAGAAGGGGACGACATAGGATGAAATGGCTGGATGGCATCACTGACTTTATGAATGTGATTCTGCGTGAACTCTGGGAGTTGGTGATGGACACGGAGGCCTGGCGTGCTGCGATTCTTGGGGTCGCAAAGAGTCAGACACAACTGAACCACTGATCTGATCTGATAAGTGTCTAATGTCAGCTCTGACACAAGGGGGCAGTGGTGGACACATTTTTAGGCTCACTTGTTCAGTTGTGCTCTGGGGAGGAAGGGGCGCTGCAAACAAATACACTGGCATGTGCTTGCAGTGTCTTTGCCACACTGGGTTTGCCCCCACTCATGACGTGTGTGCTTTCCCTGTCTACACTGCTTAGGCTCTAGGTTGCTGTGCCGGGAACTCTCTGTGGCCGGCGCTGGGTTGTACTCACTTCCCAGGTCTAGTCTGCTCAATTTCAGGTCCTTGAGTAGTCCTCAGAGGTGCAGACTCATTTGGGCCTGCATTTTATGCTCTTCCAGATCTGAGCAGCTCAGGTGATTAGGTATTTGGAGAGTACAGTTGCTGCAATTTATCACCTCCCACATCCCTGCTGCTCAGTTTTCTGCGTCTACAATGCACGCACGTTATCAGGTGGATGTTGACAGTCCAGAATCTCAAGATATCTTAATTAGCAAGGAAGCCTGCTTGCAGTTTGGTAGATAATGCCTCTTTGGGGCCGCGATTGCCCCCTTCTGGCTCTGGCTGCCTGTCACTGGAGGAGGATGATCTGCAGCCAGCTCTCACTGCTCAGTGCTTTGTTCTGTGAGCGGGCCTGATGGTGTTTTAGGTTAGGGCTTTTCACGTGGTAGCTGTCCCACTGTCTGGTTTGCTAGCCCAAGTTAGTTTCCTCAGATTGCCTTCGGGGCATTAAGGCCCGGTCCTTACTCTAAGCAATGCAGTTTGCGCCTCCCTGCCCAGCCCCTGCTTGCAAGTGGCAGGTGCAGGCATCTGCACTGCTTCTCTGCTGGGAGAGTTACCGTTGGGCATGTAATCTGTGGGTTTTGATTATTTATTTATTTTTCCTCCCAGGTATGTTGCCCTTTGTGGTTCCAAGGTTCACCACAGACTCAGCAGTGAGAGTGTTTCCTGTTGTTTGGAAACTTCTTTCTTTTTTAAGACTCCCTTCCCAGGATGGAGCTCCGTCCCTACCTCTTTTGTCTCTCTTTTTGTCCTTTATAATTTTTCCTACCTCCTTTCAAAGACAATGGGCTGATTTTCTGGGTGCCTGATGTCCTCTGCAAACATTCGGAAGTTGTTTTGCGGAATTTACTCAGCGTTCAGATGTTCTTTTGATGAATTTGTAGGGGAGAAGGCGGTCTCCCTGTCCTATTCCTCCGCCATCTTAGGACTGACTCTCAGATACTTTAATATTTTAATGTGTGTTCTTCAAACTTTCTTTTTTTGGTGTCCATTTTCTTTAACAAAATGGTTTATTTTGTGCATACTATTTTGTAGTCAGATATTTTTCTCCAAGTATATTGTGAACATTTTCCCTTGCTGATATATGCTCTTCTACAACATGTTTATTTTACTTATTTATCTTTTTACAATTTTATTTCTCACACCCCTACCCCTCACCTCTGGCAACACAATTTGTCCTCTCTATCTATGAAGTTGTTTGTTTGCTTTTAGATTCCACATATAAAAGAAAGCATGTATATTTGTGTTTCTCTGTCTGACATTTCACTTAGCATAATGCCCTCAAGGTCCATCCACATTGTCACAAATGGTAAGATTTCTTTTTTATGGCTGAATATTATTCCTTTGTATATACCACATTTTCTTTATACATTCATCTATGGATGAATACTTACATTATTTTCATATCTTGGCTACTATGAATAATACTGTAGTGAACATGGCATATATTTTTTTGAGTTAAATGTTTTTGTTTTCTTCAGGTAAATTATCAGAACTGCTGGACTGTATAGTAGTTCTATTTTTAATTTTTTAAGACATATCCATACTACCTTTCATAGTGACTATACCAATTTACATTTTCACCAAAAGGCTTTAAGTGTTCCTTTTTTTTTTCACATCCTTGGCAACACTTCTTATTTGTTATCTTTTTGATATTAGCCGTTCTGACAAGTGTGGGTGTTATCTCATGATTTTGATTTGCATTTCCCTGATGATTAATGATGTTGAGCATCTTTTCATTTACCTGTTGGCCATCTGTATCCCTTGTTTGTAAAGATGGCTCTTCAAAACGTCTGCCCATTTCTAAATCAGATTGTTACTTTTTGGTATTGAATGTATGAGTTCTTTATATATTTTGTATATTAACTGATTGTTGATCATATGATTTGCAGATATTTTTTCCTATTCAGTAGATTCCCTTTTAATTTTGTTGATTGTTTCCTTCTCTGTGCAGGGTCTTTTTAGTATGATGTAGTATTTTTGCTTTTGTTACTTTTGCTTTTAGTATCAGATTCAAAAACAATTGTCACCAAGATTAGGAGTTACTACCTAAATTTTTCTTCCAAGTATTTTATCATTTCAGGTCTTATGGGTCTTACTAATCCATTTTGGGTTAATTTTTGTATATGGTATAAAATAGTGGTCTAAATTAATTCTTTTGCATGTGGCTGTCCAGTTTTCCCAATAACATTTATTGAAAAGTCTATCCTTTCCCCATTATATATTCTTGTCTCCTTCATTATGACTTAATTGACATATATGCATATATGCACAATGTTATTTCTGAGCTCTATAGTCTGTTCCATTGATCTATGTGTCTGTTTCATGCCAACACTGTACTTTTTGAGTTACTATAGCTTTATAATATAGCTTGAAATCAGGAAAGATGTTGCCTCCAGCTTTATTCTCCTTTCTCAAGATTACTTTGACTATTCAAGGTCTTTTGTTCTTCCCTATAAATGTTATAATTTGTATTCTATTTCTTTGAAATATATCATTGGAGTTTTGATAGGGATTGTAGTGAATCTGTAGATTGCCTTGGGTAGTATGCACATTTTAACAATATCAATTCTTCTGATCCATAAGCACAGAATATATTTCCATTCATTTGTATCTTCAGTTTATTTCATTAATATTTTGTAGTTTTCAACATACAGGTGTTTTACCTTTTGGTTAAATTTATTCCTAGGTGTTTATTCTTCTTGATGCAATTATAAATGGGATTGTTTTCTTAGTTTCTCTGTCTTATAATGTTATTAGTGTAAACAGGCACAACAGCTTTTTGCATAATGGATTTGATTTAGGTCATAGCTGAATGGCCTAGTTTCTTCAATTTAAGTCTGAATTTTGCAATAAGGAGCTCATGATCTTGATTGTCCCTTGGATTTTCATCAAGGAGATCAAACCAGTCAATCATAGAGAAAATCAACCCTGAATATTCACTGGAAGGACTGGTGCTCAAGCTGAAGCTCCAGTACTTTGGCTACCTGATATAAAGAGCTGACTCAGTGGAAAAGACCCTGATGCTGGGAAAAATTAAAGGCAAGAGGGGAAAGGGACAAAAAAGGATGAGAGGGTTGGATGGCATCATCTACTCAATAGACGAGTTTGAACAAACTCTGGGAAATAGTGAAGGACAAGGAAGCCTGGCGTGCTGCCATTCATGGGATTGGAAAGAGTCGGACATGACTGAGCGACTGAACAAACCTTTTTGCGTATTGATTTTGTATCCTGTAATGTTAGTGAATTTGTTTCTTAGTTATAACATTTTTTTTAATGGAATCTAAGGTTTTCATCAGTGAAGGCAATGGCACCCCACTCCAGTACTCTTGCCTGGAAAATCCCATCCATGGATGGAGGAGTCTGGAAGGCTGAAGTTCATGGGGTCGCTGAGGGTCGGACACGACTGAGTGACTTCACTTTCACTTTTCACTTTCATGCATTGGAGAAGAAAATGGCAACCCATTCCAGTGTTCTTGCCTGGAGAATCCCAGGGACGGGGGAGCCTGGTGGGCTGCCGTCTATGGGGTTGCACAGAGTCGGACATGACTGAAGCAACTTAGCAGTAGCAGCAAGGTTTTCATATTGTCATTGCAAATCGTGATAGTTTTACCTCTTACTTTTTTAGCATGCATGCCATTTATATCTTTTTCATGCCTAATTGTTCTGGCTAGAACTTCCTTCTGTCCTTTCCTTTTTTTTTTTTTTTTGCTTTTAGTCTTTTTAAAATTGAGGTGTAGTTGGTTTATAATATTATATTAATATTAGTTTTATGAATACAGCATACTAATTCAAAATTTTTATAAACCTAGACAGCATATTCAAAAACAGAGACATTACTTTGCTGGTAAAGCTCCCTATAGTCAAAGTTATGATTTTTCCAGTAGTCATGTATGGTTGTGAGAGTTGGACCATAAAGAAGGCTGAATGCTGAAGAATTGATGCTTTTGAATTGTGGTGTTGGAGAAGACTCTTGAGAGTCTTTTGGACTTCAAGGAGATCAAACCAGTCAATTCTAAAGGAAATCAATCTTGAATATTCATTGGTGGGACTGATGCTGAGGCTGAAGTTCCAATACTTTGGTCACCTGATGAAAAGAGCCAACTCATGGGAAAAGATCCTGATGCTGGGAAAGATTGAAGGCAGGAAGAGAAGGGGACGACAGAGGATGAGATGGTTGGATGGCATCACTGACTCAATGGACATGAGTTTGAGAGGGAGATCACCATCTCTGGGAGACTGTGAAGGACAGGAAGCCTGGCGTGCTGCAGTCCATGTGGTTGCAAAGAGTTGGAAATGATTGAGCGACTGAACCAAACAATATAGTATTTAAAGATATCATTAAGTATTGGCTATGCTCTCTGTTCTCTACAATATGTACTTGAAACTTATTTATTTTAGGCATAGTAGTTTGTATCTCTTAATCCCCTACCCCTATGTTGCCCTTCTCCCCACTGGTAACCACTAGTTTGTTCTCTGTGAGTCTATTTTTTTTTTTTGTTATATTCATTCATTTGTTTTATTTTTTAGACTCAACATATAAGTGATAACGTACAGTATTTGTCTTTCTCTGTATGAGTTTTTACAGCATAACACTCTCTAGGTCCATCCATGTTTTTGCAAATAGCAAAATTTCATTAGTTCTTTTGGTGGAGTAATATTCCTGTGTGTGTATCTATACCATCACATCTTTATCCATTCATCTGTTGATGGTTACTTCATCTGCTTCTATATCTCAGCTATTGTAAATAATGTTGCAATGAACATTGAGGTGCATGTATATTTTCCAATTAGTGTTTTTGTTTTCTTCTGCTACATACTCAGGAATGGAATTGCTAGATCATATGGTAATTCTATTTTTAATTTTTTGAGGAAACTCCATACTGTTTTCCATAGTAACTGTACCAATTTACATTCCCACCAACAGTGGACAATTGTTACCTTTTCTCCAAATCCTTGTCAACATTTATTTGTGGATTTTTTGATGATAGCCCTTCTAACAGGTGTAAGGTCATAGCTCATTGTGGTTTTGATTTGCATTTCCCTGATGATGAGTGATGTTGAATATGTTTTCATATGCCTGTTGGACATCTATTTTTCTTTTTTGGAAAAATGTTTATCCCGGTATTCTGCCCATTTTTTAAGCTGGGTTGTTTTTTGATATTGAGTTGTATGAACTGTTTATATATTTTGGATATTAACCCCTTCTTGGTCATATGATTTGCAAATATTTTCTCCCATTCAGTAGGTTGTGTTGTTGTTGTTTTATCTTGCTGTGCAAAGGCTTTTAAGTTTAATTTGGCCCCAATATAATTAGAATAATCCTCCCACTCATTAGCTCATGAAATTGCCTAGCCCATAAAAGCTAACCACACCACATTTAAAGGTTACTCTTGCCCTCTGTGACAGCCCATACTCTTCTCTGTGGAGTGTGTTTCTCTCTAAATAAATCCACTTCTTACCTATTTGTCTCTCACTGAATTCTTTCTGTGATAAGACATCAAAAACCTGAGCTTCATTAGGTCCTGAAACCAAGTGTCTTATCTCAGTTGGAAAGACCATGAGTTTTGGCCAGGTTTGAGTCCTGGGCATATGGGTTAGAGTCCCAAACGGTTTTGACCAGATTTGAGTCCCAGCCATGTGGGTTCAAGTCCCAACCTGAGGCGAACGATTTCAGTGCTACTAACAGTGGTTTTGTCTGTGGCTAATTATCTATACAGTTAAAATTTTCAACAATGAGGAAGTATTGATTTTTAGTAAGAAATACATATGCTGCTGCTGCTAAGTCACTTCAGTCATGTCCGACTCTGTGCGACCCCATAGACGGCAGCCCAGTAGGCTCCCCCGTCCCTGGGATTCTCCAGGCGAGAGTACTGGAGTGGGGTGCCATTGCCTTCTCCGAGAAATACATATAAATTATTATTAATTTTAAAAAGAACTCTCTTTCTAAAAGAAAGAATTTCTAAAAGAAAGAATTTCAAAAAGAAAGAATTCTTATTCTGAGGACATTAATCCTTTGTGCAAGTGAGCATCAAGGTCTAGAAGGCTAGTCCATTCAGCTGTACGCCATTGTGTTTTGTTGTTGTTGTTTTTGTTTTGTTTTGTTTTTTTGCAGGAAAAGTAATTTTTTGTGTTTGATAGCATATGAATTTCTGTTATTTTATGTGAATCATCATTGTTGATATAATTCATATAGGAATTAGCAAAATAATTAAGTGCTTTATTTTTCTTATTATCTCAATCCTTTCTTGTTTCAGTTACCTCCTGTGGTTAATTCAGCTTGCCCAGTTTAGATTTTTCTTTTGTTGATAGATGAAGCCACCAAACCCTTTTCCATTCTCAGATCCCTGTGGGGAAAAAAAAGTCAAAATAGAATGTGCTTTCCTTTAGATTATCCTCCCATTTTGATACAGACATCAAAAGATCAGAAAAAAAGGAATTTTTCCAAAACATTTTACTTAGATCTAATTTAGGGTTATAAAATATAGAAATATAGTAAATCTCCTACCTATGTATGAATTCGAAGAACATGTTTGTAAGTCGAATCTGTTCATAAATCCAACAAAGTTAGCCTAGATATGTACCTAACACAATTGGCTCTACAGTACCATACTGCAATAGGTTTATAATATTTTTCATACAAATAATACATAAAAAACACATACAAAATAAAGAAAACATTTTCATCTTACAGTGCAGTACCTTGAAGAGTATAGTAGTACCAGCTACATCACTGCTACTTTTACACTTGCTTCTGGACATCCTGTGTTCAAAATAAAGATACTGTACTACTGTACTCTATACAGTAGTGTATAGTAAAGTACACAAAAATACAATCACTGTAGACAAGCATGCACATGACCATGTATGCCAGACATGTGAACTAAATTATGTGATTGGATGTGTGAACACACATTCGCATTTTTTAAAGTTCACAACTTCAAGGTTCATATGTAGGGGACTTACTGTAATTAATACTTGACTTTTCATAATAAAAATATATATTCATTTTGCAAGTTGCAAGTGATGAATTTCTCTGGTAATCCTATATAATCTTATTTCACAAAACTAGCATTCATGTCAACATTTTTGTCCCTCAAAATAAACGTTTGAGGGCCTTGTTTTCTGTGTGGAGGTAGAGGGGGCAGCAGGGAGTAGTGGTTACTTCATGTAGTTCTGTAGAGCATGAAGCATGAGAAAAGGGTAGTGGAGAACCAAGCAGAAAGCCTTATCCATTAGCTTTCTCTCTTTTTCTTCATAGGTGCTAATATACTACCTGCCCGGTATTCTTTTATTGCTGTGGTCACAGATATGTAAGCAGTGTGGTTTGGAGAAAGTTGAAAGTCTGAGCAGGACTGTCTCTGAAATATCAGCTTGTAGCCTAAGATTCATTGAAACTACTAAATACCTATGTTAGGATTACCCAGATCATTGATCAGAGACAAACTTAAAGATTAATATGAACTCATCTGTACCTCAGTGTCCTTATTTGTAAAATGAGAATAATTGAATCATTTTGGGAATAAAATGAGATAATACAAGTAAAATACTTATAAAATTATATATCATATAGTGCTCACCTAATAGTAATAACTATTATTGTTATTACTATGTGGTTCTTGGGTATTATGTGAGTGAGATGAATAAAGGTGGAACCATGGAAAAGAAAGCGAATTAGATAATACTTGGAAATGGGACAACCAAAATGAGAAGAATACAGTTTTTTTTGTTTTGTTTTTTGTTTTGCTATCTGAGAACCTTAACATGAAATTTATATTTTCAAAGAGAAAAGAAGACATTTATACCTTTGTATATTCCTGCAATCAGAGTTCACATATTCATGCACCATCTTCTCAAATGACATTTCTTCTTAGTCCCAGGAAAGACCTCTGTAGTCCAAGAGAATTACTTAGGGATCAATACTGGGTTCCTCTGGTGGCTTAGTCAGTAAAGAATTTGCCTGCAATGCTGGAGACCAGGGTTCAATCCCAGATTTGGGAAGATCCCCTGGAAAAGGAAACGACAACCCACTCCAGTATTCTTGCCGGGAGAATTCCATGAACAGAGGAGCTTGGCTGGCTACAGACCATGGAGTCACAAAGAATCAGACAGGACTGAGTGACTAACACTTTCACTAACAAGGAAGTGGAGGCCAGTCTTAAAATCCCAAGGATTAGGTAAATAATTATTTTAATTAAGGGAAGACCCAGGGGAGAGAGGTTTGTAGTATAATTAGTATCATAATTGTTATTGTGGGAGAGGAACTGATAGGAGCTGAATATTGGAAGCTGTGCAGGTGTTCATCAGTTGAGTGAGACACCCTGAGGGTCAGGGATAATTGGAGGGGTGTTCAGGAAACAGAGTGGTGTGGGCAAAAGCAGACAGGAATGAGAGAGCAGTAGGCTTGAAAAAAAAGCAGTTTGAGTCCTTGTGATGCTTGAACATACAGTATAACAAGAGATGGCTCTTTAACAAGTGGTGCTGGGAAAACTGGTCAACCACTTGTAAAAGAATGAAACTAGAACACTTTCTAACACCATACACAAAAATAAACTCAAAATGGATTAAAGATCTAAACATAAGACCAGAAACTAAAACTCCTAGAGGAGAACATAGGCAAAACACTCTCCAACATACATCAGTCAAAGCAGGATCCTCTATGACCCACCTCCCAGAATATTGGAAATAAAAGCAAAAATAAACAAATGGGACCTAATTAAACTTAAAAGCTTCTGCACAACAAAGGAAACTATAAGCAAGGTGAAAAGACAGCCTTCAGAATGGGAGAAAATAATAGCAAATGAAGCAACTGACAAACAACTAATCTCAAAAATATACAAGCAACTCCTACAGCTCAATTCCAGAAAAATAAATGATGCAATCAAAAAAATGAGCCAAAGAACTAAATAGACATTTCTCCAAAGAAGACATACAGATGGCTAACAAACACATGAAAAGATGCTCAACATCACTCATTATCAGAGAAATGCAAATCAAAACTACTATGAGGTACCATTTCATGCCAGTCAGAATGGCTATGATCCAAAAGTCTACAAGCAATAAATGCTGGAGAGGATATGGAGAAAAGGGAACCTTCTTACACTGTTGGTGGGAATGCAAACTAGTACAGCCACTATGGAGAACAGTGTGGAGATTCCTCAAAAAACTGGTAATAGAACTGCCTTATGACCCAGCAAACCCACTGCTTCGCATACACACTGAGGAAACCAGAATTGAAAGAGACACGTGTACCCCAATGTTCACTGCAGCACTGTTTATAATAGCCAGGAAGCAACCTAGATGTCCATCAGCAGATGAATGGATAAGAAAGCTGTGGTACATATACACAATGGAGTATTATTCAGCCATTAAAAAGAATACATTTGAATCAGTTCTAGTGAGGTGGATGAAACTGGAGCCTATTATACAGAGTGAAGTAAACCAGAAAGAAAAACACCAATGCAGTATACTAACGCATATATATGGAATTTAGAAAGATTGTAACAATAGCCCTGTATACGAGATAGCAAAAGAGACACTGATGTATAGAACAGTCTTTTGGACTCTGTGGGAGAGGAAGAGGGTGGGATGATTTTGGAGAATGGCATTGAAACATGTATAATATAATATACGAAATGAGTCGCCAGTCAAAGTTCGATGCACAATACTGGATGCTTGGGGCTGGTGCACTGGGACGACCCAGAAGGATGGTACAGGGAGGGAGGAGGGTTCAGGATGGGGAACACGTGTATATCTGTGGCGGATTCATGCTGGTATATGGCAAAACCAATACAATATTGTAAAGTTAAATAATAAAATTTTAAAAAAAGATGGCAGAGGGGGAAAAAAAAAGTCAGACAGGCAAGAAAGAATCAGATTTCTTGTGGTCTTTTAGACCATAGCAAGAAATCTGGGCTTTCCTTTGATAATTAATAAGTGATTATGGCTGAAGATACATAGTGGGAGACTAGAAGAGTATAGCAAGAAGCCAAATAAGGAATGATCGAAGGTAAAACTAAGAAGTATCAGCGGGGATTGTAAGGAAGATGAGGATACAAGAGAAGGTAAGAGTCTATAAATTGAGGTACTTAAAACAAAAAAAATAAAGTGCACATGATCTTCCAATTAAAGCTTTTATTTATGTTTTAAAAAGTTATTTAAAATATGAAGGCATAGTTGGTTATGCATTTAACTATTTGTTTTTATTGATAATAATAGATGACATGAAATAAGGACTTTCCCAGAAAGTAGATCAAGAGTATTGTTGCATCTATATTCCTGAAATTTGGCAGAGATGCCAAGCTTCTGAAACTTTACTTCTATCTTAGAGGTCAGTACTGGTCTAGGAAGGTCCTAGATAACCTGGTAAAATATGGGTCTGGTGCAGAATGAAATCTCTAATTTCTAAAATTAGGATTCATGCTCTAAATTAGGTAACTCAGTTTCAGGTATTTATCAAAGTTAGGAGTTCTCATAGTGTTGAGAGATCTATGCACTAGTCACTGGTATAGAAGAGTTCCACAGAATCCTACAAATTCTGGAACAAACAGTATCCACATGTGTAATTTAAATATACCCCATGGTCTATATTTTCTAAGCCATGTTGCATTGCCCTGACAGGTAGGTTTGTTGTGTGACACCAAACTTGTCATTTGCTGGATCTCTTTGTCCTCTTTGAGTATCAGAATTCCATTCTGAGATAACCTTTTCCTATGCTAGTTAAGGGTTTATTACAAATTAAAGAGTTAAAGCAGCCACCCAAATATTTTGGGAAGCAACCCACAACCAAAGCATCAATAATAAAACTCAGGTCAACTTCCTGTATATCAATCAAAGCACCATATCCAAAAGATCAACGATGTAAAAAATGAACTTTACATTTTATACACTAAGTAGTTCTTATTGTTTTTGAAAAAGTATCAGAGGACATAGAAACCTTCAAACAGTTAAAATGAATAGAAATTGTAAAAGTTTATTCAGACTTTAGTGAACACTCAGATATTTGTTTATTGCAGATCTATGTTATTACACATTTCACCTTTTATGATTATACATACAAGTTAAATATAGGAGTACATGTAATCTATACTATATTCCCAGCCCTACTCAATATGTAGCTATATCTTAAATATAAATTTATGCTAAAGTGAAATATAAAAAGATTAATTTTCATAATATAAAGTAGAAGTGCTTCTTCCTTTTAGCATACTATCTTGTAAATAATGCAATGAATTAAAAGACTGGCCTTGGTTCAAGATAAAAGCTTGATGAAAATAGATATAAAAATCAACAAAGACTCCAGAACTTCTCAAAGAAAAATCTGAAACTCCAAATCATCATTCACAATTTCTTATTAATTATAATTTGAGATAAATTCCCAGTTACTTCTAGATTATAGATACATCTCCCCAGTTACATCTCACACAGATAGACAAGGAAGGGAAAAAAAGGAAGCAATTTTTTAAAATCACTGGAGGATAAAACTTAAGAGGTACATTTGGTTTCCTGTTTTAGAAGTCTGAGAAAAGATTACATTAAAGGGAAAAATTTGTTATTTTACTAAGGCCATTAAAAGATAATTCAGGGAGATCTTTTAAGCCAAGTAGCCATATTGATAAAGTGTATTCCACTCTCACATTTAAGACACAAAGGTCTCCATTTCTCTAAAGGAACTGCTTTTTCCACATGACCCATTCTCTCTCTTGCCTTGGAGCCAAGTAATTGGAACCCTAAACACACGGCGGAGCTTCTGCTGGAACCTGTTTCCAACAAAACAATACAGAAAGGGATTAATGCAGCTGTTGGTGAATCCCAGGAGAATGGCAAAAGGAAGTGCCAGGTCAATGACTGCTATAACTTCACAGCTATTAATGACACCCATCCAGGCTAGAGCATCCAGGAAGGTCAGAACATGGAAGGGAAGCCAACAAATGATGAACGCCAGAACAACAGCAGCTGCCATCTTCAGAACTTGGTCACGAGTTATTCTATTTTTCCCATAGCTGTTGGTCTTCAGTAGATGTTTTCTGATTCCTAAATAACATGTTGCTATGAATATTAAAGGGATAATAAAACCAAGGATATTTTTCATTAAGGCAATCCCAGCTGACCATTGGGCATACTTCTCAGGTGGGAAAGCCATTATGCAAGCATTCACACCTAAATATTCAATGGTTCTAACATCCCGGAAATAAAATGTTGGCAATGAGGACAGACAAGCCATACACCAAACAAGGGGAACTATATAAGATGCTTGCCAAGGATTTCTTCTTTGAGACAGAAAGGGGTAAATGACAGATTGGTACCTATCAACACTCATGCAGGTGATAAAAAAAATGCTTGCAAACATGTTCAGGGTCAGGAAAGAACCAAAAAGTTTGCACATTACAGGTCCAAAGAGCCAGTCATATCTATGAGAATAATAGGTTGCCCAAAGAGGAAGAGTAGCCAAAAGAAGTAAGTCAGCCACAGCTAGGTTGAAGATGTAAATGCTGGAAACCTTCTTAGGACCTTTTTGACAACAAAACAGTGTAACCACAATAGTATTGACAAGAAATCCAACCGCAAAAATAATGTAATAGAGAACAGGAATTGCATCTAAATGCTTATCTGATGGCTTATGTGAGCAATTAAAGGTAGACTCATTGCCGGAAATGTTCACAAGTCCAACGTGAAGACTGCTGGTAATGTTTTTGCTGATGGTGGCAAGGGAGAAGTTGGCCTTCATGTTTATTGAAATGTCAGCAGCTCCTAATTTTTACACCTTCTGAGGGGAAAAAAAAAAAAAGAACTTGTAGAACACGTACAGAATTTAGGATATTATAAAATTGTTAGCATTATAAAAGTTTGTTGAAAGCAAAAAATGTAGGTGATTATAGAAAATATTGGGAAACAGAAGCATGCCTTATGAAATAAGAATGGACTTTACTTATTGAAGAAGAGAAAAGAATTCTCTCAATAATACTAAGAAATTAAGACATTCTGGGATCAAGACTGAAAATTCTAAGTAAAACTACTTTTGCCCTTCTTTTCTATAGTCAAAAAGGTTAAAGAAAATTAATATTTCAAAAGGTTAGCCAGAATAGGAAATAGGTGAAACAAATAAGAAGAAACTAAGAAATAAGAAAAATTACCATTTAAAAAACACATGAGCACATATCTCACTCTGTATACTTTCTAGAAACCACACCACTGCCTACTATTGCATAGAGATTTGCCTTATTCAAGTAACTAATTATATACAAATCATTCCAGCTATGGAGAAATAAGTAAAATAAACTATGGAAAAAATAAGTAAGTGTACAAAAGAGTTAAAGAGAATATGCAAAAGGAACATATTGGGATAGTGGATTATGGCTGGTTTTTACTAATTAAAAATAATTCCTATAGTTCTACTTTTCCATTGTTTTCACAATAATAATATAATTAACAGGTATTTATGGAATATGTGCATATTTTTAAAACCCCCATCACATTTTAATAGAGACTATTTCTTTTACATGTGGATATTTAAGTTTAATCCATATAAAAGAAAATCTACTTCTTTTTTAATTAGGAAAAGGAAACTAAAAAATAGCAAAATTGGATTTATGGTCAAGTAGAAAAAAATTGTGTTGTTCAATGAAATAAGTACTGAACATCAATGATTAGTCATAATATAATTGTATCACTTTTTCCTGCGCTTATTATTATTATTATTATTATTTTTTTTAGTTTAACAGCTAAGTAGTAACAGTGCTACTTGGCTCTTGATTATTATAACCAGTATTCAGATTTTTGTGATACTGTTATTTTTAATAGCAACATTATTTTAAAACAAAAAAATAGTAGCTGAAGATAAACACAGTAAGGGAAAGACTATTCCTTTGGATAGTTTCAAAACACATATAAATAAACTACTCAGTGAAAATGTAATCAGCAAAGAATCTCTTAATAAACAACAAACTTATCACTTTTGTTTAGAGCTTTACTATTTCATAATCTTGACTTAACAAATTAACATGAAAGAATCTAAAATAAACTCACTTGAAGACTTACTCGTTCGAGTTTAAAACTTAGTTATCATAAATCAGCTTGCTTTGTTCTTAAGTGCACCCCTGTAAGAGAAACAGTAATTTAATAATTTAGGAATTTTGTAAAATACAGTGTTAAAATACAGGAAAAAGGGAAAGTACATCCATAAAAAAATGTTTCATTTAATGTATGTTTTACTTTCTAAATAGAGTATGTATAAATTGTGCAGACCTACCTTAAAAATTCAGGCTGAAGAATGCTTTTAATTTTGTGCTTATTCGTTCCCTTAGAGTCAGGGATGTAATAGCACCAGATCTCTGGTTTCCTTCTTATATATTCCGTCTGTCCACTGGGAGCCTTCAACCTACATAATTCTAGGTCTGACTTATGAACACTTGCCAGCTTTCCAGTGGGTTTTTTTTTTTTGGCTGCAAAACATTAATCTGAAATTCTTACTGTCTCCAATCATAACAGCTCATTCAAATAAATCTCAAACAAAAAAATGAAGTTTCCACAAATGTGTTAGAGAATTTTGAAGTCAGTGGCTTACTTTAAAAGAAGAATATAATTATTTGCAGAATTTTCTCTTTCTTTTACCCTGATACTGGCATTCTAAAGTGAGTTAAGGAGTGGAGATTAGGGAATTTATTCTAGTAGTAGAGTTAATTTCCACCAACATGTTTTACAACTTTCATTACTTTTTGAAAAATTTTACCCCTGTTTAATAAAAGAACAGCAGCAACTTTACTTGAAGTCTAACATTTCTAAAATTTCTCCCTTGTGTTAAGCAGTTTTTGTGGGTTTTTGCTGGAGAGATAGTGACAGGAAGGAAATAATTCTCATGTCTTCTAAAAGAAATATTAATAAGCATTGTCTCCTTTCATGGATCTCTATCATATTTGTGGTTTAAATACAAAGTATACAACATCAAATCCCATGGATGGAAGAGCCTGGTAGGCTACAGTCCATGGGGTCGCAAAGAGTTGGACACGACTGAGCAACTTCACAATACAACATCAGAAAGATTAGGCAGCTATTGTAGCCCAGATTACTGTTGTTTTTCTTTTTGTGGGGTTGAGGGTGATTAGCCTTACACAATAAGTATAGGAGAAGCAAGAGTGACAAAAGAAAGATAAATACATGTGATGGTAGTGATTATACCAGTTGACAATAAATCCCATTTGCAAAACACTGTGCTAAGTGCTTTATACACAATACTTTCATAGATAGACAATACAGCATACCAGTGTATGTACATGGCCTCTGGTTTCCAATTACCTGGTTTACAAGCTCAGCTATACCACTTAGTAATTCCATGACTATGGCCAAGTTACTTTCCTTCTCTGTGTCTGTTTTCTCTTCTGAGAAATGGGGATGATGTTAATTACCTACATCATGGAGTTATAAGAATTAAATGAGTTGTTATGTTTAGAGCACTTAAAAATTGTGCCTAGCACACACTAGGTTACCTCTATTTTAAAAAAAATCAGTACAGTAAGGCTCACAGAATTTAAATAACTTTTCTGAAATCACATAGGTATTAAATGGGGACATTTGATTTGAAACCAAGGCACTCTAATGTCAGTAGTCACAGTCTTAACCGCCACAGTACAGGAGGCAGTATTAGCTGGCCCTTTAATCTCACCCTTGTCCTGGCAAAAAGAAAACATGCAACATTTACAAAAAAGTCCTTGCTGGCCATTCATAAGCTGTTACAAAAGCACTGAAGAAGGGGGAAAGAGTTTGAAGGATTGTTGCATGGGAGAAAATATTTTTCATTTTCTTCCCAAAATGGAGGCCATAGGTAGGCAAAACGTATGACTAGTTAACTGCAGTGAGTACATAAAACCAGAGAACCCAGGACACTTACATGAGTATAAAGGATTCCAGTTATTTCTACTGATCATATTTTTTTTTCTTTCTGGGAGCATTAAGAGTGCACTTAGCCAGGCTGCAGGCTGCAGGTGAAGTAAGAGGGCAGGCAGACAGAGGTTGCTGGGGACCTAAGTAAAGGTCCCACAGAAGTAACACAGCAAAGGGAGGGTGGGTTACAGAAGACAAATTACAAATGACATAAAACAAAACAGATGGCTTTTGACATTTGTCTGTTTTTCCATTCATTTTGAAGTTGATACTATAGTACACAGACAGATGGGATCAGCAAGAAGAGGTCACCATTGCCTGAAAAATATAGTATGATTCAAAAGTTTGCACAATACTATTTCTTTCAGTAGACTGTTTGAACATGGAGCAAATGCTCCTCATATACAGACACAGCATTTTACGAAATTTCAAAATATTTTCTTCCTATGTTCTGGACAGATTTAGGTTGAGGCTCTGTCCAAATGATGGAAAACTGATGTTTGGAAAACAAATGAGGGTGCACATATGGTTATCGGCAGGAGAGTTTAAATGGGAACTGGTTTCACTCTTTGTTTAAGCCTGGTTTCTCCCTCCCTTTCAAATGTTTGTTTTTACCATGTACAGGGAAATTTTCCAGGCCAGGGCCTCCTGAGTGGTCATGATGGGTCAGATTCCCACCCTGCTCTATTTCTAGCCCCCTCTCATGCCCCTTTTAAAGAAATAGCCAGGAGGTGAGCTATAAACTTTTGAGAACAAACTGCAGACTCGCCTCTGGGAGACCTAGGCTTGAACACCTCCGAGGAGTAGGAGACCTTGTCTAGAGCTTTTGTCCTTCATTACAGTAAGTTCTGACATAAATAAAGTTTAAAAAGGCACACATTTCCCAGAAGATTTAAAGGACATTTACTCTGTTTCTTTATAATTTTAGGAGTAAAAATTTTCACAGGTCAAAGCAAAACTATGTAACTACAGAGAGATAAGGGAGAAAAAAAGCAAAAAGAAAAGAAAAAGCAACAGAATAATAATATTGATACCACTTGAAGTGAAAAACAAGGCATATTATTGATTCAGTGAAGAACTCCAAGTTAAGCCAACAATGTAAATACACTTGAAAGTCAAATAAATGTCAGTCAGGAGGAACAGTACAACACAAAAAAATTCACTCTCCTGGGAGCAGAGAGTAATTTTTTTCTGCTGGAAGATTGACTTTAAACCCCCAGGTCATTTGAATAAATTACGTATCTCTTCAGGACAAGTGCAGCTTGGCTAGCAGAATTAAACAATGGTAAATCATATTGAATTAACTTTTTTCTAGTGAATACTTTTCATTTATTGTGAGATTACTTAACACTAAAATTTAATGGGCCAGGTTTTTTTTAAAAAAGGAGGAAGTTCTCCAGAGGAATTTCTCCTCTGCTAAAAACCTCGGAAAAAAAAAAAAAAAAAAAAACTTGTCTCTCTCTCTTATCCTCACTCACACACACAGATGAGGTTTTGAAGGAAAAAAGAAACTATAAAGTACAGGTCTGGATATACGTGCCCTAGTTATAAAAGTGAGGATTAGAGGTGCAGACCATAAAATGATTAAATATATACTGGCCTTCTTTTTTAGTTTGTTTTTCGTTTATTTTAATTTTCCTCCACCCCAGCTACCTCTCTGAGTCCCTATCCAGAACAATAGTGTTCTGGGAAGCACACTGACAAACCGCCCACCCTGGCCAGGCACCATAGTTACCATTTGCATGAGTTACTTTATGACAGGAGGTCCTAGTAAATAACATGGAACTAATAAGCCACCACCCACCACTCATCAGAAGAGTTCAGAAAAAGTTAAAGGAAGATCCCCCATGTCTGACCACCTCCCAGAATCCTTATCGCTGGCATCCATTTTTGCTGAGCAATGAGTACACCACCAGAAAGGACTCTGAGTCACAATGATTAGCCAAAGACAACCCAGAAACTAACCCCATCACCATAAAACCCCAGACTGTGGGCCATGTGGCAGAGCAGTCCTTCTGCTTTCCCTTACCCTACTGCTCTCTGCCTGGGTGTCCTTTCCCAATAAAATCTCTTGCTTTGTCAGCACATGTGTCTCCTTGGACAATTCACTTCCAAGTATTAGACAAGAGCCCACTCTCGGGCTTTAAAAAGGGTCCCCCTTCCTTCAACAATAGCACTTCCACTTTTCCCAACTTCAACACACACACACACACACACACACACACACACACACAATACAAAACACACCTCATTACCCACATATATACTTAACACTAATCTTTTTTCAATTCAGTTACCATAGCGAAGCTTTACTTTAATTACCACTGGACTTTTCCAAACCTGAGAGTCCCTGAAAGGGGAGAGTCCTGAGAGTCCCTGAAAGGGGAGAGTTAAGAAGATTGCCTTGTCGTTACGTCTTTGCAGATTATTTTTGTGCCTCTCTTTAGCTTTCAAAATAATGAGAACAAGAACTTCAGGATGAATGCAAGTGAGAAAAAAACAATAAGGATCAGAAATAGCCATCATATTGACCATTTTGTATAAACCAGCCTAAAAATTCAGTAAAATGGCCAATATGAGTGATTGTATCAAATTAGCTGACTGCCTAGGCATCACAGAGAGTAAGAGGACTATTAAGTCAGCTAACAAGGTGGAATCCATGCAGTGAAATGAATAGATGTCTGACTCAGTTATTCCTGAGGTCAGTTGCTTCCAGTTGAACCTGATCACAAAAACATAAGGAGAGGGAAGAGTTCCAATTTCCCTTTGCCTCAAAGGCATCTGCAGGCCTGAGCATCATGTTCAGAGCAGGATCTCACAAAAGACACCCTAATTTTACCAAATAGCATCTCAATGGATGTAACCCAACTGTTGGAAAGATAAACAATTACAAATGAACATATAGTTTTGTTCACATTCAAAATATCAACTAACTGATATGACATTTTCTCCTACTTATCTGAGTAAATTGATTATATAGGGTATCACAATATACATTCCAAAATATGCCACTTTGGCATAATGATTGTTTTGAGCTAAAGACTGAAAAGAAGCAGATACAAGAAAAGCTCTCTGTCTTCCCCCACCTGCCTAAAAGCGGGGCATAAATTTGTAAATATGTCTCTGTTTCTTTTACCAGGAAAAGCAGAATTCTTAATGAATAGGAGAAAACTTTAGACTATCAGCCCAGAGGTGGATACCAAGAAGAATCTACGTTACAAGTCTTATTAAATAATTTTTATCTTCCATTATTTTCCCCCATATAGAGTTGACCCTTGAACAAGGCAGAGGATAGGGCATCAATCCCTGGGCAGTTGGAAATCCATGTGTAACTTTGCATTGGGTCCTCCATACCTGTAGTTCCACATCGGCAGATTCAACCAACAGGGGGTCATATACAGTAATACAATTTATTGAAAAAATATGCATGCAACTGGCCCCTTGCATTTCAAACTTGTGTTGTTCAAGAATCAACTGTATTTATTTTCCCACAGTTTGCCACTCAAAATCTAAACCCCGTTTCATTTGTCTTGTCACTGCTCTGCAATTTTATTGTTCTTTGTTAAGATGCTATATAAGCCCTCTGATGACTCCTTTGAGTTGAGTTACTCATGACTGAGTTTTCCTACTCAAATGCAGAATGTGTATGTTCATAAATTCTGCCTTTTTTTCTACTTAATCTTTTATCAGTGGATTTTTCTGTCATAGCCACTGAACCTAAGTGGGTAATTTTTTTTCTCCTACAATTAATTTGACTAAATTATCCAAAATGACCAGTTAGTTAAATTGAACAAACCAACCAGTTTTCTTATAAAGTTTTACATACCACTGTTAGGTAACAAAAGATGTTCTGGGGAAATGTTGCCTGGTTGGATCTCTCATAGAGGAGTAGATCAACAAATCATTAAGTTTAAAGTTTAGTCCTCAGGCTTGAGGTCCAGAAACTGAATTTTTTCAGGATACCCAGGTTCTCAGCAATAAACTTGTGCCAAAAAATTCTTAGAAAACTAATGTACCACCTTGACTGCTAACGTATTCATAATACGTTAATAATATCCCTATTTATAATAGGGATATACTACTTTGCAATGACCATAAGACGTGTGTTCCTTATCTAAAGCACTCTCTCTATCTCCTTCACAATATCAGTAATGAAGGGAAATCAGGCTTGGTGACTACACAAATCAGACCAGGAAAACTGGTAACTGGGAGGATATTTTACTTCTGCTCTGGGAAATTCTATAGCAGGCATTATCATTCTAGAAGCAGACTGATGATTCCCCCAAACCATTCTCTCCCCTACTTTTTCCTCTCTGAACCCTAATTTCTTATAGCCACCCAATTCTATTGATACATTATTTTAAATATTACTATTACTGATGAAACTATAGTCAAGTCCCTGCTCTAGGCAGCCTAGAAAACATTAAAGCTCTTGATTGGTTAATTAGACAAACTGTCAAAGTTGGAGGATGGTGAGGGTTGCAGCAGGAAGGGGAAGCAATGCCCTGATGTTTGTCTACAACAAAAATAGGGGGAAAAGGTAGCATAATATCTCTCCAAAACTGGCCATCAGTTCACAGAAAATAATAAAAACAAATGGATATTTGGTTTTGTTTGAGGGACTCATTTACCCCAACCTCTCCTCCGGGCCCCTAAAAGGACAGAAAAACAATAAAATAATGTACATCTTTGGATATATTTTGCTTTTTAGGCATAAAATGATTTAAGACTGAAAGATAGAGGAAGATGACAGGAAGTATTGGGGTGGGGTTCTGGGGTCTTAATTCCAAAGAAGTGAAAAACAGACTTATTATTAGAAATTCTGTGACTGCTTGAGCTTTTAGACATTTATCTTACAGATATCTGTGGAGTTTTTTATTCGTTTGTTTGTTTATTTTTTTCTTTTTTTGGCTTGGGGGATCTTAGTTCCCTGACTAGGGATCAAACACATGTCCCCTGCTGTGGAAATGCAGAGTTCTAACTACTGGATCACCAGGGAATTCCCAGTCCTACAGGTGGTGCTAGTGGTAAAGAACTCACCTGCCAATGCAGGAGACATAAGAGACACAGGTTCCATCCTTGGGTCCGGAAGATCTCCTGGATAAGGGCATGGCAACTCACTCCAGTATTCTTGCCTGGAGAATCCCATGGACAGAGGAACCTGGTGGGGTACACAGTCTGTAGGGTTGCAAAGAGTCAGACAGGACTGATGTGACTTAGCACACACACACAGATATTTAGATTCATGATATTCAACATAGATTTTTAAAATCTATAACTGAAAGTAGAATTATTATTATAATTTTCAATGTGTCCCCAAAGAAAACAGTTCATTTTCAGATATTTAGAATTTGATAGATTTCTGTACAGTTATGTTATTGCACATTATTACAGTATTAACACCCATGTTTTGGTCCTGTTTTATATAGGTCAAAATTGAATTATTCAGCTTTATTTTTAAAAAATTGAGATATAATTCACACACCATAAAATTTATCCTTTTAAAACACACAATTCAGTGGTTTTTAGTATATTCACAAAGTTGTGCAACTATTACCACTATATAATTTCAGTAGACTTTTATTACCTCTGAAAGAAACATGATGTCCATTAGCAGTAGC
Source organism: Tragelaphus eurycerus (assembly GCA_935064755.1). Classification (NCBI taxonomy): domain Eukaryota; kingdom Metazoa; phylum Chordata; class Mammalia; order Artiodactyla; family Bovidae; genus Tragelaphus; species Tragelaphus eurycerus. Next base: position 2,602,966 of record CAKXYN010000149.1, on the reverse strand, counting down.
TCCCCATTCCTCCCTCCCTGTTTCTATTCTCATTTTATTTTAAGCTTAAAAAAGTGAGCTGTAGCCTAGAGATTCCAAAAGACATTGTCTAGAGGAGTAGATAACAAATTAATATGTAAATGAATGAACTTGAAGAACAAATTACATTACTATTTTCATTGTAGTTTAGTTATTTTCAATCACATTAATCCTCACAGATTGCAGTAAACACTGATTCAGTGAACATTTAGTACTGTTCATTTAAGTTTACTTCCTGTTAACTGTATACATTTTTGTTGAGTTATTTGTTCTGAACTCCCAGTCAGAAGGTTTGGCATTAATGCAAAAAACAAACATCATTTACATAGCTCTGGTTCCAAATAGGAAAAGGAGTACGTCAAGGCTGTATATTGTCACCATTTTTATTTAACTTATATGCAGAGTACATCATGAGAAATGCTGGACTGGAAGAAACACAAGCTGGAATCAAGATTGCCGGGAGAAATGTCAATAACCTCAGATATGCAGATGATACCACCCTTAGGGCAGAAAGTGAAGAGGAACTGAAAAGCCTCTTGATGACAGTGAAAGTGGAGAGTGAAAAGGTTGGCTTAAGGCTCAACATTCAGAAAACGAAGATCATGGCATCTGGTCCCATCACTACATGGGAAATAGATGGAGAAACAGTGGAAACAGTGTCAGAATTTATTTTTCTGGGCTCCAAAATCACTGCAGATGGTGACTGCAGCCATGAAATTAAAAGATGCTTACTCCTTGGAAGAAAAGTTATGACCAACCTAGATAGCATATTCAAAAGCAGAGACATCACTTTGCCAACAAAGGTTCGCCTAGTCAAGGCTATGGTCTTTCCTGTGGTCATGTATGGATGTGAGAGCTGGACTGTGAAGAAGGCTGAGTGCCGAAGAATTGATGCTTTTGAACTGTGGTGTTGGAGAAGACTCTTGAGAGTCCCTTGGACTGCAAGGAGATCCAACCAGTCCATTCTGAAGGAGATCAGCCCTGGGATTTCTTTGGAAGGAATTATGCTAAAGCTGAAACTCCAGTATTTTGGCCACCTCATGCGAAGAGTTGACTCATTGGAGAAGACTCTGATGCTGGGAGGGATTGGGGGCAGGAGGAGAAGGGGGACGACAGCGGATGAGATGGCTGGATGGCATCACTGACTCGATGGATGTGGGTCTGAGTGACCTCCGGGAGTTGGTGATGGACAGGGAGGCCTGGCGTGCTGCGGTTCATGGGGTCACAAAGAGTCGGACACGACTGAGCGACTGATCTGATCTGATCTGATCAGGGTTGATTCCATCTGAAGGTTCCCGACCTTTTTATGAAGAGAAGTCAGTTTTCACTTCCCCAGACATGAAGTCCCCTGAGGTTGTTAGGGAGGTGCTGACATTAAAGAACGTGAATAGAGTACAGGAAAGGGTGCCAGACACGGTTCTGGGTACTAGACACGATTTTCCCATGTACTTCTCAATGATCTGAGATACCTTTATCATCCTCGTTTTATACATGAGGAGAAATTAGGAGACTGAAATACAAAGAGGTTAAATAACTTGCCCAAGTTCAAACAGCTAGTAAATTATAGAACTGATGCTCAAACCCCAACCATTATTTCTCCTATACCATTCTGTTAAGTATGAGGCACTAGATGAATTCATTTCCCCAACTCAAGGAGAACTTTTAAGCCTTCTTGGAGTCTCTGGGTAAAAGTCAGTTAGAAAAATGTTTTCAAAGCAGAATAGCTCAGCAAAAGCAAATAATTGGTAAATATGATAACACTCAGGGCAAATCTCACAAGTAAAATGTTGTGAAAGGAAGATTTTTTTTTCCAGAATCTTAAAGTAAATGCCTGTAGCTAAGATGAAGTTAGTAAGGTGAAAAGATCTTGAACTGCTTTGTTTATATAATTTAACTGACTATACAAATCTCTTTAGAGTATTGGAAAAACTTTTAAAAGAAATCTAAAACTGTAAAATATATAAAATAAAAGAACAGTGCAGATACAACTTGTCCTATACTTTCAAAATGAATTTGTTTTTTAATCAGGTTGAAAATTTCTAAAAGTTTCTATTAATATTTTCCCCCTTGAAATTTTGCCAAATACTCTGAGAAGTTCCAGGCCCAACAGGCACTCCTATGTACGACTTGGTATCCTAAGATCCTAATAGAGTCAAAGAGAAATGTGAGCTCCATTAAATATTGGGATAGAAAGTGAAAGTGAATGTGAAGTCGCTCAGTCGTGTCTGACTCTTTGCGACCCCGTGGACTGTAGCCCACCAGGCTCCTCTGTCCATGGGATTCTCCAGGCAAGAATACTGGAGTGGGTTGCCATTTCCTTCTCCAGGGGATCTTCCCGACACAGGGATCGAACCCAGGTCTCCTGCATTGCAGGCAGATGCTTTAACCTCTGAGCCACCTGGGAAGCCCCAAATATTGGGATAGGTAGTTGTAAAAAGTTGGACATGACTTAGTGACTAAACACCAAAAACAACCTAATAATGCCTTTCCTCTGCACAAGACAGTGATTCTAGGCAGAAAGGACAGATGAGAAGGCAGGTGAGGAACATCCAAGTTCATTGCTTCAGCTATTGAAAAGTAGATCTTTGAGAATATTTCAGTGATTTGGGCCAGTAGATTAATTATCATAGTTCTGTGCTTGTTTGGAGGTTCAAGCACAGAAGCTAGAGTTCTTCTCTCTTTGGAAGGGAGAATGAAGGGATGAAACGATGATCTCCTCCACCAGCCAACTGGGCCAAATAGGGTCAGTACTGGAAAAGTTGGATTCAATATTTTATAATGCTAACCCTCTGTGTGCTCATGTAGTATACTGTTACATTATCCACACCAATTTTATAGTCTGAGCTTCATTAAAATATTCATTCTTTCTTTTTTTTTAAATTTTATTTATTTATTTACAGTATTGAATTTAAAATACTCATTCTTTCAACAAACATTTCCTCAAGGCCTAGCATGTACTAGTGCTTAGGCCAAGTATTGGAACCTCAGAGATAAATAAAACTTGCCCCCTGGTTTCAGGAACTTCCCATCTAATTTGTTACAAAGAATGAATGTTTTTTTAACAATTTTTGTTCTTTCTGACTTTGTGAATATGAATAAGACTTAGAGGGATTTCTTAGGATAAGGAGATGAGCAAGGAGGAAAAAAATGAGGTTCACCTGTCCTCTGGAGTATTTTCTACTAGGAGAGGGAAGTGAAAGCAGAATCTTTCAGAATGCACAGTAGACTGGTGGGTATTGGGAGACTGATGCTGGTTCTATATTGCCACTTATCACTGGCAGAGTCCAATCCTTTCCTCTCCCTCTCTGTCATCCACTTCCTTTTCATTTCCCTTCCTCTTCCTCTCTTTCTGCAATTCATCTTTGTATTGTGTCCTTTTTACTATTTTTGTAACTTGTGTTAGACTGAAATGACAAATGTATTTTTCCACATTACATATTCAAAGTGATAGGCACACCATGGCCATCACTGATCTCAAGGACCAGACAGTTCAAATGGTTAGATAAACAACATATGGATCATGTGGATAGATCAAGGTAATAAAGTGACTGACTATCACAGAGGCTGATCTAGAAGGAACAGTACTGTGTGCTTTACATTTATAGGACATTCCAAATGAACATACAACTGCTGATGACTCTATGTTCACAGATTTAAAATAAATTGAATAAAGAGGGTTTTGAAACATGTTATATCAAATACACTTTTAAAAGCTTTTGAATGCATCAATCTATTTTCACCCACATTTTGTCATATAGTACAATAGTGAAAACACAAGCCCTGGAGTAAGATGAACCTAGATTTTATCTTTAATGGCACCCCACTCCAGTACTCTTGCCTGGAAAATCCCATGGATGGAGGAGCCTGGTAGGCTGCAGTCCATGGGGTTGCTAAGAGTTGGACATGACTGCGCACCTTCACTTTCACTTATCACTTTCATGCATTGGAGGAGGAAATGGCAACCCACTCCAGTGTTCTTGCCTGGAGAATCCCGGGGACGGGGGAGCCTGGTGGGCTGCTGTCTGTGGGGTTGCACAGAGTCAGACACGACTGAAGCGACTTAGCAGCATCAGCTGTGTTGAGGAGAAGGCAATGGCTCCCCCACTCCAGTATTTTCCCTAGAAAATCCCATGGATGGAGGAGCCTGGTAGGCTGCAGTCCATGCGGTTGCTAGAGTCAGACACGACTGAGCGACTTCCCTTTCACTTTTCACTTTCATGCATTGGAGAAGGAAATGGCAACCCACTCCAGTGTTCTTGCGTGGAGAATTCCAAGGACGGGAAGCCTGGTGGGCTGCCTCTATGGGGTCGCAAACAGTCGGACACGACTAAAGCGACACAGCAGCAGCAGCTGTGTTGATGAGACCATTCAACCATCTCATCTTCTGTCAGCCCCTTCTCCTCCTACCCTCAGTCTTTCCCAGCATCAGGGTCTTTTTCAGTGAGTGGGCTCTTTGTATCAGTTGGCCAAAATATTGGAGCTTCAGCCTCAGCATCAGTACTTCCAATGAATATTCAGGGCTGATTTCCTTTAGTATGGACTGTTTGGATCTCCTTGCTGTCCGAGGGATTAAGAAGAATCTTCTCCAACACCACAGCTCAAAAACATCAATTTTTCAGCGCTCAGCTTTCTTTATGGTCCAAATCTCATGTCCATACATGACTATTGGAAAAACCATAGCTTTGACTAGCGGGACCTTTGTCAGGAAAGTGATGTCTCTGCTTTTTAATACACTGTCTAGGTTCATCATAGCTTTTCTTCCAAGGAGCATGTGTCTTTTAATTTTATGGCTGCAGTCACCATCTGCAGTGATTTTGGAGCCTGTGAAAATAAAATCTACCACTGTTTCTACTTTTTCTTCATCTATTTGCATGAAGTGATGGGACAGGATGCCATAATCTCAGTTTTATGAATGTTGAATTTTAAGCCAGCTTTTTTATTATTGTCTTTCACTGCCATCAAGAGGCTCCTTAGTTCCTCTTCATTTTCTGCCATTAGAGAGGCATCATCTTCATATCTTAGGTTGTTGAAATTTCTCCCTGCAATCTTGATTCCAGCTTTGGATTCATGCAGCCCAGCATTTCACATGATGTACTCTGCATAGAAATTAAATAAGCAGGGTGAAAATATACAGCCTTAATGAACTCCTTTCTCAATTTTGAACCAGTATGTTGTTCCATGTTTGTCTGCTTCTAACTTTTGATTCTTGACCAGGTTTCTCAGGAGTTAGATAAGGTGGTCTGGTATTCCCATCTCTTTAAGAAATTTCCACAGTTTGTTGTGAACCACTAGCTGTGTTACCTTGGATAACTTACTTTGCATCCCTGAGTTCCAGTTTCCTTGTCTGGGATATTGTAAGGATTAAATGAAGTAATATATATAACATTTAGTATGGTACATAGAATATAGTGTGTATATATATAAACACACACACACACACACACACACACATATATATATATATATATACACACACTATATAGAATATAGTATATTCAATTAATATTTACTATTTTGATTAAACTACTATTATTACTCCTCAAAAGCAAGTCAAATAGTTGTGCACTATATTATTCTGTGATATCATTTTATACCAAAACAAGATAAATGTAGTTTTGCATAAGGCAGATGGCAGCATAAATAAAATGTTTTCTGGAGATTAAGCGACTTATGTTCTTGTTTCTAAAAATATAACATAGACAGAATACTTCCTCATAGATAGTTATGAGGATCCTAAGAATCAACATATGTGCAGAGTATACACAGTGGGTAACTACATGGTAACAGTCATGTGCATTTTTACTGTTGTTGCTGCTATGATGATGTTTAAAGTTAATAACTATTATTATTAACCATATTCATTGCTATTATTATTAATGATTGTCTAAAACTGCCTAAACTGTTTCTGGTCATGTGCTTTGACCTCTAAACAAAGCAATAAACTAAAGTGTAGCCTAGTAATGACTAATGAAGAATTTAGAATGAAAGGCACAGCTTATGTAGACAACATATAAATAAATGTCAGGTGATATCACTCTGTTCAAAACTTCCCAATGACTTCTCTCTCAAAATGGCTTACAAGGCCTCACATGATATAATCTGCACCCCCACCCCCAAATGCATCATCATCATCATTACTTCTAAGACCTCAGCACCTACATCTTTCTGCCAGTTTATTCTACCCAATCACACTGACTTCATTGATATATTAATACCTAGTCCCCAAGTGTATTTTGCACTCAAGATTGCAACAAGTGCCATCCCTACTATGAGACATTCTCTTTCTCCAGAGAGCCAGGTGACCTACTCCCTCACTTCTCTTACATCTCTGCTCAAATGTCATCTTACTACAGAAACTTGCCCATTCGTCCTTCCACCCCTTTTTTTAAAAAAATAATATATAAATATATTTTTTTTTATAGTTTTTTTGTTTAGTAGAGAACAGAAAAAAAAAGATATGTTTCTGGTATTTTTTTTTTTTTTTCTTCCCTCCGGGAGCGGGTTTTGTTTTTTTCTTTTTCCTTTCTTTTTCTAAAACACCTTGAAAAAAGAAGTGAGGACGAAAAATGACGGAGGCTGGGGTGGAGGTGGGGAGTAATATTTTACTAGGTGGTGTGAGAGAGGGAATGGTTGGGTGGTTTTGTCCCCCCTTGTTGTCTTTTTTTTTGGTGGGGGGTGGAAAAAGAACTTTTCAAAATCTTGTGCCCTCTGGTGTTTTCTAAAAATTTGGGGGCATAGAGAGTGGGTCTCTCACAAACAATAAAAACAATGAGCAGGAAGAACCCCACTGGAAAACCACCACCCCCCCTACCTTTTTTTTGTGTGATTCTTTATGGCCCCATTTGACTTCAAATTCCAAGATGTCTGGCTCTAGGTCAGTGATCACATCATCATGATTATCTGGTTTTCCTCTCTCCCTGACATAGTCTTGAAGCTCTTTTTGGTACAGTTCTTCTGTGTATTCTTGCCACCTCTTCTTAATATCTTCTGCTTCAGTTAGGTCCACACCATCTCTGTCCTTTATTGTGCCCATCTTTGCATGAAATGTTCCTTTAGTATCTCTGATTTTCTAAGGAGACCTCGTTCTTCCCTCTTTTTTTTTTTTCTCTTTTTTTTTTTTTTTTTTTCTTTGATAGGGTTTCTTTTTTTTTTTTTTTTTTTTTTTTGAATTTTTCTTTAAAATTTTTTATATTTTCTTTTCTCCTTTTCTTTTCACTTCTCTTCTTTTCACAGCTATTTGTAAGGCCTCCCCAGACAGCCATTTTGCTTTTTTGCATTTCTTTTCCATGGGGATGGTCTTGATCCCTGTCTCCTGTACAATGTCACGAATCTCATTCCATAGTTCATCAGGCACTCTATCTATCAGATCTAGGCCCTTAAATCTATTTCTCACTTCCACTGTATACTCATAAGGGATTTGATTTAGGTCATACCTGAATGGTCTAGTAGTTTTCTCTACTTTCTTCAATTTCAGTCTGAATTTGGCAATAAGGAGTTCATGGTCCGAGCCACAATCAGCTCCTGGTCTTGTTTTTGCTGATTGTATAGAGCTTCTCCATCTTTGGCTGCAAAGAATATAATCGATCTGATTTCGGTGTTGACCATCTGGTGATGTCCATGTATAGAGTCTTCTCTTGTGTTGTTGGAAGAGGGTATTTGCTATGACCACTGCATTTTCTTGGCAAAACTCTATTAGTCTTTGCCCTGCTTCATTCCGTATTCCAAGGCCAAATTTGCCTGTTACTCCAGGTGTTTCTTGACTTCCTACTTTTGCATTCCAGTCCCCTATAATGAAAAGGACATCTTTTTTGGGTGTTAGTTCTAAAAGGTCTTGTAGGTCTTCATAGAACCTTTCAACTTCAGCTTCTTCAGCGTTACTGGTTGGGGCATAGACTTGGATTACTGTGACATTGAATGGTTTGCCTTGGAAACGAACAGAGATCATTCTATCGTTTTTGAGATTGCATCCAAGTACTGCATTTCGGACTCTTTTGTTGACCATGATGGCCACTCCATTTCTTCTGAGGGATTCCTGCCCACAGTAGTAGATATAATGGTCCTCTGAGTTAAATTCACCCATTCCAGTCCATTTTAGTTCGCTAATACCTAGAATGTCAACATTCACTCTTGCCATCTCTTGTTTGACCACTTCCAATTTGCCTTGATTCATGGACCTGACATTCCAGGTTCCTATGCAATAAACTATGGAAAATTCTGAAAGAGATGGGAATACCAGACCACCTGATCTGCCTCTTAAGAAATCTGTATGCAGGTCAGGAAGCAACAGTTAGAACTGGTCATGGAACAACAGACTGGTTCCAAATAGGAAAAGGAGTACGTCAAGGCTGCATATTGTCACCATGTTTATTTAACTTATATGCAGAGTACATCATGAGAAATGCTGGACTGGAAGAAACACAAGTTGGAATCAAGATTGCCGGGAGAAATATCAATAACCTCAGATATGCAGATGACACCACTCTTATGGCAGAAAGTGAAGAGGGGCTAAAAAGCCTCTTGATGAAAGTGAAAGTGGAGAGTGAAAAGGTTGGCTTAAAGCTCAACATTTAGAAAACGAAGATCATGGCATCTGGTTCCATCACTGCATGGGAAATAGATGGACAAACAGTGGAAACAGTGTCAGACTTTGTTTTTCTGGGCTCCAAAATCACTGCAGATGGTGACTGCAGCCATGAAATTAAAAGACGCTTGCTCCTTGGAAGGAAAGTTATGACCAACCTAGATAGCATATTCAAAAGCAGAGACATTACTTTACCAACAAAGGTTCGCCTAGTCAAGGCTATGGTCTTTCCTGTGGTCATGTATGGATGTGAGAGCTGGACTGTGAAGAAGGCTGAGCGCCGAAGAATTGATGCTTTTGAACTGTGGTGTTGGAGAAGACTCTTGAGAGTCCCTTGGACTGCAAGAAGATCCAACCAGTCCATTCTGAAGGAGATCAATCCTGGAATTTCTTTAGAAGGAATGATGCTAAAGCTGAAACTCCAGTATTTTGGCCACCTCATGCGAAGAGTTGACTCATTGGAGAAGACTCTGATGCTGGGAGGGATTGAGGGCAGGAGGAGAAGGGGACGACAGAGGATGAGATGGCTGGATGGCATCACTGACTCGATGGATGCGAGTCTGGGTGACCTCCGGGAGCTGGTGATGGACAGGGAGGCCTGGCGTGCTGCGGTTCATGGGGTCGCAAAGAGTCGGACACGACTGAGCGACTGATCTGATCTGATACTGGATCTTAGTTGCTGCATGCAGTATCTTCATTGTAGCATGCAATATCTTTTTCATTGTTGTTGTTGTGGTATATGGGTCTAGTTCCCTGACCAAGTATCGAATCTGGGCCTGCCTGCACTGAGTGTGTGGATTCTTTGCCACTGGAACACCAAGGAAGTCCCATACCCTGCTTTGTCTTACATTATAGTCTGTATCACCATCTGACATAGCATTCACACACACACACACACACACGTAAGTAAGTAAGTGTTAGTTGCTCAATTGAGTCCAACTCTTTGCAAACCCATGGACTGTAGCCCACCAAGCTTCTCTGTCCATGAAATTCTCCAAGCAAGAATGCTGGACTGGGTTGCCATTCCCTTCTCCAGGGAATCTTCCCGATCCAGGTATCGAACCTGGGTTTTCTGCACTGTGGGCACATTCTTTACTATCTGAGCTACCAGAGAATCTAACATAGAATTCACACACACACACACACACACATACATGCATACACACATATGTAATCATATTTATTTACTTGTTTTTATACAAGAAAATAATCTCTACTAATAAAAACTTTGCCTACTTGGTTCACTGATGTAAACTTAGGTCCTAGAGCCAAATTTGACTCAAAATAGAAGCTCAATAAATGTTGAATGAACAACTGTCACTTAAACAAAATTGCTTTTTAATTAGAAGTACTTTTCATTAGTATGAAGCAAAGGACCAGATGGAAAATTGTCATATCAGTTATACATAAATTTCTGACATCTCTTCATTCTAAAATGTATCCCATATATGGATTTTGTTTTATAACTGGAGTAGATCTACAGATTTCTTTCCTATTGGTTTTCACTGTTGTTATTCCTAGGTTCAGAATAATACCACATTTTATGGCAAATGTTTGTCATCATTGGCTTTGATATATTAACATTTCAAAGTCTATTTAAAGTTATATAATTAAAATGCAATCTGAAGCTCTCTTTTGCTAAATAAATTAATCAGGTATAGGGCACAGAGTTTTATTTGTGCTATTCAAATTTTAGAAAATTTCATACCATATATAATATTAAAACTGGATTTTAATTTTGCGAATACTGATAAATAAAATAAAACCTTATATTATGACCTGTTTGTCAAAATTCTTATTTTTTATAGTAAAGAAAATTGCTTAATATCTATGGCCCAAGGCAGAATTCAACCAAATAATTTCTAAGCTACAATATCTATTTTATCTGATGTTGAATATAAAAGCCAATGACCTCCACCAACTCATTCATTTTTTCAAAACATATTTATTGTGCATTTTTTAAATTAATATGTTTAGACAACATGCAAAGTTCTAGAGTGTGATACAAAAATGACCAAGAACGTTTCAGCCCATAGATCAGATCAGATCAGATCAGTCGCTCAGTCGTGTCTGACTCTTTGCGACCCCATGAACCACAGCACGCCAGGCCTCCCTGTCCATCACCAGCTCCCAGAGGTCACCCAGACTCGCATCCATCGAGTCAGTGATGCCATCCAGCCATCTCATCCTCTGTCGTCCCCTTCTCCTCCTGCCCGCAATCCCTCCCAGCATCAGAGTGTTCTCCAATGAGTCAACTCTTCACATGAGGTGGCCAAAATACTGGAGTTTCAGCTTTAGCATCATTCCTTCTAAAGAAATTCCAGGATTGATCTCCTTCAGAATGGACTGGTTGGATCTTCTTGCAGTCCAAGGGACTCTCAAGAGTCTTCTCCAACACCACAGTTCAAAAGCATCAATTCTTCGGCACTCAGCCTTCTTCACAGTCCAGCTCTCACATCCATACATGACCACAGGAAAGACCATAGCCTTGACTAGGCGAACCTTTGTTGGTAAAGTAATGTCTCTGCTTTTGAATATGCTATCTAGGTTGGTCATAACTTTCCTTCCAAGGAGCAAGCGTCTTTTAATTTCATGGCTGCAGTCACCATCTGCAGTGATTTTGGAGCCCAGAAAAACAAAGTCTGACACTGTTTCCACTGTTTGTCCATCTATTTCCCATGCAGTGATGGAACCAGATGCCATGATCTTCGTTTTCTGAATGTTGAGCTTTAAGCCAACCTTTTCACTCTCCACTTTCACTTTCATCAAGAGGCTTTTTAGCCCCTCTTCACTTTCTGCCATAAGAGTGGTGTCATCTGCATATCTGAGGTTATTGATATTTCTCCCGGCAATCTTGATTCCAACTTGTGTTTCTTCCAGTCCAGCATTTCTCATGATGTACTCTGCATATAAGTTAAATAAACATGGTGACAATATGCAGCCTTGACGTACTCCTTTTCCTATTTGGAACCAGTCTGTTGTTCCATGGCCACAAGATTGGAAAAGGTCAGTTTTCATCCCAATCCCAAAGAAAGGCAATGCCAAGGAGTGCTCAAACTACTGAACAATTGCACTCATCTCACACGCTAGTAAAGTAATGCTCAAAATTCTCCAAGCCAGGCTTCAGCAATATGTGAACCGTGAACTTCCTGATGTTCAAGCTGGTTTTAGAAAAGGCAGAGGAACCAGAGATCAAATTGCCAACATCCGCTGGATCATGGAAAAAGCAAGAGAGTTCCAGAAAAACATCTATTTCTGCTTTATTGACTATGCCAAAGCCTTTGACTGTGTGGATCACAATAAACTATGGAAAATTCTGAAAGAGATGGGAATACCAGACCACCTGATCTGCCTCTTAAGAAATCTGTATGCAGGTCAGGAAGCAACAGTTAGAACTGGTCATGGAACAACAGCCCATAGAAGCCAGTGTAAATTGACTGAAGGATTTTAATAAAAATATCAGCAATCAGCGTGCATGGAAGTTGTAGAAGCAACATTAATTTTCTTTTGGCAAAACTTTCAGAGAGTAATTTCTATCAGGCAGAGAAAAGGTAAGATAGGAATTTAAAAAAGATATATGTAAAAGCATTGTAACGCACCTTCCTAGCCATACTAGGCGGTTTATATTTAATCTACTGATAATGAGTACGTTTTAAACAGAAAATTAGCATGATTGGGTCCTTTTAAAAAAGAAATGGCAAGACAGCAATCTGCAGGATAAATGAGTGTGAAAGAAATGAGAGCTATGCAACCTGTTAGGATATTTGCTGTAAAAGTCCACATACACTCTATGTTTTTCACCAACTTCAAATATGACTTGAAATTTATCATAAAAGAAAAGTTTGAAAAAAACAAAAACAAACCCTACAGTCATGGCATATGCAGAATTTGTTTGGTTTGAACAAAAGATTGCTTAGGTTAATAACCCACGTGCTGTCCCTTCCTAAAAATGTCTGACAGTTTTTCTTGTTATGCTGCCCACCAGGCTCCCTCGTCCCTGGGATTCTCCAGGCAAGAACAATACAGTGGGTTGCCATTTCCTTCTCCAATGCATGAAAATGAGAAGTGAAAGTGAAGTCGCTCAGTTGTGTCCAACTCTTAGCAACCCTATGGACTGCAGCCCACCAGGCTTCTCCATCCATGGGATTTTCCAGGCAAGAGTACTGGAGTGGGGTGCCATTGCCTTCTCCGTATTATGCTACAGTGTATAGAAAAGCAGTGTTAACCTCTGGAAATAAATTGATTTTAGTGTGCATCTGAATTTTTTTTTTTTTGTAAACACAACCAACCACTTAATTCTGATATATATTATCTGTTGATGACTCTGTTAAGCTAATTACTGTAACAGGCCTTTCAAATCTCATAATTTTTCTGAATTACAACAAGTTTAGCATATTTCTAACCAAATGTCCACTTATAACTAACTTTTATTTTCTCCTGTATTTTCAACCTCCATGAAGGTGCCTCTATAAAGTTTGAGAGAAACAGTTTATTTTTCCTGTCTAGACTGATCTAGTTCTAACATCTAAAGTTTTGAGACTTTGCATTTATGAGGCTCTTTTGGAAGAGTATTGCTCTGGGCTGTTATTCAGTAAAAGAAGTAACAATCATGGTTACTTCTATTCACACAAACACATGCAAAATTTTTGATTATGCTAATTATTGAGATATTAATAATACTACTAATAATAACTGTGTTTAATAATAGCTACCATTTCTTTGGTACTTACTATGTGTTAGGAACTGTACTAAGTAAGCACAGTACAAGCAGTATATTTCTCATATAACCCTCATAACAACACTTTGGGTAAACTGGGACAATTTGGCCAATGTCACTCAACTGATAAGTGACAAACACAAGATTGGCATTCAAGTCTGCTTGCCTCAAGAAATGACATTCTTGGCCCTCATGCTCCACTCTCTTTGCTCAGTTTAACTGTAGCCAGTTTGCTTTATGGATATATTCCTATCTAATGAGTCATTGCTATGTTTCTTCCAGTCAACTGTTCTAAGACATCAAAAGGTTTTGTGTTCTTGACTTCTAAATGTCCAGGGATTAAGAATTTCCCTTGAGACAATCTTGGCCTATTATGAGTTATTCTCCATAAATATATGCAAATTTTAATTTCCTGTAAGTGTGCTAAATTGCTTCAGGTATGTGTTATTTCTCTAGCGATACCTTATGTCAAAAGTAAAAGCCTGATCCCCTCCCCCCTTTAAATTGCTGCTGATATGGAGAATTCTCTAAGAGAACCATAGTCTACACTGATAGCATCTCATAATTCGGACCATTAAGGAAAGAGGTGGTAGATTTTGGATGCCAGTTTTAGCCATATGGATTTTGAGCATCGACTTTTCTTCATCATAATAGTAACAGTAAAAATACAGTAATTTTTAATTAATGTTTTCCAACTTCTGTCACATCTGTTATCTTATTCAAAATTCACAAAAGCAAAGTGGGGAAGATAGAAATTATCTCAATTTTAAATGGAAATTAACACTCAAGAACATTTCAGTTCAGTTTCTAAGTCATGTCCTACTCTTTGCGACCCCATGAACCACAGCACGACAGGCCTCCCTATTCATCACCAACTGCCGGAGTCCACCCAAACCCATGTTCATTGAGTCGGTGATGCCATCCAACCATCTCATCCTCTGTCGTCCCCTTCTCCTCCTACCCTCAATCTTTCCCAGCATCAGGGTCTTTTCAAATGAGTCAGTTCTTTGCATCAGGTGGCCAAAGTATTGGAGCTTCAGCTTCAAAACCAGTACTTCCAATGAACACCCAGTACTGATCTCCTTTAGGATGTACTGGTTGGATCTTGCAGTCCAAGGGACTCTCAAGAGTCTTTTCCAACACCACAGTTCAAAAGCATTAATTCTTCGGTGCTCAGCTTTCCTTATAGTCCAACTTTCACGTCCATACATGACTACTGGAAAAACCATAGCCTTGACTAGACGGACCTTTGTTGGCAAAGTAATGTCTTTGCTTTTAATATGCTGTCTAGATTGGTCAACTATGTCTAGTTATGACCAACTTCCCTTCCAAGGAGTAAGCATCGTTTAATTTCATGGCTGCAATCACCATCTGCAGTGATTTTGGAGCCCCCAAAAATAAAGTCAGCCACTGTTTCCACTGTTTCCCCATCTATTTGCCATGAAGTGATGAAACCAGATGCCATGATCTTTGTTTTTCTTAATGTTGAGCTTTAAGCCAACTTTTTCACTCTCCTCTTTCACTTTCATCAAAAGGCTCTTTAGTTCTTCTTCACTTTCTGCTATAAGGGTGGTGTCATCTGCATATCCGGGGAAGGCAAGGACGGAGGAGCCTGGTAGGCTCCAGTCCATGGGGTCGCTAAGAGTTGGACACGACTGAGCGACTTCATTTTCACTTTCATGCATTGGAGAAGGAAATGGCAACCCACTCCAGTGTTCTTGCCTGGAGAATCCCAGAGACAGGGGAGCCTGGTGAGCTTCCGTCTATGGGGTTGCACAGAGTCGCACATGACTAAAGCGACTTAGCAGCAGCAGCAGCATCTGCATATCTGAGGTTATTGATATTTCTCCCGGCAATCTTCATTCTAGCTTGTGCTTCCTCCAGCCCAGCATTTCTCATGATGTACTCTGCATATAAGTTAAATAAGCCGGGTGACAATATACAGCCTTGAGGTACTCCTTTTCCTATTTGGAACCAGTCTCTTGTTCCATGTCCAGTTCTAACTGTTGTTTCCTGACCTGCATACAGGTTTCTCAAGAGGCAGGTTTGGTGGTCTGGTATTCCCATCTCCTTCAAAATTTTCCACAGTTTATTGTGATCCACACCATCAAAGGCTTTTAACTGTGATTTTGTCAGGGTATTATGGCTAATATGGAGAAGGAAATGGCAACCCATTCCAGTATTCTTGCCTGGAGAATCCCATGGACAGAGGAGCCTGGCAGGCTACAATCCATGGGGTTGCAAGAGACAGACACTACTTAGTGACTAAACCTTATGGCTAATAAGTCTCCAGTTCCTATTCTAGTGTTCATCCAGCTTGTTTAATATTTCTGCACAATGTTATTTTTGACAAAGAATATGATAGACAACTCACACAAAGGGAAATAATAATAATAGCTGCTATTCATTAAACCAGTACACAAGTTAGGTTTTTTTATATGTCGCATATATAACCATCAAAAAAAATTACACCACAAGTATTATATACATTTTTTAATATGACATACCTGTACTAGGAAGTGGCAGAGTTAAAATTTAAAGCCAGATTTGTTTGGCCCCAAAGCCCGTGGTCTTTCCACTAAGTGAAAAGAATAAATGAACACACAAAAAAGTGTTCATACCCTCTAATAATCAAATAAATGCCAATTAAACCAAGCTTAGATTTTCATTTTTTTTCAGCTTAATTTTAAAAGAAAACCCACTCTAAACTCATGAGATTTTTATTACTCAATGGCAGGATTAATAACTGCCACACTTTTGGAAAAGCAATATGACCATACTTTTGTTATTTTTTAGTTGCTATGTCATGTCTGACTCTTTTGTGACTCCATGGACTGTAGCCTGCCAGGCACCTTTATCCATGGGATATTCCAAGTAAGTGGGTTATTATTTCCTTCTCCAGGGGATCTTCCCAACACAGAGGTCAAACCTGCAGCTCCTGCATTGAAGGTAGATTCTTTACTGCTGAGCCACCAGGGAAGCCCATGACTATACTTAGCAACACTTAATTATTTCACGCTCATCAATGTATCTCAGAGAAACAATTTGTCAGAAATAAGAAAATGTACATGAAGAATGCCATTGTAGCATAATATATAATAACACAATTGAAAACTACTAACAGTTTCAAAATATATGATATTTCTATTACAATATGATATATTAAAATGCTATTACCAAAAATCTATGAGGAAATAAGAAAATAAGTATTTTATTAAAGAAGCATAACTCAAAATTGGGTAGCCAACAGAGAAAATAATAGTAAATCAAGTTGGATCCCTAACTCCCAAATTTAACCAAAATAAATTCCAGATGAATCAAAAGTTTAAACAGAAAAAAACAAAAGTACAAAAACAGTAAGTGAAGGCCTTTCCAAGCATAATGCAAAATCCAGAAACATCAAATGAAAAATTAATAAATTTAGCCACCTAAATATTATAAAAATTCTACATGGCAAGAAAATACCATTAAAGAGTTAAAAGACAATTACGTACTAAGAAAAATGGAATTATACAATACACATGACAAAGGGCTATTTTCCTTAATATGTAAAGAGCTCCTAGAAATCAATAATAAAAAGATAAATAGACCAGTAGAAATTTGGGGGAAAGACAGGAACAGAGAGTTCACAGAAAAGGAAAAAAGGCAATTAAAATTTAAAAATGGTTAAATTCACTCATTATTAGAAAATCACAAAACAGAACTACACTGAGATACCATTTCTTGCCTATTCTGTTTGAGATTTTTTAGAATGTTTGATAATATACTATGTTGATGAGACTATACAGAATTGGGCATTTACATACATTGTTGGTAAGAGTCCAAAATGATACAATTTCTATAAAGGAAGATTTAGCAATGATGTCTGCATTCTTTGTACCAACAACATATCCTATGGATCTATTTGCATATTGGTACAAAGGATATTCACTACAGCATTGTTTATAACAAAAAAATTAAGAGAACCTAAGTATTTATTTATAGGCATGTGTTAAATGATAAAATATTCTTATAATTCTTATAATGCTGTGCCCCTGTTGAAAAAGCCAAGTGCTGTATTATAATATGAAACAATTTCCAAGATCAATTATTAACTAAAAAAAATACATGGTACAGATATTTCTGGTTTCTGGTCTAGCATGTAAAGAGCTTGGAAGTTGTGACTTCCTCATAACAACAAGTAAAAAGCTGTATAAAGTGAAAAATTGACAGTTTTCATTAGATATGTCAGAGAAGTGAGGGAAAGCCACTGCCCCCCAAATTGGAGAGGCAAACAGGCAGATAAAGAGAATCATAACTTACTGGAGCAAAAACCCATCAGCAGAAACCCATATGAGAACTAGTACCAGAGGCAGGAAAACCTGAACTGTAATTGATGAATTGCTGGAGGCTTAGTGTGAAAACATCTGAGAGTTAAAAACTCTAGTGAGGGGCAAGTCATTAGCAAGTTCCCCAAACTTTGGTAAGTGTTACCTCTAGGAGCTCTACTATGTTCTCAGAGCAAATATCAGAGAAAAATTCCCTTGTGCTTCTTTCAAGAGAAGAAAAGATGTAATCATTATAAAACATACCAGAGCATTTTATTCTTCTTACAAGGCCAGTTATCAAGAAAATTTATTTTATGTGAACCTAAACTCCTGGAGTTTTATCAGAAGTGAAGTGAAGTCGCTCAGTCATGCCCGACTCTTTGTGACCCCATGGACAGTAGCCTGCACCATGCTCCTCCATCCATGGGATTTTCTAGGCAAGAGTACTGGAGTGGGTTGCCGTTTCCTTCTCCAGGGAATCTTCCCTACCCAGGGATTGAACCTAGGTCTCCTGCATTGTAGACAAATGCTTTACCGTCTGAGCTACCAAGGAAGTCCTAAAATACCCACGCCAGTCATCTCTAGCTGTTTGGTCCCTCCTAAGGTGAGGATAAAACTGAGAAACACCTATAAAGTTTATAGCCCAGGAACACTGGTTCACTAAAAAACTGAAACTTAATCAAAGGACTATAGAATTCTTCCTGCCCACCCCCCTTACCACCACACCACTAAAAGTCTACTTATCAGAGTTCTTTTTGCACAGTATGTTATGTCCAGATTTCAACAACAACAACAAAAAATTATAAGGCATACGAAAAAGCAAAAACAAAACAAAACACACCATAGTTTGAAGAGACAGCAAGCATCAGGGCTATACTCAGATATTCAGGAATGTTAGAATTATCAGACTGGGAATTTTAAGCAACTATGATTAAATATGATAAGGGCTCTAGTACAAAATAGACAATATGCAGGTATAGATGGGTAATGTAAGCATAAAGATGGAAATTCTAAGAAAAAACTAAAAAACAATTCTAAAAATAAAAAACACTATAACAAAATGAAGAATGCCTTTGATGGACTCATTAATAGAGTGGACATAGGAGAGAAAAGAATTTCTGAGCTCGAGGATATGTCAGTAGAAATTTCCAAAGCTGAAAAGCAAAGAGAAAAAAGATTGAAAAAACATCAGAATGTCTTTTGGACTCTGCGAGAGGGAGAGGGTGGGATGATTTGGGAGAATGGCATTGAAATATGTATAATATCATACATGAAATGAGTCGCCAATCCAGGTTCAATGCATGATACTGGATGCTTGGGGCTGGTGCACTGGGACGACCCAGAGGGATGGTATGGGGAGGGAGGAGGGAGGAGGGTTCAGGATGGGGAACACATGTATACCTGTGGCAGATTCATTTTGATATATGGTAAAACCAATACAATATTGTAAAGTTAAATAAAATTTTTAAAAAAAGAAAAAACATCAGAACATAATATCCAATAATAGTGTGACAACTACAACAGGTAAAATTTATGCAAAATAGAAATAGCAGAAGGGTCAGAAAGAGAGAAGGAAAGAGAGAAGCAATATTTGAAGGAATAGGACTGAGAAGATCCTGTCAAATTAATGTCCAACACCAAACCACAGAACCAAGAACCTCAGAGAATGCTGAGTAGGATATTTGAAAAAAAAAAAAAAAAAGGATAGAACAAATACAAACAAAAAAAACCCAACCACATCTAAGCGTATCAAATTCAAAGATTAAAAAAAAAAAATCTTGAAACAAGTCAGAGGGAAAAACCCTTTACCTATAGAGAAACAAGAATAAGAATTACATCCAATTTATCCTCATACATACAAACAATGGAGAGAGTAGATAAAAATATTTAAACTGTTGAGAGAAAAAAACCCCACCAACTTACAGTTCTGTACCTTGTGAAATTATTCTTCAAAAGTGAAGGAGAAATGACTTTTTCAGATAAACCAAATTTGAAGGGAAGTTACTACCAGAAACTTGTTTTGCATTAAATGTTAAAAGAAGGTCTTCAGAGAGAAGGAAAATGATGTAAGCCAAAATCTCAAATCTATGTAAAGAAACCAAGACTATTGGAGAAGAAATTAAGGAAGGTAAAATAAAAACTTTTATTTTTATTTTTAATTTATTCTGCAGATAGCAGCTTATTCAAAATAAAAATAACAACAATGTAGGCAATTATGTATCATATATATATATGTTATATATGTATATATGTATATAGTTATATATCAGTGAAATGATTGACAGTGATGATACAAGGCATGCTACTGCTGCTGCTAAGTCGCTTCAGTTGTGTCCGACTCTGTGTGACCCCATAGATGGCAGCCCACCAGGCTCCCCCATGCCTGAGATTCTCCAGGCAAGAGTGGGTTGTCATTTCCTTCACCAATGCATGAAAGTTAAAAGTGAAAGTGAAGTCGCTCAGTTGTCTATGACTCTTAGCGACCCCATGGACTGCAGCCTACCAGGCTCCTCCATCCATGGGATTTTCCAGGCAGGAGTACTGGAGTGGGGTGCCATTGATTTCTCCCGATACAAGGCATAGGAGGAAGGAAATATGATTATTTTGTTATCACAAGGTACTTATACTACCAGTGAAGTGGTATAATGTTATTTGAGGTAGACTTGAATTAAGTGTAAGTGAATATTGCAAACCCTAGGGCAACCACTAAAATAAATAAAGAAAGAAATATAACTGATATGTCAAGAAAGGAGGGAAACAGAATTATATTTACAAAGTGTGCCATTAAAACTACAAAGGCAGAAAAAGTTTGAAAGATAAAAAAAAATAGGAAAAAGGCAACTAATAGAAAACAATGAAAATATGGCAGATATTAATCCAACCATATGAATAACTCACATACTGTATAATTCATGCATGTAAAGGGTACAATTCAGTGTTTTGCAGTGTGCTATATTATTATTTTTAAAAATTTTGTTTAAAATATATATAACATTTGCCATATTAAAAATGAATGGTGTAGAAAATACATGTCTTTGCTAAAATTTGTATAAAAAGTAGATATTTATCAGAAATACTTTTAAAAGCATAGAATATCTCTGAAAGAAATTCAACAATACTTCCCTCTAAGAAGTAGCATATGGGGACAGAGGGAGAAGAATGGAAAGAAATATAATTTGTCGTGTATTTTTCTCTGCTATTTCTACGGTTTACTATGTTCCTATGCTGCTCCTGTGCTGTGCTAAGTCATATCTGACTCTTTGCGACCCCATGGACTATAGACCACCAGTTCTTATTTCCTTGGAACTTTCCAGGCAAGAATACCAGAGTGGGTTGCCATTTCCTCCTCCAGGGGGTCTTCCCGACCCTGGGATCAAACCCATGTCTCTTGCATCTCCTGCATTGGCAGGCATGTTCTTTACTGCTGTGCCACCTGGGAAGCCCACTATGTTTCTGTAGTGCCTATTAAAAAATTAATTTTTCAAGTATATTAGATACATGGTATTTTTCACTATTCTCCCTTTTCACACTGATACCAAAATCACTAACCACTCAGGGTACTCTTTCCCACTGAGAACGCTGATGAAATTTCAGAATCCTTCTCAACACAATGTTGCAGGCTTTTATTACCTCTGAACCAGAGCAATCCCCAATGAAAAATATAATTACAATATGTAAAAATATGTACACATTGAAAATATAGTACATTAGAGATATCTTTATATATAAAATTGTCCAGGCAACTAGACTATTACATTAAGCAGTATGCCTTTTAAATGGTACTTTCTCAGAAAATATAATTAAAACAAAGATGAATAAATATGCTAAATATGAACCATGATTACACATCAGATTGTATGTTTACACTTCTCTGCCAGATTAAGGACAAGAAAAACAGCATTTCAGGACTTACATACTTATGCATATGTGGAATATTCCAAACTATGTACCACTTCAACATATCCTTATTGTTAGGCAGGTTACCTAACAATGCTGCAGCATTTTTTAAAGCAGTTGGACTGCCAAGTCTTACAGTGTGGGATCCAGATGTAGAAGGTATTTGGAAGCATGTATTTTCTTCTAGGCAAACTCCCCATCAATCCATGTGAAAGAATTCTGACCTCACCTCTGGAGTTTATGCTGGTAACCATGACTGGTATGAATTGTTGGTGGCTCTGGACTAAGAGTCATCCTGAAAAGGTCAGTTTTCATTCCAATCCCAAAGAAAGGCAATGCCAAAGAATGCTCAAACTACCACACAATTGCACTCATCTCACACGCTAGTAAAGTAATGCTCAAAATTCTCCAAGCCAGGGTTCAGCAATACATGAGCTGTGAACTTGCAGATGTTCAAGCTGGTTTTAGAAAAGGCAGAAGAACCAGAGATCAAATTGCCAACATCCACTGGATCATGGAAAAAGCAAGAGAGTTCCAGAAAAACGTCTATTTCTGCTTTATTGACTATGCTAAAGCCTTTGACTATGTGGATCACAATAAACTGTGGAAAATTCTGAAAGAGATGGGAATACCAGACCACCTAATCTGCCTCTTGAGAAATTTGTATGCAGGTCAGGAAGCAACAGTTAGAACTGGTCATGGAACAACAGACTGGTTCCAAATAGGAAAAGAATTACGTCGAGGCTGTATATTGTCACCTTGCTTATTTAACTTATATGCAGAGTACATCATGAGAAACGCTGGACTGGAAAAAACACAAGCTGGAATCAAGATTGCCGGGAGAAATATCAATAATCTCAGATATGCAGATGACACCACCCTTATGGCAGAAAGTGAGGAGAAACTAAAAAGCCTCTTGATGAAAGTGAAAGTAGAGAGTGAAAAAGTTGGCTTAAAGCTCAACATTCAGAAAATGAAGATCATGGCATCCGGTCCCATCACTTCATGGGAATTAGATGGGGAAACAGTGGAAACAGTGTCAGACTTTAGTTTTGGGGGCTGCAAAATCACTGCAGATGGTGAGTGCAGCCATGAAATTAAAAGACGCTTACTCCTTGGAAGGAAAGTTATGACCAACCTAGATAGCATATTCAAAAGCAGAGACATTACTTTGCCAACAAAGGTTCATTTAGTCAAGAGTATGGTTTTTCCAGTGGTGATGTATGGATTTGAGAGTTAGACTGTGATGAAGGCTGAGTGCCGAAGAATTGATGCTTTTGAACTGTGGTGTTGGAAAAGACTCTTGAGAGTCCCTTGGACTGCAAGGAGATCCAACCAGTCCATTCTGAAGGGATTTCTTTGGAAGGAATGATGCTAAAGCTGAAACTCCATTCTGAAAATCCATTCTGAAGGGATTTCTTTGGAAGGAATGATGCTAAAGCTGAAACTCCAGTACTTTGGCCACCTCATGCGAAGAGTTGACTCATTGGAAAAGACTCTGATGCTGGGAGGGATCGGGGGCAAGAGGAGAAGGGGATGACAGAAGATGAGATTCCTGGATGGCATCACTGACTCGATGGACATGAGTCTCAGTGAACTCCGGGAGTTGGTGATGGACAGGGAGGCCTGGCCTGCTGCTGTTCATGGGGTCGCAAAGAGTTGGACACAACTGAGCAACTGATCTGATCTGATCTGATCTGTCTTTCATTTGCCACTAGCCAAAAACTAGTAGAGAGCCTTTCTTGGCAGAAAGTCATTTTCAATCTAAGTCAAATGCTCAAGTCCATGGTATTTCTTTATCAGAATCAATAGTGCTTATACTTTAGCAGTCTCTAACACCTAAGCACACATCTAAGTACACGTGCTTGCCCTTGGGGGCACATGCACACACACATACCGACATACACACAGCCTCTCTGTCTCTGTCTCTCTCTCTCCTTTGTTCTAACCCCATTCTCCCTCCTGGAGAAGCAGAGAAAGAACACTTTCTGATTTCCTGGGTTTAGAGTTGAAATTTCCCTGACATGACTTTAGTTTATCTTGCTAGTGTTATACCCAGAAGGAAAAACCCCATACCATAATTCAACAATAGGTGTGGTCTTCCCGTAGGTGTGGTTTCAGTTTCCTCATCTGTAAAATGAAATAATTTCATTAGATTAGGCAATCTCTTTGGATCCTGTGTAGTTTGAACATTCCTAAACAATAAGAATCATTTAAATATAAACAGCTTTACATGAAGAATAGGTGCAATATAAACCTCACCTCACCCCAGTAAAAATTAATCTAACTTGATGCTGGGATGCAAGGACTAAACTGGGTCACCTTTCATCTCTTAAGGTTTCTTTCAGCTCCAAGATTCTATTGGTTTTCTGGGTGTCAGTTTTATAAAATAACATATCTGAATTTTTTTTTTTAAGAACACTGGAAAAAAAAAAAAAAAAACAAGCTCAATTTACTTGAGGTAAATAAATGCTTCACCCTTGCTCTGTTCAACAAAATGAGACTAGAAATCTACTGTTTACATTAACGGTTGTAAACACTTAAGCCATCGGCTGACAGGAATGTATCTGTACATTCTGAACAAAAACAAACATATTTAACATGAGATAATCCCCAAATTTCTATCCTTGTCTCATTCAGATCAGAATTTACCTGGATATCTTTTGCTTCTTTCAAAGTCAAATCAATACCAGCTGTTCCAAGGCCACCTATAGCCAGAAAATAATATAAAATAGAACAGAAAGCAAATAGTTTGTCTAATGGAATTGAAATTTAAAAATCCTATTTATTAAAGGGGGCAATAATTTGGCTTTAAAGAAAGATGAGGTTCAGATTCCAGATCTACTGTTCATTAGCTGTATCATATTGGATAAGGTATGAGCGCAGTCGTGTCCGACTCTTTGTGGCCCCGTGAACTATAGCCCACTAGGCTTCTCTGTCCGTCGAATTTTCCGGGTCAGAATATTGGAGTGGGTTGCACTTCCTACTCCAAGGGATCTTCCAAACCCAGGAATCGAACCCAAATATCTTGAGTCTCCTGCATTGGTGGGCAGATACTTTACCACTAGCACTACCTGGGAAGTCCAAGCCCCTGGATAAGATATGTAACCCATATATGTTGTAATTTCCCCATTAATTGAATGGGAATAATAATATCTCATTCTTAAAGCTAATGTTCCTGCAACAGTAAAGAAACTCAAAAAAAGAGTGGCTATTTCAACAATCTCTGTCTCCTTCTGGACTTTAGATCATATATCTTGTCCTACCTTAGCAAGTCTCCTGATATAATCCAGTGCTTTCTCTCTTTCTAACTCTCTTGGACTCTTAATCTCTCTTTTTGGTATTTGAGTTTTGTGACCTATCCAACTAGGGAATATTTTTAGATCACCTCTACTTGGCTAGATCATGAGCCCTATCCCCTTCTGACCAGTTCATGCATGGCCCAAACTGATGCTAACAGAGAAGTCTACAAATGTCTATTGGAACACTTCTTCCATCTGAGATGGTTGTATGCTATTTTATTTTTAATTAATATTAAGGTTGCTGGCCCTTAAGCAATGTAAAAATTTATCAGTCACAATACAAACATTTACCAAAGAAACCTAAGTATAGTCAGGGCATGACTTAGTCTATCAGCTGCACCAGCTGAAACCAGATCTGATGCCTAGAACAAAACTTACAAATTGTAAGAAAACCACTGCCTTCCCTCCAGCATTAACTGTAGTTGTACTATAGCTTTCAATGCATAGATTTGGGATATTTTGTTAAATTTATCTTATATATATCATGATTTTTGATGCAAATTTGAATAGTTATTTGAAATTTCATTTTTTCAATGTTTGTTTCTATTTATAGAAATATAATTGATTTTTTTGTGTTGATCCTGTATTGAACTTCCTTGCTACATTTGCTTGTGATTTCCAGTAGAGTTTTTAAAAAGTATTCTATGAAAGTTTCTATGTATTTAATCCTGTTTTCTGAAATAGTAAGAGTATACTTTTTTTTCCTCTCAATGCTTTATGTCAGTGTATGGCAAAAATCACAATATTGTAAAGTAATGAGCTTCCAATTAAAATAAATAAATTAATTTAAAACTAAAATAAAAAGCATTATTCATTATGTGTTGACTCTTTTTTATTTCCTCTAGGTCCCCGTCAAACCCTTCTTGCATCTTCTCAATCCTTGTCTCCAGACTCTTTAACTATAATTCCATTTTGATTTCGAGATTTTGGATTCATTTCACTATCATTATTCGGAATTCTTTATCAGGTAGATTCCCTATCTCTTCCTCTTTGGTTTGGTTTGGTGGGCATCTATCCTGTTCCTTTAGCTGCTGGGTATTCTTTTGTCTCTTCATTTTGTTAAAATTGCCAAGTTTAGAGTGTCCTTACTATATTCTGGTAGTTTGTTGAATTCTCTTTATTGAGGCAGTTTACTGGTCTTTTCAATATCTGATCTCTGCCCTGTTACAGACGGGGCAGAGATGAACACCCAAATTTAAGCCAGCCAGGTTCAGGCACTTGGATAATCCTCAGAAGCACAGACTCGGTTGAGTCTGCGTTTTATGCCCTTCCCAGATCCGAGTAGCACAGGTGATGAAGTGTTTAGTGAGTGCAGCTGCTGCGACTTATCACCTCCTCGCCGCTCAGTTTTCTGGGTATACAAACAGCGCACTTTCTCAGGCAGATGTTGACCATCCAGAGCCCCAAGAAGCGTGAGTCAGCACAGAAACCTACTTACAGTTCCGTAGACAGTGTCTCTCTAGGACTGTGATTGCCTGCCCCCGGCCCTGGCTGCCTGTCACCTGAATGGGACGGCCTGCAGCTGGCCATCTCTGTGCATTCCTTTGTTCCGTAGGTAGTCCTGGTGGTGTCTTAAGTTAGGGCTGGCTTTTGATGTAGTAGATAACCAACAGTCTGGTTATTTTGCTCAGATATCGCTCGAGATAGCCAGGCCAAATCCTTTCTCAAAGCAATGCAGGCCGCGCTGCTCCTCCTAGCCCAGCCCCCACTTGCTAATAGCAAATGCTGGTGTCTGCACCGCTTCTCCGCAAAAGGAGTTACCGCAGGGCTTGTTTTCTCCTTTTGAAGACAATGAATTGTCTTTCTAAGTGCCTAATGTCCTTTGCCGGCATTCAGAAGTTATTTTGTAGAATTTATTCAGCATTCAAATGTTCTTTTAATGGATTTGTGGAGGAGAAAGTATTCTCCCCGTCCTACTCATCCGCCACCTTAGCTCCTCCTCCAAGGAGACCTAGAGGAAATAAAAAAGAGTCAACACATAATGAATAATGCAATAAATGAGATCCAAAACACCCTGGAGGCAACAAATAGTAGAATAACAGAGTCAGAAGATAGGATTAGTGAATTAGAAGATAGAATCCTAGAAATAAATGAATCAGAGGAGAAAAAAGAAAAATGAATCAAAAGAAATGAGGACAATCTCAGAGACCTCCAGGATAACATTAAACGCTACAACATTCGAATCATAGGAGTTGCAGAAGAAGAAGATAAAAAGAAAGACAATGAGGAAATACTTGAGGAGATAATAGTTGAAAACTTCCCTAAAATGGAGAAGGAAATTACCACTCAAGTTGAAGAAATCCAGAGAGTCCCTAACAGGATAAACCCAAGGCGAAACACCCCAAGACACATATTAATCAAATTAACAAAGATTAAATATAAAGAACAAATATTAAAAGCAGCAAGGGAAAAACATCAAATAACTCACAAGGGAATTCCCATAACGATAACAGCTGATCTTTCAATAGAAACTCTCCAAGCCAGGAGGGAATGGCAAGACATAATTAAAGTGATGAAAGAAAATAACTTACAGCCTAGATTATTGTATCCAGCAAGGATCTCATTCAAATATGAAGGAGAAATCAAAAGCTTCACAGATAAGCAAAAGTTGAGAGAATTTAGCACCACTAAACCATTTCTCCAACAAAAACTAAAGGACATTCTCTAGATAGGAATCACTAAAAGGGTGTATAAATTCGAACCCAAAATAATAAAGTAAATCTTATTTATCAATAATTGCTTTAAACGTTAATGGGCTGAATGCCCTAATCAACAGACAAAGACTGGCCGAATCGATACAAAAACAAGACCCCTACATACCTTGTCTACAAGAGACAACCAAAAGACTAAAATGGGTCAAATGGATACAAAAACTAGACCCCTATATATGTTGTCTACAAGAGAACCACCTTAAAATAGGGGATATATACTGACTGAAAATGAAGGGCTGGAAAAATATTTTCTATGCAAATATGGATCAAAAGAAAACAGGAGTAGCAATACTCATATCAGATAAAATTGACTTTAAAGATCCTGAAAAGGAGACAATCAAGGTTATACATAATGACTTAAAGGAACAATCCAAAAAGAAGTTATAACAATTATAAATATATATGCACCCAACATTGGAGCATTGATATATCTAAGACAAACATTAACTAATATGATAGAAAAAATATGCAACAATACAATAATAGTGGGAGACTTTAATACCCCACTCATACTTATACAATCTGGCTGTAATAGACAAAGTAAAGAAGAAAACATATTCACTTATGAGCCTCAAAAAATTCAGTTGACTCAGGAGAGTTAAAAAAAATAGACTTATTTCTTCACTCTGTAAAGGTTTATTGACTATTTTATGGGTCTGGTGCCACTTTGGGTAGTAGGGAGGAAGAAGTGACAAATGTGATCCTGTCCTAAATAATATATTGTGGTGAAGATGGACCTACCAATACAAAATACCAAGATGTGCCTAGGATGAGGACACCCAAACTGGACTTTTAGTTTCCTGAACTTTTCATTTCCAGATCAAACCTCCTAATATAGGATGAATTCAACATGATTTTTTTTAAGTGTTCTTTGTGATTAAAAACAGAAAGCCATTAGTTAAGAAATTACATATACTCCTCCCCACCATCACTCCCCCTTCTTTCTTCCCATTTCCCTCCGACCCTCATTGATCCTTTCCTTTGTCCATTTTCCCCTGTAAAAATAAAATAAAATAAAAAGTAGTACCACAAAAAAGAGTATACTTTTTAATTGTACATCTTTTATTTGTTTTTCTTCGCTTATTCTACCAGCGAGGACATCAAGTACAATATTGAATAGGGGTGGTGAGAGAATACATACTTGCAGTGTTCCCAGTCTTAAGGGGAAAACAGTCAGTCTTTCAAGATTAGGCAAGATGTTAGCTAAAGAGTTTGGAGTTTGTTTTTCTGTTTAATTTTGTTTATTTATGCATTTAATCATGGTGAGGAAGATCCCTTCTGTTCCTAAATAACAGAGTATTTATATGAATGTGTGCTAAACTTTGTAAAATGCTTTTTATGCACCTTTTCTGAACTTAAACATTTTTCACTCTGATTATTTTTGTATAATGGGTTTTTATTCTGGTAAAATACACATAACTTGAAATTTACCATTTTAAACATTTTAACTGTACAGTTTAGTGATATTGAGTATATTTTCATTGATGTTCAACCATCACCACCGTCCATATCCAGAACTTTCATCTTCACAAATTGAAATTTTATATCCATTGAATGTTAACTGTCCACTTCTCTTTACACCTAATCCCTAGCAACCACTATTCTACTTCTTATCTCTATGAATTTGACTACTCTAGGTACATAATATATAGAACCATACTATATTTGTCTATCCATGTTGTAGTACTAGTCAAAATTTCCTTCCCCTTTTAGAGGAAATTCCTACCCCATTGTATGTATATACCATTTTTTGTTTATCCATTCATCCATTGATGAAGGTTTCCATTGGACTGGAAAGGATTGCATTGTTTCCACTTTCTGGCTATTGTGAATAATGTTACTATGAACGCACACGTGCAAACATCTTCAAATCCCCAATTTCAATTCTTTGGGGTATATACCCAGAAATGAAATTGCTTAATTATATGGCAATTCTTTTTTTGAGGAACCACAATACTGTTTTATATATTTGAGCATTTCTGTCAACAATGCACAAGCATTATAATTTCACTCCATTCTTACCAAGACTTGGCATTTTCTATCTTTATGATAATAACCATCCTAATGGGTATAAGTGATATCTCATTGTGGTTTTGATTAGCATTTTCCTGATGATTAGTGATGTTGAACATCTTTTCATGGACTTATTGTCTATCTGTACATCTTTGGAGAAATGACCACTCAACTCCTTCACCTATGTTTAAATTGGGTTGTTTGACTTTTTGTTGCTTAGTTGTAGAACTTCTTTATATATTATGAATATTAATCCCTTCCAGACATATTTTGCAAATAATTTCTTCCAATCCAGATAAGTGGGTTATCTTTACATTTAGTTGATGATGTTCTTTGAGGTGCAAAAATTTTTGGTTTGATTAAGTCCAATTTATTACTTTTTTGCTTTGTTATCTGTGCTTTTGGTGTCATATCCAAGAAATCATTATAAAATCCAAGGTCATAAAGCATTTCACTATGTTTTTATCCAAGATTTCTATAGTTTTAGCTGTTACATTTAGATCTTTCATCCATTGTGAGTTGATTTTTATATATAGTATTTGTTACTGAGAGTGAGGGTCTGACTACTTGCCACTCAAAAGTCAATATAAAGGTAAGGCTAGTGGAAAGGAAAGTTTGCTTTATTTTGGATTCTGGAAACCAGTGGGGAAGGGGAAAGGCAGACTCCTGTACAAAGGCTGACTCCACCTCACTGATAATCATTGGGAAGGCCTTTGATAGAAGGAGGGAGGGGACTACAGGCAAAAACATCATAGTCAGCTCTGACAGTCATTTTGAATTTGGTCCTGCAGTGGTCTGACCAGTGTCATCTTGATTGTTTTAAGTATGGTTAATCTTCAGTTTCTGCTTTATTGACTATGCCAAAGCCTTTGACTGTGTAGATCACAATAAACTGGAAAATTCTGAAAGAGATGGGAACACCAGACCACCTGACCTGCCTCTTGAGAAATCTGTATGCAGGTCAGGAAGCAACAGTTAGAACCTGATATGGAACAACAGACTGGTTCCAAATAGGAAAAGGAGTACGTCGAGGCTGTATATTGTCACCCTGCTTATTTAACTTATATGCAGAGTACATCATGAGAAATGATGGGCTGGAAGAAACACAAGCTGGAATCAAGATTGCTGGGAGAAATATCAATAACCTCAGATATGCAGATGACACCATTCTTATGGCAGAAAGTGAGGAGAAACTAAAAAGCCTCTTGATGAAAGTGAAAGAGGAGAGTGAAAAAGTTGGCTTAAAGCTCAACATTCAGAAAACAAAGATCATGTCATCCGGCCCCATCACTTTTTGGGAAATAGATGGGGAAACAGTGGAAGCAGTGTCAGACTTTATTTTTCTGGGCTCCAAAATCACGGCAGATGGTGAGTGCAGCCATGAAATTAAAAGATGCTTACTCCTTGGGAGGAAAGTTATGACCCACCTTGATAGCATATTCAAAAGCAGAGACATTACTTTGCCAACAAAGATCCGTCTAGTCAAGGCTATGGTTTTTCCAGTGGTCATGTATGGATGTTAGAGATGGACTGTTAAGAAGGCTGAGTGCCAAGGAATTGATGCTTTTGAACTGTGGTGTTGGAGAAGACTCTTGAAAGTCCCTTGGACTGCAAGGAGATCCAACCAGTCCATTCTGAAGGAGATCAGCCCTGGGATTTCTTTGGAAGGAATGATGCTGAAGCTGAAACTCCAGTACTTTGGCCACCTGATGCGAAACGTTGACTCATTGGAAAAGACTCTGATGCTGGGAGGGATTGGGGGCAGGAGGAGAAGGGGACGACAGAGAATGAGATGCCTGGATGGCATCACCAACTCGATGGACGTGAGTCTGAATGAATTCTGGGAGTTGGTGATGGACAGGGAGGCCTAGCGTGCTGTTCATGGGGTCGTGAAGAGTCGGACATGATTGAGCGACTGAACTGAACTGAACTGAATCTTCAGTTCCAAGATCAGTTTGCTCCCATTTCTTTGAGGCTAGTCCTCTGAATTGTGGCAGCTTGTGTCATGGCTACAGTTTGGTCAGCATGTAGTTATCCTTCTTCCACTTGGTGGTGATTTCAGTATCTATAAGAGTGCTCAAAGGATATGGCTCAGAATATTATCTGTAACCCTTGAAGAGGAGCTAAAGGTCCTTGACTATGTTTATTGACTAAACTATTATTATTTAGTCTTGTTGGACTACTTTCCTTGTTTCTGCATCTTGTCACTTCTCTGATTATTCTTCAGCTAAAAGTTTTCACAGACAAAAGGCAGGTAGAGGACATGGTGGAGGGGCAGGAGGACCATAGGGTCCTACTCTATTTCAGTATAAGGTAAGGGTCCAAATTAATTCTTTTTCATATGGATAACCAGTTTTCCCATCTCTCAATAATTAGAGAAGTGAGATGATGCAGAAACAAAGGAAAATATTCCAACAAGACTAAAATAATAGTTTAGTCATTAAGCATAGGCAAGGACCTTTAGTTCCTCTTCATGGTCTATAGATAATATTCTGAGCCATATCCTGTGAGCTATCTTGTAGATATGGAAATCCCACCAGGTGGAGGAAGTTAATTTGTTGAAAAGCTTGTCCTTTCCCCATTGAATGCTCTTGGAATCTTTGTCAAAATCATTTGACCATATATGTGAGGCATCATTTTTGGGCTTTTCTATTCTACTGGTCTGTATGTCTATCTTTATGCCATATCACAGTTTTTATTACTGTGTTATGTTGTTGTTGTTCAGTTGCTCAGTTGTGCCCAACTCCTTGCAACCCCATAGACTGCAGCATGCCAGGCTTCCCTGTCCTTCACCATCTCCCAGAGCTTGCTCAAACTCATGTCCATTGAGTTGGTGATGCCATCCAACCATCTTGTCCTCTGTCCTCCCCTTCTCATCCTTCCTTCAATCTTTCCAGTATCACGGTCTTTTCTAATGAGTCGGCTCTTTGCCTCAGGTAGCCAAAGTATTGTAGCTTCAGCTTCAACATCAGTCCTTTGATGAATATTCAAGATTGATTTCCTTTTGGATGGACTGGTTTGATCTCCTTGCACTAAGGGACTCTCAAGCATCTTCTTCAACACCACAGTTCAAAAGCATTAAGTCTTCGGCACCCAGGCTTCTTTATGGTCCAACTTCACATCCATACATGACTACTAGACAAACCATTGCTTTGTACCGGGGTCCAGCCCCGGTTGGATCCAGGGCTTCCCTCGGGAGGATGGCGTTGGTGAAAAGGATAGCAAAGCAGAGAGATTAGAGGCTAATTATAACTGGTTTATGCGGAAAGTAAAACCTGTGACATCAGGTTTGCTCTGACCACGGAGGGCCACAGGCGCCCTCTCGAATCGCTGAAGGCGCCCCACCCTAAGCACCTTCTTGAGTGGGTCTTAGAAGCCCAGGCAAGTAAGTGGTCTCAGAGGACCCCCACGCTCCAATTATATGTCCTAAAGGAAGAACAGAAAAGAAAAGGGGAGAAAAGGAAGCAAGAAAGAACAATACAGGGAGACCAAGCCTGATGAGCAAGGCCTGTAGCTTTATTTTCAAAGAGAGCTTATATACCTTAAGTTGTGCATAGAGGATAATAGGGGGTGTAAGATCATGCAAAGTCAGCAGTCTTTGATCCTTATCGAGACCAGGCTTTCTTTTCTGCAAACTTATCATATACAAATGGTTTAGGTGATTTACATCATCTTCTGGCCAGAAGGCCTGTTAACATTTTATGACTCTGATAAAGGTTTGTCAACCATAAGACTTATTTTCTCTAAGAGTAATTATTTTAAAGTTTGGCGCCATCCTCCGTAGGTGTTAGATAAAGTTGCATTCCTATAGGGCAAAGGTGCAGTGGGCTTACAGCAAAGGAAAGAATTTATTACCTTAAGGGTCTAAAGTTGTTAACACCAAGGCCACTATTATTTTTTCTATATACCAACTATATTAATTAATACACTTCCAAGGATACAATACAGGGGATGTGGAAACTTGGCAGCAAGCATTGGCTCAACAATGAAATCTTCTACTAGTTCTATTCTAACAATTTCTAACTCTCCGAGAGGCTTTATACTATTTGAATATCTTAAGCTTCCTGTGCCTCTCACTGTTGGGAGACTGTAAACAATCATATGCGTAGCTGTAGGAGTCCGGGTAAACCTGTCAGGCAAGTTAGAGAGCCATCTGAGGGGTTTGGATTGAAACACTCTTATTATGCCCAGGAGGCTAATTAACTAGAGCTCGAAGTTGATTTCCTTCAGAGAAAGGTGATCGGGGATAGCCCCCCGTTAATGTCAGAGGAGTTGGTGAAAGTCATAAAATAGTAAAACAGACAGATTCTGGTTTGGGGGTAGATGCTCAGACAGGTCCGGGGGTGGGGTGGGGGGGCTCAAATCCTGACTCGTCTGTGCATATCAGGCCTCTCCGCATGACCTTTGTCATGGGTGAGAACTCCCATGCTGGCTTCTGGCAACTTTGACTAGATGGAACCTTGTCAGCAAAGTAATGTCTCTGCTGCTTTTATTAAAAGAAAAACATGATTAAAAGAAAAACATGTCTTTTTAATATGCTCTCTAGGTTTGTCATTTCTTTTCTTCCAAGAAGTAAGCATCTTTTAATTTCATGGCTGCAGTAACCATCTGCAATAATTTCGGAACCCAAGAAAATAAAGTCTGTCACTGTTTCCATTGTTTCCCCATCTATTTGCCACATAGTGATGGGACTAGATGCCATGATCTTAGGTTTTGAATGTTGAGTTTTAAACCAGCTTTTTCACTCTCCTCTTTCACCTTCATCAAGAAGCTCTTTAGTTCCTTTTCACTTTCTGCCATGAGGGTGGTGTCATCTGCACATCTGAGGTTATTGATACTTCTCCTAGAAGTCTTGATTCCAGCTTGTGCTTCATCCAGCCTGGCATTTGACATGATGTACTCTGCATATACATCAAATAAGCAGGGTGACAATATACAGCCTTGTGCTTAGTTGTTCAGTCGTGTCTGACTCTTTGCAACCACATGGACTGTAGCCTGCCAGGCTCCTTTGTCCATGGGATTCTCCAGGTAAGAATATTGGAGTGGGTAGCCATTCCCTTCTCCAGGGCATCTTCCTGACCCAGGGATTGAACCCATGTCTCCTGCTTTGCAGGCAAATTCTTTGCCATCTGAGCTACCAGGGAAGCCATAGGTAGGAACATAAGAGATGTGTAAACTAAATTGATACCCATTATATTATTTCTTTCAAAATTGTTACTGTAGTAAATGTAGTAATAATGAAAATAATGATAATCTTCAGTAGGTAGAAATGGTAAAAATTTTGATGTAGCTAGAGAAAGAATGGAGGAGTGAGGCTATAAATTGTTTTAAAATCTCACTAACTTATAGTTTCCTGAATACAGAAAGGATCTCAAAAATATACAAGCAACTTCTACAGCTCAATTCCAGAAAAATAAACGACTCAATCAAAAAATGGGCCAAAGAACTTAATAGACATTTCTCCAAAGAAGACATACAGATGGCTAACAAACACATGAAAAGATGCTCAACATCGCTCATTATCAGAGAAATGCAAATCAAAACCACTATGAGATACCATTACACGCCAGTCAGAATGGCTGCGATCCAAAAATCCACAAGCAATAAATGCTGGAGAGGGTGCGGAGAGAAGGGAACCCTCTTACACTGTTGGTGGGAATGCAAACTAGTACAGCCACTATGGAGAACAGTATGGAGATTCCTCAAAAAAATGGGAATAGAACTGCCTTATGACCCAGCAATCCCACTGCTGGGCATACACACTGAGAAAACCAGAATTGAAAGAGGCACGTGTACCCCAATGTTCATAGCAGCACTGTTTACAATAGCCAGGACGTGGAAGCAACCTAGATGTCCATCCACAGATGAATGGATAAGCAAGCTGTGGTACATATACATGATGGAGTATTACTCAGCCATTAAAAAGAATACATTTGAATCAGTTCTAATGAGGTGGATGGAACTGGAGCCTATTATACAGAGTGAAGTAAGCCAGAAAGAAAAACACAAATACAGTATACCAACGCATATATATGGAATTTAGAAAGATGGTAACAATCACCCTGCTTATGAGACAGCAAAAGAGACACTGATGTATAGAACAGACTTTTGGACTCTGGGACTGGGAGAGGGTGGGACGATTGGGGAGAATAGCATTGAAATATGTATAATATCACATCTGAAACGAGTCAGTCCAGGTACGATGCCCTATAACAGATGCCTGGGACTGGAGCACTGGGATGACCTGGAAGGATGGTGTGGGAGGGGGGAGGGAGGAGGGTTCAGGATGGGGAGCACGTGTATTCTGGTGGCGGATCCATCTCGATGTATAGTAAAAGTAATATAATATTGTAAAGTTAAGAAAAATTAAAATAATAATAAAAAAAAAAAAACCCAATGTGTGGGGATCAAACTTCAAATGGCCTCATAGTCCAAGCTATTTTGCGTTTTAGCCCATAGGTAAGCATTTTCCAAAATGAGTTTTAGCTAACCTTAACTTGAGAGAGTTTTAATAAATTTCTGTGAAAAAATTCTGTGGGCAAATATATGTGGAAAATGCTGGATTGAATGGCAAGAGCAGGAAATTTCAGAGTCTTGAATATAAAAATATGTTATGTGAATCTCTTAGAGGAAAATATAACCTGTAGAATTTCTAGTTATTTGACCTCAAAGGTGGATCATGCAGTATTCCTTTCATCAGAACAATAGGCTTTGTGTGAATCAACTGTACTTCAATAAAAATAGTAAAAATTAAAATTAAAAAAGAATCTACAGGAAAAACAGACCTTTTATGTAATGAAATAGCATAAATTAAGAAGATAACTGGCTGTTATGGTGAGGCTCACCTGTAGCAGAGAGAGTTTGACTTCTAGGAGATCTGTGAGAGGGCTGTTGTAACAGTCTGGACTGATGATGGCCTGAACTAAGGTAGTGACACAAGTATAAAGCAACTGATGATCCTTCAAATGTGGTAGAAGTAGATGATGAGGTTTTAAATTGAGTTATTTATTTTAATTGGAGGATAATTGCTTTACAATATTGTGACAGTTTTGCCATACATCAATGTGAATCAGCCACGGGTGCACATGTGTCCCCCCATCATGAGCCCCGCTCCCACATCCCTCCACACCCCATCACTCTGGGTTGTCCAAGAGGATTGGCTTTGACTGCCCTGCTTCATGCAGATGATAACTGAAAAGAAAATGTTAAAAGACACCCATATTTTTAGTCTGGGCCAACAGATAAATGGTGATACCATTAACAAGGATAGGAAACAAAGAAAGATAAATGGCTGACTGGGAAAAGATAATTAGATAATGAATGACTCACAAAACTATATGTACAACATCAAGCTGTATTCCAAATTTTAGATTCATATTTTTAACTGTCCTTCTGAGACTCTAAAAGCACTGTGCCATAATACTTTAATCTTAATCTTAAAATGTCATAACCCAACTTCATCCAAAAAGGGGATATTCATTCAACTGTCCTACATATTAATGGTGTTCTCCTTATTCTACTTTATGTCTCTGTGGGATATTCTTTCCTAAAATAAGAGGTTACAGATTCTGTTTGTCTTCGGAAATACTAGGTCCTACATGCCTTTCGTAGTGACAGCCCACTATGGTTACAGGAAGTCTGTTAACATCGTCATCACAGAACTTCCTCTAAGGAATATCTCAGTATATGAAAATTCTATAATATATGTTAAAATCTAGTTGAAGCTATTTGTGGGCCCCTGCTCACCATCTTAGAAGACATGGCTCACTAATCAAAGTTTATCTTTCTGAGCTTGCGGCTGCTTGGAAATCAGTAAGTTATATCTCCCTGTTAAGATTAAAAGAGCTCTGTGTCCATGCAGTAACTTCAAAATAAACAGATTTCCCCAATTCCCAGAACTAATATCTACACACCATGGGCTCTGGAATATCCTCTGATAAAGTGGATCTTCTTTTAAAAAGTTCAAATGCTCTTATAAGTTCCATGGGTAGACTGAAAAATGGTTTTGAAATTGCTCAAATTACTTATAAAACTTTAAATATGTGTAGATAATATATAATTTTCTTGGGAGAAAGTCAATAGTTTTTATCAAATTTTCATCAGTGGCTATGATTTTTATAAGGCTGATATTTATGAAAGTCAAGTAGCTAAAGAGCTTTACTCTGTCTTGAAATATTGTATTTTGGATCAGTTTGCTTTTAAGATAAAGCTTGATGAATCTTAGGTAAGAGGTTACAGATTTTGGTTGTTCTTATGTGTGAGATGCAGGAAATACACTACAAAGATCTCAAATTTTATTTTCAGTTTCCATCTCACTAATATTTTTAAATTGGAGTAGCTGATTTACAATATTGTGTTAGTTTCAAATGTATAGCAAAGTGACTTGGCTATACATTTGACTATGTATGTATATTCTTTTTCAGATTTTTTTCCATTGTAGGGTTTTACAAGAAATTGAATATAGTTCCCTATGCTATCCAGCAAATCTTTGTTGTTTATTTATTTTATATATGGTAGTGCATATCTGTTAATCCCATACTCCCAATTTGTCGATTCTCTCTTTTCCCTTTGGTAACCATAAGTTTTCTGTGACTGTATGTCTGTTGTTTCTGTTTTGTAAATAAGTTCATTTATATTATTTTTTAGCTTCAGTATTTTCTTAAATAGAAATCAGAACTAACTTCTAAGATATATTTCAAGGCACTACTCTTCTTTTGTTTTTAGATCCTTTCAATCTAAAATTGGCATTAGACAAGCTCCATATCACAATGTCCTCTGACTGCTCTCCTGAAACTGAGGTTTTTTTCCACCTTATCATTAGTGCAATGCTCTACCAAGTCAAGTTCTCAATCATTTGTTGAATTATTGGCAGTTTATAAAGTTCATACTGTTCTCCTTTCTTATACTTTTGATTCTCCTCATTTTTCTATCCTAAAATCTTTTCAAATATGACATGCCTCCATAATTAAAAATAGCTTGTTATAACTTATAGTAGTTTATTATATTAACTCTACTTATATTATCCTGAAATAGCATCTTCTTGGAAAGCTTGGATACCTAAATATCTTCATAGAAAGTACTAATGCAGAACAGTAAATGGTTGGATATTTGATGAGGCAGAATTGTAGTGTTGGTAAGAGTAATGGTATCAGAGTGGAGGATTTGGGCAAGTTACTAAATCTCCCTGAAACTCAGTTACCTCATCCATTGAAAAAATAATACTAATCTTGTAAGAGTACAGTGACATAGTATATGTAAAGCACTTATCACCATGTCTTGCCCACCTTACAAACAAAAAGGGGAGGGGTACCTATGACAACTTATAGCTATAGCAGTCTATTTTAACTTGGTAACAACTCAAGTTGGTCCCATTTAAAGCTCAACATTTTTACCTCCACCTGCATGCTTTATGGATTTGATGTCACATTTTATATTTTTTATCTTGTATATCATTAACTAATAACAATAGTTATTATATCTATTGTAACAATAATTTCTTGCTTCTCTTTTCTTTTAACCTTCATACTAGTTTTATAACTGATTAATCCATTATTTTACTATATATCTACATTTTCAATGAGGTTTATTCTTTCATGTTTTCTTGTTATTAATCTTTCTTTTCAGCATAAAGAAGTCCCTTTATCATGTTCTGTAAGACTAGTTTAGTGCTGATGAAATCCTTTAGAAATACTTGTTCAGAAATACTTGTCTGGAAAATATTTTGTCCTTCATTCTGAATGATAACTTTGCTAAATAGGGTATTCTTATAAATAGGGTAACATTGGACTTTATAAATTAAAAATTCCCTTATAAAAAATGGAAGTTTTTACCTTTCAGCACTCTGAATATATGGTGATACTTTCTTCGGGCCTGAAAGTTTCTGTTGAAAAATCCACTGATACTCTTGTGGGGGTTCCTTTGTACATAACAAATTGTTTTTCTGATGCTGCTTTTAATATTATCTCTTTAACTTTTGACATTTTAATTATAATGTGTCTTAGAGTGGATCTCTTTGGGTTCATCTTTTTGGAATTCTTTAGGGCCTGGGATTTGGATATCTGTTTCCTTCCCTGGTTAGGCAAGTTTTCAGCCATTATGTCTTCAAATAAGATTTTTGTTCCTTTTTCTTTCTCTTCTTCTTCTGGGATCCCTATAATGTGAATGTTAATCGGTTTGATGCTATCCTATAAGCCCCTTAAGCTATCTTTACTTTTTAAATTATTTTTTTCTTTTTGTTGCTCTGATATGGTGAATTCCACTGCCTTGTCTTTAAGTCAACTAATTCTTTCTTCTACTTCATCTAATCTGCTGGTCAACTCCTCTAGTGTATTTTTAAGTTAATATATTCTTCATGCCAAATATGCTACTGGAGATCAGTGGAGAAATCACTCCAGAAAGAATGAAGAGATGGAGTCACAGCAAAAACAACACTCAGTTGTGGGTGTGACTGGTAATGAAAGTAAAGTCCAATGCTGTAAAGAGTATTATTGCATAGCAACCTGGAACACTAGGTCCATGAATCAAGGCAAATTGGAAGTGGTCAAACAGGAGATGGCAAGAGTGAACGTTGATATTTTAGGAATCAGCAAGCTAAAATGGACTTGAATGGGTGAATTTAACTCAGATGACCATTGTATCTACTACTGGGGGCAAGAATCCCTCAGAGGAAATGGAGTAGGCATCATAGTCAACAAAAGAGTTTGAAATGCAGTACTTGGATGCAGTCTCAAAAACAACAGAATGATCTCTGTTCATTTCCAAGGCAAATTATTCAATATTACAGTAATCCGAGTCTATGTCCTGACCAGTAATACTGAAGCTGAAGTTGTACGGTTCTATGAAGACCTACAAGACCTTCTAGAACTAACACCCCCAAAAAGATGTCATTTTCATTATAGGGGACTGGAATGCAAAAGTAGGAAGTCAAGAAACACCTGGAGCATCAGGCAAATTTGGCCTTGGAGTACAGAATGAAGGAAGGCAAAGGCTAATAGAGTTTTGCCAAGAAAATGCACTGGTCATAGCAAACACCCTCTTTCAACAACACAAGAGAAGACTCTACACACGGATATTACCAGATGGTCAATACTGAAATCACATTGATTATGTTCTTTGCAGCCCAAGGTAGAGAAGCTCTATACAGTCATCAAAAATAAGACCGGATTGCCAAATTCAGACTGAAATTGAAGAAAGTAGGGAAAACCACTAGACCATTCAGGTATGACCTGAATCAAATCCCTTACAATTATATAGTGGAAGTGACAAATAGATTCTAGGGATTAGATCTGATAGACAGAGTGCCTGAAAAACTATGGATTTGTGACAATGTTCGTGACATTGTACAGGAGGCAGTGATGAAGACCATCCTGAAAAAAAGAAATGCAAAAAGGCTAAGTGGCTGTCTGATGCTTTACAAATAGCTGTGAAAAGAAGAGAAGCAAAAGGCAAGGGAGAAAAGGAAAGATATATCCATTTGAATGTAGAATTCCAAAGAATAGCAAGGAGAGATAAGAAAGCCTTCCTCAGTGATAAATGCAAAGAAATAGAGGAAAGCAATAGCATAGGAAAGACTAGAGATCTCTTCAAGAAAATTAGAGATACCAAGGGAACATTTCCTGTAAAGATGGGCACAATAAAGGACAGAAATGGTATGGACCTAACAGAAGCAGAAGATATTAAGACGATGTGGCAAGAAAACACAGAAAAAATGAAAGTGAAGTCTCTCAGTTGTGTCCAACTCTTTGGGACACCATGGACTGTAGCCTACACAGGTTCCTCCATCCATGGGATTTTCCAGGCAAGAATACTGGAGTGGG
Source organism: Tragelaphus eurycerus (assembly GCA_935064755.1). Lineage (NCBI taxonomy): Eukaryota > Metazoa > Chordata > Mammalia > Artiodactyla > Bovidae > Tragelaphus > Tragelaphus eurycerus. The sequence continues at coordinate 2,561,604 of CAKXYN010000149.1, read as the reverse complement.
TTGCCATTTCCTTCTCCAGGAGATCTACCCAACTGAGTGATTGAACCTGGGTCTCCCACATTGTAGGCAGACACTTTACCATCTGAGTCACCAGGAAAGTCATACAGAGAAGAACTATACAAAAAAGATCTTTATGGCCCTGATAATCACGGTGGTGTGATCACTCAGCTAGAACCAGATATCCTGGAATGTAAATTCAAGTGTGCCTTAAGAAGCATCACTATGAACAAAGCTAGTGGAGGTTCTGGAATTCCAGCTGAGCTATTTCAAATCCTAAAAGTTGATGTTGTGAAAGTGCTGCACTCAATATGCCAGCAAATTTGGAAAACTCAGCAGTGGCCACAGGACGGGAAAAGGTCAGTTTTCATTCTAATCCCAAAGAACCACAATGCCAAAAAATGTTCAAACTACTGCACAATTGCACTCATCTCACACACTAGCAAAGTAATGTTCAAAATTCTCCAAGTCAGGCTTCAACAGTATCTGAACTGTGAACTTCCAGATGTTCAAGCTTGATTTAGAGAAGGCAGAGGAACCAGAGATCAAATTGCCAACATCCATTGGATCATTGAAAAAGCAAGGGAGTTCCAGAAAAACATCTACTTCTGCCTTATTGACTATGTCAAAGCCTTTGACTATGTGAATCACAGCAAACTGTGGAAAATTCTTAAGGGGATGGGAATACCAGAGTAGTTTACCTGTCTCCTAAGAAACCTGTATGCAGGTCAAGAAGCAACAGTTAAAACTGGACATGGAATAATGGACTGTTTCCAAATCAGCAAAGAAATATGTCAAGGCTGTACAATGTCACCCTGCTTACTTAACTTATATGCAGAATACATCATGGAAAATGCCAAGCTGGATGAAGCACAAGCTGGGATCAAGATTGCAGGGAGAAATACCAATAACCTCAGATATGCAGATGGCACCACCCTTATGGCAGAAAGCAAAGAAAAACTAGAGCCTCTTGATGGAAGTGAAAGAGAAGAGTGAAAAAATTTGCCTTTAAACTCAACATTCAGAAAAAGATCATGACATGTCGTCCCATCACTTCATGGCAAATAGATGGGGAAACAATGGAAACAGTGACAGACTATTTTTGGGGGGTTTCAAAATCACTGCAGATGGTGTCTGCAGCCATGAAATTAAAAGACACTTGCTCCTTAGAAGAAAAGCTGTGACCAGCCTAGACAATATATTAAAAATCAGAGACATTACTTTGCAAACAAAGGTCCATCTAGTCAAAGCTATGGTTTTTCCAGTAGTCATGTATGGATACAAGAGTTGAACTATAAAGAAAGCTGAGCACTGAAGAATTGATGCTTTTGAACTGTGTTGGACAAGACTCTTGAGAGTCCCCTGAACAGCAAGGAGATCCCATCAGTCCATCCTAAAGGAAATCAGTTCTGAATATTCACTGGAAGGACTGATGCTGAAGCTGAAACTCTAATACTTTGGCCACCTGATGTGAAGAACTGACTTATTGGAAAAAACCCTGATGCTGGGAAAGTTTGAAGGTGGGAGGAGAAGGAGATGACAGAGGATGAGATGGTTGGATGGCATCACCAACTCGATGGACATGAGTTTGAATTAGATCTGGGAGTTGGTGATGGGCAGTGAAGTCTGGCGTGCTGCAGTCCATGAGGTTGCAGAGTTGGACACGACTCAGCGACTGAACTGAATGGACTGATTCTTCATCTCTGTGAGTTCTATTTGTTACTTTCTGTACTTGTCATCTCTTTGTTGAAGTTTTCACTTGCTCATCCATTATTCTTCTCAGTTTAGTAAGCATCTTTATGACCATTGCTATGAACCCTTTATCAGTAAATATACTTATCTCCATTTTTAAAGGGTTTTTTCCCCCTGAGGTTTTGTCTTGTTATTTCATTTGAAACATTTCTGTCTCTTCATTTTGCTCGACTCACTTTGTTAGCTTCTATATAGTAGATGAAACAACCATTTCTCTCAGTCTTGAGGGAGAGGCCTCGAGTAGGACGTGAACCTTGTTGGTCAGCCCTGTGCCAACTCTTTGTTGTGTCTCCTTTGTGCTTGTCCAAGCAGCCTATTATATTTTTAACAGTTCCTAGTAGTTGAAGATGGACCAAGACTTGTCAATATCTCTAAGGGAAGAATCTCAGTACTTAGATTTAGGCTGTTTTGAAGCCAGAACCTCAGGCAGCAGCATCTAATATTATGCAAAGCTCTTCAGTCCTGTGGGACCACAAGCATAAACCCTGCTGGCCAGGTGATCAGGCGGTATCAGTTGAGTGACAGTCACAAAAACTGGGGCTCCAGACAAATGTATAAGTTCCTTTCTGTGAGATTTTGGTGAGTTGGAACAAGGCAGAGGGGGAACACCAACATGGTGTGCAATAGTCTACATTTCTTGAGAGCAGCTCCATAGTCCACTAGATGTGTGCCAAACCTGAAGCCTGTCCTTCAGGCTGATGCTCCTGGACAAGCAATGAGACCCCTTTCATAGACTGAAAAGTGTGCCTCAGTCTGCTGTCTAGTCAGTGCCCTGGCACTGGTAGCTTGCCAAGAATTCTCTCTTAGACTACCACAGTCTGTGGGACCCAGGAATCCAAGTCCAATGCCACTGAAACCAAGTGATCAAGGGGCTTCTTCTGGGTGGCAGCTGCAAAAACTGAGGCACCAGATGTAAAAATCAGGGCACTATCCACATGTAAAGTTCCCCTTCAGGGGACACTAGTGCTCTAGAGTGTGACAAAGAAATTGTGAAGATAGTGCCTGCCTTCAAAGGTTTCTGGAAAAGACTATAGTTATCTTCTAGATGCCTGTTTAATTGGTGAAGCCTGCCCTTTGGGCTGCAGCATGATGATTAGCTTATAGGCTCATCACAGAAAGACTGAGCTCCTGGGTCTGTTGCCCTTTGCTGATCCCTGAGTGTGGTAGCTGCTTAAGAATTCTCTGTCTGTTAGTTACAGTTTGGTGAGACCAACCAAAGCCAGGGAATGTAGAGGTGAAAATCTGGAAGCAGTTGTAAAAATCAAGGCACCAGACAGAGATATGAACTTCTTTCTGGTGACAGTGATTATTAAAACCCCATGGGACTAGGAATGCAAGCTCCTCCTGTCCTCCAGAGCCAGACAGTCAAGAAGCATCCCCTGGGGATCAGCCACAAAGATTGGGACACCAGATACATATAAAATAAAAATTTTTAAAAACGGATGCCTGGGGCTGGTGCACTGGGACGACCCAGAGGGATGGTATGGGGAGGGAGGAGGGAGGGAGGGTTCAGGATGGGGAGCACGTGTATACTGATGGCGGATCCATCTCGATGTATGGCAAAAGCAATACAATATTGTAAAGTTAAGCAAAATAAAATTTAATTTAAAAAAAAAAAGGAAGGTGCAATTGAGCATATATTGTCTGCTTCATTTGTGTAAGAAGGAAGGAAAATTAAGAAACTAAGCATTTCTATGTTGTGATACTGTGGTTTATAATGAGAAATATTTACATTTGGTCTTTATTTGTAGTCCTTGACACAGAGTTCCTAAAACTCCAATAAATTCCTAAGTAATAAGAGCACTTATATTCTAATGAGGTAACTCTAAGAGGGCTCCTGGATGGTCTTGGGATGGTCACTGGCCACAAGGAAGATTAAGTCATGATTAGAAGTTTGGAATTTTCAGCCCTGCCTCCACTTCTCTATGTGGAGGAGAGGGGCTAAAAATGAAGTTAATAATTGATCATTCAAAAAATACATGTTGACAATACATGTATGGTTAATTGGCTCATTAAATCATGCATATGGTGGAGGAATGGGTTCAGAGGAGTCAGGGACACAACTTACATATTTGAGCTTGGGAACTCCAAAGAAATAATGGCTGGATTCCTATTTCTGACTTTTATCAGTGTACTTTCTTGGCACTCTCAAAATGATACTTAGGTTTGGTTCACCAGAGATTGTTTAATAGGTCTTCTCTTTAAAAATGACACCAATTTCTGTAATTTTTTAAAAAATAAATGTATCAGTTCATCAGTTGTTCAGTTGTGTCCGACTCTTTGTGACCCCATGAATTGCAGCACACCAGGCCTCCCTGTCTATCCCCAACTCCCGGAGTTCACTCAGACTCACGTCCATAGAGTCAGTGATGTCATCCAGCCATATCATCCTCTGTTGTCCCCTTCTCCTCCTGCCCCCAGTCCCTCCCAGCATCAGAGTCTTTTCCAGTGAGTCAACACTTTGCATGAGGTGGCCAAAGTACTGGAGTTTCAGCTTTAGCATCATTCCTTCCAAAGAAATCCCAGGGCTGATCTCCTTCAGAATGGACTGGTTGGATCTCCTTGCAGTCCAAGGGACTCTCAAGAGTCTTCTCCAACACTACAGTTCAAAAGCATCAATTCTTGAGGGCTCAGCATTCTTCACAGTCCAACTCTCACATCCATACATGATCACTGGAAAAACCATAGCCTTGACTAGAGGGACCTTTGTTGGCAAAGTAGTGTCTCTGCTTTTCAATATGCTATCTAGGTTGGTCATAACTTTCCTTCCAAGGAGTAAGCGTCTTTTAATTTCATGGCTGCACTCACCATCTGCAGTGATTTTAGAGCCCCCCAAAATAAAGTCTGACACTGTTTCCATTGTTTCCCCATCTATTTGCCATGAAGTGATGAGACCAGATGCCATGATCTTCGTTTTCTGAATGTTGACCTTTAAGCCAACTTTTTCTCTCTCCACTTTCAGTTTCATCAAGAGGCTTTTTAGTTCCTCTTCACTTTCTGCCATAAGGATGGTGTCATCTGCATATCTGAGGTTATTGATATTTCTCTCGACAATCTTGATTCCAGCTTATGTTTTTTCCAGCCCATCATTTCTCATGATGTACTCTGCATATAAGTTAAATAAGCAAGGTGACAATATACAGCCTCGACGTACTCCTTTTCCTATTTGGAACCAGTCTGTTGTTCCATGTCCAGTTCTAACTGTTACTTCCTGACCTGCATACAAATTTCTCAAGAAAATTTTTTTGTATACATGGATACAAAAAAAAGTCATACTAATGTCTAGAACATTATTGTCCAAAAGTGATACTGAAACATACCTCACAAGTGCATTTTCTTCAGAGTATTTGATAAAAATCTGAGCTACAAATAATGTCCAATGGTAATTTATTAAGTCAGAAAGCATTTGAAGACCAGCATGTTTTCTAAATTCTAGAATGTTAGAGGTAGAGGACACTAGACTCTTAAAACCTCTTAGAATTTGGTGCCAGTAAATACTTTATCTCCCCTAGTAAACTATTGTTTTTTCTTTGTGCATCATTGAAAAATAGGACTTATTTTATATCACTCACCTATACAATTTTTTTCCTATTCTACATTATTTTCTTCCTGTTCTATTTTGACCAAATGGATTTTGAACTTTAATTTTTGTAGAGGTATGTAGTATGTGGAAAGCAGCATAGTAGTAAAGAGAGATAGAACTTGGAACATGTTATGGATTCAATTCATTCACTAGCTGTGTGACCTTGGGAAAATTTTGTAACCTCCTTGATTCTAAAGAGTATATACTGTATAATTCCATTATGATAAAGTACAATAAACAGAAGGAGGGCTTTCCTGGTGGTTCGGTGGTGGAGAGTCTGCCTGTGGGTGCAGGAGATGCAGGTTCCATCCCTGGGAGGATCTCATGTGGAGTGGGACAGCTGGGCCTATGCACCACAACTATTGAGCGTGTGCTCTGGAGCCTGGGAGCCCAGAACTGCTGAGGCCCACGTGCCCTGGAGCCTTTGCTCTGCAACAGAAGAGGCCACTGCAATGAGAGGGTCCCTGCACCACAAAAGTGACAAAGTGAAAGTGTTAGTCTGTGACCCCATGGACTGTAGCCCACCAGGGTCCTCTGTCCATGGAATTCTCCAGGCAAGAATACTGGAGTGGGTAGCCATTTCCTAGAGAAAAAGCCCACATGGTAGCAAAGATTCAATACAGCCAAAAGTAAGTGGATAAATGATTAAAAAAAATTATTAAAAAAAAGAAGAAATCAGAATGATAGTTTAATATTAGGGGGACTCAGATGGTTTCCTAGGTGGCGATAGTGGTAAAGAACCCGCGTGTCAATGCAGGAGACATAAGAGACGTGGGTTTGATCTCTGGGGGAAGATCCCCTGGAGGCGGGCATGGCAACACATTCCAGTATTCTTGCCTGGAGAATCCCATGGACAGAGGAGCCTGGCAGGCAACATTTCATGGGATCTCAAAGAGTTAGACATGACTGAAGTGACTTAGCACAGACACAGGGGAGCTCAGAGGGAGCATGAGTGGTGCTTCTGGGCCACATGTGAGGATAGCATGATTCCTGAGAAGGAGGCTAGATACAAAGATGTGTTTAGTTTGTTTAAAATTATTGTGGTGTACCAGAGATGGGAATACCAGACCACTTGACCTGCCTCTTGAGAAACCTATATGCAGGTCAGGAAGCAACAGTTAGAACTGGACATGGAACAACAGACTGGTTCCAAATAGGAAAAGGAGTATGTCAAGGCTGTATGTTGTCACCCTGCTTATTTAACTTCTATGCAGAGAACATCATGAGAAATGATGGGCTGGAAGAAGCACAAGCTGGAATCAAGATTGCCGGGAGAAATATCAGTAACCTCAGATATGCAGATGACACCACCCTTAAGGCAGAAAGTGAAGAGGAACTAAAAACCCTCTTGATGAAAGTGAAAGTGGAGAGAGAAAAAGTTGGCTTAAAGGTCAACATTCAGAAAACGAAGATCATGGCATCTGGTCTCATCACTTCATGGCAAATAGATAGAGAAACAATGGAAACAGTGTCAGACTTTATTTTGGGGGGCTCTAAAATCACTGCAGATGGTGAGTGCAGCCATGAAATTAAAAGACGCTTACTCCTTGGAAGGAAAGTTATGACCAACCTAGATAGCATATTGAAAAGCAAAGACGTTACTTTGCCAACAAAGGTCCATCTAGTCAAGGCTATGGTTTTTCCAGTGGTCATGTATGGATGTGAGAGTTGGACTGTGAAGAAAGCTGAGGGCCGAAGAATTGATTCTTTTTAACTGTGGTGTTGGAGAAGACTCTTGAGAGTCCCTTGGACTGCAAGGAGATCCAACAAGTCCATCCTGAAGGAGATCAGCCCTGGGATTTCTTTGGAAGGAATGATGCTAAAGCTGAAACTCCAGTACTTTGGCCACCTCATGTGAAGTGTTGACTCATTGGAAAAGACTCTGATGCTGGGAGGGATTGGGGGAAGGAGGAGAAGGGGACGACAGAGGATAAGATGGCTGAATCGCATCACCAATTTGATGGATATGAGTTTGAGTGAACTCTGAGAGTTGGTGATGGACAGGGAGGCCTGGTGTGCTGTGATTCATGGGGTTGCAAAGAGTCAGACATGCCTGAGTTACTGAACTGAACTCAACTGAAATTCACTGCAGATGATGACTGCAGCCATGAAATTAAAAGATTCTGGCTCCTTGAAAGAAAAGCTATGACCAACCGAGACAACATATTAAAAAGCTGAGATATTACTTTGCAAACAAAGGTCCATCTAGTCAAAGCTATGGTTTTTCTAGTAGTCATGTATAGATGTGAGAGTTGAACTATAAAGAAATCTGAGCGCCAAAGAATTGATGCTTTTGAACTGTGGTGTTGGTGAAGACTCTTGAGAGTTCCTTGGACAGCAAGGAGATCTAACCAGTCCATCCTAGAGGAAATCAGTCCTGAATATTCACTGGAAGGACTGATGCTGAAGCTGACATTCCAATTCTTTGGCCACCTGATGTGAAGAACTGACTCATTTGAAAAGACTCTGATGCTGGGAAAGATTGAGGGCAGGAAGAAAAGGGAATAATAGAGGATGAGATGGTTAGATGGCATCACCAACTCAATGGACATGAATTTGAGTAAGCTCTGGGAGCTGGTGATGGACAAGGAAGCCTGGCATGCTGCAGTCCTTGGGGTAGCAAAGAGTCGGACACTACTGAGTGACTGAACTGACTGACACTTATGTGTACTTTCTGGAAGTGTATTACACTTTGTATTCTGTAAAGAAATGATGGGAGAAACTTTGATGTAGTGAGAAAGGTGGTACACAGAGTGAATATATATTGTTAAAGACAATATTTTTACTCCTAAGAGAATGTAAATTTAAAATGCAGTATACAGTTTAACCTATCAATTTGATAAGTGAATACTTTGTTGGTAAAGGCAATAGAAATAGAGATTGTCATACATTGGAGCCTGCATGGTCATTTTGTGCAACTCTCATGGAGGATATTTGACAATAATGTACATAAATTTTCTCATAGTAATTTCAGTTCTGGGAATTTATCCAAGTTTTTATTGGCACATGTGAGCAATGCAGTTTATGAAAAGACATCTATTTATGTATTGTTTATAAAGGCAAAATATCAAAGATAACTATTTAAATAGAATTTTGCAATAAATTATGTTATATTCACACAATGTAAGACATTATAGCTGTTAGAAATGATAAGGCAGTTTTGAGAGCTAATATAGGACAATCTTTGGGATAAACTGTTCAAAAAATAAACAAAATCCTCATGAACTTAAGCTGATGAATAGTTTGTTACCATTTGTTTGTAAATTTTGTATATATAGTCAATGTACTTGAATGCACACATATACATGAACATTCTATATAGAGAGAACATCTCTGGAAATTGATGCAAAGAACTGGTCACAGTATTCACCCTGTGATGAGTAACTGGGTATCTCAGAGAAATGAGTAGTTTAGCATCTTATTTTTTCAGTGTACCCTTTAATATTTTTTTTATTTTTAACCTTATTTGTGTACTATATTCAGAATACTAAGTATTAAGCAAACAGCTAGACATGACTCCATAATTGACAAAGAGAATCACAGAATTGATACAACTGAAAATTAATTACTAGATTAGGAGAATTAATATTTGGATTGTTTCAGAAGAAGGATCAAGGAGAAGAAAAAGTTTTAGAAAAAGTTAAAAGACATAGAGATTAGAATTGGAAGTTCCAACATCTATTTAAAAGGAATGCCAGGATGGAAAAAAAATGATTAAAGAAATGAAAAGAAAGTGAAAGTGAAGTCACTTAGTCATGTCTGACTCTTTGCAACCCCATGGACTGTAGCCTACCAGGCTCCTTCATCCGTAGGATTTTCCAGGCAAGAGTAGTGGAGTGTGTTGTCATTTTCTTCTCCAGGGGATTTTCCTGACCCAGAGATCAAACCCTGGTCTCCTGCATCGCAGCTAGATGCTTTACCATCTGAGCCACCTGGTAAGATAAATTTTATGAGATGATTTAAAAAAAGCCTGAAAGATTTACCTTGAAAGGGCCCACAAAATACAGAGTAAGAATAACTAAAGACTTTTATCAAAACATACTTTAGTGAAATTTCTGAATGTCAACATTATAAAGATATTTCCAAAGAGAAACAAAATACCTAGAAAGGAACAAAATTCAGCTGATCTTGAAACATTAAATCTAGAAAACAGTGAAGCAAGATCTTCAAAATTTCAAAGGAAATAACTTGAAACCTATAATTTGATATGTAGCCAAATAATATGAATTTTGTACACGTTTATTGGGTTATATGTTATAACTTTGACATGGTGAAGTGCCTCCCAACAGGACAATGCAATGCAATGGAATACAGTTGTGTCTGACTCCTTGTGACCCTATAGACTATAGCCCACTAAGCTCCTCTGTCCATGGGATTCTCCAGGCAAGAATACCAGAGTGGGTTTCCCTTCCCTTCTCAGGGGATCTTCCTGACCCAGGGATTGAACCCATGTCTCTTGCATCTCCTTCACTGGCAGGTGGGTTCTTTACCACTAGTACCACCTGGAAAGTCAAACAGGACAGAAGTCACCCAAATCACAAAATTTCCTATATGGCAAGAAACACCAGAAATAGGCTCATAAAAATGTGACAAAATATAATGCATATAATAGAAAGTTATTAATATCTATAATATCTCAAGAACTTCTAAAAATCAAGAAACAGTAAATAACCCAATGGAAAAGCAATCAAAGGCATTTTATAGGAAAACTAGTACAAATGACCAATAAATACATTAAAAGTTAATGTTTAACTTAATATGTAATCAAGTAAATGCAAATTGAATCAATCAGCTCAGTAGAGTCACTCAGTTGTGTCCAACTCTGTGATGCCATGGACTGCAGCACACCAGGCCTCCCTGTCCATCACCGACTCCTGGAGTTTACCCAAACTCATGTCCATTGAGTCGGTGATGCGACCCAGCCATGTCATCCTCGGTTGTTACCTTCTCCTCCTGCCCTCAAGCTTTCCCAGCATCAGGGTTTTTTTCAAATGAGTAAGCTCTTCATAGCAGGTGGCCGAAGTATTGGAGTTTCAGCTTCAACATCAGTATTTCCAGTGAACACTCAGGACTGATCTGCTTTAAGATGCACTGGTTGGATCTCCTTGCAGTCCAAGGGCCTCACAAGAGTCTTGTCCAACAACACAGTTCAAAAGCATCAATTCTTCACTGCTCAGCTTTCTTTACAGTCCAACTCTCATATCCATACATGACTACTGGAAAAATCATAGCCTTGACTAGATGGACCTTTGTTGACAAAGTAACGTCTCTGCTTTTTAATATGCTGTCTAGGTTGGTCATACCTTTCCTTCCAAGGGGTGAGCGTCTTTTAATTTCATGGCTGCAGTCACCATCTGCCGTGATTTTGGAGCCCTGAAAAATAAAGTTTGACACTGTTTCCACTGTTTCCTCATCTATTTCCCATGAAGTGATGGGACCAGATGCCATGATATTAGTTTTCTGAATGTTGAGCCTTAAGCCAACTTTTTCACTCTCTTTCACCTTCATCAAGAGGCTCTCTAGTTCTTCTTCACTTTCTGCCATAAGGGTGATGTCATCTGCATATCTTAGGCTATTGATATTTCTCCTGACAATCTTGATTCCAGCTTTTGCTTCATCCAGCCCAGAGTTTCTCATGATGTACTCTGCTTATATGTTAAATAAGCAGGGTGACAACATACAGCCTTGACATATTCTTTTTCCTATTTGGAACCAGTCTGTTGTTACATGTCCAGACCTAACTGTTCCTTCCTGACCTGCATACAGATTTCTCAAGAGGCAGGTCAGATGGTTTGTTATTTCCGTCTTTTTCAGAATTTTCCACAGTTTATTGTGATCCACAGAGTCAAAGGCTTTGGCATAGTCAATAAAGCAGAAATAGATGTTTTTCTGGAGCTCTCTTGCTTTTTGGGTGATCCAGCAAATGTTGGCAATTTGTTCTCTGGTTCCTCCGCCTTTTTTAAAACCAGCTTGAACATCTGGAAGTTCACGGTTCACGTATTGCTGAAACCTGGTTTGGAGAATTTGAGCATTACTTTGCTACTATGTGTTCAGTTGAGTTCAGTTCTTTTGCTTAGTCATGTTCAACTCTGTGACCCCATGAACCACAGCACTCCAGGCCTCCCTGTCCATCACCAACTCCCAGAGTTTACCCAAACTCATGTCCATTGACTCTATGATATCATCCAACCATGCCATCCTCTGTTGTCCCCTTCTCCTCCCACCCTTAATCTTTCCCAGCATCAGGGTCTTTTCCAATGAGTCAGCTCTTCGCATCAGGTGGCCAAAGTATTGGAGTTTCAGCTTCAGCATCAGTCCTTCCAATGAACTCCCAGGACTGATCTCCTTTAGGATGGACTGATTGGATGTCCTTGCAGTCCAAGGGACTCCAAGAGTCTCCCCCAACACCACAGTTCAAAAGCATCAATTCTTCTGCACTCAGCTTTTGTGCAGTAGTTTGAGCATTCTTTGGCATTACCTTTCTTTGGGATTGGAATGAAAATTGATTTTTCCAGTACTTTGGCCACTGCTGAGTTTTCCAAATTTGCGGGCATATTGAGTGCAGCACTTTCACAGCATCATCTTTCAGGATTTGAAATAGCTCAACTGGAATTCCACCACCTCCATTACCTTTGTTCATAGTGATGCCTCTTAAGCCCACTTGACTTCACATTCCAGGATGTCTGGCTCTAGGTCAGTAAGCACACCACCATGATTATCTAGGTAGTGAAGATCTTTTTTGTACAGTTTTTCTATGTATTCTTGTTACCTCTTCTTAATATCTTCTGCTTCTGTTAGGTCCATGCCATTTCTGTCCTTTATTGAGCCCATCTTTGCATGAAAGGTTCCCTTGGTATCTCTAATTTTCTTGAAGAGATCTCTTGTCTTTCCCAATCTATTATTTTCCTCTGTTTCTTTGCACTAATCACTGAAGAAGGCGTTCTTATCTCTCCTTGCTATTCTTTGGAACTCTGCATTCAAATGGATATATCTTTCCTTCTCTCCTTTGCTTTTTGCTTCTCTTCTTTTTACAGCTATTTGTAAGCCCTCCTCATTCAACCATTTTACTTTTTTACATTTTGTTTTCCTGGGGATGGTCTTTCTCCCTATCTTCTGTACAATGTGACGAACCTCCGTCCATAATTCATCAGACATTCTGTCTATCAGATCTAGTCCCTTAAATCTGTTTCTCACTTCCAATGTATAATCATTAGGGATTTGATTTAGGTCATACCTGAATGGTCTAGTGGTTTTCCTTAATTTATTCATTTTAAGTCTGAATTTGGCAATAAGGAGTTCATGATCTGAGCCACAGTCAGCTCCCAGTCTTGTTTTTGCTGACTGTATAGAGCTTCTCCATATTTGGCTGCAAAGAATAAAATCAATCTGATTTCAGTGTTGGCCATCTGGTGATGTCCATGTGTAGAGTCTTCTCTTGTGTGGTTGGAAGAGGGTGTTTGCTATGACCAGTGCGTTCTCTTACAAAAACTCTATTAGCCTTTGCCCTGCTTCATTCTGTATTCCAAGGCCAAATTTGCCTGTTGCTCCAGGTGTTTCTGGGAGAAGGCAATGGCAACCCACTCCAGTAATCTTGCCTGGAAAACCCCATGGGTGGAAGAACCTGGTAGGCTGTAGTCCATAGGGTCGTGAAGAGTCAGACACAACTGAGCAACTTCACTTTCACTTTTCACTTTCATGCATTGGAGAAGGAATTGGTAACCCACTCCATTACTCTTGCCTGGAGAATCCCAGGGACAGGGGAGCCTGGTGGGCTGCCATCTATGGGGTCGCACAGAGTCGGACACGACTCAAACGACTTAGCAGCAGCAGCAGCCAGGTGTTTCTTGATTTCCTACTTTCCCCTATAATGAAAAGGACACTTTTGGGGGGTATTAGTTCTAAAAGGTCTTGTAGGTCTTCATAGCATTGTTCAACTTCACCTTCTTCAGCATTACTGGTTGGGGCATAGACTTGGATTACCGTGGTATTGAATGATTTGCCTTGGAAACGAACAGAGATCATTCTGTCATTTTTGAGATTGTATCCAGGTATGCCATTTTGGACCATTTTGTTAACTATGATGGCTATTCTATTTCTTCTAAGGGATTCCTGCCTACAGTAGTAGATATAATGATCATCTGAGTCAAGTTCACCCATTCCAATCCATTTTAGTTCTCTGATTCCTAGAATGTCGATGTTCACTCTTGCCATCTCCTGTTTGACCACTTCCAATATTTCTTTATTCATGGACCTAACATTCAGGTTCCTATGCAATACTGCTCTTTACAGCATCAGACCTTGCTTTTATCACTAGTCACATCCACAAATGGGTATTGTTTTTGCTTTTTTTCCATCCCTTCATTCTTTCTGTAGTTATTTCTCCACTGATCTCCAGTAGCATATTTGGCACCTACCAACCCGGAGTGTTCCACTTTCAGTATCCTATCATTTTGCCTTTTCATACTGTTCATGGGGTTCTCAAGGCAAGCATACTCAAGTGGTTTGCCATTCCCTTCTCCAGTGGACCACATTTTGTCAGATCTCCACCATGACCCATCCGTCTTGGGTGGCCCTACATGTCATGGCTTGGTTTCATTGAGTTAGACAAAGCTGTGGTCCATGTGATCAGATTGGCTAGCTTCCTGTGATTGTGGTTTCCGTCTGTCTGCCCTCTGATGCCCTCTCTCAGTGCCTACTGTCTTACTAGGATTTCTCTTATCTTGGATGTGGGGTATCAATAATTGAATCAATCAAATTGGAGGTATCAATAATTGAATCAATCAAATTGAATAAGTGATGGGTCTTATTTTTCTCCCACTGGATTTAAAAACTTAAAAGATTGTGAACATACAAATGGATGTGATTAAGTGTGTGGGGGAAAGGAACTTTTGTATAATTTTTTTGTGGGGAGCAGGGATGATGCTGAATAATTTAATAATTGATATGACACTGGCTCAGACCGATGATGGACATTAGGCAATGCACTCCACAAGTATATAACAATGGAATATCAGCCCTCTGTTTTTGGCAGAGTAAATTAGTAAAACTTTTCAAGAGCTATTTGGGCTACATTGACACAAAATTTTGCATAGGGATGAATCTATCCTATAGAAATGTGATACATACACAGAGGAATGTTCCTTGCATAATTTTTAGATAACAAAACATTGTTTGGGAAATTTATGTCAATAGAGAATGATTCAGTGGATAATGATCCATGTTCACTATGGAGTAACATGCAGCTCTTAGAAAAATAAGGTAGATCAAAGTTTAGTGGAGAGATGTTCAAGTTATAATTTATGGATAAAATATTAAATTGTAAAACAATTTGTTTAGTATGATGGGAAAAATAAGAGGAAAACTGATACTTACACATAGCTATGTAAAGTAAGGAAGAAGGCAACCTGTAATTGTGCCTAAATATTTATTATTTCATTTATTTGTTAAAGTATTCAACAAATGTTGATGGAGTAGCTTTTTAAATACCAGGCACTTTTCTAGTCACTTGGGAAACACTAATGAAACAAAACAGAAAAAAATCCTTGCAATAGAGCTTATTTTCTAGTGGGGAATAAGTAAGTTTGGGAAGTTGTTGATTCATTTCTACTTTTTTGCTATATTCCTCCCTTTATGCCTTTTATTTTAAATTAAGCTTATTTTCATGGATTACTATTGAACTAAAACATTTAGGTAGGAGATAATTATCATATTAACCTTCTGAGGTGAGAAGATAATAGGCAAAAATACTCTTTATGAATTATAAATTTCTAAGATTAGAGACTATTGTACCTTTGGGGAGAAAAAAAGACATTGAGGATCATCAGTCCAATAATGTGGTGGTAATAGCTTAAAAATCTCTGTGAGGCTTTTATTTTGGCCAGAAATAAAATAATTTTGAATAATAATAAATTCTGTTTAAGTTATAACAAGCTACATGTAGACAAATGGGAAATAAAAGGAGTCCCAGGATTATGCAAATGTATACCTTGAGAGTTTATAAGAAATTATTTTTTATTCCAGAGAAATTTTAATTTACTGTTAAATTCTAAGAGCAAAACTTTTCAAGTTGAAAAATGTGTTTTCACATATACAAGATAAATTTTTTAAATATATAATATAGTTAGTATAGTTTCAAGACAATTCAGATCAGATCAGATCAGTCGCTCAGTCGTGTCCGACTCTTTGCGACCCCATGAACCGCAGCACGCCAGGCCTCCCTGTCCATCACCAGCTCCCGGAGGTCACTCAGACTCGCATCCATCGAGTCAGTGATGCCATCCAGCCATCTCATCCTCTGTCGTCCCCTTCTCCTCCTGCCCTCAATCCCTCCCAGCATCAGAGTCTTCTCCAATGAGTCAACTCTTCGCATGAGGTGGCCAAAATACTGGAGTTTCAGCTTTAGCATCATTCCTTCCAAAGAAATTCCAGGATTGATCTCCTTCAAAATGGACTGGTTGGATCTTCTTGCAGTCCAAGGGACTCTCAAGAGTCTTCTCCAACACCACAGTTCAAAAGCATCAATTCTTCGGCGCTCAGCCTTCTTCACAGTCCAGCTCTCACATCCATACATGACCACAGAAAAGACCATAGCCTTGACTAGGCGAACCTTTGTTGGTAAAGTAATGTCTCTGCTTTTGAATATGCTATTTAGGTTGGTCATAACTTTCCTTCCAAGGAGCAAGCGTCTTTTAATTTCATGGCTGCAGTCACCATCTGCAGTGATTTTGGAGCCCAGAAAAACAAAGTCTGACACTGTTTCCACTGTTTGTCCATCTATTTCCCATGCAGTGATGGGACCAGATGCCATGATCTTCGTTTTCTGAATGTTGAGCTTTAAGCCAACCTTTTCACTCTCCACTTTCACTTTCATCAAGAGGCTTTTTAGCCCCTCTTCACTTTCTGCCATAAGAGTGGTGTCATCTGCATATCTGAGGTTATTGATATTTCTCCCGGCAGTCTTGATTCCAACTTGTGTTTCTTCCAGTCCAGCATTTCTCATGATGTACTCTGCATATAAGTTAAATAAACATGGTGACAATATGCAGCCTTGACGTACTCCTTTTCCTATTTGGAACCAGTCTGTTGTTCCATGACCAGTTCTAACTGTTGCTTCCTGACCTGCATACAGATTTCTTAAGAGGCAGATCAGGTGGTCTGGTATTCCCATCTCTTTCAGAATTTTCCATAGTTTATTGTGATCCACACAGTCAAAGGCTTTGGCATAGTCAATAAAGCAGAAATAGATGTTTTTCTGGAACTCTCTTGCTTTTTCCATGATCCAGCGGATGTTGGCAATTTGATCTCTGGTTCCTCTGCCTTTTCTAAAACCAGCTTGAACATCAGGAAGTTCACAGTTCACATATTGCTGAAGCCTGGCTTGGAGAATTTTGAGCATTACTTTACTAGCGTGTGAGATGAGTGCAATTGTGCGGTAGTTTGAGCACTCCTTGGCATTGCCTTTCTTTGGGATTGGGATGAAAACTGACCTTTTCCAGTCCTGTGGCCACTGCTGAGTTTTCCAAATTTGCTGGCATATTGAGTGCAGCACTTTTACAGCATCATCATTCAGGACTTGGAATAGCTCCACTGGAATTCCATCACCTCCACTAGCTTTGTTCGTAGTGATGCTTTCTAAGGCCCATTTGACTTCACATTCCAAGATGTCTGGCTCTAGGTCAGTGATCACATCATCATGATTATCTAGGTCTTGAAGCTCTTTTTTGTACAGTTCTTCTGTGTATTCTTGCCACCTCTTCTTAATATCTTTTGCTTCTGTTAGGTCCACACCATCTCTGTCCTTTATCGTGCCCATCTTTGCATGAAATGTTCCTTTGGTATCTCTGATTTTCTTGAAGAGATCCCTAGTCTTTCCCATTCTGTTGTTTTCCTCTATTTCTTTGCATTGATCACTGAAGAAGGCTTTCTTATCTCTTCTTGCTATTCTTTGGAACTCTGCATTTAGATGTTTATATCTTTCCTTTTCTCCTTTGCTTTTCGCTTCTCTTCTTTTCACAGCTATTTGTAAGGCCTCCCCAGACAGCCATTTTGCTTTTTTGCATTTCTTTTCCATGGGGATGGTCTTGATCCCTGTCTCCTGTACAATGTCACGAACCTCATTCCATAGTTCATCAGGCACTCTATCTATCAGATCTAGGCCCTTAAATCTATTTCTCACTTCCACTGTATAATCATAAGGGATTTGATTTAGGTCATACCTGAATGGTCTAGTAGTTTTCTCTACTTTCTTCAATTTCAGTCTGAATTTGGCAATAAGGAGCTCAGGGTCCGAGCCACAGTCAGCTCCTGGTCTTGTTTTTGCTGATTGTATAGAGCTTCTCCATCTTTGGCCGCAAAGAATATAATCGATCTGATTTCGGTGTTGACCATCTGGTGATGTCCATGTATAGAGTCTTCTCTTGTGTTGTTGGAAGAGGGTATTTGCTATGACCAGTGCATTTTCTTGGCAAAACTCTATTAGTCTTTGCCCTGCTTCATTCCGTATTCCAAGGCCAAATTTGCCTGTTACTCCAGGTGTTTCTTGACTTCCTACTTTTGCATTCCAGTCCCCTATAATGAAAAGGACATCTTTTTTGGGTGTTAGTTCTAAAAGGTCTTGTAGGTCTTCATAGAACCTTTCAACTTCAGCTTCTTCGGCGTTACTGGTTGGGGCATAGATTTGGATTACTGTGACATTGAATGGTTTGCCTTGGAAACGAACAGAAATCATTCTGTCATTTTTGAGATTGCATCCAAGTACTGCATTTCGGACTCTTTTGTTGACCATTATGGCCACTCCATTTCTTCTGAGGGATTCCTGCCCACAGTAGTAGATATAACAGTCCTCTGAGTTAAATTCACCCATTCCAGTCCATTTTAGTTCGCTAATTCCTAGAATGTCAACATTCACTCTTGCCATCTCTTGTTTGACCACTTCCAATTTGCCTTGATTCATGGACCTGACATTCCAGGTTCCTATGCAATATTGCTCTTTACAGCATCGGACTTTGCTTCTATCACCAGACACATCCACAGCTGGGTATTCTTTTTGTTTTGGCTCCATCCTTTCATTCTTTCTGGAGTTATTTCTGCACTGATCTCCAGTAGCATATTGGGCCCCTACTGACCTGGGGAGTTTCTCTATCAGTATCCTATCATTTTGTCTTTTCATACTGTTCATGGGGTTCTCAAGGCAAGAATACTGAAGTGGTTTGCCATTCCCTTCTCCAGCGGACCACACCCTGTCATATCTCTCCACCATGACCCGCCCATCCCAGGTTGCCCCTCGGGCATGGCTTAATCTCATTGAGTTAGACAAGGGTGTGGTCCTTGTGTGATTAGATTGACTAGTTATCTGTGAGAATGGTTTTAGTGTATTTGCCCTCTGATGCCCTCTTTCAAGACCTACTGTCTTACTTGGGTTTCTCTTACCTTGGGCATGGGGTATCTCATCCGGGCTGCTCCTGGCTGCTCCCGGCCAGCGAAGCACAGCCATCGCACCTTACCTTGGACGAGGGGTCTCTCCTCACCGCCGTCCTTCCTCGGTCGTGTGGTAGCTCCTCTCGGCCGCGCTCTTAGTGCGCGACGCAGCCGGCGGGGCGCTCTTAAATGGCGCGCCGGTCGCGGGCAGGCGAGGTCGCTCTTAAATGGCGCGCCGGAAAAGATTAATCTTCCAGTACATCAAAATAGGCCCTTCCAAAAGGGAAGATGAATATAGCAAAAAGTTTTTGAAAAGATCGAGATCATTAATAAAGGAATGAAAAATAAGGAAATAAAATAATCACTTTTTGTTATCATATGACAAAAATTATAATAATGATGCCATACAATGTTGATAAAGTTTTAGGGTATCAGTTATTTAATATGCTGCTGGTAGAATTATAAATTGCTACAAATTTTATGGAATGACATTAAAGAATATAAATAAAAATGTTAAAATTATAATACATTATAAACCAGCAATTTCAGTTCTATAAGTTTTTCTGAGGGAAATGATTTATCTAATGTACAAAGGTTGCATGCAAGCTTTTCTTCACAGTGTTATTTTTAAGGGTAAATTTGAAAGCAAATTGAATAACAAAAGATAAGCAAAATTAATCACTATGTTTAAAAATGCAGATATAGATATTAATTGACACAAATAGTCACTATATAAGCCTGGTAGGCTGCAGTCCATGGGGTTGCTAAGAGTCGGACACGACTGAGCAACTTCACTTTCGCCTTTCACTTTTCATGCATTGGAGAAGGAAATGGCAACCCACTCCAGTGTTCTTGCTTGGAGAATCTCAGGGACGGGAAGCCTGGTGGGCTGCCGTCTATGGGGTCACACAGAGTCGGACACGACTGAAGTGACTTGGCAGTCACTATATATTACTAAGTGAAAAAGAAGATATGTGTAAGAAGCAGGTAACATGCACATCATAATATTTCAGTATTGGGGGGAAATTATTATGCATTCACACAGGGCAAATAATTGAACATATTTGCCAAAGATAACAAATGTGTAACACCTTTCTGCCCTTCTTGTTTCACATTCATGGCAAACAAAACTAATCAAGCTGTTCATACAAGCCTAGGTGGCTTCCCAGGTGGCTCAGAGGTAAAGAATCAGCCTGCAAATGCAAGGCATGTAGGAGACATAGGTTTGATACCTGGGCGGGACGATCCCTGGAGAAGGAAATGGCAACCCATTCCAGTATTCTTGCCTGGAAAATCCCACTGACAGAGGAGTCTGGCAGGCTACAGGCCATGGGGTTGCAAAGAGTCGGACATGACTGGATGACTGAGCATGCATGCACACAAGCCTAGGTACAGTCTCAAAAACTTTGTTCATACAATTTTCAATGTAGTTATTATAAATTAACTAAAATTGGCACTTGGGATGA
Organism: Tragelaphus eurycerus; assembly: GCA_935064755.1. Taxonomy (NCBI): domain Eukaryota; kingdom Metazoa; phylum Chordata; class Mammalia; order Artiodactyla; family Bovidae; genus Tragelaphus; species Tragelaphus eurycerus. Next base: position 2,541,390 of record CAKXYN010000149.1, on the reverse strand, counting down.
AATACTTTTGACATCTCTTATATACATCAAATATTAAAAATAGAAGGTAATGCTTTGAGTGATTTAAAATTTTTCCACTTTATTTTCTAATGATATTTCATGAATATTTATGACATGTATTTTTAAAAAATAAAATTTAGGTTAAGATTGCTCTTTCAAAAAATAAAACAAGTAGAGTGATGTCAGTGGGAATGGCAGACAAAGAAACTCTGAAAATCCTCTCCACCATGATAAAATGAGAACACTGACAACAAATTGTCAGAATCAACTTTTTTAGGACTCTGGATATAAATCACATGTTTGGGTCATTCTGTACTGTGTTTATTCAAGAAAAATAGCTGAATCTTGGTAAGAACAGTAAACCTTGTGGCATACTAACATGCCCTGTTCTTAAATTCCTCTCCCAATCGCCATTGTTAGCCTCTAAACCCCAAAGCCCACAATCATGGTGAAAACCAACAGCTCAGCAGCCAATGGAGCAGTCAAAATGGGGTTGGAACTTTCAAACCCCCACTTTCAGCAAATTGCTATTATTTGACTTGTCTGTCAGTTCCATAGATAACCTCAATTTTAAGACTTATCTTCATTTGACCTGACCCAGAGCTAACCCAGTGTGAGAAGCCTTTTCCTTAGGGATAATTGCTGAAACCAATTACACTGAAGTAATTAACTTTGCAGCTGCCTGAGGTTGTGGATAACAGTTGAGGCAAACAATAGACTAACCATGAAGTTTAAAAAGAAAAGCTGGGGAATGAAGTCTATGCTGCTGCTGCTGCTGCTGCTGCTGCTGCTAAGTCACTTCAATTGTTTCCGACTCTGTGCAAACTCATAGATGGCTGCCCATCAGGCTCCCCATCCCTGGGATTCTCCAGGCAAGAACACTGGAGTATAAGGGCTTTGAAAAGCTTTGACACAATCCTGGAAATTTAGAAGCCTGTGTGCGTCCCCAAGGCCCTGTGCACATGCTCAGGAAAGGTCTGAGAAGGCACTAAGCTTTCAACTCTGGCTGATCTTGAGGTTCTGCATAATCAGGAAATGAAAAATACAGCAGCCTGAGTTTTGATGTTTTCCCTCAACATGCACACAGAGCCCCTGGCAAAGACTGGGAGATTTATTGGTTCAAATGCTTAATGAATTCTTTGTCTAATCATTAGCTGACCACTAAGTAACCAAGCAGAGAGCTCAGTGGCTGCATAGGAAAAATAATAGACTTTTCAGAACTAGTTCAGAAATATCAGTAAATAAGTAACAGACCACCATCAACAAATTTTGCCCTGGAGATCCATAGAAAAATCACAGTTAAATTCAATTTTTGATAAGATATAATGTTATCCAATCATAATGGAGTGAAATTAGAAATCAATGAAAAAATTCTGGGAAATTCACAAATATGTGAAAATTAAATAACACACTTTAAAGTAATCAGTGGGTCATAGTAGAAATCATAAGTGACATTAGAAATTATTTTTAGGTGAGTGAAAAATTAAATATGTATACTGAAACTTAAGAAGTTTAACTAAAGGTTTATCTAGATGGAAATTTACTTCAAATTATTAACCTTAGCTTTCACCTTTATAAACTAGACAAAGAAGAACAAACTAAATCCAAAATAAGCAAAAGGAAGAGTATGAATGGAAATAAAGGAAATAGAGAATTTAAAAATGAGAGAAATCAAGGAAACCAAAATTTGAATGAAAAATCAACAATATTGACAGAACTTTAGATAGACTGACCAAGAAAAATAAAAATACTGAAATGACTTAAACCAGGAATGAAATAGGAAATTCCTATCAAGCTTTCAGAAATAAAAAAGATTATAAGGGAATACTAAACAGTTGTATGCCAACAAATTAGATAACTGATGAAATGGACATTTTCTTAAATACAAAATATTAAAACTGACTCAAGAAAAAATATAAAATGTATTTGTATATATCAAGTACAGTAATTGAGCTGGTAATCAAACTTCCCACAAAGAAAAACTCAGGACCAGAGGGATTCACTGGTGATTCCTACCAAATATTTAAGGAACAATTAACATTATTAATTGTCAAGCAATCCTTCACAAACTTTTCTAAAAATAGAAGAATAGGAAATATGTGCCAGTTCATTCTATAAGTCCAGATTACCTAGACAGGGAAATCACATGAAAAGAAAATTGTAAACCAATATTCCTTATGAATATAGACACAAAAATCCTCAGTGCTGCTGCTGCTGCTAAGTTGCTTCAGTCATGTCCGACTCTGTGCGACCCCATAGACGGCAGCCCACCAGGCTCCGCAGTCCCTGGGATTCTCCAGGCAAGAACACTGGAGTGGGCTGCCATTGCCTTCTCCATTGTGTGAAAGTGAAAAGTGAAAGTGAAGTCGCTCAGTCGCATCCGATTCCTAGCGACCCCATGGACTGCAGCCTACCAGGCTCCTCTGTCCATGGGATTTTCTAGGCAAGATTACTGGAGTGGCTTGCCATTGCCTTCTCCGAAAAATCCTCAGTAATATGCTAGTAAACAGAATCCAGAAACATATAAGGATTATATGTATTGTGTATACTATATAATCATATGTTATATATTTATATATAATCATTTATTTATATAGTTATATATTATATGATTATATATATTATATGAAGCTTGTATACTTGACCAGTGAGGATTTGTCTAAATCATGGTTGTTTGGTTGAATTGTTGGTTTAATATGCCAAATCAATAGAGTATATCATATCAATAGAATAAAAAAATAAAAACCCCACAAGCATCCCATTACACAGAAAAAGCTACCTGACAAAAATATTCTATCTTTTCATGATAAAAACTAGGAATATAAGGGAACTCCCTGAACCTGATAAAAGGCATTTACAAAATTCCCACAGCTAACATCATACTTGACCAAAGACTGAGAGTGCCCCCCAACAATGCCACAATATCAGGAAGAAGACAAGGATGTCCACTCCCACCACCTCTATTTTAGTGGTGAATTAGCAAGGAAAATGGGGCAAGAAAAAGAAATAAAAGGCACCCAGATCATAAAGAAATGAGTAAAACTATTTCTACTTACAGGAATATGATCTTATAAAATCTTAAGAAATACACTAAGTCCCTAAAGAAACAAATTAAAAAACACTTCCTAAGTAATATACTCAAGAGAATTGAAAATATAGTTACACAAAATCTTGTATGTGAATGTTGATAGAAGCATTATTCATAATCACCAAAATGTGCAAACAGTTCAGTTAAGTTCAGTTCAGTCGCTCAGTCGTGTCCGACTCTTGTGACCCCATGAACTGTAGCACACCAGGCCTCCCTGTCCATCACCAACTCCCAGAGTTCAACCAAACCCATGTCAATCGAGTCAGTGATGCCATCCAGCCAGTGATACCATCCAGCCACTCATCCTCTGTTGTCTCCTTTTCCTCCTGCCCCCAATCCCTCCCAGCATTAGAGTCTTTTCCAATGAGTCAACGCTTCGCATGAGGTGGCAAAAGTACTGGAGTTTCAGCTTCAGCATCATTCCTTCCAAAGAGCACCCAGGACTGAACTCCTTTAGACTAGACTGCTTGGATCTCCTTGCAGTCCATGGGACTCTCAAGAGTCTTCTCCAACACCACAGTTCAAAAGCATCAATTCTTCGGCACTCAGCTTTCTTCACAGTCCAACTCTCACATCCATACATGACTACTGGAAAAAACATAGCCTTGACTAGACTGACCTTTGTTGGCAAAGTGATGTCTCTGCTTTTTAATATGCTATTCTAGGTTGGCCATAACTTTCCTTCCAAAGAATAGGCGTCTTTTAATTTCATGGCTGCAGTCACCATCTGCACTGATTTTGGAACCCAAAAATATAAAGTCTGCCACTGTTTCCACTGTTTCCCCATCTATTTCCCATGAAGTGATGGGACCAGGTGCCATGATCTTTGTTTTCTGAATGTTGAGCTCTAAGCCAACCTTTTCACTCTCCACTTTCACTTTCATCAAGAGGCTTTTTAGTTCCTCTTCACTTTCTGCCATAAGAGTGGTGTCATCTGCATATCTGAGGTTATTGATATTTCTCCCAGCAATCTCGATTCCAGCTTGTGTTTCTTCCAGTCCAGCATTTCTCATGATGTACTCTGCATAGAAGTTAAATAAGCAGGGCGACAACATACAGCCTTGACGTACTCCTTTTCCTATTTGGAACCAGTCTATTGTTCCATGTCCAGTTCAACTGTTGTTGAAGTCCAGGTCTTCCTGACCTGCATATAGGTTTCTCAAGAGGCAGATCAGGTGGTCTGGTATTCCCATCTCTTTCAGAATTTTCCAGTTTATTGTGATCCACACAGTCAAAGGCTTTGGCATAGTCAATGGAACTCTTGCTTTTTTGATGATCCAGCGGATATTGGCAATTTGATCTCTGGTTCCTCTGTCTTTTCTAGAACCAGCTTGAACATCTGGAAGTTCACGGTTCACGTATTGCTGAAGCCTAGCTTGGAGAATTTTGAGCATTACTTTACTAGCGTGTGAGATGAGTGCAATTGTGTGGTAGTTTGAGCATTCTTTGGCATTGCCTTTCTTTAGGATTGAAATGAAAACTGATATTTTTCAGTCCTGTGGCCACTGCTGAGTTTTCCAAATTTGCTGGCATCTTGAGTGCAGCGCTTTCACAGCATCATCTTTCAGGATTTGGAATAGCTCAACTGGAATTCCATCACCTCCACTAGCTTTGTTCGTAGGTCTGTTTGTAGTAATGCTTTCTAAGGCCAAGTATCCATCAAAGAATGAACGGGTGAAGAAAATTTTGTAAAACCATATGGTAGAGTATTACTCAGCAATAAGAATGTATGCAGCACTAATATTAATACATTCTACAACATTGATGAACCTTGTAAGTATGCTAAGTGAAAGAAGTTGGAAACAAAAAGCCTCATATTGTATAATTCCACTTATTTAAAATGTCCAGAATAGGAAAATCTATAGAGATAGCAAGTAGATTAATGAATTCCAGTGTTGGGATAAGGGGCTAATTGGTAAAGACTGCCGGTGTGTATGAAAATTCTCATGAAGGTAATGAAAAGGTTCAGGAATTAGGTAGTGTTACTGTTGCATGTCTACATAAATATACTAAAAACAACCAAATTTCCCAATTAAAGTAAATTTTATAGAACTGTACAAAAAAAGAGCTTCACGACCCAGATAATCATGATGGTGTGATCACTGACTTAGAGCCAGACATCCTGGACTGTGAAGTCAAGTGGGCCTTAGAAAGCATCACTACGAACAAAACTAGTGGAGGTGATGGAATTCCAGTGGAGCTATTCTAAATCCTGAAAGATGATGCTGTGAAAGTGCTGCACTCAATATGCCAGCAAATTTGGAAAACTCAGCAGTGGCCACAGGATTGGAAAAGGTCAGTTTTCATCCCAATCCCAAAGAAAGGCAATGCCAAGGAATGCTCAAACTACCGCACAATTGCACTCATCTCACACGCTAGTAAAGTAATGCTCAAAATTCTCCAAGCCAGGCTTCAGCAATATGTGAACCGTGAACTTCCTGATGTTCAAGCTGAATTTAGAAAAGGGAGAGGAACCAGAGATCAAATTGCCAACATCCGCTGGATCATGGAAAAAGCAAGAGAGTTCCAGAAAAACATCTATTTCTGCTTTATTGACTATGCCAAAGCCTTTGACTGTGTAGATCACAATAAACTGAAAAATTCTGAAAGAGATGGGAATACCAGACCACCTGATCTGCCTCTTGAGAAATCTGTATGCAGATCAGGAAGCGACAGTTAGAACTGGTCATGGAACAACAGACTGGTTCCAAATAGGAAAGGGAGTAGGTCAAGGCTGTATATTGTCACCATGTTTATTTAACTTATATGCAGAGTACATCATGAGAAATGCTGGACTGGAAGAAACACAAGTTGGAGTCAAGAATGCTGGGAGAAATATCAATAACCTCAGATATGCAGATGATACCACCCTTATGGCAGAAAGTAAAGAGGAACTAAAAAGCCTTTTGATGAAAGTGAAAGTGGAGAGTGAAAAGGTTGGCTTAAAGCTCAACATTCAGAAAACGAAGATCATGGCATCTGGTCCCATCACTACATGGGAAATAGATGGGGAAACAGTGGAAACAGTGTCAGAATTTATTTTTCTGGGCTCCAAAATCACTGAAGATAGTGACTGCAGCCATGAAATTAAAAGATGCTTACTCCTTGGAAGGAAAGTTATGACCAACCTAGATAGATTCAAAAGCAGAGACATTACTTTGCCAACAAAGGTTCACCTAGTCAAGGCTATGGTCTTTCCTGCGGTCATGTATGGATGTGAGAGCTGGACTGTGAAGAATCCTGAGCGCCGAAGAATTGATGCTTTTGAACTGTGGTGTTGGAGAAGACTCTTGAGAGTCCCTTGGACTGCAAGGAGATCCAACCAGTCCATTCTGAAGGAGATCAGCCCTGGGATTTTTTTGGAAGGAATGATGCTAAAGCTGAAACTCCAGTATTTTGGCCACCTCATGCGAAGAGTTGACTCATTGGAGAAGACTCTGATGCTGGGAGGGATTGGGGGCAGGAGGGGAAGGGGACGACAGAGGATGAGATGGCTGGATGGCATTACTGACTCGATGGATGTGAGTCTGTGTGACCTCTGGGAGTTGGTGATGGACAAGGAGGCCTGGCATGCTGCGGTTCATGGGGTCACAATGAGTCAGACACAACTGAGTGACTGATCTGATCTGATCTGATAGTATATAACAATAAAAAGTTATTGTCTGAGAAAAATGTGTACTATATTCCCATCATTTGTTAATAGGTCAGTGCCTTCATGATAAATATATATTAATAGTAAAATAACTAGACATGAAACAAGAGACTGGTTCCAAATAGGAGAAGGAGTATGTCAAGGCTGTATATTGTCACCCTTCTTATTTAACTTATATGCACAGTACATCATGAGAAATGCTGGGCTGGATGAAGCACAAGCTGGAATCAAGATTGCTGGGAGAAATATCAATAACCTCAGATATGCAGATGACACCACTCTTAGGGCAGAAAGTGAAGAGGAACGAAAAAGCCTCTTGATGAAAGTGAAAGAGGAGAGTGAAAAAGTTGGCTTAAACTCAACATTCAGAAAACGAAGATCATGGCATCTGGTCCCATCACTTAATGGGAAATAGATGGGTAAACAGTGTCAGACTTCTTTTTGGCTCCAAAATCACTGCAGATGGTGACTGCAGCCATGAAATTAAAGGACACTTGCTCCTTGGAAGGAAAGTTGTGACCAAGCTAGATAGCATATTAAAAAGCAGAGACATTGCTTTTCCAACAAAGGTTCATCTAGTCAAGGCTATGATTTTTCCAGTGGTCATGTATGGATGTGAGAGTTGGACTATGAAGAAAGGTGAGCACTAAAGAATTGATGCTTTTGAACTGAGGTGTTGGTGAAGACTCTTGAGAGTCACAGGGACTGCAAGGACATCCAACCAGTCCATCCTAAAGGAAATCAGTCTTGGGTGTTCATTGGAAAGACTGATGTTGAAACTGAAACTCCAATATTTTGGCCACTTGATGCAAAGAGCTGACTCATTTGAAAAGACCCTGATGCTGGGAAAGAATGAGGGCAGAAGGAGAAGGAGACGACAGAGGTTGACATGGTTGGATGGTATCACTGACTCAATGGACATGGGTTTGGGTGGACTCCAGGAGCTGGTAATGGACAGGGCAGCCTGGTGTGCTGTGGTTCATGGGGTCGCAAAGAGTTGGACACAACTGAGCGACTGAAATGAACTGACTGAAGGTCAGATTGTTTTGCTGCAATGATTCAGAAGGTAAAATACTAAAGGCATTAACATCCGAAACAATATAAGAATGCCTTCTATCCCTGCTACTGCTGTTATTATTATTATCATTTATTTTTATTATTGTTATTATTATTATCATCACATTATGGAAGCTCTAGTAAGAACAATACACCTAAAACAGAAATGACAAGTAAAGCTATTGAAAATAAGCAGACAGCATTTTAACTATTCATAGATTATATCATTGTTCTCTGAAAAATATCCCATGAAGTTTAACTTAAAAAATTATTAGAATAAGAATGAATAAGAATAAGGTGGACATATATACATGTAAGGGGTTTCCCAGATGACACTAGTGGTAAAGAGTCTGACTGCTAATACAGGAGATGTGGGTTCAATCCATGTGTGAGGAAGAGCCCCTGGAGTAGGAAATGGCAACCCATTCCAGTATTCTTGAGAATTCCATGGATGTTGGAGCCTGGCAGCCTATAGTCCATGGGGTCTCAAAGAGTCAGACAAAACTGAGTGAGCACAAACACACATATAAAATTAATAGCTTGCACTTAAATTCCAAAACCTCATTAGAAAATATTACCAAGAAAGTTTGTTTTCCAGGATTAGAAAAACAAAAACTAAAAACCTAAAATTAAGTTTACCCCACAAGGATTGAGATTTGTGTGGGGAAAAAAAAAAAAAAAGACAGCTATAAAAGAAGACAAATGCCCAAGCAGGCTATAATTCTGGACAGCAACAGTGAATAGTTTGAGATTGCTAAATTATTTTCAAAATAATTTATGAGCCCAATGCAATTTTTATTCCAACTTCCTGAAGAATTTATATTGGAATGGTATGAAAAGATTCTAAGGATCATCTGGAGGAATAAACAGAGAGATGAGCCAAGGAAATTCTTAAAAGGAAGAGAGACCGTGTCACATCACATTTTTAAACTTCATCCCATTCTCCCTCCTGCCTCACTTCAAACCCCAGTGGCTGAGAAGATGTGGAACAGGTATAAGAATCAGTATTTGCATCAATGGAAAGAAAGAGTCTAGCAAAAAACAACCCCCACCATTACCACTACCATTACCAACAACAACAAAATTCTTGATTTTATAAAGAATTTAGAATATGACCAATATGACCTTATGATTTAGTAGGGGCAATGGAAGTATTATTCAGTATGTGTTGCTGGTACAATTGTTTAAATATTTGAAAAATCAGTTTATAATTAAATATATAATAAAATACTTAAATATGAAGGAAAAAATTTTAAACCAAGGAAAAAGGTGAATATTTATTTAACTACACCTGAGAAGGAAATTTCTGGGTATAAACTAATAGAAGAAATCACAAAGAAAAAAATTGATTAATAAGGCTACAGAAAACTTAAAACGTTGTGTGTATAAAAAGTACCCCATAGACGGCTTCTGCCATGGGGTTAGAGTGGAAGATTAATAGGACCTGACTTATATTTGGGAAAAAAAATCACCGTGATTGCTTTGTGAAGAATGGATTCTAGAAAGGCAAGAATTGGAAGCAAGTAGACTAATTAGCAGGGTATTGCAGTAATTTAGGAAAGAGATGATTCTGGCTTGGACTAGGGGAATAATGGAGATGGTTAAAGAAGGCCAGATTTGGGGTACATTTTCAAGATAAATTATTATTTCTAGAGCCCTGACTGCATAAAATTAAATAAATAGGATCAGATCAGATCAGATCAGTCGTTAGAAGGATATTCAGGATCAGTAGAGGGTTTTAAAGGTGTGGTAATGATTAAACATACTTATAACCTGGAGGAAAAGAGCCAAGAAGGAGGAAGATTTGAAAATTAGGAAAGTAAGTACTTTTGATAGAGGAAAATATAGGAGGAAATGATAATTGGATGGGACATAGAGCACATCTAAATGAATTAGCTTTGACGAGAAGGAAGCATATGCCACTTGATGAAATGGTGAGAAGAAAAGGATGGGTATAGGATACTGCTATCTTTGTTGATGGCAGATTGAGAAAGTGGAGAAATCCATGCCTAAATACCTCTATTTTCTTTGTGGTGGGGCAAGGGTGTATTAGGGCCAAAGCCAGTTTCATTGCAGAGTGACCTGTGCAGTCACATGGGGCCTCTACTTAGAAGGGGGTTCTGCACTTGGAGTTTTGTACTCTGTGATTGCTGTCTTGAAATTCTCGATCATTTTACTTTTGAATTTATTTTGTAAGCAAATTCCAATTGGAAAGTGGGGCATTGCTTTGATTTTGGAACACTGGAACAGAAGTGACTCAGCCCAGGCATGGTTTGCCTCCAGTTGCCTCCCCAAGTCTGATCCTTTCCTGTCCACTCCCCTGCCCAGTTTTTGCTGCCACCCTCCATCACTGGCAAAGGCACGGGTATGGCATGTTGAAGGGTGGGGGTCAGGTGTGCACATCCCATTCCTTAAGCAGTGGGGCAGGGCACTGGGCAACTATGATTGTCTACACTTATACTGCTGTGAGTGTCCTGGGAGTATCTCTGTACCTAAGGTAGTGTTGCATTCTATAGTAATTAAAAGAACATCTCTAATGAGAACCTACTGTGTAGCATAGGAAACTCTACTAAATGCTCTGTGGTGACCTGTATAGGAAGGAAATCTAAAAAAGAGGAGATAAATATATACCTACAATTGATTCATTTTACTGTACAGCAGAAACTAACACAACATTGTCAGATGACTATATTCCAATAAAAATTAAAAATAAAAAGAACATCTTGAGAAGTTGAGACAGAAACTGCAGAACAAAGAAAAATGCTTTTATCTCCTTTTTGAATAAATGGTCCTGCATTTTCATCTTGCACTGGGTCCTGCAAATTATGGAGCCAGCACTGATTACAGGCCCTCTGGAGGACAGTTAAGGTTTGGAATAATGCCTCAGTGGAATGGGAGATGGTGTATGTAATAGGATCTCCAAGCAATGTTCATGCATTTGGGTTGGCTCTAATTTAAACTGTAATGTGTAATCTCTAGAAGCATTCAGCATCAATGTATTCATTCCTAGTGATTTCAGAACTAGTACGATGGAAATACAATACTGAAATCAAGGAAGCAGCCTTTATGTGATTAATAAAGCTTTTTAATAGAAGAGTCACTAAGCAAAGATTCCTTGAAAGTGTTGACCCTGACACCAAAAGTGAGAGTCCTCAAACTTCTGCAGTATTCACCTAGTCAACATTTTACATTTAGCTTTTCAAGGCAATGTGGTTTAGATTACTTCACCATCTCTGTGTGACTTTCTCCAATTGTAGGGTAATGGAGAATATAGAATCTGTTCTGACATTTGTAATATTTGTTTGGGCACTTCAGTGATTTTTTTTTTTTTTTTTTTTTTTGCATTAGGAATAGTTGGGAAAAAAAAAAAAAAAACAGCATAGCAAATTTCAGTCCCTTTTGCAAAGACCTAGGAAAGAAGCCCAACCATTGTAAGATCAAAAAGATTTGCTCTGGTCCAGAAAGTCAATAACTCATTTGAAACATACATTTTTCTTTTAATCTTAAACTAGAAAGCTCCACTAAGGTCATAAAAGTTTACTTGCTTGACTGAAGCAGCAGCATTTTGAGAGGAGTAAGTATAAACATTAATTTGAGACTTGCAAGCTAACATTAGATTTTGCTTTTTGTTTGAGGCCATGTATTGGTTTCACTTTGCCTCGGTTCCCTTTAGATTGAGGAAGATAGGGTATAAAAATGCAATTTCTCAGTGATGTTTCTCTGAACTACTTTATTATGCAGTTAGCTGTTTGGCCAGCAATGTGTTCAGTGACCTGCCTGATTCCCTGTGCACACAGACCTCCTTTCTTGCTTTTCTATAAAGGCATTAGTTTCCATGACTCGAGACGAAAAACATTATCAAATGGGAAGTGTTTAGTGCCTCTGAGAAGCTATTTTTTGGTCTCACTTGAGTTGTTAGGGAATAGACCTGCATCTCAAAAAATTGACCTTTACCAAAGAGAACAGTAGTTCAAGCTACAAATAGATTGATTATTCACTGCTTGAAGCTGCTCTCTCCATAAATATTCAATTCATAAATGAAGTCAATATAGTAAGTTGTGCTACATTTTTGGTCTTTGGTCTCAGCCCCCTACCAATTGTAGATACATGCATATCTCCTGCTTTGGGACAAGTACATCAAGCTGTTATATAAGACATGAGGAATTTAATATTAAGGCAAACTTGATTGTAGTTCTTTTCCAACTTTTTATCCTAGTGAAGTAACTGGGTCTCTACCTAGTCCCTAAGATTTTTCTGATAAGCTACCAAATCTTGAGGGATGGAGACTCTGCCTTGTTCCATTCTGACCCCAAGCTATATCCCTGTGACTGAAGCCCTGTTACCAGCTACCAGACTTTCCTTGGTGCTACCTGCCAGCTTAAATCTTTGAATATCACACTCCTTAACACCTTGTGGTTGTACTCTTACATTTGAGAAGTTGTTTTATCCATTAATATCACTATGTCAGCAGTTCATCCATGCCACGTGACTGTGATTTTATTTACTTGGAGGGCACGTTTCTTCTGTGTAGCAGGATCTATTCCCATTACTTTACATTTTATCAGTTTCCCACAGTCTGCAGCACCCCAGTATGCCATATATTTGTTAATCATTTGGTTCTTAGTTCTGTCACAGAAAAAGACAGAAGAATACACAGGAGCATCATCAAAAGACTGTAGATTCTGGGAATTCCCTGGTGGTCCAGTGGTTAGGACTCAACGCTTTCACTACTGTGGCTCAGGTGCAATCCCTGGTCAGGATCTTGCAAGCCATGCAGTGCAATCAAAAAGAAGGAAAAAAAAAAAAGACTGTAGATTCAGATGCTTTGAACTTGTAGGACTTTAGAAGACCATATTTTTTTTTTTTCAGTGAAATGTTTGTTTTTTTTTTTTTTTTTTTTTGGATGCTGGAGACAAACATCTTTATTAAAGATACCACCAAAATTTTGGCAAACATTTCAAAACATATTTGTAAACATAATGCTTCCCTTTTAAACTGGCAGCACTTTGAAAAACAATACGATAAGACAACACAACCTGTATCAACATTAGTTCAAAACCCTTATATTCTTGACCACATAACTTATGTTCCCACACAATAAAACAAATGATAGTTTTTAAGGGAAATAAAGATGAAATCAGTATTTTGAGGAAGGCAGACAGAATGAATTTTGTGAGTTTAGAGGTAGCAGAGTGAAGTAATTAGAAATATTTTGGCTGGTTGGAAATCAGCATAAAACATTGAGAAATATCTTAAGGACAAAAGGGAGAATTTGTTATAAAGAGGTATCTCAAGGAACTTATGGGTGTAAATGCAACTCATCTTGAGGAACAGACTCTTGTCATCTCTGACTTTTATTTTTATTTATATATATGCTTCATTCTCTGAAGATAAGTCTTGTCAGCTTTTAAAATGATGGAACAGAAAATATGATATTTTCAAAAGCCAACATACAGTGGATTATGTAACTCTCTGCTTTAAAACCCTCCAATGTAGGGAGGGAGGAGGGAGGAGGGTTCAGGATGGGGAACACATGTATACCTCTGGCGGATTCATTTTGATGTATGGCAAAACCAATACAATACTGTAAAGTTAAGTAAAATAAAATTTAAAAATAAAATAAAATATATAAAAAAAATGGGTTAACAATGAGGTCTATTTCCATTGCACTTAGAATAAAATCTAAAGTCCTTAACATGCTCTACAAAGTCCAGTGTTATCTGATCCCTACCTCCTTCTCTAATCTCATTTCCTATGACTTATTTATTCCTTTGACTTTGTAGATAATCTGGATTATTTTGGAGTCTATATATTTTCTGATTCTCTTCAGTTCAGTTCAGTTCAGTTCAGTCACTCAGTTGTGTCCGACTCCTCGCGACCCCATGAATTGCAGCATGCCAGGCCTCCCTGTCTATCACCAACTCCCGGAGTTCACTCAAACTCACATCCATCAAGTCAGTGATGCCATCCAGCCATCTCATCCTCTGTCATCCCCTTTTTCTCCTGCCTCCAATCCCTCCCAGCATCAGAGTCTTTTCCAATGAGTCAAGTCTTCGCATGAGGTGGCCAAAGTACTGGAGTTTCAGCTTTAGCATCATTCCTTCCAAAGAAATCCCAGGGCTGATCTCCTTCAGAATGGACTGGTTGGATCTCCTTGCCATCCAAGGGACTCTCAAGAGTCTTCTCCAAAACCACAGTTCAAAAGCATCAATTCGTCGGTGCTCAGCTTTCTTCACAGTCCAACTCTCACATCCATACATGACCACTGGAAAAGCCATAGCCTTGACTAGATGGGACCTTTGTTGGCAAAGTAATGTTTCTGCTTTTCAATATGCTATCTAGGTTGGTCATAACTTTTCTTCTTTTAATTTCCTTATTATATCACCCTGTCCTACTTTTTCTAGTACAGATTACTTCCGGAAGTTATGCTGTTCATGAATTTATTTATTTATCATCCAATACCATCTCAGTTGTGAGCTGAGCCAGGACATTGCCTGTCCTTTTCACTCTTGTAGCTCCAGTACTTAGAATTATGTGTGACCACATATTAGGGACTCAATAATACCAATTAAGAGGGCAAGATGATTGAACATTGAGAGTCAGACATTAGCAGAATGACCTAAGAGAGATGAAAAGGCATAAACAATGTTATTTAAAATATGCAATGTCTAACTGGAGAAGCAATGACACCCCACTCCAGTACTCTTGCCTGGAAAATCCCATGGACGGAAGAGCCTGGTAGGCTGCAGTCCATAGGGTCGCGAAGAGTTGGACATGACTGAGCGACTTCCCTTTCACTTTTCACTTTCATGCATTGGAGAAGGAAATGGCAACCCACTCCAGTGTTCTTGCCTGGAGAATCCCAGGGATGGGGGAACCTGGTGGGCTGCTGTCTATGGGGTCGCACAGAGTTGAACATGACTGAAATGACTCAGCAGCAGCAGCAGCAATGTCTAACAATAAGCAGTCAATAACAAGTCATAATGGCTCATTTTTTTTTGAATATTCGCTCTCTGGAACCACTCAAAGAACTTAAATCTGTCTTAACTCATTTAATCCTCTCAATAACCCTATGAGGTAGATGTCATTATGATCCCCATTTCACATTTATGGAATAGAAAGCATGAAAACGTTAAGCCAAGGTCAAACAGCTAGTAAAGAGAAAGATGGGATTCAGGATATATATCTAAATAATCTGAGTCCACAAAGAGTACACTTAATTATGAATGCATATTGCCTTCCTTGGTTGCACAGCAACTCAACAAAACAAACTGGATTCTGAAGCATATTCTTCTTCATACATTCTCTAGCCAGAGGTATATCTAAGATCTAAATATGTAAGCACTAACTTAAAGGTTGGAATAAATAAGTAGACCCAAGGGCATATCAAAATTTGTGAGAGGTGGAAATCAGGCTGTTCTCAACACATATTTAAAAAGCTCAAAAATTGAATTGAACAACTTTAGGAAGAGTGAAAATAAAATCACTGGAAGTAAAATGTGAAGGTAGATTTCATTTACTGTCACTTATTGGTAGTCTTTCAGCATGAAGTACACAATGCTGTTTAAAAAACCCTGTGTGTGAGAGGGGGTGTGGATAGTGGTCTCATATTCCACTACTTCTTCATAGTTTGTCTCAAAAAAAAGGACAGTATTAAATTTTTGTGCATTTATAAGCATTTATACAACCAGTGGAAGGTCCTTTTTTAATAGAGAACAAAATTGGTGTCATAAAAGAACTACTGAAGTATAGATGTTGAGGTTACTCTGGCATACAACAGACCTCAGACCAGAAAAAATAGAAAATGTTTATCTTAAGGACAGGTGAAAGGGATACAGAACCATCCAATCCTAAAGACAGGTGAAAGAGATACAGAACCACCCATTAAGAGGACATTAAATTGGAAATCTTGACTCTTCCTGTGAAATGTTGAATTTTTCTTTTTTAACAGTGTGTGTTGTTTGCCACAAGATGGCAGTTAAACAATTGTCATTTGAATATGGCAAAGGTAGGTAGACAGTGTTGTGCAGAAATCTTCTTTTTATCTCTAATGAAGTACAAATTGAATTTCAAATTTTGCTCTGTCAGTATATACATTTGTAAAAACCATGGTACATAGGAACCTGCCATCAAATATTAATATATAGAGAGCCAAGATTTGGAGGGTTATAGATTTTTAAAGTCATTGGTAGAATGGTATTAATTATTAGCCAAAAAGTCCTGGATAAGGCTTATTAAAGTCAACTCAAACATAGAAAGCACAAACTGTACCAAAAGCTATGCTGCAGTCTTGGTGAAGAATGGAAATGTATAGTTTAAGTGAGGGAACCAAGCTTCATTACAGCAAATTAATCATCCCAGCAAATCAACTTATCTTGGTTGTTGAATCAACTGTTCAGTAAACCACAGTAATCATTAAGAGAGCCATACCACAAGAGGAAAGCCATTTTAAAAGTCTATCAGGCGCAAAACAGTGCTCTTTAAGCTCAGCCTTCTCTATGAAATCCTTTCTCATTTCCTCTGAATTCCTATCACATCTGCTGCCCAAACCATTCCCTTTAGGCAGTGTCTGGAGCTATGGTATATCTATATCTTTTGAAATTTTATCTTTTAGATTATGAAGTCCTTATGGGTACAAGTCTATTTTACTTTTCTATGCTAAACATGTGGCTTACCTGGCAGAGTGCTCAGTTACAGAATGGTTATAGTAGCATAGACAGTACAGTAGAAAATTTAGAAGTGTGGACCCTGGAGCCATCCTGCTAGGATTTATATCCCATCTCTGTGTAAGCTTAAGTTATTTAATGTCTATGAGCCTTAATTTTTCTCAAATGTAAAATGATTAGCCATTAATATAACTAAAACATTTTAAATGATGCCAAATGTGAACTAAGTTCTTTATTAGTCTTTGCTATCAATGATTTATGTCTTGGAGAGGCTTTATATGAGAGGCCCAGGTTTCTTCTTGAGTTAGCTGCCTACTGGTAGAGTGATTAATCTTGGTACTGGGAAACCAACTGCTTTCAACTGATAAGCCCTCTGGTCATAATGATCCCAAGTGAAAGAGTTTAGTCGTAAGTACCTGGAAGTCCCATAACCTGTTCTATAAGCAGTAGTTTCTCCTGTAATACTTCCAGGAAGGAAGTTTACTCCACATTGGAATTTACAGAGTTCTGTTAATATGGAGAGTCCTGCTCTCCAATGATGAGGTATGCCATTTCGTAATGTGGTTAGCTTTGCTGAGTTGCTGGTCCAGTATTGTCTCTTGGACTGTGTATTGTTCCAGTCAAATAATGGGATGGGTTCGGGGGAGGGGGGGATCTGAAGTAATGGAAGGTATTCAGTATTTGTTGACTCTTTTAAGCCTTGTGGTAGGAACTTTCACATACAGTATCATATGTAATTGTCACAATTACTAGTCACATTTTATAGCCAAGGAACCTGAGATTGAGAGAGGTGTGTAACTTTCTCAAGATCATATGACTAATGTCTTACCATACAATACCATACAATTGTAGATATTATATGATAGGGAAACTGGGATTTTAATCAACACTTCTAGCTAAAGAACGGGTAATTCTTCTTAAATTCCTTATATATATTACCATGGGAAAGGTGAGGTCTCTTATCCTGTTATAATAAG
Organism: Tragelaphus eurycerus; assembly: GCA_935064755.1. Lineage (NCBI taxonomy): Eukaryota > Metazoa > Chordata > Mammalia > Artiodactyla > Bovidae > Tragelaphus > Tragelaphus eurycerus. The sequence goes on along the minus strand of CAKXYN010000149.1, from coordinate 2,523,951 downwards.
TGATGCCAGCTCTTCTATTACTTAAAAGCAACATACCAGTTTAGGCAATGACTGAGGCTAATCTTATCAGTTTGCAATGCAACGAATTCATACCTATGCCCCATGATAGATGTGTGTGTGTGTATGTGTATTCACATATATATATGAATACACATAGGCTACTGCTGCTGCTAAGTCGCTTCAGTCGTGTCCAACTCTGTGCGACCCCATAGACGGCCTCCCACCAGGCTCCCCCATCCCTGGGATTCTCCAGGCAAGAACACTGGAGTGGGTTGCCATTTCCTTTTCCAGTGCATGAAAGTGAAAGTGAAGTCGCTCAGTCGTGTCTGACTCCTAGCGACACCATGGACTGCAGCCTACCAGGCTCCTCCGTCCATGGGATTTTCCAGGCAAGAGTACTGGAGTGGGGTGCCATTGCCTTCTCCTATATGAGAGAGAGAATATACTGGATCTTCTTTATCCATTCATCTAGTGATGGACATTTAGGTTACTTCCATTTCATGGCTATTGTAAATAATGTTTCAACGAACACAGATATGCATGTATGTTTTCAAATTAGTGATTTTGTATTCTTTTGAAAATTATCCAGAAGTAGAATTCCTGGATCATACGGTAGTTCTATTTTTAATTTTTTGAGAAACCTCTACTATGTTGGCTATAGTGGCTGCACCAATTTTCACCAACCTCCTATAGTAGCTGAACCAATTTTCATTCCCACCAGGAGTGCATAGGGGTTTGCTTTTCTCCACATCTTTGCCAACACTTGTTTTTTGTTGTTTTGTTGATAATAGCTATTCTGACCAATGTGAGGCAATATCTCCCTGTGGTTTTGATTTGCAATTCCCTGATGATTAGTGATGATGATCATCATTTCATGTGTCTGTTGCCTGTCAGTATGTCTTTGGAGAAATGTCTACTCAGGTCCTCTGCTCTTTTTTTTACATGGATTGTTTTTTGGATATTGAGTTTTGTAATTTCTTTGTATAATTTGGATGTTAGCCCCTTATCAGATATATCATTAGCAAACACTTTCTCCCACTCAGTAAGGAATTTTGTTGATAGTTTCCTTCACTGTGCAAAAGCTTTTTAATTTGTTGTAGATTTGTTTAACTTAGCTTTTGTTGCCCTGGCCTGAGGTGACACAAAATTTTTGATAAGACTAATGTCAAAGATCCAAATAGGAAAAGGAGTATGTCAAGGCTGTATACTGTCACCTTGCTTATTTAACTTATATGCAGAGTACATCATGAGAAATGCTGGGCTGGAAGAAGCACAAGCTGGAATCAAGATTGCCGGGAGAAATATCAATAACCTCAGATATGCAGATGACACCATACCACCCTTATGGCAGAAAATGAAGAGGAACTAAAAAGCCTCTTGATGAAAGTGAAAGAGAAGAGTGAAAAAACTGGCTTAAAGCTCAACATTCAGAAAATGATCATGGCATCTGGTCCCATCACTTCATGGGAAATAGATGGGGAAACAGTAGAAACAGTGTCAGACTTTATTTTTTTTGGGCTCCAAAATCACTGCAGATGGTGATTGTAGCCATGAAATTAAAAGATGCTTACTCCTTGGAGGGAAAGTTATGACCAACCAAGATAGCATATTCAAAAACAGAAACATTACCTTGCCAACAAAGGTCTGTCTAGTCAAGGCTATGGTTTTTCCAATGGTCATGTATGGATGTGAGAGTTGGACTGTGAAGAAGGCTGAGTGCCAAAGAATTGATGCTTTTGAATTGTGGTGTTGGAGAAGAGTCTTGAGAGTCCCTTGGATGGCAAGGAGATCCAACCAGTCCATTCTGAAGGAGATCAGCCCTGGGATTTCTTTGGAAGGAATGATGCTAAAGCTGAAACTCCAGTACTTTGGCCACCTCATGCGAAGACTTGACTCATTGGAAAAGACTCTGATGCTGGGAGGGATTGGAGGCAGGAGAAAAAGGGGATGACAGAGGATGAGATGCCTGGATGGCATCACTGACTCGATGGACGTGAGTCTGAGTGAACTCCAGGAATTGGTGATGGACAGGGAGGCCTGGCGTGCTGCAATTCATGGGGTTGCAAAGAGTTGGACACAACTGAGCTACTGAAGTGAGCTGAATGTCAAAGATCATACTGCCTATTTTTTCTCCTAAGAGCTTTATGGTTTCAGATATTACATTTAATTCTTTAATCTGTTTTGAGTTTATTTTTATATGGTGTAAGAAAATAGTGCAGTCTGATTCTTTGCATGTAGCTGTCCAGTTTTTCCACCACCATTTATTAAAGAGGCTATCTTTTCCCCATTCTATATTCTTGCCTCATTTGTCAAAAATTAATTGACTGTGTAAATGTGGGCTTATTTAAAGATTAATTGACTACATAAGCTTGGGTTTATTTGGACTTTCCATTTTCCTCCATTGATCTATGCATTTGTTTCTATGCTAGTACCATATGTGTTTTGATTATTATGGTTTTGTAGTATAATTTTACCTCCAGCTTTGTTCTTCTTTTTCAAGATTGCTTTGGCTATTTAGTATCTTTTATGCTTCCATACAAATTTTAGGATTTTTTTTCTAGTTATGTGAAAAATTTCATTGGCATTTTGATAGGAATTGATTTGAGTTATAGATTGCTTTGGGTAAGATGGGTATTTTAACATTAATTATTCCAATTCATGAACATGGTATATCTTTCCATTTATTTATGTTGTCTTCAATTCTTTCATTGATGTCTTATAGTTTTCAGAGTAATGGCAACCCACTCCTGTATTCTTGCCTGGAGATTCCCAGGGACAGAGGAGCCTGGTGGGCTGCTGTCTATGGGGTCGCACAGAGTTGGATATGACTGAAGTGACTCAGCAGCAGCAGCAGTTTTCAGAATGCAGATCTTTTACCTAATTGGTTAAATTTATTCTTAGGTATTGTATTCTTTATGATCAATTGTAAACAGGATTGTTTTCTTAATTCCTCTTCTGATTGTTGTTAGTGTATAGAAACACTATATATTTCTTTTTTTAATTAAATTTTATTTTGCTTAACTTTACATATATTTCTATATATTGTTTGTATCCTGAAACTTTACTGAATTTATTTATTAGTTTTAATAGTTTTTTTGTGGAATTCATAGGATTTCTATATATAGTATCATGTCATCTGTAAATGGTGTCACTTTTACTTCTTTGTTTCTAATTTGAATTCCTTTTTCTTTTTCTTATTGCTGTGCCTAGGACTTATAATATTATTTTGAAAAAAGTGATGAGAGTGGGCATCCTTCTCTTGTTCCTGATCTTAAAGGAAATGCTTTCAGCTTTCCACCATTGAGTGTGATATTAGGTGTAGGTATATTGTGAAAATGTTCGTTATTCAAACTTATCTGACTCTTTGTGACCCCATGGACTGTAGCTTGCCAGGCTTTTCTGTCCATGGAATTCTCCAGGCAAGAATACTGGAGTGGGTAGCTATTCCTTTCTCCAGGGTGTGTAATATAGGGCCTTTATTATGTTGAGATACATACCCACTTTTTTAACAGTTTTTATTGCTAATAGATGTTGGATTTTATTAAATGCTTTTCTGCATCTATTGAGATGATCATATAATTTTTATCCTTCATTTTTTTAATGTGGTGAATCACATTGACTGATTTGTGGATATTGAACCATCCCCACATCCTTGGGAAAAATTACACTTGATCAAGATGTTTGATCCTTTTAATATATTCTTGAATTTGGTTTGCCAGTATTTTGTTGAGGATTTTTAGCATCTGTGCTCAGGAATCTTCGCCTGTAATTTTTTCTTTTTTGTGTATCTTTGGTTTTAGTACCATGGTAAAGCTGACCTCACAAAATGAGTTTGGAAGCCTTCCTTTCTCTTCAATTTTTTGGGATAGTTTGAGAAGGATAAGTATTAAGTCTTCTTTCAGTTCAGTTCATTTGCTCAGTACTGTCTGACTCTTTGTGATCCCATGGACTGCAGCACGCCAGGCTTCCCCATCCATCACCAACTCCCAGAGCTTGCTCAAACTCATGTCCATTGAGTCAGTGTTGCCATCCAACTGTCTCATCCTCTGTTGTTCCTTCTCCTCCTGCCTTCAATCTTTCCCAGCATCAGGGTCTTTCTTATCCATTGAGTCAGTTCTTCTTATCAGGTGGCCAAAGTATTGGACCTTCAGCTTCAGCATCAATCCTTCCAGTGAGTATTCAGGACTGATTTCCTTTAGGATTGAGTGGTTTGATTTCTTTGCAGTCCAAGGGACTCTCAAGAGTCTTCTCCAACACCACAGTTCAAAAGCATCAATTCTTTGGTGCTCAGCTTTCTTTATGGTCCAACTCTCACATCCATACATGACTACTGGAAAAACCATAGATTTGACTAGATGGACCTTTGTCAGCAAAGTAATGTCTCTCCTTTTTAATATACTGTCTTGGTTGGTCATATCTTTTCTTCCAAGGAGCAAGCATCTTTTAATTTCATTTTTAAGTCTTCTTTAAATGTTTGGTAAAATTCACCTGTGAAGCATTCTGGTCCTGTACTTTTGTTTGTTTGCAGTTTTCTGATTACTGGTTAAATTTTATATTAATAATTGGTCTTTGAATTATTGTAATATGTTTCTTCCTCTGTGTTTTTTCTCTCACTTCCTCCCAGTATAATTTCACTGTCACTTATATGGAGGGAGAGGCTATCCCCAGTGCTTACCATAGTGATTTTCAAATGTTGAAAGGAAATAGTTCTAGGGGATTTCAAATTAGTTTAATTTGTTGCATGCTATGAGATATTGATGTCTGTTATCTAAGGAACTGGTGGCTAAAAAATAGATAATCTCCATTAACCCCATGAGTTATACTTGAAATAATGAAACAACCAGTATCTAACAAATTAATTGGTCAAAAACAGATAAATTATTCTCCCACAGTTTGAGGGACATATATCATGTTGAGCTGCTTTGCTACCATTTTCACCTCTGAAGAGCCGTCTCATAGAAGTGCATTTATCCAAGCCCCTCCCTCAGATGCTCAAATGAGGTAGCACATATGTAACAGTTTAACCTCAGTTATCAACTTGTATTGGTGTCCATTTTTATTGAAAGTCTCCTGTTAATATCAGCAATCTACATTCTTAACCATCTCTTCTTCCAATGTCTGCCCTTAGTTTCTCAAGATGGATACAAACTAACTGAAATGTGAAGGAAATTTTCCAAGAGTTTTTTTTTTTTTTATTGTTTTTTGTCCATGAATCTCCAGCTGTGGTAAACAATTTGTGTTAATAAAAAATATTTACATTGTTACATACACCTAAATGCTTCTAAAAAATCATTTCCTTCTGAAACATGATGGCTAGTGTTAGAATTATTTCCAAAATGGAAAAGGAAAGCATTTTTAGAAATAGAAGGGTTTTTATAAAAAGAGTTTTTTAATAAGGATCTTTCAACCTTCAGAGTTATAACTACTCCCAAGAGAAACTTAAACTAATAATTATGAAATCAACATATACTTCCGTTGATGGAAAATATCTTAAACAGACATTATCTTAAATAGACATCCTGCTGAGGACCTAGAAATAAGCTCATCCATCTGTGGAGCTGCATGGGTTTTTTAGAAAACAAAATAAGCTAATTTTGTGCAGCATTTACGGTCTTGTTACTTTTAAGAAAACTCAAAACTCCATTTTAAACCTACTATTGTAATAACTGCTCTTCAGGGTAGAGTAATAAAAGTCACCTATACAACTTGGAGTCTACAGTCATAATATGCTGTAGTTCCATCTGATATAGAAGAATGTTCCCCAACCTACCAAAAGGCAGAAAATTTCCAGAAAAAGCATTTATTTAAAAGAAAAAGATTTTATTTCTGATTCATTTGTAATTGCTTTCCACTTGTCAGTACTCTCTGTTCCACCTTAGGGGATGGTTACCAGGACGTAAGCAAGAAAACTTTCATAGTGCAAATCTTAAGAAAGTTTCTTTTAAGTTGGTGCAAACATAATTGCAGTTTTGGACAGTGAATTTTAAATCATTATAACTAGGCTCAAACACGTCTTTATTAATCAAAATAGGAGCCATTACAATCAACACATTTTTGCCAATAAGAAATGTTGGTTTATTCCTGTAGTGTAAAAATCCATGTTTCAGGATTTGACAAACACTTGGAAAGCATTTTCTGCCTCCTGTTGGTTGTGAAAGAGCTTTCCAACACACAAATTTTTTTTTTCCTGCAAAGTTTTCAAGATGCTTAAAGAGGTGGTAGTTGGTTGGATGTCTCACAAGCTGAAATCAAGACTTCCAGGATAGTAAGACCAGAAACTATAAAACTCTTATATTAAAGCATGGGCAGAACACTCTCTGACATAAATCACAACAAGATCCTCTATGATCCACCTCCCAGAGTAATGGAAATAACAACAAAAAATAAACAAATGGGACATAATTAAACTAAAAGCTTTTGCACAATGAAGGAAACTATAAACAACATGAAAAGGCAGCCTTCAGAATGAAAGAAAATAATAGCAAATGAAGCAACTGACAAAGAATTAATCTCCAAAATATACAAGCAACTGATGCAGCTCATTACCAGAAACAAAAATGACCAATCAAAAAGTGGGACTGAGAGTTAAACAGACATTTCTCCAAAGAAGACATACAGATGACTAGCAAACACATGAAAAGATACTCAACATCACTTATTATCAGAAAATGTGAATCAAAGCCACATTGAGGTACCATCTCACGCGGGTCAGAATGGCTACCAACAAAAAGTCTACAAAGAATAAATGCTGGAGAGTGTGTGGAGAAAAGAGAACCCCCATACACTGTTGGTGGGAATGCAAACTAGTACAGCCACTATGGAAAACAGGGTGGAGACTCCCTAAAAAAAACTGGAAATAGAACTGCCATCCCACTGCCTGGAATACACATCAAGGAAACCAGAATTGAAGGAGACACATGTACCCCAATGTTCATTGCATCACTGTTTACAATAGCTAAGACAAGGAAGCAACGTAGATGTCCATCAGCAGATGAATGGACAAGGAAATTGTGGTATATATACACAATGGAATATTACCTAGTTCATGCGAAGAGTTGACTCATTGGAAAAGACTCTGATGCTGGGAGGGATTGGGGGCAAGAGGAGAAGGGGACGACAGAGGATGAGATGGCTGGATGGCATCACTGACTCGATGGACGTGAGTCTGAGTGAATTCCAGGAGTTGGTGATGGACAGGGAGGCCTGGCGTGCTGTAATTCATGGGGTCGCAAAGAGTCAGACACGACTGAGTGACTGATCTGATCTGATCTGATCTGATAAGAAAGGAACACATTTCAGTCAGTTCTAATGAGCTGGATGAAACTTGAGCCAGAGTGAAGTAAGCCAGAAAGAGAAACACCAATACAGTGTGTTAATGCATATGCATGGAATTTAGACAGATGATAATGATGACCCTATATGCAAGACAGCAAAAGAGACACAGATGTAAAGAACAGACTTTTGGACTATATGGGAGAAGGGGAGGGTGGGATGATTTGAGACAATAGCATTGAAACATGTATATTACCATATGTGAAATAGATGACCAGTACAAATTTGATGCATGAAGCAGGACACCCACAGCTGGTGCTCTGGGACAACCCAGAGGGATAGGGTGGGGAGGGGGGTTGGGATGGTGGGACACATGTACACCTATGGCTGACTCATGTCTATGTATGGCAAAAACCACAATATTGTAAAACAATTATCCTCCAATTAAAATAAAATGATTAATTTTAAAAAAGATTGCTGGGAGGAATATCAACAACCTCAGATATTCAGATGATACCTTTAATGACAGAAAGTGAAGAGGAACTAAAGAGCCTCTTAATGAAGGTGAAAGAAGAGAGTGAAAAAGCTGGCTTAAATCTCAACATTCAAAAAACAAAGGTCATGGCAACGGGTCCCATCACTTCATGGCAAATAAATGGGGGAAAAGTGGAAACTGAGATTTTCTTTCTTGGGCTCCAAAGTAGCCACAGATGGTGACTGCAGCCATGAAATGAAAAGACGCTTGCTCCTTGGAAGAGCAGCTATGACAAACCTAGATAGTGTATTCAAAAGCAGAGATATCACTTTGCCGACAAAGCTCCATATAGTCAAAGCTGTAGTTCTTGCAGTAGTCATACACAGATGTGAGAAGTGGACCATAAAGAAGGCTGAGCACCAAAGAATTAATGCTTTTCAACTGTGGTGTTGGAGAAGACTCTTGAGAGTCCCTTGGACAGCAAGGAGATCAAACCAGTCCATCCTAAAGGAAATCAACCCTAAATATTCTTGAAAGGACTGATGCTGAAGCTGAAGCTCCAGTGCTTTGGCCACCTGATGCGAACTACTGACTCACTGGAAAAGATGCTGGGAAAGATTGAGGGCCAGAGAAGAGGGCAACAGAAGATGAGATGGTTGGATGGCATCACTGAGTCAACGGACAACGAGTCTGAGTAGACTCCAGGAGATAGTGAAGGACAGGGAAGCCTGGTGTGCTGCAGTCCATGGGATCGCAGAGTTGGGACATGACTTAGCGACTGAACAAGTCAGTTGTCAAGCAGTCAGGTGAATATGACGGATGAGGTAAAACTTTGTAGCCCAATTCATTCAAGTTTTGTATTGTTGGTTGTGTGGTTATGCATTGTCACAGAGAAGAATTGGGTCCTTTCTGTTGACCAATGCCGGCTGTAGGCATTGCAGTTTGTGGTACATCTCATCGACTTGGTGAGCATACTTCTCAGATGTAATGGTTTCACTGAGATTCAGAAAGCTGTGATACATCAGTCCAGCAGCGGACCACCAAATAATGACCATGACCTTTTTTTGGTGCAAGTTTGGCTTTGGGAAGTGATTTGGAGCTTCTTCTTGGTCCAGCCATGAGCTGGTTATTGCTGGTTGTCATATAAAATCCACTTTTCATTGCAGGTCACAATCTGATTGAGAAATGGTGTGCTGTTATTGTATAGAATAAGAGACGATGACACTTCAAAGTGATGATTTTTTTTTTTCATTTTCGCTAAGCTCATGAAGCACCTACTTGTCGAGATTTTTCACCTTTCCAATTTGCTTCAAGTGCCAAATGACCATAGAATGGTTGATGTTAAGTTCTTTGACAACTTCTCATGTAGTTTGCAGAGGATCAGTTTTGATGATCCTCTCAGTTGGTCACTGCCAATTTCTAATGGCCAGCCACTGTGCTCCTCATTTTCAAGTCTCTTGTCTCCTTTGCAAAACTTCTTGAACCACCAGTACACTGTACACTTGTTAGCTGTTCTTGGGCCAAATGCTTTGTTGGTGTTGTGCATTGTCTCTACCGCTTTCCAACCCATTTTGAACTCAAATAAGAAAATAGCTCAAATTGCTTTTTGTCTAACATCATTTTCCTAGTGTAAAGTAAATATAAGATAAATAGCAAGTAATGTCAATAGCAACAAAACATAAAGTGAGAAATGCACATTAAAGTTATGTATAACATAACCACATTTATTTATAAGCATATTCCAGCATCAAAAGGCAAAGGTCAACAAGGCAAAACTGCAATTACTTTTGTACAGATCTAAATATTACTCAACCTATTCAGCTGTAGAAGAGGGATGAAATAAATACTGATTGGCTACCTACTTTGTATACATCACTATGCTAGACACTGAAGACAATACAAAGATGAATTATTTGAATATTGGCCTCAAACAGCCCATATACTACTGGGAACACAAAGTATGTTATCAAGTTAAAATATATGATGCAGACAGAATGCCCACAGACTGGTCACCAAGTTCAAAGACCATATCCTAATACAGTGCATTTATGAAATGTATTACAAGTCAGTTTCTACCAATAATTTTTAGTTGCTGGGGGTTCTAAAGAACGTACTAAAAACATAATTATTTTAACACTATTACCTCTGCCACTTGCAGTTATTCACATTTTGTTTTGCAAGAAAAAGAGGAATATTGCAGCTGTCTGAGTCTTTGGCCCAGTGACTCCTCAGCAAGTTTGGAAGTAGGCTTTCTTGACCCTTTGTCCAGTTCTTGCATAGATGTCAGGGGTATACAAGACATTAAGAAAAGAGAAATGGGGTGCAGAGCATGGAAGCAGGGATCCAAATGGAATCTTATATCATTCTGAAAATATTTCTTTCTCTAGGAATTATGTTTCCATTTTTTAATTGTCCTGTCTTGGGTCTCTTTTGTATCCATGCTTTCCAGGCAAATGACCTAAACAGCTCCAATTACTTTCCAGTCACCTTTAGACTGCTCTCAGTCATGATACAAAGTGCAAAAAGTAAAAACCAGCACATAAATAGAAGGTGTCAGAACCAAGCTGAGCACTGTGTGCCTCTGCAAACTTTGCATATCCAGTAACTACTTCCACCCCAAGCATAGTTCTGTGTGTTTCTGTGTATATGTAGAGGGTGTGGGGAGGAGGGACAATCTACATCACAATGATCCACTTCCTTCCTATCTAGTTACAGAAATAGTTGAAAGTATGACCTCATGGATTCCAGAAGGAACAAATATACTATACATTTGCAGGGGCAGTGTTTTCATAGAGGACTGTAGATAATCCTTCTAAAAGTACTATTTGGGTAAGGTGAGATAATCTCTCTGTTTTTGAGAAACTGAGGCTTAAAGGAGTTAAAGCCTTGGCCAAAGCCATACATCTTGTAGAATATGGCTGCTTATTTTTCTTCCCTGTCCAAGTCAGTAGTGGAACAAATGGTCATTCTTCTGTAACTTTTGTTTTTTCTCTTCCTCCTAGTCCTCTCTGTCTTTTCCCAACTTTACAGACCACACCTATACCTCACTTTATTGATACTGGCAGACAACCAGGCCTGGGGTAATGTCTAACAACAAAGTTCCTTTGTATTCACAAGTCTTTTTGCTTATGGTATCAGTGAGGCACCTTGTCCTAGATGTAGTAGAGTATCTTTTCAAAACTAAGACATTTTCCACCTTTATCTTTCCATATCCTATTATATCAAGGAATAGCCATAGAGACCATGCACTTTCTCAAGGCTACCATTCACTACTAACTTCCTGACCACTGATATTGGGATCTTCCTCACCTCAATCTTATCTTACAAAAGCACAATTGTGCAGGTGCTTACAGCTGACCCACACTTCAATACACATAGCACCTTTCCCTAAACCTTGAGTAGCAGGCTCACTGCGACTCCCTGAATGGTACTCCATTAACATTTATGCAGTTTTCATTACTTTTCCCTGATCAGCTCACAGAGGTGGTCAAGAAAGCCTTGCTTTGTTTGTCAGGGGGAATTACTTGTTTTTTCTTATCATGTTTTGAGCATCAATGTATGCCTGATATGCTGAAGCCACCTGTGTCCCCTTCAGTTTGTTTCTTGTAGAAATATGATTATTTCATATTTTACACAGATTCAAAGTCTTTATCCAAATACCATCTCTGACATCTATCTTATTATTCCATCCATTCTATTGTAGCACATTACATATGTATGCTATGCTATGCTAAGTCACTTCAGTCGTGTCCGACTCTGTGTGACCCCATAGACGGTAGCCCACCAGACCTCCCCATCCCTGGGATTCTCCAGGCAAGAACACTGGAGTGGGTTGCCTAGTAGAATTTCAATTAATGTTTGGATCCGGATTCTTCGAGATGGTTATAGCAATTTTGAAGTGCACAGGGGAGAGTGTCTACAACTGGAAAATCTCAGGGTGAGAGTGAGGAGAAACTAAGGGGATGATGAATCTGTAGAAAGCCTACTGGATGGAGTGCCTCTGTTGGACTTCCATCTATGCTATTGAGTCTAAAAATTCTGTCCTTCTTAGGAAATTGATATCTACCCACTTGCTCCTAATTGTTAATGGACTACATAATAAGTATTTCCCTTTCTCTATTTGTACTAAGTCCTTTATGTCTTAAATATCTGTAGAAATCTTGGTGGGTGTGGCTGTAAGATAAAGTTGTCTCTTAGTCCCTCATTAAGACTCAGATGATTAGGTTTTAATCATAGGATTCTGGGACTGCTTCTCTTCACATTGAAATAAAGCAATCCATATGGAGCTTTAGCAAATGGCAGGAACAGGTAAATATGTGCTCAGATGATATTTAGCCAGAATATTGATTCTGCAAGGAATTAGAATCCTGTTGACTATGGACAAAGAAGGATCAAGATGGGATCATCCAGAAACTCTAAATAACCTGACAACAGGATGGCTCAATAAGAGCATATTGGGTTTTGGAGCCAACTTTTTGAAATTTGGGCACTAAAATTGAATGAAAGTTCAGGGCCCAGCTTATGTGAACTGAATCAGTCATTTATTGCCTTGCATTTTGCTGACTGCAGGGAAAGTTGATGGTGGCAGCATGCTACCTTTCTCTTATAATTGGCACACAAAAGCAATAAGGATAATTAAATATTACTGAGCCAGCTTTGAACTTGTTCTTGTTTAGTTGCTAAGTCATATTGACACCATGCACTATAGCCTGCCAGGCTCCTCTGTCCATGGGATTTACCAGGCAAGAATACTGGAGTGGGTTGCCATTTCCTCCTCCATAGGATCTTCCCAACCCAGGGATCAAACCCACATCTCCTGCTAGGTAGGTAAGTTCTTTACCATTGAGCCTCCAGGGAATCCTAACTTGGGACTTAACTGAACAGGAATTGCCCAAATGAATGAAGGAAGAAGACAAGATTTCACCCAATTCATTCTCTGTTATGTTACTGTAAGTACTAAAGGGCAGTATCAGTGTAGTGGGTATGGAAATGGATTGTTCAGGTTGACATGTGGTACTTGTAGATAGCTCATGGATGAGAATCCTCCAAATTAGGATCAGTCAGCTTTCATTAAAGACAACTGGAGAATCTTTTTTCAGCAGACTGAAAAAGAAAACCGCTGCTGCCGAAGAGTTGTTAAATAAATACACCTGCCTTGCTCAAGAATGAAGCAATCTGAATGGACTTCCAGGCTTCTGACTAATTTGTCCCATGATAGACCTGACAGAGGAGAAATCCTCACTTAATGGGAAGGCAGATGTTTGGATATGTCCATATTGACAGCTGAACTAACTAAATTATTTGTTTTGCAAGTAACAAGTTCAGTTGGTACTATCTTGATAGTCCAAATGTTTGCTTTAAAAATTGCATTGCACCTCACTAAATCATGTTTAAAAAATGTAACAACTGTTTCATTTATTGTAATTAAAACCGATCTCTTTTTTTTCCCAGGGGAGCTATTAAAATAGATGCTTTCAGAACATATCTGTTTAACTTTCAGTAGGAAAATATTCCTGTTGAGGCAGATGCAGAATTTTCCCCATTTCAAATATGAATAAATGTGGGATTGCAATTGAATTAATGGCAAAGGGAAGTTTAACTGTTTGGTTTAAATGCTTCTTTTATATTTTAATTTCTACAATGAGAGTGTGCTATATTTGAAATTTATCTAAATGTATGCATGTGGATAAGTTATAGATGCAGTGAAAGTGGTGCTGAGTCAATGAGGTTAGCAGCATAGGATTTTAAATATGACAGATCTTGGTTCATATTTCACCTGTACTATTTATTAACTATATGGCCTTGGGCAGTTACCTAATGTCATTTGTAAAATGAAGGTAATAATACCTACCTTGGAGGATTACTGAGAAACTGTGATAGTGTATGTAAAATGCTCTGGATAGAGCCCAGCACAGAAAGGTATCCAATGAATGGTTAGCTATGATTTGGATTATTTTTTACTTATATAGTACTATATACTTTTTCAAGTTCTTTCAAACTTTATTTTATTCAAATATCTTAACAATCTTGAAAAAAAAAAGTCAAAACCAATGGGAGAGTTTTCAAGGCTATCAGCACTTTTTCCTGCTGGAATGGTCCTTGATGTAGACATGCACCTGCTTTCAGGATGCCTACCATTTCTATTTCCAGTTATGTATAGTGAGATCTTAGCCTTTACATTCAGACTTATCAAGTTGCAATATGTCATTTTGAAAATGGTGACCTCTGAACTCACATGTCATTATCCAGAATACCAGGTTATATCCTTGAAGTATTTTTCATGTTTCTGAAGAAAATAAAATCATTTAGAATCAAGAGATTTTAGACATTTACAAAGAGAAAGCCCAAACGTAGTCTCAACGGTAAATACATAGGTTCATTGTGAGGAGGCAGGTATAAGGGTCCTTTTAAGTGGCATCCACAAAAAGCCATATTAACCCAGGTCTAATAAGGCATACAAATAAAAAGCTCTGTTAATATTAAATAAAACAAACTCTAGAAAAGGCAGCAGCTATCATTCTAGTCTTGCCTTTTGTGGACTTAGATTTTATGCATTTATTCTCTTTCGTTTTTTACCCTTAAGAAAACTTCCTTCTACCTACCCTTAGAAATTTCGCTGTGCAAAAGGACTTGAATCAGACTGATAGTTCTCTAAGCATTACCTAGAGGGCTTTCTAAAATACAGATTGCTGAGCACCAGCCCCCAAATTTCTAATTCATTTGGGAACTACTACTAACAAGTTTCCCAATGCTGCAGATTTTGTGGGTTCAGGAACTATACATGGAGAACACCTGAATTCAAATAAGTAAGGGTCACAGAGATTTTGTATTTTTAGCTAATTAGAGGACAGAATCTAATGTTTATTCACTTACAGCCTGGAGACTGTGTTTCTACCTACTGCATAATGACTTGGCAAATGGAAGTTTAAGCTATCAGTTCAATGTTATAGTTAAATATCTGCTCTTTGTCCGGCACTATGTTAGGTGTTAGAATATAATATAAACAAATTAGGCACGTCTAATGAACCTCATAGGTTTTCATTCTAGTAAGGAGTCACAGACAACAAAAAAATATTGAAATGTACTGGATAATGATAGATTTTATGAAGAAAAGTAAAATCAAGTAAAGGGATAGAAAGTGACAGAGGTGGGTTACTAATTTTAAAAGGTGATCTGCTGCTGCTGCTAAGTCACGTCAGTCATGTTCGATTCTGTGCGACCCTATAGACTGCAGCCCAACAGGCTCCTCTGTCCCTGGGATTTTCCAGGCAAGAATAGTGGAGTGGGTTGCCATTTCCTTCTTCAATGCATGAAAGTAAAAAGTGAAAGTGAAGTCGCTCAGTTGTGCCCGACTCTTAGCGACCCCATGGACTGTAGCCTAACAGGCTCCTCTGTCCATGGGATTCTCCAGGCAAGAGTACTGGAGTGGGGTGCCATTGCCAAGGTGGTCGAGGGAAACTCTTTGAAGAAGGGACATTTTCAAATACTATGAAGACGAATGAAGTAAAAGAGTAAACCATGAAAATGCCTTGCGGTAAAGCTTTCAACGTAGAGAAACGGACAGGCCCTGAGGTTTATTTTGAGTGTTTCTGTCACCGTGGCTAGTGAAGGCTGAACAGTGAATGAATGACGAAATGAATGACAGGAAATAAGGTCAGTGGGTTAACAGGAGCCTGGTCACATAGAGCCTTGCAGGCTATCATAAGGACTGGATTTTACTGTGAACAAGACGAGACTTGAACAATACAAAAAAACATTGGACAATATTTGAAAGATGGCTTGAATCTGTCATTTTAATTTAGATGATTTGATATTGTGTACAGATAATCATTTATGGCATTAAATTATGAAATTTTCAACATCACAAATTTTCCATTGCTATTCTTCCCCCCAGGACAACTCTAGACAAATCATAAGTTTAACTTTTCATTTATCCAAAAAATTGTTGAAGGTGAGTGAAACAGATAACCATTTTTCCCTAGAATGGTTGCTGTCATGTTTCTGGAATTTCTTTAATTTGCTTACTGTCTTTTCTGACACTTGTTTATTTTTTCCCACTGTATAACATACACTAAAGAGCTTACTGTCCTTAACTGGAATTTTTTTCTCCTAGGCAATACCAACAGCTATCTTGTCTTTTCTCCAAAGGATCTGAAAACTTGTACCATAAGAAAATGCACATTAGCTTATTTTCAAATACAGGAAATAGAGAATTCTTATAAGCTTGGAGATATCCTAAAAGGACAAACTCCTCTGTGAGTGAATCAAATAATTAAAATGTGAATATTCCACTTTAAAATTTTATTCTTCTGATGCCCATTGGTTATGTAACACTTTTGGAGTTTAAAGATAAATTGATAGAGTCACAAAAAGATAAATATTGTATTTTTTCACTTATATGAGGTAGCTACAGTAGTCAAATTCATAGAAACAGAAAGTAGAATGATAGATGCTAATGGCTAGGGGAGAGGGGAATGGGGAGCTGTTTTTAATGTGCAAAGAATTTTGATTTTGCATTATGAAAACTTCTAGACATTGGTTGCATGACAACATGAATATACTTAACACTATTGAAATGTGCAGTTAAAATGGTAAATTTTAATTTATATATTTTACCACATTTAAAAATAATAAACTAATTGAATTTAATAACACCAAAGGTGAAAATGAACTAGTAATATTATCCTTGACAGAATGAAATATCAAAATCAAAATATAAATCAGATCATATCCCCCATGTAGACTTCCATTTAGATCAATTCAGTAGACAGTTACTATCTATTATGTATCTGGCAGAAGGCGAGTTGCTATAGATACAGACAGGAGTAAAATGATGACTTTTTTCCACTAATAACTTGGAGCTTAGTAGAGAGAGACAGCATTCATGAACAACAGCAAAAATAGAATGTTATTAATGTTATACTAGACATCTGACCAGAGAACTTTGGAAACCAGGTAAGATAAGGAAGATATAAAGATAGTTGACTCCTAAATTTGGTTTTAAGTGTGAGTTTTCATGTTGGACTAAGGAATGAAGATATTGTGGAAATACTGAGAGAAGTAAAATTAGAAGTGGAGCCTGAAGATGTGACTTGAATTTCTGCAATCTTGTGATAAAACTTTAATGGATGAGGAGTTGCTTCTTACAGATGAGCAAAGAAAGTGGTTTCTGGAGATGGAATCAACTCCTGGTGAAGATGCTGTGAAGACTGTTGAAATGACAGCAAAGATTTAGAATCATACATAACATTAGTTTATAAAGCAGCAGCAGGGTTTGAGAGGATTGACTCCAATTTTTAAAGAAGTTATGCTGGGGGTAAAATGCTGGTAAACAGCATTACATACTACAGAGAAACTGTTCATGAAACGAAGAGTCAAGTGATGCAGCAAACTTCATTTTTGTCTTACTTTAAGAAATTATCACAGCCACCCCAACCCTCAGCAACCACCTCACTGAGCAGTCAGTAGCCACCAACAGTGAGGCAAGCCCCTCCACCAGCAAAAATATGGTGATTTTCTGAAGGCTCAGATGATGGTTCACAGTTTTTAGCAATAAAATATTTTAAAATTAAAGTATTTACATTGTTTTTTTAGACATAATGATACTGCACACTTAATCAGTTCAGTTCAGATCAGTCGCTCAGTTGTGTCCGACTCTTTGCGACCCCATGAATCGCAGCACACCAGGCCTCCCTGTCCATCACCAACTCCTGGAGTTCACTGAGACTCACATCCATCGAGTCAGTGATGCCATCCAGCCATCTCATCCTCTGTTGTCCCCTTCTCCTCTTGCCCCCAATCCTTCCCAGCATCAGAGTCTTTCCCAATGAGTCAACTCTTCGCATCAGGTGGCCAAAGTACTGGAGTTTCAGCTTGAGCATCACTCCTTCCAAAGAAATCCCAGGGCTGATCTCCTTCAGAATGGACTGGTTGGATCTCCTTGCAGTCCAAGGGACTCTCAAGAGTCTTCTCCAACACCACAGTTCAAAAGCATCAATTCTTCAGCACTCAGCCTTCTTCACAGTCCAACTCTCACATCCATACATGGCCACAGGAAAAACCATAGCCTTGACTAGACGAACCTTTGTTGGCAAAGTAATATGTCTGCTTTTCAATATGCTATCTAGGTTGGTCATAACTTTCCTTCCAAGGAGTAAATCTTTTAATTTCATGGCTGCAGTCACCATCTGCACTGATTTTGGAGCCCAGACAAATAAAGTCTGACACTGTTTCCACTGTTTCCCCATCTATTTCCCATGAAGTGATGGGACCAGATGCCATGATTTTAGTTTTCTGAATGTTGAGCTTTAAGCCAACGTTTTCACTCTCCACTTTCACTTTCATCAAGAGGCTTTTTAGTTCCTCTTTACTTTCTGCCATAAGGGTGGTGTCATCTGCATATCTGAGGTTATTGATATTTCTCCCGGCAATCTTGATTCCAGCTTGTGTTTCTTCCAGTCCAGCGTTTCTCATGATGTACACTGCTGCTGCTGCTAAGTTGCTTCAGTTGTGTCCGACTCTGTGCGACCCCATAGACAGCAGTCCACCAGGCTTCCACGTCCCTGGGATTCTCCAGACAAGGACACTGGAGTGGGTTGCCATTTCCTTCTCCAATGCATGAAAGTGAAAGTGAAGTCACTCAGTCAAGTTAAATAAACAGGGTGACAATATACAGCCTTGACATACTCCTTTTCCTATTTGGAACCAGTCTGTTGTTCCATGTCCAGTTTTAACTGTTGCTTCCTGATCTGCATACAAATTTCTCAAGAGGCAGGTCAGGTGGTCTGGTATTCTCATCTCTTTCAGAATTGTCCACAGTTTATTGTGATCCACATAGTCAAAGCCTTTTGCATAGTCAATAAAGCAGAAATAGACGTTTTTCTGGAACTCTCTTACTTTTTCCATGATCCAGTGGATGTTGGCAATTTGATCTCTGGTTCCTCTGCCTTTTCTAAAACCAGCTTGAACATCAGGAAGTTCACAATTCACATATTGCTGAAGTCTGGCTTGGAGAATCTTGAGCATTACTTTACTAGCGTGTGAGATGAGTGCAATTGTGCGGTAGTTTGAGCATTCTTTGGCATTGCCTTTCTGTGGAATTGGAATGAAAACTGACCTTTTCAAGTCCTGTGGCCACTGCTGAGTTTTCCAAATTTGCTGGCATATTGAGTGCAGCACTTTCACAGCATCATCTTTCAGGATTTGGAATAATAGCTCAACTGGAATTCCATTACCTCCACTAGCTTTGTTCTTCGTGATGCTTTCTAAGGCCCACTTGACTTCACATTCCAGGATGTCTGGCTCTAGGCCAGTGATCACACCATCGTGATTATCTGGGTCGTGAAGATCTTTTTTGTGCAGTTCTTTGTTGTGTATTCTTGCCATCTCTTCTTAGTATCTTCTGCTTCTATTAGGTCTATATCATTTCTATCCTTTATTGAGCCCATCTTTGCATGAAATGTTCCTTTGGTATCTCTGATTTTCTTGAAGAGATCCCTAGTCTTTCCCATTCTGTTGTTTTCCTCTATTTCTTTGCATTGATCACTGAAGAAGGCTTTCTTATCTCTTCTTGCTATTCTTTGGAACTCTGCATTCAGATGTTTATATCTTTCCCTTTCTCCTTTGCTTTTCGCTTTTCTTTTCACAACTATTTGTAAGGCCTCCCCAGACAGCCATTTTGCTTTATTGCATTTCTTTTCCATGGGGATGGTCTTGATCCCTGTCTCCTGTACAATGTCACGAACCTCATTCCACAGTTCATCAGGCACTCTATCAGATCTAGGCCCTTAAATCTATTTCTCACTTCCACTGTATAATCATAAGGGATTTGATTTAGGTCATACCTGAATGGTCTAGTGGCTTTCCCTACTTTCTTCAATTTCAGTCTGAATTTGGCAATAAGGAGTTCATGGTCTGAGCCACAGTCAGCATCCAGTCTTGTTTTTGCTGAGTGTATAGAGCTTCTCCATCTTTGGCTGCAAAGAATATAATCAATCTGATTTTGTTGTTGACCATCTGGTGATGTCTATGTATAGAGTCTTCTCTTGTGTTGTTGGAAGAGGGTGTTTGTTATGACCAGTGCATTTTCTTGGCCAAACTCTATTAGTCTTTTCCCTGCTTCATTCTGTATTCCAAGGCCAAATTTGCCTGTTACTCCAGGTGTTTCTTGACTTCCTACTTTTGCAATCCTGTCCCCTATAATGAAAAGGACATCTTTTTTTGATGTTAGTTCTAAAATGTTTTGTATTAGCCTTATGGGAATTGCTGCGATCCAAAAGACCACAAGCAATAAATGCTGGAGAGGGTGCGGAGAGAAGGGAACTCTCTTACACTGTTGGTGGGAATGCAAACTAGTACAGCCACTATGGAGAACAGTATGGAGATTCCTCAAAAAACTGGGAATAGAACTGCCTTATGATCCAGCAATCCCACTGCTGGGCATCCACACTGAGAAGTCCAGAATTGAAAGAGACACGTGTACCTCAATGTTCATAGCAGCACTGTTTACAATAGCCAGAACGTGGAAGCAACCTAGATGTCCATCCACAGATGAATGGATAAGCAAGCTGTGGTACATATACACAATGGAGTATTACTCAGCCATTAAAAAGAATGCATTTGAATCAGTTCTAATGAGATGGATGGAACTGGAACCTATTATACAGAGTGAAGTAAGCCAGAAAGAAAAACACAAATACAGTATACTAACACATATATATGCCATTTAGAAAGTTGGTAAAAATAACCCTATGTACGAGACAGCAAAAGAGACACTGATGTATAGAACAGACTTTTGGACTCTGGGACCGGGAGAGGGTGGGAAGATTGGGGAGAATAGCATTGAAATATGTATAATATCATATCTGAAACGAGTCAGTCCAGGTATGATGCCTTATAACAGATGCCTGGGACTGGAGCACTGGGATGACCTGGAGGGATGGTGTGGGAAGGGGGGAGGGAGGAGGGTTCAGGATGTGGAACACATGTATACTGGTGGCGGATCCATCTCGATGTATAGTAAAAGCAATACAATATTGTAAAGTTAAGCAAAATAAAAAAAAATAATAATAAAATAAAAAAAATTAAAAATAGAACTAAAAAAAAAATAAAATGTTTTGTAGGTCTTCATAGAACCATTCAACTTCAACTTCTTCAGTGTTACTGATTGGGGCATAGACTTGGATTACTGTCACATTGAATGGTTTGCCTTGGAAATGAACAGAGATCATTCTGTTGTTTTTGAGATTGCATCCAAGTACTGCATTTCAGACTCTTTTTGTTGACCATGATGGCTACACACTTAATAGATTACAGTACAATTTGTGCCTTGCTTTATTGAATTTCTGCTTTATTGCAGTGATCTGTGGTCTGGAACGAAACCCTCAATATCTCCAAGGTGTGCTTGTACTCAGATTGGTGTCTTAGTCACTAAGTCGTGTCCAAATCAAGTTAGGTAGGTCTCATGGTGGAGGCAGTAGAGCATTGTAGTTCTGAGATTAGATAGGTCAGGTTTAAGTTCTGGCTGTGTAATGCTCTATTCATGTAACTTATTCAGGTAAGTTACCTAACCTCCATATATTTCAGTTCTTTCAGCTATAAATTGGAGGTGATCATAGTGTTGAACTCATAGTGTTATTTATGGCTAATGTGAGATAATTAATATAAAGAACTTACCCCAGTGCATGGTGAACAATAAGTGTTCCAAAAGAGGTTTATGTTTGCTCATATTGACAATGCATTGTAGGTTTTGTCTCAATCACAATGATTGATTCCTGGGCTTTTCCCTGATGCTTGTTTTTATGTTTGCCATAAACAGTTCCATTTCTCTATATGATGCAAAACAATCTATTTTAACCTTACTTTATGATTTCATTCGTTAAATGAATAAGCAAAAAAATAAAAATAAAACAGGAAGATGATTTTTTTTTTGGTATTAACTCAAGTCTGAACTTGAGTCAACTCATGAACTTCCAAGATGACTCTTAGAATTTTTAGCAGTCAATAAGTGTGTCATTTCAGATGCTAGAGCTATGCCTAGTTTCCTTTTAGGATCAGGCAGTTGTTTCACTCAGTTTCTGGTTGAGGATTGAAATGTCTTTTCAGTGGTGAGGCAGTCAAGAGGTGAGGGAATTCCCCTCGTAAAGGTCACCATTGTCCATTCATCCATGTCTAGTGGGGGCTAGTGGATATTTGTCCAACTGTATTTGTGACTAAAAAGTAATGAGACATACATCCAAATGATGCTATCTCATTTGGAAAATTTATACCTAGTTCAGTAGTTGTGGCATCATCCAAATTATTTTTAGAACTTGTCCTTTTTTTTTTTTAGAACTTGTCCTTTTGTATTGTCTTCAGGACATTTGCTCCTTCTCCCTTTTTCTCTTGCAGTTGCATGCACATATACCTTCACCAGATATTATTTCATGTTCTTGAATAATATTAAACTCCAAATGGTAATACATGGCTAGATTACTTTATTAATACTCTTCATCAAATTTATTGCTATTTGACATAGTCATGCATCTTTAAAGGTCCCTCTCAGCTCCAAGGAGGAAGCCAAGATATATAAACAAGTTACACATGAAAGATTAGTTTCTGCCAAAGGAGTTTCTAAGTCTGCTACTTATAATGAGAACTTAATTCCACCCTTATCTGTGTGCTGAGCTCACAGTCCTTATATCTTCTTGATTAGACTTGGGGCTGAGGTTGTAATGTTGTCATCATCATCATCTCAGCTTTGAAGATTAAAGCATTTTTTTCTAGGAATCAAATCCCCCCCCACAAGTATATGAATATTTTCCCATGAGGAAATCCAAAACAATATGCTATAGGAACTGTTCACCAACTGATACCATTAAGTGAGGCAAGTTACAGTGTGAGAGAAAATATTTATAATCTATCAACCTGGCAAAAGACTTATATTTGGAATGTATAAATAACTTCTACAAATCAAAAAGAAAAAGGACAAACCAAAAGAAATATGTGGGTAAAAGAGCTGAACAGACACTTGATAAAAGCAAGTATCCAAATAAGCAATAAACATATTAGAGGATGCTCAAGCCAGTCAATCCTAAAGGAAATCAGTCCTGAATATTCATTGGAAGGGCTGATGCTGAAGCTGAAGCTCCAATACTTTGGTTCCCTGATGTGAAGTGCTGACTCATTAGAAAAGACCCAGATGCTAGGAAAGAGTGAAGGCAGGAGGAGAAAGGAATGACAGAGGATGAGATGGTTGGGTGGGCATCACCAACTCAATGGACATGAGTCTGAACAAGTTCCAGGAGGTGGTGAACAGGGAAGCCTGGTATGCTTCAGTCCAGGGGGTCGCAAAGAGTTGGACATGACTGAGTGCCTAAACAACAACAACATCATTGGTCACTGGGTGCATTCTAAGTCACTTTGGTCGTGTCCAACTCTTTGTAACTCTATAGACTGTAACCCACCAAGCTCCTCTGTCCAAGGGATTCTCCAGGCAAGAATCAATGGAGTGGGTTGCCATGCCCTCCTCCAGGGGATCTTCCCAACCCAGGGATTGAACTGCAAAATAGGACCACAACAAAATATTGGTATACAGTATTACGGTTAAAAATTAAATTGGATGAATAATACCACCTCGGTGAGAATGTGGAACAATTGGAATTCTTACACATTGCTAGTGGAAGTATAAACTACTATAATCACTTTTAAAAAATATTTTGTAGTATTTAAAATGTTTAAAAATTATGGTAAAATATACATAACATAAAATTTACCATCTTAATCATTTTTAAATGTACAGTGCAGTGGCATTAAGTACATTCACATTGCTGTACAACTATTTCCACCATCAATCTCCAGAACTCTTTTAATCTTGCAAAACTGAAACTCTGCATCCATTAAATAGCAACTCCCTATTCCTCCCTCTCCCCCAGCCTCTAGCTAACATTCTACTTTCTATCTCTATGAAGTTGATTATTCTAGCTATATCACATAAGTGGAATTATACACTATTTGTCTTTTTGTGACTACCTAATTTCATTTAGCATAATAGCCTTAAGTTTCATCAGTGTTGTGTCATGTCAGAATTTCTTTTTAAGTCTGACTGAGATGCCACTGTATGTATGTACCAGATTTCATTTATTCTTTTCTCTGTCCATGGACAGTTGATTTACTTCCACTCTTTGACACTTGGCGATTAATGTTGCTATGAACATGGGTGTACAAATATCTGTACAAGATTCTGCTTTTAGTTCTTTTGGGTTGGTAGTGTTTTTCTTAAAAAGCTAAATACTTTTCTATAACCTAACAATTCCATTTTTGTATGAGGAATGCTTATGTCCACAAGAAAATGTGGAATAACATGCATAGTGATTCATAATCACTCTACAAAAGAAATAATCCAAATATCCTTCAGTAATAGAATATATACATAAACTGAGGTATAGCCACACTATATTATAATATTACATAGCAATAAACTAAACAAGAACATGGATTAATTAAAAAAAATTTTTGACCTTGCGGCAAGGCATGCAGGATCTTAGTTCCCTGACAAGGTTTTGAACCCACACCCTCTTCAGTGGGAGCACAGAGTCTTAACTCCTGGACTGCCAGGGAAGTCTCAAACATGGGTTACTTTAAAAACATGATGCTAAAAAAGACAAGATACCCAAGAGTATATACTGTGTGCTTTTACTTATGAAAAGTTCAAAAACTGTCGAAACTAGTCTATGTTGATTCTGCTTAGAAAAATGTTTTTTTGTGTGTGTGGGGGAAATGTTCTGACTGGTAGTTAGCATAAAGGAGACTTCTGAGTTTCTTGAAATGCTCTACATCTTGATTTCAGTGGTGCTTCCATGGATGTACACATATGTACATTAAATTAATCTGTATACTTAACATTTGTACACTCTGCTGTAATTATTCATCAGTTTCAAAGAGGAATCTGAGCATACTTTGTTGAACAGCAGCATCACTGAAATAAATCCACCAAGTGCTACTTTAAAGAGGCAATATGATCATATTAGTTCTTCCATGTTTATTAGAGACAAGAATATTACTTTATAGTCACTCCTATTGGGTCCTATCCATAGTCTGCAATCCAAGAAATAAAAAAAAGTATATTTGTCTTGAAAATATCAGAACATGATGGTTTAGGAATTTAATCTTGGGCTTTGGCCTTTGTAAAATAACAAGTAGTCATTGTTAACTAGTTTAATGCCCAGTATTACAGAACTCAGGAAACATTTTTAAACACTCCCATCCCATTGATTGTCTTTATTTTACCAGTGATTAAAAAAAGTAAACCACTGCCTTTCACTCCCTTTAAGGTTGAGAGGTGACCATCTGAATTTTATTTAATGCTGCATTTGTGTTTGGTTATGGTTCAAAATATGCTCCTTTAATCATGAAATGGAGAATTGTTTTTAGATGCCAGATATCATATGCTATTCTAGACTCTTTCCAAATTGTGAACATAATTTTTCTTGTATACCAGTCTTTCCTCAGCTATTTCATTGATTTGGCTTTTTCCCCAGAATTCACTAAGTAAAGAGTTAGCATTAGTCATTGTTTGTGAAGAACATTCAAGCCTCAAATCACAATTTCCTACTAATAAATGTGGAGAAAAGTAGTAGATATAATGTTACAACACATGTTAAAAGAGCAAATGTTAATATGCTACTTCAGATCTATATGGCATTCAGTTAGTGTTTTTTTTTTTTAAATTAATATCTAGAAAAAACAATTTTCTTATATGATGTACTCTCCAAGGAAAGGGAGAAAAGGCATGCAATAAATACCAACTTTCTTCTACCCCAGGTTATGAATATTTTGAGAAATAAAACAAAGACTAATATGGATATGCGGTATCACCTCTACTGGTAAGTTCCAATTTGAGGATTAGTCTTTAGGCTCAGTATCCAGTGGGCCTGCTCACTGATTCCCAGAATTAGGCAAATAGACTCACCCAGTATTAGACAGAACTGGATAGGGGTTGGCCTGATCCCTACAAGTGTAACCACATAACCTGTGATCTGGTTGTATGCTGACAAAGTAGCACAAGTAATATACTATATGTTTTTAATTTCTGTCTTGTCTATACTGTTTTTAATTGTAAAAATCAGAAGTCCTCATGTTATGATTTTTTAGAATGTAAAGTCATATGCATTAGATGCCACCATAGGAAATATGAGTATACTTCCCCAAAGATAATTTGGGGATACAATAAGTTGCTCCGAAAATATAATTAATTTCTATATGAAAGCAAAATAAAGTTTTAAATTACACCCCCATTTTTCAAAAGAAGTAAAGAACAGTAATATTTGAAGAATATATTCTATGAGTTAGATATTATGTTCCAGAAACTTTTCATGGATTATTTACAAAAATCTCTTGAGGAAGGTGGCATGATTCCCATTTGGATTAAAGAGAGAAAGTGACTTACTTGAAGGTGACTACTAAGTGATGAAGTAGAATTTAAACCCAAGTGTGTCTGACTTCAGAGCCTATGCTCTTTTTTTGTTGTTTGTTTTTGGTCAGGTTAAAAACATGGAATGTAAGATGGGGAATTTTTTCCATAGCTTAGATGAAATTAGAAATTCCTGGCTTTATCAGCTACAGTTTATTGACAATAATCAGGTATAATGTTATATACTATTTTCTGGCAATTTTGGTGAAAATACTGCCCCCTAGGCACCATTGACCTAGTCTTCCAAGCAGCAGACCAGATCATATCAGATTAAATGACTCTGTGACGTCCGCCAAATTTGACTCAAAGACTAAGGAAATTGTTGGCAATGACAAAGTACTGTCAAGATTTTGCCAAAGACAGTAGGTACTAAATATCATGTTACACTTAGGCCTTCCAGCCAAATGTTATAAATTCCAAACTTCTAGCCCAGTGCTTCCCAAAATATCCTAAAATATTTCTCAGAAGCATGGTAATGCCTTTTCTGGATTCCAGGGTTTTGGATAGACCTTTCAAGATTCCTAGGGCTTCCCTCGTGGCTTAGATAGTAAAGAATCTGCCTGCAATACAGTTCAATCCCCGGATGGGGAAGATCCCCTGGAGAAGGGAATGGCTACCCCTCCAGTATTCTTGCCTGGAGAATCCCTTGGACAGAGGAGCCTGGTAGGCTACAGTCAAGGGGGTCACAAAGAGTCAGATGTGACTGAGTGACTAACACTTTTCATATACTTTGAAAATTCCTAGCAGCTTCTTCTCTGTTGCTTTCACTAATTGCCTCAAAGAATGCTAGAATTTGTGCCCTTATAGGTGATTATAACTCATTTGAACTGAGAAAAAATACATAGAAATATAGATGCTCTTGTGTTTTGAGGTCTAGTGGTATCTTTATTTTAGAGAAGAGAGAAAAGAAAAGAAATAGCCAAATCTCTCATGACACAGCATAATCTTAAACCATTGTAACTATGCCAGACAGCCAGCTGTTTTAAGTACTGTATTCAATTACCTGAATATCCACCAGAAATCTAATCTGCCACTGAATAAGCAAAAGCAAAGGTAAAAAATCCATTTGTTTGATCAAATTTTAAAATTTCTATCAAATGTGTTTCAAAATTGCATTTGATTTAAAAAACAAACAACTAGAGAGAAAATCTAGTTTTGAAATTATTCTGAGTCTAATGGCTTAATGATTAAGGGAAATTGTCACATGTATTAGGATTCTCAGTTGAAAGCAGCTGAGCCTGACTCTTGATTTAAACAGAATAAGAATGTACAGAATGGATGGGAAGACTGAAAAACTAAGCTAATGAACTATAAACCAAAGATAGTACTAGATTATCAGTATGAGAAAAGTGCAATGAAAGTCAAGAGGAAGGAGTGATTGATTCTGGGTAGGATGAGTGTCCCACTTTATGGAAGGAGTGTTATTTGAACCAAATGGTCTCTCTGCCTTACAAACATTTAAATATGTGACTTATCTTGTCTCCTAGATCAAAGTTCCCTTATAGAAACTGCCCCTTGTAGGAAACAAAATAGAGGTTTTCTATTTTGTCAGCACCTAGTACAATAAATTGTATGCATTTAAGATGATTCATGTATTTATTAAATACCTGCTCTATGCTGGGCACTGTGTACTACTTACTAGAGATAATGAAATTACCCAAAGAAGGTTTGACTTCATTCCTCCGTGGAGCTTACAGTCTAATGGATAAAACAGACATTCAAATGATCTCATCAATGAATGCACAAACTGTCAAAAGTGCTATGAAGGAGAAGACAACAGTGCCTTGAGAACATGCAACAGGTGGACCTAGCCTTTTCTCTGGGAAGTAGAAGACTGCAGAAATGACAGACAGTTGAGATGAAGTCAGAATTATGAGTAGGGATCTGGCCTAGTCATAGGGGGAAAAGAGCATCTCAAGCAGAGGGAATAGTATATGCAAAGGCCCTTATACATGGTAGGTGCTATACAATTATTTTGTACTCAGCTTCACTTTCTTCTGACCACTTCAGGTGAAGTGGTATCTCTTCTCTTATCAAAAATGTTACTTACTGCATTCTTACTTACACTCTTTGTCTCCTTTGAATTTTAATCTATCAGTTGTCTTTTGTTTTTCCTATATCCTCAACTACTCTCACCATTTGATATTCCCCTTCAAGATATAATGCTCAAATCTCTGTGACCTGAAAAAATAAAATAATAAAGAAACAAACATGTTCCTGGATCCTACATTCCCTTCCATTCAGTTCAGTTCAGTCGCTCAGTCATGTCTGACTCTTTGCAACCCCGTGGACAGCAGGACTCCAGGCCTCCCTGTACATTACCAACTCCCGGAGTTTACTCAAACTCACATCCATGGAGTTGGTGATGCCATCTAACCATCTCATTCTCTGTCATCCCCTTCTCCTCCTGCCCTCAATCTTTCCCAGCATCAGGGTCTTTTCAAATGAGTCAGCTCTCTGCATCAGGTGGCCAAAGTATTGGACTTTCAGCTTCAACATCAGTCCTTCCAATGAACACTTAGGACTGATCTCCTTCAGAATGGACTGGTTGGATCTCCTTGCAGTCCAAGGGACTCTCAAGAGTTTTCTCCAATGCCACAGTTCAAAAACATCAATTCTTCGGTGCTCAGCTTTCTTTATAGTCCAACCCTCACATCCATACATGGTTATTGGAAAAACCATAGTCTTGACTAGATGGACCTTTGTTGGCAAAGTAATGTCTGTGCTTTTTAATATGCTGTCTAGGTTGGTCATAACTTTCCTTCCAAGGAGTAAGCGTCTTTTAATTTCATGGCTGCAGTCACCATCTGCAGTGATTTTGGAGCCCCCAAAATAAAAAGTCTGGCACTGTTTCCACTGTTTCCCCATCTATTTGCCATAAAGTGATGGGACCAGATGCCATGATCTTAGTTTTCTGAATGTTGAGCTTTAAGCCAACTTTTTCACTCTCCTCTTTCACTTTTGTCAAGAGCCTCTTTAGTTCTTCTTCACTTTCTTCCATAAGGGTGCTGTCATCTGCATATCTGAGGTTATTGATATTTCTCCCCTCCCTTACTTCCTATCTTTAGCTATTTTTTGAATTTATTTTTTAATTGGAAGAAAATTGCTTTACAATGTTGTGTTGGGTTTTGTTGTACAATAGTGAATCAGCCATGATTTTATATATATCCCCTCCCTCCTGAACCCCCTCTTCTCCTCACATCCCACCCCTCTAGGTCATCACGGAGCACCACACTGGACTCCCTGTGCTATACAGTAGCTTCCGACTAGCTATCTGTTTTGCACATTATAGTGTATATATGTTAACACTACTTTCTCAATTTGTCCCATCGTCTCCTTCCACCTCTGCATCCACAAGTCTGTTCTCTATGTCTGCATCTCCATTCCTTCCCTGGAAATAATTCATCAGTACTATTTTTCTAGATTCCGTATATATGTATTAATATACAATATTTGTTTTTCTCTTTCTGACATTTCACTCTGAATAACAGGCTCTAGATTCATCCACCTCACTACAATGGACTCAAAGTCATTCCTTTTATGATTGAGTAATATTGCATTGTGCATATGTACCACGTCTTCTTCATCCATTCATCTGTCAATGAACATCTAGGTTGTTTCCATGTCCTGGCCATTGTAAATAGTGCTGTAATGAACATTTGGTACATGTGTCTTTTTGAATTGTGGTTTTCTCAGGATATATGCCCAATAGTGGGATTTCTGGGTCATATGGTAGTTTTTTGTTTTTTTTTCCCTAGTTTTAAAAGGAATTTTCATACTGTTCTCGATAGTGACTCTATCAATGTACATCCTCACCAACAGTGCAGGAGAATTCCCTCCCCGCCCCACCCCCATCCTCTCCAGCATTATTGTTTGTAGATTTTTGATGATGGCCATTCTCATTGGTGTGAGGTGATACCTCATTGTAGTTTTGATTTGCATTTCTCTAGTAATGAGTGAGGAAATGGCAATCCACTCCAGTGTTCTTGCCTGGAGAATCCCAGGGATGGCAGGGCCTGGTGGGTTGCCATCTATGGGGTTGCACAGAGTCGGACACGACTGAAGTGACTTAGCAGCAGCAGCAGCAGTAATGAGTGATGTTGAGCATCTTTTCATGTGTTTGTTGGACATCTGTATGTCTGCTTTGGAGAAATTTCTGTTTAGGTCTTCTGCCCATATTTTGATTGGATTGTTTGCTTCTCCAATATTGAGCTGTATAAGCTGCTTATATATTATGGAGATTAATCTTTTGTCTGTTGCTTCATTTGAAATTATTTTGTCCCATTCTGAGGGTTGTCTTTTCATCTTGTTTATAGTTTTCTTTGCTGTGCGAAAACTTTTAAGTTTAATTAGGTCTCTTTTTGTTTGTTTGTTTTCTTTAGCTATTTTTATAAGCAAAGTCTCTAGAATGACAGTATTCTCCACCTATAATCTCTTTTTCCTTGATTCCTATTTACTTCCTAACCCTACTAAATATGGATCTTGCCAAGGTCACTAAAGATCCCCTTGTCACAAAATTCAGTGGATATTTTTCTAGTCTCATTTGGACTCTTGATAGCCTTGAACAGTCTTGATCACTCCCCTTCTTTTTGGGTGTCATGATGCTGCTTTTTCTTTATGTCCTACTTTTTTCTTAGTCTACTTTACAGTCTCTTTTATTTCAGCCTATCTCTTAAATATTGGAATTTCATCTTTGGCCCAGGCTCTCCTTTTCCTATACACTGTAGCTAGCTAAGCTCTCCCACTCTACTTTTTGGCCCCTAGGAAAATCTTTTCTCCTCTGTCAAGCCTTGGTTAAAACTTAGACTTTGTGACTCTTTCTCTGATTCCTTCACTCATTGTTGGAGCTGACTTTTCTAAACTTCACTGCATTCTCTGCATGTATACCCATCTAAAAAGCAAGTCTTATTCTATTATGTTTATTGATTTCTTAGCCTATATTTCCAGCTAGATTGGCAGTTCCTTGAAAAGGCAGATAAACTTTTTATACCTAACTTTCAGCACAGTGCCTGGCAGAGAGTATAATTAATGAGCACTTATGGATGAGTGGATGGATGCATTTTGGTAGGGTCTCTTATTTTTACAGGTGGCACAGTTGTAAAGAACCTGCCTGCCAATGCAGGAGACACAAGAGACCTGGGTTCAATCCCCAGGTTGGGAAGATCTCCTGGAGTAGTAAATGGCAACCTACTCCAGTATTCTTGCCTGGAAAAGTCCAAGGACAGAGAAACCTGACAGCCTACAATCCATGGAGTCACAGAATCAGACACAACTGGGCAAGAGCACACACATTACATTATGCTCTCATCTTTACAGCCATGTGGAAAATGTCAGAGGAAAGCTCTATCTGAAGTTTGCACAGGAAGTAAGTGGAAGAATCAAGTGTGTGCCCAGTTTCTATGAAGTACACAATAAGATACATATTTGTATATTTTTTACACTCTGCAAATTATTCTCATATCAGTTTTCTCATGCAATTTTTGTAACAATCATATAGATTGAGTCAGGTAGATAGTTTTGCTGCTATATATATGGAAATTGAGGTTCAGGAAAGTTGTGATTAATGTTTACACAAGTTCTAAGTGACAGAGTTAGCTCCTGAACTAAGCTCTTTTGAGGGCAAGTCCAGTGTGTACACAGCAAGGGAACTGTGTAGTTCTGGGAGGGGACAAACTAAGAAAAGATAAGGAAATAGAGGCACTCAGTAGATGCTAATTCATTCTCTCTCTCTGCTTCCTGACTTCCCTACAAGTCTGTCTCTGTTTTGTACTGGCAGCAATGACAGAAGAGAGTCATCAGAGAATCCATTCTGGGAAAATGTCACAGGATGTTTTTTTCCATCTCTTCTTTCCCATGTTTGTGCTGTCCCACTTAAAGCTACAATAAAGAATCCAGAAAGAACTTATCCTGCTCTAAGTGAAGGTGTTATTTAAGGAAATGAACTCTATTGTTATTCTGATATGTTACCCCCCCTCTTGTGTGTCGTCTCCCGTCACCACCCCTGCAGGGTAGAACCTCCTTTTCTTTGCCAATTCAGATCTCCTTCACCCTTGAAACTCATGTACATCTTGTCTCCTCCAAGAAGCCTTCTTTCAGTTGGTCATCCCACACTGAGCTTAACCTTCCCTAGGCTACTAAGACATTTCCAGTTTATGTCATAGAACTTTTCACTCCCTTGTTGTGGAGATACTTTTTGCACATTAGATGTGTCTTCCCAATTAGAATGTGAGCTTCTTGAGGGCAAGGAATCTAATGATTCTATACCCTCCACCCACACCCTCATACACCCCTTAACTTCTATCAGTACTGATGTAGGGCTGGGTATACCTAAGAGGCATTCAGGAAATACTGGTGGATTGATTCACTTTGCATCCATCACTCTTGATATCAATAGGAATGGAAAGAGCTTCCCAAGGGAAGAAAGTCACATTTCTAGAAAAGAAAGTCTATACCTTTAGCTGTGCTATGTAAGCCATATTGGTGAGGTGCTGAACACAATGGCTTACACTGTGTCAAAGGTAAGTGAGAACCAATGCTATGTTAATCCTGTCTTGTTTTTCTTTTGAGTTTTGTAACCTAAAGTATGTGTACTTTAGGGAAGAATTACACTATTAATCATGTATGATAAACCGAAGAGGTTGAGGCCCCAGTAATGAACTTCTTCTGTTTAGTCAGGAGAGGTTAGACAAAACAGATGTAATTTGCATTCACAAGTATGGCTTTGAGACTTTCCTGGTGTGCTTCCTTGAGACTACTTCCCTACTACATTTCACCTTTTGGCATTTCTGATAAGATAAGAAACTTTGCACCTAGGCAATGTTTTATGCTTTTCCACACGTACACTGCTAGTACCTTAGTCCAAATCATCATCATCACACATTTACATTATTGCAACATCCTCCTAATTGGTTTCCCTGGATCAGTCCTCTGCTATTTTCAATCTATTCTGTGTACTACAGACAGAATGATCTATCTAAAAACACAGATTTGATAATGTCCCACCCATATTAAAACTCTTGTGTGTCTGTAGGATACTGCAGAGCCATTTTGGCATGCTTTAGAAAAAGAACTCTTCATGATCTGTCTCCTTCCTAGCTTTTCCAGTTTCAGCTCCTACTGTTACCTACTCCCATCTTCTACCCTCTTACACTCTAACCTCCAACCTTCCTCAAATCCTTACAGATCCACAAGTGCAGATCCACTATTTTTTGTTGTTGTTGTTGTTTTTTTTTTTTTGGCACAGTACTTTTGCACATGCTCCTTCTGCCTGGATTGTCTTTCTACCTTCTTCTGAGCTCTAACTGGTGAACTTCTCTCCATCTTATCAGATGACTCAAATCTCACCTTCTCAGTGACTCCTTCTCTAACTTAACATCCGTTATTATTTGTTCTCTCTTTTGCACATACCTGTATTATAGTACTTTTCTTATTACATGTATAAATATCTGTCTATAATCTATCTCTACAACCTGTGAGTTTCTTGAATGTCAGAACTATGGTTGATCCCCCTCCTCTCCTGACATACCTAGTGCCCTCAGCCCTACACACATAGTAGATATTCAGAAATGTTATTTAAATGAATAATAATTATATTTCTTAACTTACACAACTCTTTCTGAACTACACTGACCTTGGAGTTGCAGCAAAATAACCAGTTGTTCAACTATCCTCAGGCTTCTAGGCTGAATGTTAGGTGTGGCCCTTTCTTGAGGCGAGATGAATATAAATATGCTGTCAAGTTTCTTTTTAATTGAAGTTTCTGTACATGAACAGCAATTGGAATAACACCCTCAGCAATGTGGAATCAAAGAAAGCTCCTTTTCTTTGCTTTATACCTTCATTTTTCCCCCCCTCAATATACTATTTCCTGTAGGCCTGCTCCTGTACTAATCACTTATAACAGGAGATGCCTGGGTGATTGTTGGCTCTGCCTCTATTTAATCTCAAATATGACCATTTTACTTCTTCATATATATAATCACACACACATATATGCACATATTTTCTTATTTAATACTCACAAATATCCTATAAATCAGTTGCTGTTATTATCCTTATTCTGTATATGAAGAAACTACAGCTGAGAGAGTTTAAGTAACTTGTTCAAGGCTGTATAACTTGGAAGTGCTGAAGACTGGACTTAAATGTGAATCTGATTGGAGAGCCTGTATTTTAATCATTAAACCACACTCCCTCATCTATTTTAAAAGAATGGGTTGAAGTAGATCACCCTTGAGAATCCTGTCTGAAGTTTATTGCCTCCTCCCCTCCTTTCAAGGGCTTCACTGATATCAAGCAGGAGGGTGGTGTTCTGCAGACCTGGGATCTGAAAGAAAGAGATGTCAGGTTCCACAGGCCCTCTCATGCATTTATTTTTCTAGTTTATTTCTCATTGAAATACACTCTAAGGACTCTTAGAATGACATGTTCCATAAAGATCTTTAGGACTTGTGGTTGTTGCTACTCATTTATTTTTCTCTTAAGCAACTTGATCTTTTTAAGCTAAATTCTGTCCACAACTAAGTGATGAGAGAGTTAAATATACAACTCTTGGAATGCATTTTAAAAATGTAAACATCTTTAAAAAGTGGAATATTTAACTAAAGAAAGGAAAACCTTACACTGAGCAAAAGAGAACCATGTCCTGAAGGAAGGGAATTGAAATAAGAATAAAGCTAACTTTTTTCACTGTGACCCCTCAAAACACCTGGGACAAATTGTCATTGCAGGTATCTTGTAGAATAAAACAAAGAATACTGGATGACCTGGGCTTAATTCCCATATTAATACCTCACTAACCATGCAACCTTGCACAGGTGACTGAACCTCTCTGAGCTTCCATTTCCTCATTGTTAAACTAGAGATTAAGAATAGGATCCACCTCAAGGCGTTGTTCCTATGATTGAGAATTAAATGATTTTTTTAAACAATGCTTAATGTGTTTCTAGTCACATCATATATTACAATTAACTTTGGTAAAGTAAAAAGTCATCAGTCTAGCTACCCTTATTTTAATTCTGGACATTCTCTCTTTGATCACAACCAGAACCTACTGTACCTGACTTTCCCTCCCTAAACTCCAGGCTCACTAAAAATGCAGCACTGTGATTCTAAGAAAACAGCCCCTTCAGTTGATGTAGGCAGAGAACAGTCATGGTGAACTATGGCAATTGATAGTATTTGGATGCTAGGAGACCTATATATAACCATCCTGTCTATTTCTAGACAGGTGGAATGATATCAGACAGAAGAGTTGGACCCAGCTGCTCTAGTGGGGAAAGAAAAAAAAAGTGGTCTCATTTGGAACAATTGGACCATATTAATTCAAGGGACTTGAAACTTAAGATTAAAATTCTTTATTTGAATGCGGGAATAACCGAGGAGCCAGGGAAAAGTATGAAAGTATAGTTTTTACAATAGTTGTTTCATACAGAAGGATTAGGCTACCATATTTCCTTTGGTCACAACTTCTCTAGGTTGGTTAACTCTTACCGACTTCAGGTTTCACCCTAAAAAGTATCATAACAAGATAGAAACTGAAGAGATGTAGGAGCAAACTAGAATCCTGAATGTCATTCTAGTCATTCATTTAGGGTGTCATTTATGAATGTCATCTAGTCATTCATTTAGGGATCAGCTTGTCTTGTCATTCATTTAAGGATCAGCTTGAAGGGCAGGGTAGAATGGTACAGCTAAAGCTCATCGTCAAAGTTGAGTATTGCGGCAAAAACAAAGCAACTTTTTTCACTGTGTCACCCCTCAAAACACCTGGAACAAATTGTCATTGCAAGTGTCTGTAGAATAAAACAAAGAATACTGGATTTAAAGTCAGAAACCTAAATATTGTCTTTGTGGTCCCATTATCGGTCTCAATCTTCACTTTAATTGGCCTTTCCCTCTTTATTACCTTCTTAAATGAGTACCCTTCATATAACCTATAGCAGAAACAATGAACTATGTATATCATTGTATAAGGCAATTCTTAATGATGAACAAAATGTTTTAAAATTGGTGCATATAAAAGTCAGTAAAAATGCTAGTTCTATGTGGAAGAATTCTCTTGGACTAAACTGATTATATGAGATTTAAAGATCAAATGGTATTCTCGTTTACTAGTATATTCTGACATGTTTTTTCCTTGCTGATGTAAGAAATGAAAAAAAAAAAAAACAGGTCTATGTTAGCATATGGAGGCAATTTGTTCAAATGTACAACTGGGCTGAAGCCATCAGTCACCCCATTATAAATTCTGAACCCCCTGCATTTTCTTATTTCAAAGTATGTTCTCCTCCAGTTAAAAGCAGAAATCAAATCAGAATTTCTCTGAAAGATATCAGACTAAGGGTTCTAAATAGAAAAAACATCACTGGCAACAGTTTGGACATCAGATTATACCAAACCTGTCAGAATTTAAACTCATGAACTCTCATATTTAATTTCAACATAAATCATTTAGTTTTAAGTTCCTTTAAGCTAGGAAAATTAAGACTTCCTGTTCTTCCAGGAGAAAAAGGGCCTAAAAACTTAAGGGGTTAGAAATGTCTTGAAACTCTTCATAATTGAGCATAAATGAGTCCAAACCATATGGATTGCATTTCCTTTTTTTACTTTGAACATTGAAGGGAAAAACGTGTTTGGCAAAATGCTTCTTTTATTTTTTCAAACCTAAATATGTTACTTTCATCCTTGAGCCTTCTTCCCAAGCTGTACCATATGCTTGGAATGTTCGCAGGGCTATTCAATCTTTAAGTCTGTAGCTCCTGACAGGCCTACCTTATTCAAGAAGCCATTCCTGGGTGACTGAAAGAGACATTCCAAATGCCTCCTGAACCTTACTGGACAACATACAACTTTCAAGATTCCCCTTCCTTCAATGCTCTGCTTAATGTACACTGTTAGTTGTATTTCCTAAAGGCTTATTTTGCTTATATGCAATAGCCCATGTCATTTATTCTACATCTAACAACCATTTATTTAGCATCTAATGGATCCAAAGGTTTATGGATAAATGCCTAGGTTAGCCCAATCTTACATTGTACTTAATGACGCAGCCCTGTCTGGAAGACTAGACATAGCCTGGGGTAATAATCCTCAAGTAAGACACAACCTCAACAAGGATATTGGAATAGTTCTATCAAAGGAGGAAGTCCTTCGATAATGGTATTTGTAAGGCTCCAATAAGTCTTCTCTAAAAGTATCAGATTCATTTGTTTCAATTAATAAGGCCATTTAAAAAGACATATAGCTCCTAAAATACAGTAGTAAGATTTTAAATCCTTCAATTTGCTTTATTCAGACTAGCTCACTAGGTTTTACATAGTAAGGGGGATAAGTTTTACCCAGTAAGGGAATGAGAAAAATTTGGAGGAATGTGCACCATAGGTTTTTATTTTAAGATATAGCAGAGCAACCTGTTATTTGGGTGAGCTGAGGTTAGAAGGAGGAGGAGGAGAGAGAGAGAGAGAGAGAGAGTGCACACACGCAAAAGTGTGAGTGTGAGTGAGAGCAAGAACAACAGTGAGAGAGAAGGAGAGAGAGAGAGAGAAGGAGAAAGGTAGAAAGCAGAAAGAACCTGGATGGAAAAAGATGGAAGTATACTCACTTGCATTAGAATATGACCCATGTTTAGGACTTGAAGAGAAAATCCACAGAAAGAGAACTCGTTATAAAGGAAACTGCTTATAATATGTATATTGTTTATTTTTTTGTATTTGCCTTATTTCTTTACCTAATTAACCTACAGCACTTTGGAGATTAGGGACTTTCTTACACTTATCATTTGTCACCCATGCCACTCCCATCCCACCCTCACCTCCCCTCTGAGCTAACGCTTGGTTACCTCACTGAGCTCAGAGGGACATTCAATTTTTGGTTGATTAATTTTTGGAGCTATTAGAAGTTTTACCCAATATGGAGGATTCCCTCAGCACTTGGTTAGATATTGGAGAAAACCTACAACCTGAGGAAAGAATGAAATGATTCTGGCTGTTCAATTTGGAAGAGCAAACCCTAGATGTGGAAGTAACCAAAGGAAAAATCCGTGGAATACAGGTTGTTCAGTCGCTAAGACTCACAGACATAGTAAAGAAATTTATGGTTATAAAGGGGAAAGGAGGTGGGGAGGGATAAATTAGGAATTTAGGATTAACAGATACCTGTTACTATATATCGGAGAAGGCAATGGCACCCGACTCCAGTACTCTTGAATGGAGAATCCCATGGATGGAGGAGCCTGGTAAGCTACGGTCCATGGGGTCGCTAAGAGTCGGACACGACTGAGCTGAGCGACTTCACTTTCACTTTTCACTTTCACTTTTCACTTTCATGCATTGGAGAAGAAAATGGCAACCCACTCCAGTATTCTTGCCTGGAGAATCCCAGGGACGGGGGAGCCTGGTGGGCTTCCGTCTATGGGGTCGCACAGAGTCGGACATGACTGACGTGACTTAGCAGCAGCAGCAGTTACTATATATAAACAACAAAGACTTATTGTATAGCACAAGAAACTATATTCAGTATTTTGTAATAATCTATAATGAAAAAGAATCTGAAAAGTATGTTTGTTGTTTTTCAGTCACTGGGTTGTGTCTGACTCTTTGCAACCTTATGGACTGCACCACGCGAGGCTTCCCTGTCCTTCAGTATCTCGTGGTGTTTGCTCAAACTCATGTCCATTGAGTCAGTGATGCCATTCAACCATCTCATCCTCTGTTGTCCCCCTTCTCCTCCTGCCCTCAATCTTTCCTAGTATCTGGGTCTTTTCCAATGAGTCAGCTCTTCCCATCAGGTGACCAAAATATTGGAGCTTCAGCTTTACCATCAGTCCTTCCAATGAATATTTAGTGTTGATTTCCTTTAAGATTTTTTATCCTTTAAGATAAAAAAAGATTTTATCTCTTTGGTGTCCAAGGGACTCTCAAGAGTCTTCTCCAGCACCAGTGTTTTGAAAGCATCAATTCTTTGGTCCTCAGCCTTCTTTACGGTCCAACTCTGACATCTGTACATGACTCATGAAAGAACAACAGCTTTGACTAGATGGACCTTTGTTGGCAAAGTGACATCTCTGCTTTTGAATATGCTGTCTAGGTTTGTCATAGCTTTTCTTCCAAGTAGCAAGCATCTTTTAATTTCATGGCTGCAGTCACTGTCTGCAGTGACTTTGGAGCCCAAGAAAATTAAGTGTGTTACTGTTTCCATTGTTTCACCATCTATTTGCCATAAAATGATGGGTCTGGATGCCACGATCTTAGTTTTTTGAATGTTGAATTCTAAGTCAGCTTTTTCACTCTCCTCTTTCACCTTCATCCAGAGGCTCTTTGGTTCCTCTTAGCTTTCTGCAATAAGGGGAATGTCATCTGCATATCTGAGGTTATTGATATTTCTCCCTGAAATCTTGATTCCAGCTTGTGGTTCATCCAGCCTGGCATTTTGCATGATGTACTCTGCATATAAGTTAAATGAGCAGAGTGACAATATACAGCCTTGACATACTCCTTTCCCAATTTAGAAACAGTCCATTTTTATGTGTCCCTTTTTAACTGTTGCTTCTTGACCTGTATACAGGTCTCTCAAGAGGCAGGCAAAGTGGTCTGGTATTCCCATCTCTTTCAGAATTTTCCACAGTTTTTTGTGTTCCACATATTCAAAGGCTTTAGAGTAGTCCATGAAGCAGAAGTAGATGTTTCTCTGGAGTTCTCTTCTTTTTCTATGATCTATCGGATGTTGGTAATTTGATCTCTGGTTCCTCTGCCTTTTCTAAACCCAGCTTGTACATCTGGAAGTCCTCAGTTCATGTACTGTTGAAGCCTAGCTTGAAGGATTTTGAGCATATGCTTTCTATCATGTAAAATTAGTGCAATTGTGTGGTAGTTTGAATATTCTTTGGCATTGCCTTTCTTTGGGATTGGAATGAAAACTGACCTTTTCCACTGGCCACGGCTGAGTTTTATAGGCAACAAACCCTACCAGTGTTATCAGTCACCAAAAACACAGATATTTTCAACACACTTTAAAATCATTGCCCATATTTCCATTTTTTAAGACTTTAATAATCATTTTTCAATATAATTTGTTTCCCCATATAATCTTATGCATTCTATGTTATGCACTTAAAAACATTCCTTTGAGAAGAGTTCATAGGCTTTCCCAGATTTGTAAAAGGGTCCAAGGCACAAAGTAATGTAATGAAACTCTGTCACATTTATGAAGTTTTCTGTTGATCCAAAATTTCTCTTCCCCTAACATCTTTCCATTGTTCCCACATTTCCCCTCTAAAGCCATATGCTTCCATGTGGCAGTCTATAAACTATTTAAAGACAGTAAGTTATCATGTGTCAATAGACTTTTCTTCTCAAACTAATCATCTCACAATTCTTCACCTGTCTCTCAAAAGATATGCCACTGGGTCCCCTCATCATTCTGACCAGCTTTCACAGCATCCTTCACAGGACCCATATTCTTCAAGTCTTCCTCTTGAAGCTTGGTGGTTGTACCTGAGCAAACATCTATTGGGTCGGCTAAAAAGTTTGTTCAGGTTTTTCTTTCCATAACATCTTATGGAAAAACCCAACCAACCTTTTGGTCATACCAATAAAAAGGGAAGATGTAAAGACAGGAATTGGAGTCTGTCTCAAAAGTCTCAGTACTTCTTATTCTCCAAATTATAATAACCTGAACTTAGGGACTGAGATATAACCAAATATGGTCATTTACTCTCCTGCTTATGAACACCCTGGAACCCAGAAGAGGTATATCAACTCAAGACAGTACACTAAACTGGTTAAACAGGGCTACACAGGTCTATGTTTCTTTTCTTTTTATTTTTGCTTATTAGGTGGGTGACTTTGGGAAAATTATTAGATCTTTTAAACAATTTTCTCATCTGTAAAATGCATGAAATAATAGTACTTGTCCCATAAATTTGTGTTGATTAAATGAGGTAACACATATAAAGGGTTTGGCATCTTGTGCAGCACATGCTTACTATTGTTGATCCAAATAAGATAAACATTACCATCCTTCTTATCTCATCTGGGCCTCGGGCACTTCCTTCTAATTTGAATTTCATTATGGTTTTGCTTCCTCATTCTGAATCCACAATTTGAATGTGTTCCTCACCAAGAATCACTGTTCACATTGCAAGGCTTGGAAAAGACCCACCTCCTCCTTTGAGACTCACTGTCTCTTGAATGCCTATAGGATTAAAAAAAAAAAAAAAAAACACTAAGACTGAAAATGATTTCTAAGATTTAGGTGGAAATGTGCTCCCAATGGTTATCAGCCCTAAGACATTAGGGCTATATCCCAAATAATTAACTTCCTCTTACTGTATCAGCCTAAAAATCACACTTTGAAATCTACTTCTTAAAACATTTCTCAGTCTACCTCTCACTTTCTCCAATAGTGTCTTAGGAAAGATATCAGAAGCACAATAGAGGAAGAGATAGAAGATCTCTTAGAAATAGGAAATGGGGCAGCTAAAATAAGTTACACAAACATACTTTCCACCTACATCACTTCAATGATGACAAATGCCCTAAATTCAAATTCTAGACAAAGTAGTACACCCCTTCATTTGCTTGAAAGCTTCCTTCATATTTAATCAGATGTTTTCTTGCTACAGGGTCCCAGGGTTTGCATGGAAATCTTGTATTTAACTTCATATTGTTCATGGGGTTCTTAAGGCAAGAATACTGAAGTGGTTTGTCATTCCCTTCTCCAGTGGACCACTTTTGCCAGGAGAAATATCAACAACCTCAGATATGCAGATGATTAGGAAGTATCGCTACAAACAAAGCTAGTGAAGGTGATGGAATTCCAGTTGAGCTATTTCAAATCTGGAAAGATGATGCTGTGAAAGTGCTGCACTCAAGATGCCAGCAAATTTGGAAAACTCAGCAGTGGCCACAGGACTGGAAAAGGTCAGTTTTCATTCCAATCCCAAAGAAAGGCAATTCCAAAGAATGCTCAAACTACCACACAATTGCACTCATCTCACATGCTAGTAAAGAAATGCTCAAAATTCTCCAAGCCAGGCTTCAGCAATACATGAACCGTGAACTTCCAGATGTTCAAGCTGGTACTAGAAAAGACAGAGGAACCAGAGATCAAATTGCCAACATCCACTGGATCATCAAAAAAGCAAGAGAGTTTCAGAAAAACATCTATTTCTGCTTTATTGACTATGCCAAAGCTTTTGACTGTGTGGATCACAATAAACTGTGGAAAATTCTGAAAGAGATGGGAATACCAGACCACCTGACCTGCGTTTTGAGAAACCTATATGCAGGTCAGGAAGCAACAGTTAGAACTGGACATGGAACAACAAACTGGTTCCAAATAGGAAAAGGAGTATGTCAAGGCTGTATGTTGTCACTCTGTTTATTTAACTTCTATGCAGAGTACATCATGAGAAACGCTGGGCTGGAAGAAACACAAGCTGGAATCAAGATTGCCGGGAGAAATATCAATAACCGCAGATATGCAGATGACACCACCCTTATGGCAGAAAGTGAAGGGGAACTAAAAAGCCTCTTGACGAAAGTGAAAGAGGAGAGTGAAAAGGTTGGCTTAAAGCTCAACATTCAGAAAACTAAGATCATGGCATCTGGTCCCATCACTTCATGGGGAATAGATGGGGAAACAGTGGAAACAGTGTCAGACTTTATTTGGGGGGCTCCAAAATCACTGCAGATTGTGTTTGCAGCCACGAAATTAAAAGATGCTTACTACTTGGAAGGAAAGTTGTGACTAACTTAGATAGCATATTGAAAAGCAGAGATATTACCTTGCCAACAAAGGTTCGTCTAGTCAAGGCTATGGTTTTTCCAGTGGTCATGTATGGATGTGAGAGTTGGACTGTGAAGAAGGCTGAGCACTGAAGAATTGATGCTTTTGAATGGTAGTGTTGGAGAAGACTCTTGAGAGTCCCTTGGACTGCAAGGAGATCCAACCAGTCCATTCTAAAGGAGATCAGTCCTGGGTGTTCATTGGAAGGACTGATGCTGAAGCTGAAACTCCAGTACTTTGGCCACCTCATGTGAAGAGTTGACTCATTGGAATAGACCCTGATGCTGGGAGAGATTGGGGGCAGGGGAAGAAGGGGACAACAGAGGATGAGATGGCTGGATGGCATCACCGACTCGATGGACGTGAGTCTCAGTGAACTCCGGGAGTTGGTGATGGACAGGGAGGCCTGGTGTTCTGTGATTCATGGGGTCGTCAAGAGTCAGACACGACTGAGAGACTGAACTGAACTGAACTGATCTCTTCTGAAAAGCTCTGGGGCTCTGTTAAAGTGAAAGTGAAGTCACTCAGTAGTGTCTGGCTCTTTACGATCCTGTGGACTGTCTACCAGGCTTCTCCGTCCATAGGATTTTCCAGGCAAGTGTACTGGAGTGAGTTGCTATTTCCTTCTCCAGGGGATCTTCCTGACACAGGAATTGAACCTGGGCTTCCTGCATTGCAGGCAGATGCTTTACCCTCTGAGCCACCAGGGAAGCCCAAGGAGCTCTGTTAAACATGGGATCAAATATAAGCCTCTTAGATTTGCATTCAAGGTGACGTAAAATCTTACCTTTCAGCTGCTGCTCAACTGAGCACTCATTGTCTCCAAACTACCCACAACATTCCTGACACCACACCTTGTTCACACTGCTCCCTAGTCTGGAATGCCCTACACGCCCTCCTCTATGCCATCATGCATTGGAGAAGGAACTGGCAACCCACTCCAGTGTTCTTGCCTGGAGAAGCCCAGGGACAGGGGAGCCTGGTGGCTGCCGTCTATGGGGTCACACAGAGTCAGACATGACTGAATTGACTTAGCATAGCATAGCATAGCATAGCATAGCATAGCATAGCATATCCTTCTTTGAGTTCAAATCAGGTTCCATTTCCTCCAAAAAGTATTCTCTGATCAGTCACCCTT
The DNA here is from genome assembly GCA_935064755.1 of Tragelaphus eurycerus. NCBI lineage: Eukaryota > Metazoa > Chordata > Mammalia > Artiodactyla > Bovidae > Tragelaphus > Tragelaphus eurycerus. The sequence goes on along the minus strand of CAKXYN010000149.1, from coordinate 2,479,830 downwards.
GGTGATTGTTCCTACACTCTGATTCATTTTAAGACTTCTCTGCATTTGACACTATGTAAGTGATATTGCTTGGCCTTTTTTTTTGCTGTGTCCATTCTGTCTCCTCACCAAGAGAGTAGGCAACCAGGGCTCCTAGACTACTCACCTCAGGGGCCCAGTAAACTATTCTGTACACAGATGTTAAATTAAATTAGTTCTTGTCTATGAAATTCATTTTTAACATTTGTCCCATTTCCCTAAAGAAACCATAGGCTTTTTGTGGACAAGAAATTTTGAAACATTTCATCTGCCACAATCTCTGTGGAACCTAGCATGATTCACACTTTACAAGAGACTTGAACTTTGTGTAGGATTTAAACAAGAATGATGTTAGATAAGGGCAATTTAAAAGGGATGAAAAATACCATCTGATGTGAGAGGGTTGTATCTGTTGCTGGGCAGGAAGATAGAGGTTAAGAATAAGCTGTTGAAGGCTATACTGGAGAGGGAAGGAGCTGGTCAAAACATGATTAGGTAAGCAAAAAGTAAGACATCGATGAAGAGATAATATGAGTCACAGGAAAGATCAAGAGGGATTAACTGGAAACTTGCTCTGAGATAAAAAGCAGGGATAGAACCCTTTTCCTGACCATCACCAAAGCTCAAACAGAATTATGCAGTCCAAGTACAGAGAAAATCCCCTTTTGGGTCAAGACCCTAGTCTTCAAAGAAATATTTGATATTTCCACATTCCCATTTGAAAAAAAAAAACAAAACATGGTCAGATGAGGTGTCTCTAAGCCACTTGATATTTTAATGTCAGTTTTGTACTACATGTTCAGAAATCCAATTTAATAATAATATTTAATAGTAAGTACCATTTATTGAAGGCTTATTTATAAGACACTGTAATAAATAATTTAGATAAGAGAGTCTGGAATTTCAGGAAGAGTGGATAGGTTAATAGGATAAAAAGCTTCTAAGAAGTAAACAAGGGTAAGAACTCATGAATAACCATAGCTCACAAGGCCAAGTGCTTACCCTGTTACAGTGTTTCATGCATTTCATGCTACTTCATTTAATCATTATAAGAACTCTCTAAGCTAAGTATTATTATCCCCATATTAGAGGTGACAAAACTGAGATTCAGAGACATCAATTGACTTATTTTAGATCATACAGCTGGTGTGAATGGCAGAGTGGCAGAGTCAGTGTTTTGAACACAAGTCAGCTTGTCTCCAGCTAATGTCTTTCCCATGGCTTACACTGCCCCTATTGCTATGTTGTCAAATATCAACCATAGTCATAAAAAACTCATTCAGTGAAACAGCCAATTATATGTAGAAATAGGGGCCAGGGAGTTCGAGTGTAATAGAAAGTCAAAAGATCCCCAAATCTCACTTGAAATCAGACATTTCAGTCTCTTTCCTCATCATATTTTAATACCCCTTCAAAAATCCCTAGAGACACTGTAAAGAACTATAGGCCAATAGGACTTTGATGTCTTGCTTTTCATCTCATGCAGGTTTTGATAAGGAATTTACCAGAGAACTCAGCAGAGATCTGGGAGCCAAGAGAAAGTATCCTTTGCAAGATAGGATAAATCAGCTGGAATAATCAGAGGGTGACTGGTTTTTTTTATTTGCTTAGGCTGGAGGAGGTTTGTAATTTACATTGGGTCAAAGCAGCAGCCAGTGTTTAAGCAGGGAAATATTTCTGCTGTTTTTTGTTTCTGAACAAAAAATATTTATGTTCAAACAGCAGCCCTTTCTCCTCACTAGGTCAGAGATATCAGTGGGATTCTCCTCAAGCCCTGAGTTAGTAAAAGTCATCATGATTTATCTCAAGGAGAAATACATGGGTTCTTGCATTTCACGTGCCTACTTAAAGGGTTTATACAAATTCAACTGGTTTCAGGGGCAGTTACTGAGCACACATTTGGTCAAATGGCTCCAGACTCCATATTCAAGGCATTTTGTAGCAAGGTCTGTGCATCAGTGCAAGCCACTTCTTCCTGATCTTCTGTGTCTCATAGACACACCCTCAGAGAATCTTCTTAGTGAATCATGTGCTGGCATAACCTTTTCCAGGTCCATGATCTTGTCTGGAATGCATAAATTCCCTCTTCATGATTTTACTACCCCGTCCTGCTCTTTTCTTTTCTTTTTTTCCCCTCCCTCTGTTTCCTTAGTATCTTTAGCTCCTTTTCTGACTAACACACATACACCACATCCATCACGTGCCTCAAGGGCATACTGCTTCATTTTTGGCATCAAGGTAAAAACTGACATTTGTTTACAAATAAAGCTATCACCTTGCAGCCTGAAAATGTGTTCATGCTGCTCCAGGGAAGGCGGAGTACACATTTCTCAAACCTAGAATTCTCTTTTTTTAAAAATCAACTTTATTGAGGTAGAATTTACATCAAATAAAATGCACCCATTTAAAATGTGCAGTTTATATGCCAGTCATAATGGCTGCTATTAAAAAGTCTACAAACAGTAAATGCTGGAGAGGGTGTGGAGAAAAGGGAACCCTCAACACTGTTGGTGGGAATGCAAACTAGTACAGCCACTATGGAGAACAGTGTGGAGATTCCTCAAAAAACTGGAAATAAAACTGCCATATGACCCAACAATCTCACTGCTGGGCATACACACCAAGGAAATCAGAATTGAAAGAGACATGTGTACCTCAATGTTCATTTCAGCACTGTTTATAGTAGCCAGGACATGGAAGCAACCTAGATATGCATCAGCAGACGAATGGATAAGAAAGCTGTGGTACATATACTCAATGGAGTATTACTCAGCCATTAAAAAGAATACATTTTGAATCAGTTCTAATGAGGTGGATGAAACTCGAGCCTATTATACAGAGTGAAGTAAGTCAGAAAGAAAAACACCAATACAGTATACTAATGCATATATGTGGAATTTAGAAAAATGGTAATGATAACCCTATATGCGAGACAGCAAAAGAGACACAGATGTAAAGAACAGTCTTTTGTGGGAGAAGATGAGGGTGGGATGATTTCAGAGGGTAGTGTTGAAACATGTATATTATCATATGTGAAAGGAATCGCCAGTCCAGGTTCCATGCATGAGACAGGGTGCTCGGGGCTGGTGCACTGGGATGACCCTGAGGGATGGGATGGGGAGGGAGGTGCGAGGGAGGGTCAGGATGGGAAACACATGTATACCCATGGCTGATTCATGTCAATGTATGACAAAAAAACACTACAATATTGTAAAGTAATTAGCGTCCAATTAAAATAAATACATTAATTTAAAAAAATAAAATAAAATGTGCAGTTTAATTACTTTCGACAAATATATACACCTTAGTGGGATTTCTTTGGAGGGAATGATGCTGAAGCTGAAACTCCAGTACTTTGGCCACCTCGTGCGAAGAGTTGACTCATTGGAAAAGACTCTGATGCTGGGAGGGATTGGGGGCAGGAGGAGAAGGGAACCACAGAGGATGAGATGGCTGGGTGGCATCACTGACTTAATGGACTTGAATCTGAGTGAACTCCGGGAGTTTGTGATGGACAGGGAGGCCTGGTGTGCTGCGATTCATGGGGTCGCAAAGAGTCAGACACGACTGAGTGACTTAATATCACTTCTCTTGAAATACAAAATGGAACATTGGAAATTCTCAATGCTTTCACAGTAGGGGGGCCTGGGTTCTATTCCTGATTGGGGAACTAATATCCCACAAGCCAGGCAGCATGATTGAAGGGAAAAAAAAAAACAAACCCCATAATCCTGGAACGTTCCCTCCTACCCTTTTGAAGTCAAAATTCCCATTGTAGAGGATCATGTCATCTGTAAACAGTGAGAGTTTTACTTCTTCTTTTTCAATTTGGATTTCTTTTATTTCTTTTGCTGCTCTGATTGCTGTGGCCAGAAAATTACTAGAACTAATCAATGAATAAAGTTGTAGGATATAAAATCAACACACAGAAATCTCTTGCATTCCTGTACAATAATAATGAGAAAATAGAAAGAGAAATTAAGGAAACAATTCCATTCACCATTGCAATGAAAAAGAATAAAATACTTAGGAATATATCTTCCTAAAGAAACTAAAGACCTATATATCAGATCAGATCAGTCGCTCAGTCGTGTCCGACTCTTTGCGATCCCATGAACTGCAGCACGCCAGGCCTCCCTATCCATCACCAGCTCTCGGAGGTCACTCAGACTCACATTCATCGAGTCAGTGATGCCATCCAGCCATCTCATCCACTGTTGTCCCCTTCTCCTCCTGCCCCCAATCCCTCCCAGCATCAGAGTCTTCTCCAATGAGTCAACTTTTCCCATGAGGTGGACAAAATACTGGAGTTTCAGCTTTAGCATCATTCCTTCCAAAGAAATTCCAGGATTGATCTCCTTCAGAATGGACTGGTTGGATCTCCTTGCAGTCCAAGGGACTCTCAAGAGTCTTCTCCAACACCACACTTCAAAAGCATCAATTCTTCAGCGCTCAGCCTTCTTCACAGTCCAGCTCTCACATCCATACATGACCACAGGAAAGACCATAGCCTTGACTAGGCGAACCTTTGTTGGCAAAGTGATGTCTCTGCTTTTGAATATGCTATCTAGGTTGGTCATAACTTTCCTTCCAAGGAGTAAGCGTCTTTTGATTTCATGGCTGCAGTTACCATCTGCAGTGATTTTGGAGCCCAGAAAAATAAAGTCTGACACTGTGTCCACTGTTTCTCCATCTATTTCCCATGTAGTGATGGGACCAGATGCCATGATCTTCGTTTTCTGAATGTTGAGCTTTAAGCCAACCTTTTCACTCTCCACTTTCACTTTCATCAAGAGGCTTTTCAGTTCCTCTTCACTTTCTGCCATAAGGGTGGTATCATCTGCATATCTGAGATTATTGATATTTCTCCCAGCAATCTTGATTCCAGCTTGTGTTTCTTCCAGTCCAGCATTTCTCATGATGTACTCTGCACATAAGTTAAATAAACATGGTGACAATATACAGCCTTGACGTACTCCTTTTCCTATTTGGAACCAGTCTGTTGTTCCATGACCAGTTCTAACTGTTGCTTCCTGATCTGCATACAGATTTCTCAAGAGGCAGATCAGGTGGTCTGGTATTCCCATCTCTCTCAGAATTTTCCACAGTTTATTGTGATCTACACAGTCAAAGGCTTTGGCATAGTTCTATATATAGAAAACTATAAAACACTGGTGAAAGAAATCAAAGAGGACACTAATAGATGGAGAAATATACCATGTTCATGGATTGGTAGAATCAATATAGTGAAAATGAGTATACTACCCAAAGCAATTTATAGATTCAATGCAATCCCCATCAAGCTACCAACAGTATTCTTCACAGAGCTAGAACAAATAATTTCTCAATTTGTATGGGAAAAAAAAAAAAAAAAAAACTCAAATAGCCAAAGCTATCTTGAGAAAGAAGAATGGAATTGGAGGAATCAACCTGCCTGACTTCAGGCTCTACTACAAAGCCACAGTCATCAAGACAGTATGGTACTGGCACAAAGACAGAAATATAGATCAATGGAACAAAATAGAAAGGCCAGAGATAAATCCATGTACATATGGACACCTTATCTTTGACAAAGGAGGCAAGAATATACAATGAATTAAAGACAATCTCTTTAACAAGTGGTGCTGGGAAAACTGGTCAAACACTTGTAAAAGAATGAAACTAGAGCACTTTCTAACACCACACACAAAAGTAAACTCAAAATGGATTAAAGATCTAAATGTAAGACCAGAAACCATAAAACCCCTAGAGGAAAACATAGGCAAAACACTCTCTGACATACATCACAGCAGGTTCCTCTATGACACACCTCCCAGAATATTGGAAATAAAATCAAAAATAAACAAATGGCACCTAACTAAACTTAAAAAGCTTCTGCACAAAAAAGGAAACTCTAAGCAAGGTGAAAATACAGCTTTCAGAATGGGAGAAAATAATAGCAAATGAAGCAACAGACAAACAACTAATCTCAAAAATATACAAGCAACTCCTACAGCTCAATTGCAGAAAAATGAATGACCCAATCAAAAAATGGGGCAAAGAACTAAAGAGACATTTCTCCAAAGAAGACATACAGATGGCTGACAAACACATGAAAAGAGGCTCAACATCACTCATTATCAGAGAAATGCAAATCAAAACCACAATGAGGTACCATTTCACGCCAGTCAGAATGGCTGCGATCCAAAAGTCCACAAGCAATAAATGCTGGAGAGGGTGTGGAGAAAAGGGAACCCTCTTACACTGTTGGTGGGAATGCAAACTAGTACAGCCACTATGGAGAACAGTATGGTGATTCCTCAAAAAACTGGGAATAGAACTGCCTTATGATCCAGCAATCCCACTGCTGGGCATACACACTGAGGAAACCAGAATTGAAAGAGACACGTGTACCCCAGTGTTCATAGCAGCACTGTTTACAATAGCCAGGACTTGGAAGCAACCTAGATGTCCATCCACAGATGAATGGATAAGAAAGCTGTGATACATATACATAATGGAGTATTACTCAGCCATTAAGAAGAATACATTTGAGTCAGTTCTAATGAGGTGGATGAAATGGGAGCCTATTATACAGAGTGAAGTAAGCCAGAAAGAAAAACACAAATACAGTATACTAACACATATATATGGAATTTAGAATGATGGTAACAATAATCCTGTTTACGAGACAGCAAAAGAGACAATGATGTATAGAACAGTCTTTTGGACTCTGGGAGAGGGAGAAGGTGAGATGATTTGGGAGAATAGCATTGAAATATGTATAATATCATATTTGAAACGAGTCACCAGTCCAGGTACGATGCCTAATAATGGATGCCTGGGACTGTGGCACCGGGACGACCAGAGGGATGGTATGGGGAGGGAGGAGGGAGGAGGGTTCACGATGGGGAACACATGTATACCTGTGGCGGATTCATTTTGATGTATGGCAAAAGCAATACAGTATTGTAAAGTTAAGCAAAATAAAATTAAAAAAAAATTCCCATTGTAACCCCTATCTTCTGGCAGTATTAGAATATAATTTGCCCATTTTTAGAACTTTGTGTGCATATATACTTAGTCGCTCAGTCATGTCCAACTCTATGCGAGAATATTGGAGCAGGTTGCAATATCTTCAGGGGATCTTTCTGACCCAGAGATTGAGTTCCTCTCTCCTGTGTCTCCTGCATTGGCAGGCAGATTCTTTACCACTGCACCACCTGGGAAGCCCTCTTTAGAGCTTTATATGCATGAAATCATACAGTATTAATGTCTTTAATCTGGTATTTGGAAATTCATCCATGCTATTGCACACATCAGTAATTTGTCCATTTTTTATTTCTATTCATTTTAATGTGTCATTCTTTGTTTTTATTGCTTTCTAATTTATGTTTCTTTGTAGAATATGCTACAGTTTATCTGTGATCAACAACATTTGGGTTGTTTCCAAGTTTTTAGCTATTACAAATAAAACTGCTAGGGACAAATGAAAATTTTTTCTGATGCTACACAAAATATCTAAATATAGAGTTACCAGGGTTATTGGGCAGATATACATTTAAACTGATAAGAAATGGCAAAATTTTTTAGAAGAGGTTGTATTGCTTTACATTCCTGTCTACAATGTATGAGAGTTCCAATTTCTTCACATTCTCATCAACACCTAATATTATCACTCTTTTAAATTTTAGCTATTCTAATTAGCATTCATTTGATCTCATTTTAGCTTTAATTTACATTTCTTTGAAGACTAAAGATGTTGAGCATCTTTTCATGAGCTCCTTGGTCTTCCGTATATCTTTTGGTGTTCAAAATCTTTAGTATCCCTTTCTTTTATTAGTTTGCTTGTCTTCTTAATATTAAGTTTGAAACGTCCTTTATATATTCTGGATGCCAGTACTTAGATATATATTGAGTTGGCCAAAAAGCTCTTTCGAGTATGAAAAAACCCAAACTAACTTTTTGACCACCCATATATATGTATCATATTTTATATTCAAGCATATGATACATTTCAAGTTAATTTGTGTGTGTGGTTTGAAGTAAAGTTTCATTTTCTCCCCCATTTGGATATCTGATTGATCCAGTTCTATTTGCTGAAAAAACTATTATTTACACATCGAATAACTTTGAAACCTTTGTTAAGACTCAATTGAGCATTCATGAATGGGTCTCTTTTTGGACTCTATTCTATTCCACTGATTTTATGTGAAGAATATGTTTTCACCAATACCACACTGCCTTTATTAACTGTATCTTTATAGTTATGTCTTGATATGGAGTAGGAATAAGCCTTCTGACTTTGCTTTTCCTTTGTAGGATTGTTTTGGCTATTTTAGGTTCTTTGTATTTTCATATAAATGGTAACATAATGTGACCATTTATATAAAGAGTTTTGTTAAATTTTGACTGAAATTGCACTGAATCTATAAATCAATTTGGGAGAGAATTGACATCTCTACAAAATTAAGTCTTCTCTCGTGAGTATGGTATCTCTCTCCATTTAGTTTCTTTTTTTTTTTTTTTCAACTTTCTTTTAGAAATGATTTATAGTTTTGATCATACAAGTCTAGTACATATTTTGGAAATTTTGTCCTTAAGTGTTTTTATACATATTAAGTGGAATTGCTTATGAAATTTATTTTTAATTGCTTATTGTTAGTATATATAGAAAGTGGAGAAGGCAATGGTACCCCACTCCAGTACTCTTGCCTGGAAAATCCCATGGACAGAGGAGCCTGGTAGGCTGCAGTCCATGGGGTCGCTAAGAGTCAGACACGACTGAGCGACTTCACTTGCACTTTTCACTTTCATTCATTGGAGAAGGAAATGGCAACCCACTCCAGTGTTGTTGCCTGGAGAATCCCAGGGACGGGGGAGCCTGGTGGGCTGCCGTCTTTGGGGTCGCACAGAGTTGGACACGACTGAAGCGACTTAGCAGTATATAGAAAGACAATTAGTTTTACTATCGATTGACCTCATATAGCATTGCTATTCCCCTGTTGCAATATGTTATTATTCTCCAGCTGTTTTTAAGGAGATGTGCCTGAACATGGTTTTCATTATAGTTGCTGAGCTCCTGGATATGCAGGTTGTTTTTTTCCACCAAATTTAATAAAGTTTGAACATTGTTTCTTCAAAAGTCTTTCTCTCTGGGGATCCAATTACATGTATCGAGAACTTTGTATTAGCTCACAGGTTACTAAGGCACTTAATTGCTTTTCAATATTTTTCTCTCTGTTTTTCAGATTGGGTAATTACTATGAATTTGCCTTCAAACTCACAGATCCCTTCTTCTGCTAACTCCAGTTTGCTTTCAAGCTCTTCTAATGACTGGTTTCATTTCATATACTTTAGATTCTAGAATTTTAATGTGGTTCTTCTATATTGTTTTCATTTCTCTGATGAGACTGATTCTGTTTTATTATATAAACTGTTCTTTTATTGAAATCATATTTTCCTTTATATTTTTGAATATATTTTAGCAGCAGCTTTAAAACTCCTATATGTTAATTCCAAAATCTGGACCACCTTAGGGTTGTTATATATTGATTTTTTTCTTGATTTAGGAGCAAATTTTCTTCTTTGCCTGTTGAAAAACATTTTGAATGTGTTGCTAGACATTTAAGATTATATACTGTTTGGGATTGATTATATATTCCGTCTTCCTTTATTGGAAGTTCTCATTGCTTTTGTGGGGGCTTGGTTATAGACTTTGTTAGCGACTTCACTTTCACTTTTCACTTTTATGCATTGGAGAAGAAAATGGCAACCCACTCCAGTGTTCTTGCCTGGAGAATCCCAGGAACGGGGGAGCCTGGTGGGCTGCCGTCTCTGGGGTCGCACAGAGTCGGACACGACTGAAGTGACTTAGCAGCAGCAGCAGCAGGGTTAGTGTAGAGTAGCCTCTACCCTATAACATGATACTTTTCCTAATGTATGGTCTTTCTGTTATCTTAGTTGAATGCTGGAAATTTTGTTGATGTCTTTCCACTCTGCTTGTAGTGGAATTCCAAAGTTTTTCAGTACTGTGCAACCTCTAGAATTCCACTATTAACCCCATTACAGCCTTTTGCTGCTAGGTCTTGCACAATTGTGCCCTGCATCCCAACTCTTAGCCAATAAATTATGACAACCCCAATAGAGTCACTTATGAACCCTACTGCATAGTTCCCTCCTCTCTGGTATCCTTCCCTGAACTCCAATATCTGCTCACTCAGCCCAGCAGGGCTGTTATGATCTGCTTGGTGTTTATTTCCCTGTGTCTTGTTCTAAAAATTGTCCCAAAGCAGAGAAATGACATGAATTTGGGGCTCACCTTATATGTTTTTCTTTTCTTAGTGATCAAAATCCTGTACTGCCTATTGTTCAATGCCTTAAAACACTTGCTTTATATTATATACAGTCTTAATAGTTTTTCAAATAGGAGGAGGGCAGGTTTGGTACTAGTCACTCCTTCATAAACAGAAGAAGATAACTCTCGGCTTTCTTATGCTTTAGCAAATTTTATTTCCAAGTATTATTATTATTATCATTGTTGATACTTCATAAAAATTCAGTTCAGTTCAGTTCAGTCACTCAGTCATGTCCGACTCTGCGGCCCCATGAATCACAGCACGCCAGGCCTCCCTGTCCATCACCAACTCCCAGAGTTCACCCAAACTCATGTCCATCGAGTCAGTGATGCCATCCAGCCATTTCATCCTCTGTCGTTCCCTTCTCCTCCTGCCCTCAATCCCTCCCAGCATCCCAGTCTTTTCCAATGAGTCAACTATTCGCATGAGGTGGCCAAAGTACTGGAGTTTTAGCTTTAGCATCATTCCTTCCAAAGAACACCCAGGGCTGATCTCCTTTAGAATGGACTGGTTAGATCTCCTTGCAGTCCAAGGGACTCTCAAGAGTCTTCTCCAACACCACTGTTCAAAAGCATCAATTCTTCGGTGCTAAGCTTTCTTCACAGTCCAACTCTCACATCCATACATGACCACAGGAAAAACCATAGCTTTATGAGATGCTAAATGAATGAGCCAAAGTCCAAAGCTAGGCCGTCTAATTCTATATCCCCTGTGCTTTCCACTATACAGTGTTGCCTCTCCATTTAAATAGGTTTCTAGATTTAGTGATTTGATAGGTGCTAAAGATGTACCATTACAAGCAAGTTTCTTCCCCCTTCACAGTCTAACACAGAGATCTGAAGATGTCACTCTCTTAATGTCCTTTTTTAAAATTTTAGACACCCAGGGGTGTAGTTACAATGGTTTAGTGCAATCAGTCATTTTATAATGAACTTGAAAGGACCTTAACAATTATTCCAAAACAACTCTTTCATTTTGAGGCAGGTGGGGCAGAAAATAAAGTAAATTATCTGCTTAGGGTCAAATATCTAGTAAATAGAAGAACAAAGACTTGAATTGTGTTCTTCTTCTGTCTGATGTTCTTGCCCCCAGACTCAGTAGCCCCTATCACTCTTAGGGAAAGACTCTTGGAGAATAGAGCCTAGAACAGTTGAATTGGAAAAGGTATAACATTTCACAGTTATAGATGCTTTATTTCTTTTAAAGGGAAATAATGATATCAGTAGAGTGACTTAAGCTCCTTGTCTGGTCATTCTCTGAGAAGTTTCTGTTTTCAGTTCAGAGAAGAATAGCTATGCCTGAGCAGGAAAGTTTGTCATATATATGAGAATGTGAGAGATTGAGCCATGCCTTCTTCCAGGAAGTAATTACTTCTCAACGCAGTGCTAAACAACATAGCAGCAGGATCAGGTGTTGAAATTTAAATGCACTCAAGGGATTTTTAAGTGGGACAAAGCCACCCTGTTTCTTACATTCCAGATGTGATTATTTCAAAGCCTTTCTGAGAATTGTGGGACCTGTCATGAAAAAGATGAAGTTAACTGAAGATTCCTTCCATTTAGCCTTCAGTCATTAAGGTACTGGAGTCAGACAGGTAAATGCAAAACAGTTCCTCTTCATCTTAATTTTAGTTATTTCTTTAAAAGCATGTGTCTTAAACCCTGCTGTAACTTCTCCATCTCCTATAATTTTCTCACTTTTTTTCTAGTCAGGCAAAGGAAAGCTAATTTTTCATTTAAGGTTTGACATTGAGAACCTTCCAGAATTACTTCAGCACTTGTCACTGTTGGGTGTGGTTGATTGTCACACAAATCCCCTGCCTCAAATATCAAGTGAAAAGGTGGGGTTGTGAATCTCCTTCCCTTTTTTGAATTTCTGTCATTAATTAAGGAGACATAAAACATGGGATTTTTATCAATTGGACAAGCTCTAGGTGTTACATCTCACTTTTCAAGATCTGATTCATACATATAAACTAATGAGAGGTTGCTTAATATGCCTTGGCTGGTGAAGCAAATCCAGTAACTTCAGTACTGAAGTGTAGTCTCTGAACCTTTCAGTCAAAACTGAGTATGAACAAGCTCACTTACATCATTGTCCTCCTCAAACGTCAAAAATGTAAGATTAATAAATAAATGTGAAGTTGTCAAAAACCTATAGATTGAGTTTTCAACAATAATAGCAAGAACAATAATAATAGCTTATATTTATTGTGTATCATACATAGTTCTAGGCACTTTACACTTGTTTATTATTTTAATCCTTACCTTAACCCTATGAGATAGGTGCTATTCTTCCATTTTACAGATGAAGAAATTCAGCCAGAGTATTTAAGTAACTTGAAAAAGGTCACAGGACTGTTTCAGTGGCTAAGCCCAGATTTCTACCTAGACAGCCTGCTTTCAGAATTAGAAGGAGTAACAAGCATTATCATTGGATTTCTGTCCATATCCAAACTATGGCTTACATTCTAAGCCACCATGCTTATAACGGTTTAAAAACACACAAATAATTTTAAAACGTCTTAAGAAATTGTGAAATTCTTTATTTTAAGTAAAGATGCTTCCCTGTATTTAGTTTAATTCCTTCACTGGAAAACAGATTGGAAAGATTAGGTGGCTGGTTGCCTGGGTTCTGGCCCCCAAATCTGATAGTAGCTAGTCTTGTACCTAATCATCCTAGAAGTCAGTTTCCTGACTTGCAAATTCAACAGATACTGAGCACATACTGTGTGCCAGGCACTGTACATGGGGCTGGAGAGACGGTGATTAACAAGTAGATACATAATTATGACAACTGAGAATGTCAAATTATACAATATCTAAAGTCCCTTCCAGAAATTCGTGTAATCGAAGCCAGCAGTATTCTAGATGCATTACCAACAGAAAGGGACTGAATAAACAGTCACTTGACTCACTAGAAAAAATACTAAAAACTAGACTCAGAACTACCTCAACTAAACTGCTTTGTGACCACAAATCTCCCTACATCATCTCCCAGTTGCTAATGCAAATTATGTCCAGGGCCAGACTGCTGGAATACAGCCTCCCTACTCAGTGTGGGTCCTGGAACAGGAAAGCTGTAATGATTTTTATGCTTTCTTCCTTTCTCCTTACTTTCTGGCTTTGCAAACAGTTCCCTTTACTCACAAGGATATGTAGCTTTAAGGAATATAGACACTTAGAACTGAAAAGAAATATTTAGTAAAAGTTGAAATAAGTGGGCAAACAGAAGTCATGTTGTTGAAAACTCACATCAATTTATTTTGAACAGAGGATCCAGAAGTAAGACTCAACTGACCCTACCTTCATTCCAGCCAAACCATCCAATAGAAACTGGGCATATATAGTCTAGTCCCTTTCTTCTTTTTCTTGGGAGTGAGCCTGCCCACAGGGATCCCATAGTTTCTTCTGCTCCTCTAAGCCATAAATTTTAGGGTAAGCCCCTCTCATGAGCACATTTTATCTGTGTCCTGTAGTTAGATCTGTATGACTGAACATACAGTCCACGTTTGAAAGCAGCATGAGATGAAGCAAGGGTCACATCATGGATAGCAATATCCTCCCATAGGTTATGTGCTCTAAAGGAAGAGCCAGATTGACCGAAAGCCCTCAGTTTTACTTAGTTTTGTCACAAGTCTTCATAAAAAAAAAGAGAATGTCATTTTGCTATTTCACACTATTCACTCATTCATGTATTAATACCTTATCTATTACTCATAGTATCATACCTCATCTATTCATATCCCCTCATTTTAAAGATAGGGAAACAGATCTATTAATATTACTTATTATCATGTTATTCATATATTAATATTATTAATTAATAAAAAAGCCAAATGATATGGTCAAATCACACTGCTTATTAGGAACAGAGTAGATATTGCTGTTTCTCCAAAACAGGGGTGTCTGGAAGTAGAAGTGAAAGTGTCAGTCATTCAGTCATGTCCGACTCTTTGTGACTTCATGGAATGTAGCCCTCCAGGCTCCTCTGTCCTTGGAATTCTCCAGGCAAGAATACTGGAATGGGTTGCCATTTCCTTCTCCAGGGGATCTTCCCAACCCAGGGATTGAACACAGCTCTACCACATTGCAGGCAGACTCTTTACTGACTGAGCCGCCAGGGAAGCCCTTAAATCAGAGGTGTCTGATTCTGGTAGAAATATCAAATCCAGGTTTAGGTTTAATTTAACTAACTTCTATGAATCAGACTTTACCTTTTTTTTTTTAATCATGGTGAAACTTCATCTACTATAAGAGTTCCACGTTATTTCATTACAATTTTGTGGGGAGAAATAGCAGACAATTGATAGCTTCTAAAATTGGATGTGGTTACTGAAAGAAAGAGGGCAACTATTTCAGATGAAAAAGACACTATAAATACTCTGCACAAAATGAGATCTATGGTTCCACACCTCCTAGCCTCTGATCCACAAAGTGGCAAATTGTTCCAGCTGCTAGCCTGTGTCATGAACACAGGCTATTACAATCATCAGAAGACACTTTCAAGGCGTGGTTTCTCTCCTCAGCACTGAGTCATAAGCGATATCATTTGTTGGCCAGTCAGAGCAATACAACAAAACAGTTTTGCTACAGGTAAATAAAGGGCCCTTGTGATGTCAGCTTTAGGAAGGCAGATGAAACAGGCCAGTGAGTGTAATCACTCGTTAGCCATCCTTGAAGAAAGATAATTTAGGTAAAGCAAATGACCCAATTCTCATCTAATTACAGCCAACATCCTTCTTGGGTTCACTGAGTGAGAAGTTCCATTTCTCATCCTTGTTTCGCCTTTTAATTTACCTTCATCTGCAAGTTTGACTGGCGTTCTAGTCTCCTTTCAGCCACACTAGACAGAGTAAATTAGAATGGCTGAGAACGCTCAGGCTCCTGAGCAGCAACATTCTCTAGATCCACAGGATTCTTTTCCAGCTGCTCTGCTAACTATACCCAGCTACTCTATATGCTACATTTGCCCCATCCTCTGTTCCATTTTTCTTTACTTATCATCCACCCCTCCCTTTCCTTGGGTTCCAGTGATCTGTTTTCATCCTTTGTTGAGCTATACCAGCTAAACCTAAGCACCCAATTTTCTTCCGGCCTTCCAACTTTCACACATTAAGAAATGCAAAAATACTCCTTTAATTCATTCCCCAAGGCTGATATTTTTTCTCCAGAAGATTTAGCAAGTACATAGATATGAAGGAGTTTCTTTCTCCTGCTTTAGGGAGACTAATACTAGGAATGTGTGGGGCGCAGCTAGATAGTAATACAGACTGAACTGTGCTAGTTTTTGATTGCCCAGGTTTCTCTGGGAGCTTTTTGATAAGCTGGCATCCTTCTGAACTTTGTTTTAAGATTTGAATTATCCTTATTCACAGACCTTGAAGACAAGAGAGAGCACTATAAAATAACAACTGAAGGCAATTTCCTTCAATGTCTGTGATTGGTTCCATTCAAATTACCTACTCTGGAGTCTGATAGCACTAACTGGAGAGCACTAGTGTGCATAGGACATGATCACAGCTTCTTCCTCTTCTTATCTCAGTAGGCTAAACAGCAGGTTATCAACTTTGCTTTCATGGTTAGTGGAAGCAGATTTTGATTGGGAGCAATCAGGAAGCAGACAACTGAGAGACCATCTGTGTCCTTCGCACAACAGCCCTAAAATTCACATGGTGGATGCAGATCTGAACATCACCAGAGTTGTATTAAATAGTTAAAGAATGTTAGCCAAGTTTCTGAATATTATATATATATATATATATATATATGTAATATTCAGAATGGAGCCATATTTTACTTTGAATTCCATGACTCCTCAATAAAGCCCAAAGAGTTTGTCTTGGTCAATAGTGATAGCAAATGTGATTCTGGCATCAGGAAACTAGGAGAATCACTAAAATAGGTGTTTGTATCATGGAGACAGGCTTCCCTGGTGGCTCAGTGTTAAACAATCCACCTGCCAATGCAGGAGATGGAAGCCTCGTGGGTTCAATCCCTGGGTCAGGAAGATCCCCTGGAAAAGGGAATGGAAACCAACTCCAGAATTCTTCTCTAGGAAATCCCATGGACAGAGGACCCTGGGGGGCTACAGTCTCTGGGGTTGCAAAGAGTCGGACATGACTTAGTGACTAACCAACAACAACATCATGGAGACAGAACATGCAAAGCCATGTTCATGACAGGAAACAGGATGAACACTAACCTTATTCATTTAAGAACTAGCATTTATTTTTCTCTGTGCCTTGGGGGTAAATTTGCAAAATTTTGAAAGTATAAAAAATGAAAGCTATGCATGTTCTAAAACTTCATAAATAACCATAATTAATAATTTGGCGTATTGCCTTTTCTATATATCTTATATTTAAATGAGATTATACAGGGAATATAATTTAATATACAGTTTTTAAAAATTCTAGCATAGTAAGTAGTAACTTCCCCATGTTGTATATTCTTTTTAATGAGATTTTGATGCCTGTACAATGGGCCTTTTGTCTTATGTATTTAGCTTTTCCCGAATATTTTGCTTGTATAAAAATATAATGAGCATTATTGTGCATAAAATTTTCCCTTTATTTTGGATTTTTTTCCCTCTTAGGATTGATTCCTAGAAATACCATCATCATTGAGGAAAGATTTTTGACTCCACTATTGGTAGGAATGCAAACTAATACAGCCACTATGGAGAACAGTGTGGAGATTCCTTTAAAAACCTGGAAGTAGAACTGCCATATGACACAGTAATCCTACTGCTGGGCATATACACCGAGGAAATCAGAATTGAAAGAGACACGTGTACCCCCAATGTTCATCACAGCACTGTTTATAATAGCCAGGACATGGAAGCAACTTAGATGTCCATCAGCAGACGAATGGATAAGAAAGCTGTGGTACATATACTCAATGGATTATTACTCAGCCATTAAAAAGGATGCATTTGATTCAGTTCTACTGAGGTGGATGAAACTGGAGCCTATTATAGAGTGAAATAAGCCAGAAATAAAAACACCAATACAGTATACTAACACATATATATGGAATTTAGAAAGATGGTAATGATAGCCCTGTATACAAGACAGCAAAAGAGACACAGATGTATAGAACAGTCTTTCGGACTCTGTGGGAAATCGTGAGTGTGGGATGATCTGAGAGAATAGCATTGAAATGTGTGTATTATCATATGTGAAACAGCTTGCCAGTCCAGTTTCTATGCATGAGATAGGGTGCTCAGGGCTGGTGCACTGGGATGACCCAGAGGGATGGGATGGGGAGGGAGGTGGAATGGAGGCTCAGAATGGGGAACACATGTATACCCATGGCTGATTCATGTCAATGTATGGCAGAATCACTACAATATTGTAAAGTAATTAGCCTCCAATTAAAATAAATACAATTAAATAATAATAATAAATATAAAAAAAAATTTAAAAAGATTATTGAAACAAACAAAAAAAGATATCAATGTAGTTAGGCCAATGAAACTGATTACCTTTAGTCTTTTCTTCCTAAATGTCTACCTGACCTTCACTTTGCTTTTATTATATTTCAATTTTCCAATAAATTTCAATAGTTAACCAACACTGAACCTATTTAAACAGAATTATTAATAGCATCATTGTTGGTATGCCATGTAATAAGGTATGTTCAACCTTTTTCCCCACAAGTGTAACAAAGGCTATGTTTCCTTTCCTCCTTACATGAATTTGAACAATAAATAAAGAAAAGTGATGTATCAAATGTCAAATTAAACTTGAAATGCTCTCATATAACTCCTGTATAAAATTTCCAACGCAATAGGGTGATATCCCATGATTCTTCATATATTCATTAACCTGGTTTTTTCTTATCTGTAACAATACTGGTAGAATTAATAATTACATTTATTTTTCTGGGCTCCAAAATCACTGCAGATGGTGACTGCAGCCATGAAATTAAAAGACGCTTACTCCTTGGAAGGAAAGTTATGACCAACCTAGATAGCATTTTCAAAAGCAGAGACATCACTTTGCCAACAAAGGTTCACCTAGTCAAGGCTATGGTCTTTCCTGTGGTCATGTATGGATGTGAGAGCTGGACTGTGAAGAAGGCTGAGCGCCGAAGAATTGATGCTTTTGAACTGTGGTGTTGGAGAAGACTCTTGAGAGTCCCTTGGACTGCAAGGAGATCCAACCAGTCCATTCTGAAGGAGATCAGCCCTGGGATTTCTTTGGAAGGAATGATGCTAAAGCTGAAACTCCAGTATTTTGGCCACCTCATGCGAAGAGTTGACTCATTGGAGAAGACTCTGATGCTGGGAGGGATTGGGGGCAGGAGGAGAAGGGGACAACAGAGGGTGAGATGGCTGGATGGCATCACTGACTCGATGGATGTGAGTCTGGATGACCTCCGGGAGCTGGTGATGGATAGGGAGGCCTGGCGTGCTGCAGTTCATGGGGTCGCAAAGAGTCGGACACGACTGAGCGACTGATCTGATCTGATCTGATCTGATAATGAGTGAGGTTGAGCATCTTTTCATGTGTTTGTTAGCCATCTGTATGTCTTATTTGGATAAATGTCTGTTTAGTTCTTTGCCCCATGTTTTGATTGGGTCATTTATTTTTCTGGAATTGAGCTGCAGGAGTCGCTTGTCTATTTTTGAGATTAATTCTTTGTCTGTTGCTTCATTTGCTATTATTTTCTCCCATTCTGAAGGCTGTCTTTTCACTTTGCTTAGAGTTTCCTTCGTTGTGCAAAAGCTTTTAAGTTTAATTATGTCCCATTTGTTTCTTTTTGCTTTTATTTCTATTATTCTGGGAGGTGGGTCATAGAGGATCCTGCTGTGATTTATGTCGGAGAGTGTTTTGCCTGTGTTTTCCTCTAGGAGTTTTATAGTTTCTGATCTTGTGTTTAGATCTTTTTTCTTTTTTTTTAACCAGTTGTTATAATTATAATTTGGATGAGAATCAAATCATAAATTATAAATCAATGTGAAACTAAAAACTAGAAAGTTATACAATATTGGATATTCCAGACCTCTGTCTCTTGGATAGTTTTAAGAACTCATGATATCTTATTACTTCTTCTTTTTTTTTTTTTTTTTTTTTCAGGAAAAAATGGACAAAGGAAAGGATCAGGGTGGGAGGGAAATGGGAAGGAAGAAGGGGAGTGATAGTGGGGAGGAGTATATGTAATTTCTTAACTAATAGCTTTCTGTTTTTAATCACTAAGAACAATTTTAAAAAATCATGTTGAATTCATCCTATATTAGGAGGTTTGATCTGGAAATGAAAAGTTCAGGAAACTAAAAGTCCAGTTTGGGTGTCATCTTAGGCACATCTTGGTATTTTGTATCGGTAGGTCTATCTTTACCACAATATATTATTTAGGACAGTATCACATTTGTCACTTCTTCCTCCCTACAACCAAAATAGTACCGGACCCATAAAATAGTCAATAAACATTTACAAAGTGAACAAATAAGTCTATTTTTTTTAACTCTCCTGAGTGAACTGAATTTTTTGAGGCTCATAAGTGAATATGTTTTCCTCTTTACTTTGTCTATTACAGCCAGATTGTATAAGTATGAGTGGGGTATTAAAGTCTCCCACTATTATTTTATTGTTGCATATTTAATCCATTTTGAGTTTAATTTTGTGTATGGTGTTAGAAAGTGTCCTAGTTTCATTCTTTTACAAGTGGTTGACCAGTTTTCCCAGCACCACATGTTAAAGAGATTGTCTTTCTCCATTGTATATTCTTGCCTCCTTTGTCAAAGACAAGGTGTCCATAGGTGTGTAGATTTATCTCTGGGCTTTCTATTTTGTTCCATTCATCTATATTTCTGTCTTTGTGCCAGTACCATACTGTCTTGATGACTGTGGCTTTGTAGTATAGCTTGAATTCAGGCAGATTGATTCCTCCAGTTCCATTCTTCTTTCTCAAGATTGCTTTGACTATTTGAGGTTTTTTGGATTTCCATACACATTGTGAAATTATTTGTTGTAGTTCTGTGAAAAATACTGTTGGTAGCTTGATAGGGATTGCATTGAATCTATAGATTGCTTTGGATCATATACTCATTTTCACTATATTGATTCTTCCAATCCATGAACATAGTATATGTCTCCATCTATTTGTGTCCCCTTTGATTTCCTTCATCAGTGTTTTATAGTTTTCTATATAGAGGTCTTTTGTTTCTTTAGGTAAATATATTCCTAAGTATTTTATTCTTTTCATTGCAATGGTGAATGGAATTGTTTCCTTAATTTCTCTTTCTGTTTTCTCATTATTAGTTACATCAATATCTTTTAAACCTAGTGATAATTTTACCTAAGAGCCAGTGAATTCATCTTTCATTGTGATAATCTCCTGTTTCTATTAGCCACACCTTTATTTATTCCTGTAATACTATTGTTGCTTTTCTCTATATGTATATATGTCATTAACTCTTTGTGACTCTAAAGCATCTTTCTGGATAATCTTGACTGTATTTGGGTAGCAGTCTAGGTATTATTTCTGCTTAAGCATACCCTAACTCAAGGATCATGAAAGAAGTTCCTCTTCTCCCTAGATTAGCTATCTTTCATTTACATAACACAAGACCCCTGTTGAGGTCATTTCTGACTTGTAAAAACCTCTCTTTCCAATCTTCAGATTGGGATTTTTGAATGTCATAAAGTACTAAGCCTAGTTAGAAGATAAAGAACAGGAAAAGTTTGGTAGGGATTTTTAATTTTAAGAATACAAATGAAAGCATATAAGGTATCTATCTTGCTATTGTCAGAGATGTCTTTCAAATTTTGTAACAATGTGTTGCATGGGGTTCCGAGAAATTAAGACCAAGTCACAAAACAACCCAAGTGCTAGTAACACATTTCTATAGTCAAACCAGCCAATATATTATGAAAAAGTTTAAATAGTTTGCTACAAAACAAGCATTTTGAATATTCAACAATGTTAGAGTCCTGATTCTTGCACCTTAAAAGACAATCAATCCCAAGTATAAATCACTCAGATCTGAGAGAGAACCAAGAAGAAATGCACCAGTTTGGTTATCAATCAGTCATAAAGAAAGATCAACCAATCTAAAGAGCATTATAAGTGTTTGCATTGCCCAAAAGTCAGAATTTGCAAACAAGCTGAAGTGATCATTCTTTTTTTTTTTTTTTTTTTTTTTTTGCTATTATAGTTTTATTAGTCTTTCTCTTTTGTTGGATTATCAAGGTGATTTAGTCTTGTGTACAAAAGTGATGCACAGACTGTAAAGAATCTGCCTGCAATGCAGGAGACCCAGGTTCAATCACTGTGTCAGGAAGATTCCCTGGGGAAGGGAATGGTAACCCACTCCAGTATTCTTGCCTGGAGAATCCCATGGACAGAGGAGCCTGGCGGGCTATAGTTCATGAGGTGGTAAAGAGTTTGAAACAACAGAGTGACTAACACTCAGTTTTATTTCTTAACAAAAAAGATAAAGTATTTTGCAGACACTGGGTATTGTTTTGATTTTCTTTAAATATGCATATAAAATACTCCCAAAGTCTATAGGTTTTCTTAAAATTCATGCTACTTTTCAGTGAAAAATTTAAACTATCCATGTATTTTTATACAAAATATCTTTTCTTTGTGTTTTTGCTTAGTTTGTCCTCTCTGCTTGGATTCTCATTATCTTCCCTTGCCTTTTTGTAAACTTCTGCTTACTCCTCAAGAATCAAATATGCATCAGGAAGTCTTCCAAACCTTTACAAAGAGATAATTACTTCCTTTTCTGTATTGCCATAGCATTTGATTCATACCTCTATTAAAGCACTTATATATTTATTTCATCATGGCCTCCTCAACTAGCATGCATGGCTCTGGAAGAAAGGAACTATATTCTAATTTTCTCTATTTAGAAAAGAGTAGATATGCATGATATGTTTGTTGAATCAATGGGTTACTATCTTAGATCTAATTAATACTTGTTAACACCTACTTTTACTGAGTTTCATGGGACCATTGCAGGCAGTGGGTCCTGATGCCAGGAGACAGAAATAGAGTAATTCCCTAAGTATAGTCTAGTTATTTTGGACAGAAACAGATGTTAGGATGGTAATTTTCAAACCTGGCTGCAGATTAGAGCCAGTTGGGGAACCATTAAAATTATCAATGCCTGGCCCCATCTCAGACCCACTTAAATTGGAGTACCTGGACTAGGGCCCAGGCATTGATAGATAATTAAATCTAATATACAGCCACAGTTGAGGACCATTGAACTTGAGATTGAGGAACCTGGGGTTATCAGATAGTGTTCATACTGAAATGGAAACAGGAGAGGAGATGATGAGTCAAAGAACTTGAACTCAGGAATGAAATCAATGTTGATCTAAATCCATGAAACAGGGAGGAGCCCAAGTCAGCACTCAAAACAAAAGGCTGGTTAATGCCAAGTTCAGTAATAATAGACGGATAAGAGTCAGGAGTTAGACATGCAGAGATCAGAGATGCTTAGAGAGCAAAGTTTCTAATTGTAACAATTAGTTTTCAGAGACTATATATTATTTTCAAGCTGTGATTTAGATCCATTTAGCTTGACAAATTCCCAGAGTCTCACCTCTGCAGTTGCTGCTGCTGCTGCTAAGTCGCTTCAGTTGTGTCCGATTCTGTGCGACCCCATAGACGGAAGCTCACCAGGCTCCCCTGTCCCTGGGATTCTCCAGGCAAGAACACTGGAGTGGGTTGCCATTTCCTTCTGCAATGCATGAAAGCGAAAAGTGAAAGTGAAGCCGCTCAGTCGTGTCCGACTCTTAGCGACCCCATGGACTGGAGCCTACCAGGCTCCTCCGTCCATGGGATTTTCCAGGCAAAAGTACTGGGGTGGGGTGCCATTGCCTTCCCCGCTGCAGTTGAGGAGCCCCCAAACAAATTGGATTTATTATAAAATGAGAAGTTTTACCTGTGTATACAGTCCTTCTTCATCATAGTATTCCACTCACCCACACTGGAAAGTTTAGAGAAGAGATTTGGGAAAACAGTTTCCAACAAAATCTCTCCATTGACCCTACCTATTATTATTATTTTTGGTTCAGTAATCATGTCAGGCCAAAGTTAACTGAAAGAACCCTTTGATACAAAAATCTAATGACGCTAATCTAGTACATTAAAAATATAAGTAGATTGACATGTTCAGTTAATAATAGAGATCTAAAAAACAAGTTAAAATACCTTTTTATCTGTGCCAAACATTTTGTTACATATAGCATTTCCTTTGGAAGGTTTTATTATCTAATTTCATATGTATTTCTGTGAGATACTATTTAGTTATGGCTAAGCAGACCAATAAAGGGCAGAAATGGTATGGACCTAGAGAAACAGAAGATATTAAGAAAAGGTGGCAAGAATACACAGAAGAACTGTACAAAAAAGAGCTTCACGACACAGATAATCATGATGGTGTGATCACTCACCTAGAGCTAGACATCCTGGAATGTGAAGTCAAGTGGACCTTAGAAAGCATCACTAGGAGCAAAGCTAGTGGAGGTGATGGAAGTCCAGTTGAGCTACTTCAAATCCTGAAAGATGATGCTATGAAAGTGCTGCACTCAATTTGCCAGCAAATTTGGAAACCTCAGCAGCGGCCATAGGACTGGAAAATGTCAGTTTTCATTCCAATCCCAAAGAATGGAAATGCCAAAGAATGCTCAAACTACCACAAAACTGCACTCATCTCACACGCTAGTAAATTAATGCTCAAAATTCTCCAAGCCAGGCTTCAGAAATATGTGAACGGTGAACTTCCAGATGTTCAAGCTGGTTTTAGAAAAGGCAGAGGAATGAGAGATCAAATTGCCAACATCTGCTGGATCGTGGAAAAAAAGCAAGAGAGTTCCAGAAAACCATCTATTTCTGCTTTATTGACTATGCCAAAGCCTTTGACTGTGTAGATCACAATAAAGTGTGGAAAATTCTGAAAGAGATGGGAATACCAGACCACCTGATCTGCCTCTTGAGAAACCTGTATGCAGGTCAGGAAACAACAGTAAGAACTGGACATGGAACAACAGACTGATTCCAAATAGGAAAAAGTGTACGTCAAGGCTGTATATTGTCACTCTGCTTATTTAACTTATATGCAGAGTACATCATAAGAAATGCTGGACTGGAAGAAGCACAAGCTGGAATCAAGGTTGCTGGGAGAAATATCAATAACCTCAGATATGCAGATGACACCACCCTTGAGGCAGAAAGTTAAGAGGAACTAAAAAGCCTCTTGATGAAAGTGAAAGTAGAGAGTGAAAAAGTTGGCTTAAAGCTCAACATTCACAAAACGAAGATCATGGCATCTGGTCCCATCACTTCATGGGAAATAGATGGGGAAACAGCAGAAACAGTGTCAGACTTCATGTTGGGGGGCTCTAAAATCAGTGCAGATGGTGACTGCAGCCATGAAATTAAAAGACTTACTCCTTGGAAGGAAAGTTATGACCAAGCTAGATAACATATTAAAAATCAGACATATTACTTTGCCAACAAAGGTCCGTCTAGTTAAGGCTATGGTTTTTCCATTGGTCATGTATGGATGTGAGAGCTGGACTGTGAAGAAAGCTGAGCACCGAAGAATTGACGCTTTTGAACTGTGGTGTTGGAGAAGACTCTTGAGAGTCCCTTTGACAGCAAGGAGATCCAACCAGTCCATTCTAAAGGAGATCAGCCCTTGGTGTTCTTTGGAAGAAATGATGCTAAAGCTGAAACTCCAATACTTTGGCCAACTCATGCAAAGAGTTGACTCATTGGAAAAGACCCTGATGCTGGGAGGGCTTGGGGGCAGGAGGAGAAGAGGATGACAGAGGATGAGATGGCTGGATGGCATCACTGACTCGATGGATGTGAGTTTGAGTGAACTCTGGGAGTTGGTGATGGACAGGGAGGCCTGGCATGCTGCTATTCATGGGGTTGCAAAGGGTCGGACAGGACTGAGCTACTGAACTGAAGTGAATAGTTCTTGGCCTTGAAAGATAGACTTTAAGGTGGAAGCAGTATGCTGGGTATGGAAGAGAAACCAGATAGAAGGAATATGTGACTTGAGGGTTATGGAGTTAATACACCAGACCTGAGATGCTTATGTTTGTAATTTTAATTGAAATATAAATTATTTATATTATTTTGTTAGTTTCAGGTGTAAAACAAAGTGATTCAGTAATACATAACAAATATGTCTACTTTAAGAAATTCTTTTCCCTTTATCAGTTCAGTTCAGTCGCTCAGTCGTGTTCGACTCTTTGCGACCTAATAAATCGCAGCACGCCAGGCCTCCCTGTCCATTACCAACACCTGGAGTTTACCCAAACTCATGTCCATCGAGTCGGAGATGCCTTCCAGCCATCTGATCCTCTGCCATCCCCTTCCCCTCCTGCCCCCAATCCCTCCCAGGATCAGGGTCTTTTCCAATGAGTCAACTCTTTGTATGAGGTGGCCAAAGATTGGAGTTTCAGCTTCAGCATCAGTCCTTCCAATGAACACCCAGGATTGATCTCCTTTAGGATGAACTGGTTGGATCTCCTTGCGGTCCAAGGGACTCTCAATAGTCTTCACCAACACCACAGTTCAAAAGCATCAATTCTTCAGTGTTCAGCTTTCTTCACAGTCCAATTCTCACATCCATACATGACCACTGGAAAAACCATAGCCTTAACTAGATGGACTTTTGTTGGCAAAGTAATATGTCTCCTTTTTAATATGCTATCTAGCTTGGTCATAACTTTTCTTCCAAGCAGTAAGTGTCTTTTAATTTCATAGATGCAATCACCATCTGCAGTGATTTGGGGGCCCCCCAAAATAAAGTCTGACCCTGTTTCCACTGTTTCCCCATCTATTTGCCATGAAGTGATGGGACCAGATGCCATGATCTTAGTTTTCTGAATGTTGAGCTTTAAGCCAACTTTTTCACTCTTCTCTTTCACTTTCATCAAGAGGCTTTTTAGTTCCTCTTCACTTTCTGCCATTTCCCTTTATGGGTTATTACAAAATATTGAGTATAGTTCCCTATGCTATACCATAGGCCTTGTTGGTTATCTATTTTATATATAGTAGTGTGTATATCAGAGAAGGCAATGGCACCCCACTCCAGTACTCTTGCCTGGAAAATCCCATGGATGGAGGAGCCTGGTAGGCTGCAGTCCATGGGGTCGCTAAGAGTTGGGCACAACTGAGCCACTTCAGCGCCTCGGCAGATGCGACCGGCGCACTAAGCACGGCCGAGAGGAGCTACCCCACGACCGAGGTCAGGAAGGGCAGCGGTGAGGAGACCCCTCCTCCAAGGAAGGGCGGCGGTGAGGACCGGTGCACTAAGTGCGGCCGAGAGGAGCTACCCCACGACCGAGGTCAGGAAGGGCGGTGGTGAGGAGATACCTCTCCTCCAAGGTCAGGAAGGGTGGCGGTGAGGAGAGACCCCCTTGTCCAAGGTAAGGTGTGATGGCTGTGCTTTGCTGGAGCAGCCGGGAAGAGATACCCCACACCTAAGGAAAGAGAAACCCAAGTAAGATGGTAGGTGTTGCAAGAGGGCATCAGAGGGCAAACACACTGAAACCATACTCACAGAAAACTAGTCAATCTAATCACACCAGGACCACAGCCTTGTCTAACTCAATGAAATTAAGCCATGCCCATGGGGCAACCCAGGATGGGCGGGTCATGGTGGAGAGATCAGACAGGGTGTGGTCCGCTGGAGAAGGGAATGGCAAACCACTTCAGTATTCTAGCCCTGAGAACCCCATGAACAGTATGAAAAGGCAAAATGATAGGATACTGAAAGGGAAACTCCCCAGGTCAGTAGGGGCCCAATATGCTCCTGGAGGTCAGTGGAGAAATAACTCCAGAAAGAGTGAAGGGATGGAGCCAAAGCAAAAAGAATACCCAGCTGTGGATGTGTGTCTGGTGATAGAAGCAAAGTCCGATGCTGTAAAGAGCAATATTGCATAGGAACCTGGAATGTCAGGTCCATGAATCAAGGCAAATTGGAAGTGGTCAAACAAGAGATGGCCAGACTGAATGTCGACATTCTAAGAATCAGCGAACTGAAATGGACTGGAAAGGGTGAATTTAATTCAGAGGACCATTATATCTACTATTGCAGGCAAGAATCCCTCAGAAGAAATGGAGTGGCCATCATGGTCAACAAAAGAGTCCAAAATGCAGTACTTGGATGCAATCTCAAAAACGACAGAATGATCTCTGTTCATTTCCAAGGCAAACCATTCAATGTCACAGTAATCCAAGTCTATGCCCCAACCAGTAACGCTGAAGAAGCTGAAGTTGAATGGTTCTATGAAGACCTACAAGACCTTTTAGAAATACCAGCCAAAAAAGATGTCCTTTTCATTATAGGGGACTGGAATGCAAAAGTAGGAAGTCAAGAAACACCTGGAGTAACAGGCAAATTTGGCCTTGGAATACGGAATGAAGCAGGGTAAAGACTAACAGTGTTTTGCCAAGAAAATGCACTGGTCATAGCAAATACACTCTTCCAAAAACACAAGAGAAGACTCTATACATGGACATCACCAGATGGTCAACACCGAAATCAAATTGATTATATTCTTTGCAGCCAAAGATGGAGAAGCTCTATACAATCAGCAAAAACAAGACCAGGAGCTGACTGTGGCTCAGACCATGAACTCCTCATTGCCAAATTCAGACTGAAATTGAAGAAAGTAGGGAAAACCACTAGACCATTTAGGTATGACCTAAATCAAATCCCTTATAATCATACAGTGATATATATGATAATTATAATCATACAGTGGAAGTGAGAAATAGATTTAAGGGCCTAGATCTGATAGATAGAGTGCCTGATGAACTATGGAGTGAGGTTCGTGACATTGTACAGGAGACAGGGATCAAGACTATCTCCATGGAAAAGAAATGCAAAAAAGCAAAATGGCTGTCTGGGGAGGCCTTACAAATAGCTGTGAAAAGAAGAGAAGCAAAAAGCAAAGGAGAAAAGGAAAGATATAAACATCTGAATGCAGAGTTCCAAAGAATAGCAAGAAGCGATAAGAAAGCCTTCATCAGCGATCAATGCAAAGAAATAGAGGAAAACAACAGAATGGGAAAGACTAGGGATCTCTTCAAGAAAATCAGAGATACCAAAGGAACATTTCATGCAAAGATGGGTTCGATAAAGGACAAAAATAGAACTAACAGAAGCAGAAGATATTAAGAAGAGGTGGCAAGAATGCACAGAAGAACTGTACAAAAAAGAGCTTCAAGTCCCAGATAATCATGATGATGTGATCACTGACCTAGAGCCAGACATCCTGGAATGTGAAGTCAAGTTGGCCTTAGAAAGCATCACTAGGAACAAAGCTAGTGGTGGTGATGGAACTCCAGTGGAGCTATTCCAAATCCTGAAAGATGATGCTGTGAAAGTGCTGCACTCAATATGCCAGCAAATTTGGAAAACTCAGCAGTGGCCACAAGATTGGAAAAGGTCAGTTTTCATCCCAACCCCAAAGAAAGACAATGCCAAAGAATGCTCAAACTACTGCACAATTGCACTCATCTCACATGCTAGCAAAGTAATACTCAGAATTCTCCAAGCCAGGCTTCAGCCATATGTGAACCCTGAACTTCCTGATGTTCAAGTTGGTTTTAGAAAAGGCAGAGAAACCAGAGGTCAAATTGCCAACATCTGCTGGATCATGGAAAAAGCAAGAGAGTTCCAGAAAAACATCTATTTCTGCTTTATTGACTATGCCAAAGCCTTTGACTGTGTAGATCACAATAAACTGTGGAAAATTCTGAAAGAAATGGGAATACCAGACCACCTGATCTGCCTCTTGAGAAATCTGTATGCAAGTCAGGAAGCAACAGTTAGAACTGGACATGGAACAACAGACTGGTTCCAAATAGGAAAAGGAGTACGTCAAAGCTCTACATTGTCACCGTGTTTATTTAACTTATATGCAGAGTACATCATGAGAAATGCTGGACTGGAAGAAACACAAGCTGGAATCAAGGTGTCCAGGAGAAATATCAATAAACTCAGACATGCAGATGACACCACCCTTATGGCTGAAAGTGAAGAGGAACTAAAAAGCCTCTTGATGAAAGTGAAAGTGGAGAGTGAAAAGGTTGGCTTAAAGCTCAACATTCAGAAAACGAAGATCATGGCATCTGGTCCCATCACTACATGTGAAATAGATGGGGAAACAGTGGACACAGTGTCAGACTTTATTTTTCTGGGCTCCAAAATCACTGCAGATGGTGACTGCAGCCATGAAATTAAAAGACGCTTACTCCTTGGAAGGAAAGTTATGACCAACCTAGATAGCATTTTCAAAAGCAGAGACATTACTTTGCCAACAAAGGTTCACCTAGTCAGGGCTGTGGTTTTTCCTGTGGTCATGTATGGATGTGAGAGCTGGACTGTGAAGAAGGCTGAGCACCAAAGAATTGATGCTTTTGAACTGTGGTGTTGGAGAAGACTCTTGAGAGTCCATTGGACTGCAGGGAGATCCAACCAGTCCATTCTGAAGGAAATCAGCCCTGGGATTTCTTTGGAAGGAATGATGCTAAAGCTGAAACTCCAGTATTTTGGCCACCTCATGCGAAGAGTTGACTCATTGGAGAAGACGCTGATGCTGGGAGGGATTGGGGGCAGGAGGAGAAGGGGATGACAGAGGATGAGATGGCTGGATGGTATCACTGACTCGATGGATGTGAGTCTGTGTGACCTCCGGGAGTTGGTGATGGACAGGGAGGCCTGGCGTGCTGCGATTCATGGGGTCACAAAGAGTCGGACACGACTGAGCGACTGATCTGATCTGATCTGATCTGAGCCACTTCATTATCGCTTTTCACTTTCAAGCATTGGAGAAGGAAATGGAAATCCACTCCAGTGTTCTTGCTTGGAGAATCCCAGAGACAGAGGAGCCTAGTGGGCTGTCATCTATGAGGTCGCACAGAGCGGGACAGGACTGAAACGACTTAGCAGCAGCAGCAGTGTGTATATATGGGCTTCTCATGTCACTAGTGGTAAAGAACCACCTGCCAATGCAGGAGACGTAAAAGATGTGGGTTTGATCCCTGGGTTGGGAAGATCCCCTGGGGGAGGGCGTGGGAACCCACTCCAGTATTCTTGCCTAGAAAATCCCCATGGACAGAGGAGCCTGGTAGTGTACAGTCCATAGGGTTGCAAAGAGTTGGACAGACTGTAGTGACTGTGCACACCACAAATGTGTATATATATCCAGAGAAAACCATAATTTGAAAAGATACATGCACTCCAGTGTTCATTGCAACACTCTTCACAATAGCCAAAACATGGAAGCAACATAAACTTCCATCAACAAAGGAGTGGCTTAAGAAGATGTGGTGTGGGTGTGTGTGTGTGTGTGTGTGTGTGTGTGTGTGTGTGTAATTGAATATTACTCAGCCATAAAAAATGAAATAATGCTATTTGCAGCAACATGGATGGACCTAGAGATTATCATACTAAGGGAATTAAACCAGACAGACAAATATCATATGGTATAAACTTATATGTGGAATCTAAAAAAAAAAGAAAAAATGATACAGATGTTCTGTCTTGTTTAAACTCTTGTGTTTTTTTTTTTTAAATCATTTGCAACTGAACAGAATCCTAATTAGTATAACAGATAGCTGATAGAAGGGTGGGATTGAAATTAAAGTGATAGGTTTTACTTGACAAGGAGATAGGGTAAGTCCCTTACCTGAGATAGAACAGAAAAAATAGAGAATGTTTAGAAATCTAGAATATTTCTGACATTGAAATATCATCTCACCTTACATGATTTCAATTATCTCAGTTAAAAAAGGAAGTCAGTATCTGAAGGTTGGACTCAGATTCAATATTAGAGAATGAAAGAAACTCTAGATCAATACTACTCAAATTATGGGTCCCTGAAGGGGACGACAGAGGATGAGATGACTGAATGGCATCACTGACTCAGTGCACGTGAGTCTGAGTGAACTCTGGGAGTTGGTGATGGACAGGGAGGCCCGGAGTGCTGCGATTCATGGGGTCCCAAAGAGTCAGACATGACTGCGCAACTGAACTGAACTGAACTGAACCAGCATCATCACCATCACTTGGGAACTTGTTAGAAATGCAGAATCTTAGGTTCCACCATATACCTCCTGAATCAAAATCCTTGGAGATAGGGTCCAGAAATATGTATTTTTAATGAGATCCCCAGGTGATTTTTTATCACATTAACATTTGAGGAGCACTGGGCTATGAAAATCTCTATGGAGGAACTGATAAAGAATTCATTAGTAATGTACAAATGTGCATCTTTTGAAATGTGAATAATAATCCTTGGAGTTCTACTGTGAATATGGCAAAGAGGATAATGTTACTGATGATGATGACTTATCCAGGATGCAGATGGGAGAAAATTACTACCAGTTACAGTATTTTTCTATGGCCAATTTAACTTTACATCACACTTTCAGTCTCCTTCAACATAAGAGCAACACAACAAGTTGGTTTAGCACTGTTTCCCAAATTACTATAACTCTTTGACCTATCTAGGCTGTCTAACTTGAGGTTGTAAACCATGTGAAGATACTGATATTGGATTATTTACATTAAGTTTCAAGATAATTTTGTCTGGCCACTCAAATGTACATAAAAATGATTTAAACGAAAACTATAAATACTATAATTCCAGCCTGTTTCCTATTCTCATTTTTTTTTGTTGTTGTTTTTCGTTGGTTGTGGGAAAACACTGGAGAGTGAATCTTGTTTATAGCTGAGGTTAAAGTTTAGTGACTCATAGTCCCAATCTTCAGAGAAGGAAATGGCACCCCACTCTAGTACTTTTGCCTAGAAAATCCCATGGACGAAGGAGCCTGGTAGGCTGCAGTCCATGGGGTCACGAAGAGTCGGACACGACTGAGCGACTTCACTTTCACTTTTCACTTTCATGCATTGGAGAAGGAAATGGGGACAGACTCCAATGTTCTTGCCTGGAGAATCCCAGGGACGGGGAAGCCTGATGGGCTGCCATCTATGGGGTCGCACAGAGTCGGACACGACTGAAGTGACTTAGCAGTAGCAGCAGCAGTCCCAATCTTGGGCCTAGTTTGATCTTTTTCTTTCTCTATAATTGAATATTTTGCACTGGACTGTGATCAACATTGTAGAGACTTTTAAAAACATCATTAGGACTGTAAAATATGTGTACATGTATGCACATTTACACTGATATCCCCTTCTGTAGTTTTTAAAAACCAGATGACTTGCATAAAGTTTCTACTGAACTAACTTAAATAAGCTCTCCAAATCCCTTTCTTTTCCAACGACCACAAAATGTATAAAATTAAAATTATACCAAGGTGGCTTCATGTGAAAAGAAAAAGAACAATGCAAAGATAAATTCATATCTCCAAGCTCTTAAAAGGTCAGTTTGTCTTTGGCATGGGATATGGGCAAAAAGTCAGCTCTTTGATTTGAATCAGTCCACTCATCTCATTTTTGCCATAAACAGTATATGGGGACATGTCAAATCTGAATTAATAAGGCAGAAGGAACAGAAAGGTAAGGAAGAAAAATTATTTTGTTTATATGAAACTATTCTGGTCACAAGACAAGAAAAAGGAAAGGGAGTCTGACCTATGGCTATTATCTATTTATTTGTGATCATAATCAGCTTCTTGTTCAAAGTTCTATGGATATAAGACTTAGGCTGTTGTATAATTATTGTGATGCTCATTAAGATATCATTTACTTTTATTAGTATTTTAAATCAATCCTTTGCTAATTTAAGTGAAGGGCTTTGTTAGCCAAATGTACTTAAACTGAAATCTATACATCATGGGAAATGTATAATGACTTAAATAAAAACTCCAAATGTGGTACTAATGGCTTACCCAGACTCAGGAAGTATTATTCCTCAGCAGGGACTCATTTGTGACATGATCAATGATCATTGGACCATACAAAAAAATCCTTTAAAAAGAGGTTGAATAAGGTTAGCAGTGTATCAGTCTCCTACAAATCTTTGTTCCAACAGTGCTTTCTTTCTGGTACCTTGTCTAATGATGCTGGTGAAACATTTCATGTGTTGCATTGTAATCAGAAATATTTTAAATCAAACGATGAAGCTCTCATAGAAAAATTATGATAAAATCATCTTTAACTAGTAACTCTAAATATTGCCTGGAACTCATGTATTCAGAGAATTTGCGACAACATTTAATAATACTAAATGTTAAAATAAAATAAAATTTAAAAAAATAATACTAAATGTTACTTTGTTCTAGATAGGGCAACTAGCTTTACATAGTACTATTTGAACTGTGGTGTTGGAGAAGACTCTTGAGAGTCCCTTGGACTGCAAGGAGATCCAACCAGTCCATTCTGAAGGAGATCAGTCCTGGGATTTCTTTGGAAAGAATGATGCTAAAGCTGAAACTCCAGTATTTTGGCCACCTCATGTGAAGAGTTGACTCATTGGAGAAGACTCTGATGCTGGGAGGGATTGGGGGCAGGAGGAGAAGGAGATGACAGAGGATAAGATGGCTGGATGGCATCACTGACTCGATGGATGTGAATCTGAGTGACCTCCGAGAGCTGGTGATGAACAGGGAGGCCTGGCGTGCTGCGGTTCATGGGGTCACAAAGAGTCGGACACGACTGAGCGACTGATCTGATCTGATCTGATCTGTGAGGTAGGTACTATTATCATTCCTACTTTAGAGATGAGGAAATTTAGGCTCAAGGAGCCCAAGGCCAGGGAGCTGCTCAGTTGGAGGGATAGGATTCCAATCTACCTTTTCTTCCCTCTAGAGCCCTTGAATTAACCATTCCTTCACTAAACTGCTTAACTGTGACTATCAGGAGTGGCAGTAGTTACAATTGAATTGTAACTTCAGTTTTGCTCTTTTAAAATCTATATTCTTGTGTACAACATGGGATCAAACAAATACATTGTTAATTCAATTTTATAATTTTATTTTGCAAATTGACAGGCCAGATACTTGGATATGTTTACCAAATGGCCAGTCAATTCAGTTACAGTGGCCAATCTGGAAATTCATAGGAAAAAGCAGTCTGAAGACCTCATAGAAGCCTTAATGTAATTCTTCAATGGCTTTTGAGTGGGCTATACACTGCCCTGATTAACCTTTATGAGTCAAAAGTGCTGTCTATTTCTTGCATGAACTACTTAGGCCACTATTTGGGGGTGGAGGGTAGTCAATTCTACTTCAGGTAGCTGTGTGGTAGGTTCTAATCTAGAACACCTTTTTGAGGAATACAATTTAATTTCATCTCTGAGAGGAAGGTACAATATAAGACATACTAATTTGGATGTTTTACTTTCAAATATTTATCTGGAAAGAAAGATTGACCCTATAACTGTTTAGTGACCAGTATGTCAGCTTTCCAATCACCTGTAGTTCTCCTACCAAAAGACTCATCCTCAACATGTATTTAATTGCCAATGAATTTCTCCATTCTCTCCTACTAGAATGCAAACTCCATAAAAGCAGGGGCAGTGTCACTCGTTTCCAGTGGTATTATCTGTAGCTGTCATGGTGCCTTGAACAGAATAATCACTGAATGGTTTTTGAATTAATGAATGAATGAGAGAGTAAAAACACATTTGCTTGCTTTTGAGCAAAGATTGTTTTCACCTGATGTTGCCATCCAAAGTGAAGAACACACGGTAGCATGAGCAAGACTACGCAGTGATTATCAACCTTGGATGCACCCTAGAATCATCTGAGAAGCTTTTGGAAATATTTTGAAAAAATGCCTGGGCTCACACTAAACTGAGACCAAGTATCTGGCGGTGATTCTGACTTAGTGAAGTTTGACAGCCTATGTTGTTGAGCATGCAGATCACCTGGGGATCCTGTTAAAATGCAGATTCTGATTCAGTAGGTTTGGGGTGGTGCCTGAGATTCTGTATTTTTTAAAAGCACTGTAGTGATGCCCATGCTATTGACACAAACTATAGGTTAGATAGCAAATATCTGTAAGATAATAAGCAAAAGATTTAGACTTCCTTATAGGCTTTGGGGGCAAGTGATATTTAGGGTCAGAGAGATGAGCTGGATAAATGTCACTTGGTATGTGTTAAGCACTGTACTAAGAGATTGCATGCATTATCTCATGTCTAAGAAGAGCAGGTGTGAGATGCTACTTATAGTGAAGCAGAGTGCTGTGTGGATAAAAAGCACAACATTGGCCTATGTTCATGGAGGGATCTTCTGAATTCCTTAAATACCACATTTTCTATTTCTTTGGTTTCTCTTTTCAACTTAGCATGGCGCTCTGGTATTCAATAAAGGCATGAGTTGTGTAACTATGCTATGTATTTGAGTGAAGATAGGAACTAGTTGCAGAGAAGACAATGGCAACCCACTCCAGAACTCTTGCCTGGAAAATCCCATGGACTGAGGAGCCTGGTGGGCTGCAGTCCATGGGGCCACTAAGAGTCGGACATGACTGAAGCGACTTAGCAGCAGCAGCAGCAGCAGGAACTAGTTGAGTATTTGAATATTTGCAAATATTGAGATTTAACGTGCATAGACACAGCCAGAATCCAAAGGTCTGTTTATATGTTTTAGGGCCTCAGTAAGCATTTGCTGTGCGATTATAGTTTACTTGTTTAAACTCTGACATCTATTCTTAAAGAAAAGATTCTCTACATAGAAAAGAAAATGGATGATAAGCAGACAACATGTATTTTCTCTGAATTGGATGCATTTTTAGTTTCTTGGAATAATTAACTGAGGGCAATTTAATTCAAATTTCTTGGGAAATTTATATAGCTTCTTTTCTGTGTGTGCATGCTAGGTCACTTTAGTTGTGTCCGACTGTTTGTGATCCTATGGACTGTAGCCTGCCAGGCTCCTCTGTCCGTGGGACTCTCCAGGCAAGAATACTGAAGTGGGTTGCCCTTTCCTACTTCAGGGGATCTTTCCAACCCAGGGATTGAACCTGAATCTCTTGTGCCTCCTACATTGGCAGGTGTGTTCTTTACCACTAGAACTACCTAGGAAGCCCCCAGCTTCCTTTCTAGGAACTTTAAAAGTGAACAGTCCAACCTAATTCAGTTTAACACTTCAATGTCATATCTGCCATAAAATTTTGCACTCACCTATTGTTGGCATCACTACGAACAAAGATAGTGAAGGTGATGGAATTCCAGTTGAGCTATTTCAAATCCTAAAAGATGATTCTGTGAAAGTGCTGCACTCAATATGCCAGCAAATTTAGAAAACTCAGCGGTGGCACAGGACTGGAAAAGGTCAGTTTTCATTCCAATCCCAAAGAAAGGCAATGACAAAGAATGCTCAAACTACTGCACAATTGCACTCATCTCACATGCTAGTAAAGTAATGCTCAAAATTCTCCAAGCCAGAGTTCAGCAATACATGAGCTGTGAACTTGCAAATGTTCAAGCTGGTTTTAGAAAAGGCAGAAGAACCAGATATCAAATTGCCAATATCTGCTGGATTATCAAAAAAGCAAGAGAGTTCCAAAAAGTGATCTATTTCCACTTTATTGACTATGCCAAAGCCTTTGACTGTGTGGATCACAATAAACTGTGGAAAATTCTGAAATAGATGGGAATTGTAGACCACTTGACCTGCCTCTTGAGAAACCTTTATGCAGGTCAGGAAGCAACAGTTAGAACTGAACATAGAACAACAGACTAATTCCAAATAGGAACAGGAGTACATCAAGGCTGTATTTAACTTATATGCAGAGTACATCATGAGAAATGCTGGGCTGGATGAAGCACAAGCTGGCATCAAAATTTTTGGAAGAAATATCAATAACCTCAGATATGCAGATGACATCACCCTTATGGCAGAAAGTGAAGAGGAACTAAAGGGCCTTTTGATGAAAGTGAAAGAGGAGAGTGAAAAAGTTGGCTTAAAACTCAACATTTAGAAAATGAAGATCATGGCATCTGGTCCCATCACTTCATGGCAAATAGATGGGGAAACAGTGGCTGACTTTATTTTCCTGGGCTCCAAAATCACTGTGGATGGTGACTGGAGCCATGAAATTAAAAGATGCTTTCTCCTTGGAAGGAAAGTTATGACCAAACTAGACAGCATATTAAAAAGCAGAGATATTACTTTGCCAACAAAGGTCCGTCTAGTCAAGGCTATGGTTTTCCAAGTGGTCATGTATGGATGAGAGTTTTGGACTATAAAGAAAGCTGAGCACCAAAGAATTGATGCTTTTGAACTGTGGTGTTTCTGAAGACTCTTGAGATCCCTTGGACTGCAAGGAGATCCAACTAGTCCATCCTAAAGGATATCAGTCCTGAGTGTTCTTTGGAGGGACTGATATTAAAGCTGAAACTCCAATACTTAGGCCACCTGATGCAGAGAGCTGACTCATTTGAAAGGACCCTGATGGTGGGAAAGATTGAGGGCAGGAGGAGAAGGGGAGGACAGGATGAGATGGTTGGATGGCATCACTGACTTGATGGACATGGGTTTGGGTGGACTCCAGGTGTTGGTGATTGACAGGGAGGCCTGACATGCTGTAGTTCATGGGATCACAAAGAGTTGGACACAACTGATCGTCTGAACTGAACTGAACTGAATTGTTGGCTAGCCTTGTGTTTGGAAGACTTAAGGAGTGGGAAGAGGCATGATGTGGTTTGAGGGGAGGGCAGGGCTAGAGATGATTTGGTATCCCTTTCTTTTCTAAGGTCTAAACTCTTGTAGCATTGGGTTTGAGAAGAGAAATAGGAGAGATGGCTGGTTTCTCCTTATACAACTAGTCATCTCTGTTGTTGACAAAGAGGCTTCTCTGGGTTCACTCTGGTTTTATCTGGTTCCATCTCCTACTGGTGGCCACTGATCTACATAGATAGCTGGTATCGTTTTCTTAGGAAGGGGCAGTGTTCAGCTTCACTTTAGCTTCCTTTACTGAGGAGCAGCCTCTTAAAAATGTCTTGCTTATGGTCCACATCCTTAATGTCTTCTCTGGCTTTCTGTCTCCTTCTGTAATCTCTGTTTTCCTCATGATGAACCATGGGCAAAGCTGAAGTCCTCTTCCATGTCCTCAAGCATTAAGGTCTAATTTCTTCCTTGGAAGACTGTATCATGATGTTTTCTTATCCCTCTGCACAAGCTACTTATGAAAACCTGTCACCTTCAGATAAGCAGCCAACCCCTGTATGCTCATATATACTTCAATTAATAGGGAAATACATTAAGCTCTGTCAAGAATTCCTTCATCAAGTCCTACTCTATTCTTATAGAAGCATAGAAATAGGCCTGTAGTTTATAGCTTAGCAAGTATCCAGCTAGGAAATGAGATAACAGCTTCACTTTCTTGCAGGGAGCCCTTATTTTCTTGGCTCTTCTCTCCACTTGACTTTGGGAGGGAGTAACTCTTGCCCTTTCCCACATAGTGAAGAAAGGGAAAAGACTTTTCATTGTAAACTGGCAGTCTTGACAACTCTAATTCACTCTTGTCTCCCACTCTCCTCGTCTTTTATGGATTGACCAAGGAGTAGAGGCTTGGAGCAGTGGTTAATGTTTTTATGGTCAGTTTTTCCACTTTTTGTAAGTCTTTATGAGAGTTTCTGGACCCAGCTGTTGTTGGGTCTCCTAAGAATGTTCAAGTATTTAGAGTCTGTTTTCCATCTTTGAAGCTTCATTGCCTATGCCAGGGTGATATGAAAAGTCCCACTAGATATCTCATTGTATATAAAAGAAATCTATGTTAAAATTTAGTGAGATTAAACCGAACCATTCCCTATTTCAAACATACAGATACGGATTTACACAAGTTACACATATCAACTTACTGCTGTGGCCAACCTTTGGACTGGCTAGATTCTCAATAGAGCAGACATCTTACCTGTAGCCTTCCTACATGCCTCTAGTCCAAACTGATTTCTGCAGTCTATGAAGTTGTATCACCTTTACAGTCTAAACCAGAGGTTTTCAC
Organism: Tragelaphus eurycerus; assembly: GCA_935064755.1. NCBI lineage: Eukaryota > Metazoa > Chordata > Mammalia > Artiodactyla > Bovidae > Tragelaphus > Tragelaphus eurycerus. The sequence continues at coordinate 2,440,561 of CAKXYN010000149.1, read as the reverse complement.
CATGTATCACACATGGATGGATTCACTTGTAAGACAAAGTTCTATGGATTCAGTTAGGACTGCTGCTGCTGCTGCTACTAGGAATAGTTTTTAATGAACTAGCATTAACTTCCTCCTCTTCCACTCAAGAAAGCCTATTGGATTGCAAAGCATGAGAAATATTAAAACAATATCTTGAGATTGCTCTTATTTGTTAAAAATATTTTTGTATTTTGATAGTTTTTATTAGTAATAAGTTATGTGTGATACATTTTACTACTGATCATGACACCCAATTCAGAAACTGCTCATTTGAACCAAAAAGCTTAGTGATATATTCTGTAGTTTTTTTTCTCAACAAAATTGCAGGTGTCCTAGAGGTAGGAATTGTGTCTAATATGTACTTAATGCTTAATATATTGTATTTTAGGTAGCTAGCTAGCTACATAAATAGATAGTATTCCCAAATATATATACTCAATAATTTAGTTGAGCTGGAACATAGATTATTAAGCCAGGAATGACTACAGAGAAAGGCATTAGTTTTTTTATAATCTCAAAACATTTCTTTTATTAAGGAAAGATGGGGATTTGACATTCATTTGGCCTTTGTCACAATGTCTGTTCTTAGTCATCTATCATGTCCATCTTTTTGCAATCCTTTGGACTGTAGCCGACAGGGCTTCTCTGTCCATAGGATTTCCAAGGCAAGAATATCAAAGTGGGTTGCCAGTTCCCTTTCAGGGGATTTTCCCCTACCCAAGAATTGAACCCGTGTCTCTTGCGTCTCCTGCATTGCAGGCAGATTCTTTACCCACTGAGCCATTAGGGAGGCTCTGCATTACTATTTTAGAGTCAAGAAATTCTAGGCAGCTAGATATTTATTAGTATGTTTTTTTTCCATAATTATTGAGTAACTACTATGTGCTAATCACCATTGAGCAGGTTCCATGAGTAAGATGTAGTCCCTATCACGGATGACCTTACGATCTACTGGAAGGAGGAGCAAATTATTAAACAGTCAATTACATTATGCTGCATGCTAAATTAGGGGAAGTACAGAGTGGTATAGAAGCATAATGGGTACTAAACTCTGGCTTGATTCAGGTGGTCATGGAAAACTTCCTAAAGGAGATGACTCTTAAGCTGGGATCTAAATGATGAATAAATAGGAGTGGCCAGAAGGGGTCTGAGCAAAGGTAATAGCATAGGCAGAGACCCAGAATCATTCTAGAGCATTTCATTTCAAGGAACCAAAGTTCAATAGAGCAGGTATATGGATTACTGAGTCTGAGTGACTCAAGAGGTTCAATCACAAAGGGCCTTCTGTGTCAGCCTAAAAGCTTTGAGAGCAATGCACACAATTGAAGGGCTTTAATTAGGGATGTGACATGATCATATTTACATTTTAAAAGCATCACTCTGGCTCATAGGGGTGAATGGGTAGAAAGAGGGCAGGATTAGAGGGAGGAAAACTTGTTAAGAAGCCAGTAATTCAGATGATAATAATGAAGACTTACGACTTTTCATTAGCATTTTGACTTTTCAAAAGCATTTCAAGCTTTTATCTCTTTTGAGGTGGCCAGAATCTTTGTTTCCTCAAAATCAACTGTCTTCATAGATTTCTCATATAGCCTATCTTTCTTCAGCTGGCACTCCAAGCCTGTTCTTCTTAAAATAATTGAAGGTTCATTGTTCACTTTAGGTTTTCTATAAATCTTTCCAACCCTGGAATGTTCTCTTCCACAAATTGTTTGGCATACATTCCTCCTTTCCTTGCAGGCTTTATTAGATTAAATGTCTTAAAATGTTTTGTAGGTTGGGTTCTTCCAAAAGAAAACTCAGAGTTTCAGAAGTTTATTAAGCCATGTTATCAAGACTAACAACTGTGCAAGGGAGGGGAGGAGAAGGGAAGAAAACCAGAGTGGGCAGATAGAGAAAACTTGGGTTGTGAAACAGGCGCAGCAAAGGCCTCAGCCAACCCCAAGATGGGCTCTGAGACTGGGACAGTCCTTTGGAGTTGTCCAAAATTATGGGGAGCTTTTGGGCTTCCCAGTTGACACTTGTAGTAAAGAATTTGTCTGCCAAAGCAGGAGGAATAATAGATGTGAGTTCGATCCCTGGGTCGGGAAGATCCCCTGGAGGAGGGCATGGAAACCCACTCCAGTATTCTTGCCTGGAAAATGCCATGGGCAGAGGAGCCTGGCAGGCTATGATCCATAGAGTCACAAAAAGTCAGACCCAACTGAAGAGACTTGGCATACATGATGAGATTTATGCTTCTGTCTTGACCCATTTTTTACTCTATTTGGTCCCTGGGAAGGGATTATGAATTTAGAAGAGGCAGTCTCTTCAGCTGAAAGCAATTTCTGGAGATGACAGGCAGCTGAGGGCAGTCAGCCAGAGGCATTCCCAGAAGCTAGGGAATAAGTCCTTCAGTCGCTAAGAAGTCCTTGAGTGGATGACTTGAAGGCATCACAACATCCTCTATGAAGGTCTTTCTTGAAATAATAATTCTATGAGACGTTAATTGGTGCTCCAAGAAAACAAAAATTACTTATCTTGTCAAATAAGCTTGGCAAATGCTAGGCTAAGCACATTTCTTTACTGGAAGAATTCTTAGAAATTTAAATATGCTGTTATTCATGGTGTATCTCCAGTGGGAAATGTGTAGAAGACAGCAACCATAGGTGACCAGAGAATACATTTTTTAAGGGCCTCTCTGGTGGCTCACACAGTAAAAAATTTACCTGCCAATGTTGACATGGGTTCAATCCCTGGAAGATCCCCTGGAGGAAGGCAACCCACTTCAGTATTCTTGCTTGGAGAATCCCATGGACAGAGGAGCCTGGCGGGCTATAGTCCATGGGGTCACAAAGAGTTAGACACCACTGAGCGACTAACACACTTTTAAGCATAGTGCCACTAAATATCAGTTTGAGAAATGCTGCTCCAGAGGCAAAGACAGAATAAATGTGATGATCATGGGAACCTGAAGCTCTATTATCTCAGATTTTGTCTGAAGGGTCCAACATAACAAATAACCCATCTTTCTTTAACTATTAGCAAGATCTATTGCCCTTCTTTAGATTGCTACAAACTATTAATTTTGATCCACAACTAAATCAAACAGGACTTATTTCTTAATGAAAGTCTAGCTTAGTTGGAAGAGAAAATGTTTGCTATCAGTTCAGTGGCTCAGTCATGTCCGACTCTTTGTGACCCCATGGACTGCTGCACACCAGGCTTCCCTGTCCATCACCAACTTCCAGAGCTTGCTCAAACTCATGTCCATCGAGTTGGTGATGCCATCCACCATCTCATCCTCTGTCATCCCCCTCTCCTCCTGCCTTCAATCTTTCTCAGCATCAGGGTCTTTTCTAATGAGTCAGTTTTTCGCATCAGGTGGCCAAAGTATTGGAGTTTCAGCTTCACCGTCAGTCCTTCCAATGAATATTCAGGACTGATTTTCTTTAGGATTGACTGGTTTGATCTCCTTGCAGTCAAAGGAACTCTCAAGAGTCTTCTCCAACAGCACAGTTCAAAAGCATCAATCATCAATTCTTCGGTGCTCAGCTTTTTTTTTTTTTTTTAATTTTATTTTTTAACTTTACAATATTTTATTGGTTTTGCCATAGAAAAACCACAGCTTTAACTGGGTGGACCTTTGTTGGCAAAGTAATGTCTCACCTTTTTAATATGCTGTCTAGGTTGGTCAGAGCTTCTCTTTCAAGGTGTAAATGTCTTTTAATTTCATGGCTGCAATCAACATCTGCAGTGATTTTGGAGCCCCTCAAAATAAAGTCTGTTACTGTTTCTGTTGTTTCCCCATCTATTTGCCATGATCTTGATGATCATGCCATGATCATGATGCCATGATCTTAGTTTTCTGAATGTTGAGTTTTAAGCCAACTTTTTCACTCTCTTCTTTCACTTTCATCAAGAGGCTCTTTAGCTCTTCTTCACTTTCTGCTGTAAGGGTGGTATCATTTGTGTGTCTGAGGTTATTGATATTTCTCCCAGCAATCTTGATTCCAGCTTGTGCTTCATCCAGCCCATTATCTCACAGGATGTACAATGCAGATAAGTTAAATAAGCAGGGTGACAATTTATAGCCTTTCTCAATTTGGAACCAGTCTGCTGTTCCATGTCCAGTTCTGTTGCTTCCTGATCTGCATACAGATTTCTCAGGAGGCAGGTCAGGTAGTCTGTTATTCCCATCTCGTGAAGAATTTTCCACAGTTTGTTGTAATCCACAAAGTCAAAGGCTTTGGCGTAGTCAAATAAATAAATAAAGCAGAAGTAGATGTTTTTCTGGAATTCTCTTGCTTTTTCAATGATCTAATGGATGTTGGCAATTTGATCTCTGGTTCCTCTGACTTTTCTAAATCGAGCTTGAACATCTGGAACTTCACGGTTCATGTACTGTTGAGGCCTGGCTTGGAGAATTTTGATCATTACTTAGCTAGCATGTGAGATGAGTGCAGTTGTGCGGTAGTTTGAACAATCTTTGGCATTGCCTTTCTTTGGAATTTTCTTTCGGATGTTTGCTATATGATTGACCATATTTCTTCTCATTCTTATGGGCTTATGCAGTTAATGTGTTTTGTTTTTGGAAAGTGACACGTTGCAATAAATGCAGTGTTGCTTTCAAGAAAATCCTGTCATGTGATAGTATTATTGTATGATACAAGGAGACCTTGGAAATAATTCAAAGTCAACTAGAAGTTTTCTCAGCCTTATTCCATGTCAACTTTTACATCTCTGTGATTATTGACTTGTTAAATCTATTTCCTCAGTGCCCTCTTTTTGAAATAGTTCACACCACACAATGTCTGCTTGCCTGACTTTCATATAAATCAATTCAGATTAAATTAGAATCAGACAAAAGGCAGTTTCAGGAATAAAAAGTAACTCTTCACTGAATTGTGCTACCTGTACTTGAAAAGCTGATGGACAGGAAGACATAATACTTTAAGAATACAGTTTGAAAAGTTAGAGAGAAATATTCACCTTCAGAAATGGCAAAGAAGGCCCTGAATGCCCACTGTGGTCTGAAACTTACTTTTGTTATAACCAACATGACATTAAATTCTCTCAAACTCAGCAGGAAATTACTTGTGACTTTGAACATGAATTTTCAGTATCACACAGGTGTGTGTGTGCATTGTGTGTGTGTGTGTGTGTGTGTGTGTGTGTGTGTGTGTGTGTGAGAGGGATAGAGAAAGAGAAACTTGCTTAGTGGTAATCTAGATTATACTACAGGAATTTATCAATGGCATATGTTTTGGCTGGAAGAAACATTATGTTATATTTAAAAATTAATGGCCATGCTTTACAGTCCTGATATGCTGATTTATTTGTCAGAGGTTATTTGAACATTTCTGTTAAACTGAGTTTGTTAATCTTTGGTGGTAAAATTTTATTTTGTCATTATTTTTTAATCAATATAGTATAAGTGCCTCTTCCTGACCAAGTTTTCATTTAAAAGTAGTTCTTCAAAGTGGATTTTTTCAAGCTATATTTGATTGTTGTAGGAATTGACTGGAGGGGGAAAAAAAGCTTAATTGGACTCAGTTAAACAGAAATACAAATGAAGTTACATGTTCAGAAGTATACTGGCTTTTGAAGACAAGCTAAAACTACCTTTTAGGGAAATTCAAATAGGATTTATTCATAAATGAATTATTAAAGTCCTAATAGGATGTGCTTCTCAGAGATTTGTTAACCAACTCTTTTCCAATCCCAGATGATTTTTAATTGATGATGTGCTGTCTGTATGGTCCAGATCACCCCCTCTTTTGCTTAGCAATCACTGAGGATTGGAAGTGTGCTGTGAGAAATAGCAATAGTGAAGAGGCTAGGATATCAGAAATCTGGGGACAGTGGCATCAATAAAACACAAGTTACCCGAGAGAACGGAAGTGTGGCTTTATCCTTCCTTGACCCCTGCTTCCCAGTTTCCAAAGAAATAAACTGCTATTGATACCTAAATATCATAGCTCTCTGATTTTTTCCACCCCCATTTTCATGCAGGCAATAAGAAAGGAATTGGTTCAGCTAGCTTTTCTGCATTGCAGATGTACTGATTTTTTCTTCAGTTTTTTAAAAATTTTTATTGGAGTGCAGTTGATTTATATTGTTGTGTTAGTTTCAGGTGTACAGCATAGTGATTCAGTTATATATTATAACATATGCATATATTCATTCTTTTTAAGATTCTTTTCTTATATGAGTTATCACAGAATATTGAATAGACTTCCTTGTTGGTTATCTATCTTATACATAGTAGTATGTGTATGTTCATTCCAAGCTCCTGATTTATCCTCCTCCTCCCCCACACTGTATTTCCCCTTTGGTAACCACAAGTTTGTTTTCAATACAGATATACTATTCTTACTGATTAATTTGTTTGCTTTAGTTTCAGTAGCGTATTCCTTTTATACAATGTATAAATGAAACCTCATCAGTAGGAAATCAAAATACTCATTGGGCCAAAGAAGATGCTCACAAAATTTGTAAGTAAGAAAGACCATTCCTAACACTAGCGCAGCAGCTCTTAGCACAAATGCATGTGAACCCAGAATTTGAAATAACCAGCTTACAAAATACACATGTAAACAACAGGATTCTGTGTCTTGACTTTCTACACCAAGGATGGAGTCCAGATGTCATTTATTCATCAAGATACACTGCAAAGAATCCTAGAACTTTTAGGAGTTGTTCAGGTTGAGCTGTGAAGAGCAGGACAGTTTAGGAGAACAGGCACGAGGGCTAATTGTCAGGGAAGCCCAGCCTACCTGTGGTTGGTTTCTTGCTCTAGATTCTGTCTCATTCTTCCTAGTGCATTACTACTTGCACTTTAATTTGTCATACTGTCTAATTTAGGGATGTAGGACATATGTTTTGAAAAGGAAGATACTTACGGGAGAATGATTCATACTTCATGTGAATCAGTTAAATAATATACATTGTTCCTGATTAACTGCCTAAGACCAGCTGCCCTGTTTTATCAGGGTAAAGGGAAGTAGCTGGTTTTGGTTCGGTGCTGGAGAGAGAACATGGGGGTGACACAATAAGTCAGGTTGTCTAAAAGGAGAAACATTAGGAAATGCCTTAAAAGGATTGGGCTACCCTGGTAGCTCAGAGGTTAAAGCGTCTACCTCCCATGCGGGAGACCTGGGTTTGATCCCTGGATCGGGAAGATGCCCTGGAGAAGGAAATGGTAACCCACTCTAGTATTCTTGCCTGGAGAATCCCATGGACAGAGGAAGCCTGGTAGGCTACAGTCCACAGGGTTACAAAGAGTCGGACATGACTGACTTCACTTTCACTTTTCATTTTAAGAGGATTGGAATAGATCATTTGTTCTTTCAGCTTATCACCTTTTCCTATCAAATGTCACATGATTCCCAACTTCCTACAACCTGAAACATGATTAACTATATTGTGAGTTAAGTAAGCACCTGTCATCTGGCTGACTAAATTAATAATCATTTGTAGTATTATTATTTCACAGTGATAAATAATTATCACAGTTCTTGAAATGCTGGAAGTCAGCATTTTTCTCTAGCATATTTTCTCTCTATGAGTGCTGATATGTAGTCCAAAGCTGTTTGGTAAAAATGAAATAAAAACAAAGTTTGAAGGAAGCTAAATGATTCTCTTTTTTTATGCTAAGTTCAGTTTTTATTTTTATTGTTTTTTAAATTTAAGTTTATTAATTTTAATTAGAGGCTAATTACTTTACCATATTGTATTGGGTTTGCCATACATCAACATGAATCCACCATGGGTGTACACATGTTCCCAATCCTGAACCCCCCTCCCACCTCCCTCCCCATACCATACCTCTGGGTCATTCCAGTGCACCAGCCCCAAGCATCCTGTATCCTGCATCAAACCTGGACTGGCTATTCATTTCTTATATGATATTATACATGTTTCAATGCCATTCTCCCAAATCATGCCCCCTTCTCTCTAATCCAATTCTTCCTGATACCACTTAAATGTGTAAACTCTATTTCCACATTTCTCTGCTGAAAAGAAGTTTGTCCTTATAATTTTTATTTTTATTTTTTTTGGTGATTCAACAAATAGAGAATTCAAATAGCCACTTGCTGTTTTTATCAAGTTTTCCTAACTAGTTTTGGGTATAAATGCAATTTTCTTCATTTTCACATTCAGTCGAATGATGAAAGTAAACTTCAATTTAGATGCAATTAAACTATGAATGGGGAAGGCAATGGCACCCCACCCCAGTACTCTTGCCTGGAAAATCCCATGGACGGAGGAGCCTGGTAGGCTCGTCCATGGGGTCGCTAAGAGTAGGACACAGGACTGAGCAACTTCACTTTCACTTTTCACTTTCATGCATTGGAGAAGGAAATGGCAACCCACTCCAGTATTCTTGCCTGGAGAATCCCAGGGACAGAGGAGCCTAGTGGGCTGCCATCTATGGGGTCGCACAGAGTTGGACACGACTGAAGCGACTTAGCAGCAGCAGCAAACTATGAATGTTCTATTATGCGCCCACTACTGGCTTAAGTGCTACAAGGGACATAAACAGATTATATAAGAAAGTCCTAGTCCACCATTGAGATAGTTAATTTTATATATCAACTTGACTAGGCTAAGGGATGCCCAGATAGCTGTAAAATCATTATTTCTGGGTGTGTCTCTGAGGGTGTTTCCAGAAGAGATTAGTATTTGGATTCCTACTGCTACTAAGTCACTTCAGTCGTGTCCGACTCTGTGTGACCCCATAGACGGAAAATTTGGATTCCTAGACTGAAGTAAAGAAGATTGCCCTCTCCAAAGTGGGTAGGCATCATTTCAATCAGTTGAGGGCCAGAATAGTTATGGAGGAAGAGGGAATTTGCTCTTTGCCTGAGCTGCTGCTGCTGCTGCTGCAGCTAAGTTCATCTATAATCCTGCCCTGTGACATTAGAGCTCCAGTTCTCTGGCCTTTGGACTCCAGTTGAACTACACTTCTGGCTTTCCTGGGTCTTAAGCTTGCAGAGGGCAGATAATATATGTAGGTTCTCTCAGAAGAATCCTTACTGATATAACCACTTAGTCACAACCCCTACTATCCAAGTTAAATCAGGGTAGCTCCTTAGGCATGATTCTTTATGGCTGTTTTTTGACCATCCCACAAAATTTATAATTTACAGTGCATTTTTAGTGGCTTGTGATAGCCCATTGCTATGGAGTGGAAGAATTCATAGACACCAGCTGTGGTGCTGGAGACTAGCAGACAAAAAGGATCAGGTTCTTTTGTTAAAAATAGAGCTGTATTTTCCCCCAAAGCGCTAGTCAGTTTTTCCAAAATAATTTTACATTCCACCATTTACCCACTGATTTTAAATATCATATCCTATGATAAATTCTCAAGTCATTAGCATTTATTTTTGAACTCTCTTTTGGGTTTCATTACTGTATCTGTATCTTCATTCATGGTATAAAAACATTTTAACTACTTGAGCTTTATAATTCTTTTGAAAGTATCTGGTAAGGCTAGCCATCACCCTTGTGGGTATCAGCTTGGATATTCTCCTGGATATCTTCATGTGCTTATTTTTTTTGTTTGATGCTGAGAATCAGCTTAGCTGGTTCCAAATATATCCTTCAGAACTTTTATTGAGATTATGTTAAAAGTATAGATTACATGACTGAGTGATTGAACTGATTGACTGACTGACTAATAGATTATTTTACAGATTTACTTTTCCTATCCCTGAATAAGATATAAGATATGTGTTTAAATTTATTTATGCATTTATTCATTAAACTGTTTTTATGCTTTCAGTAAAATGTTAAATATTTCTCCTTGTACATTTATTATCATTTTTTTCTAGATTATCTTTTAATTTTGAATTGCCTCCATAGCTATGTTTATATTGCCTTTTTCATTTCTTCATATATTTGTTACTTCTCTATATTACACTTGACTAAATTACCCACAGGTTTATATATTTTCTTGGAATAGAACTACCTCTTGTACTGCTTATTACTTCTGTTCTCTAAATCATAAGTTTCAGATTTAATCTTTACTAATTCTTCATTTCTGTTTTTCTTGGACCTGTTTTTTCCTTTGCAAGTTTTTTAGTTAGATTCGAAGTAATGTATGTTTTCATCCTTTATATTTATTAATAAGAGTATTTATAGCAATGAATTATTTGAGTACAGCTATTGGAATATTCCATACTTTTGATATATTGTTGTTTTCTAAGTCACTGGATTTCTAAATCACTGATAATTAGTTTTCTAAATCATTGGCATAATTATAGTATCTTGTATTATTCTTCTTTGAACAATAAGTTATTTAGAAGTGCATTTTTTATTTTCATAATTCAATTTTCTTTAATTTTTGTTTATTTCTATTTTTATTGCATTGAGGTTAATGAATGTGATCTGTATATTTTGTGCTTTGGGGAAATTATCAAAGCCTAATCCATCAGACGGAAGTTACTCTGTTATTGTATAAGGCACAATGTTCAGTATCTAATAAATCACCTTATTATTGTTCCTATTTATATTATTTATCCTTGTTTATTTCTTGTGCATTTGACAGATGTGATTTAAAAATCCAACTCTACCATTTACTAATTGTGGCCTTGAGCAAGTTACATAATCTTTTCATGCTTCATCATTCAATTGAGCCCAACTCATAGACTGTTAATGCAGGTTATATGGTTGAATGTGCATACAGTGTTTTGCCTACTGCTTAGAACACAGTAAGTACTTTCATCTATTAATTATTTATTCATAGTTTTGACACCATCTTATTTTGACTTTTAATCCATTGTGAAGATCTTTATTTTATAATAGGTAAATTTAAATCTTTCATTGTTTTAATACTTTGTCTTCTTCCTTCTTACCATTCCTTCCTTCCTGAAGCTCCTTTTCTCTTTCTATTGTTTTCTATATTTTTTCACATATAGCATGCGTTGACATTTCATCTTCAGTTATTTCAAATATCCACAGTGTGTTTACCTTTAAGCACTACTCAGATCTTAAGCTTAAGTTTGGGAGTAGAACTAGAGAAAAAGCATGTTGACTAGATGAACGTGAATCAGAGAGGCTTCAGACACAATTCATCAGTGTTTTAAAACTTGTATCAAGTAAAATTCTCTCCAAGGTAGTAAAACTAAGGTGTTCCCTGTAAGACAACTATTGGGATTTTTTGTTGTTAAGGACAGAATATAGTACTTTAAGTGGGACCATGAATTCTTTGGTACAGCCTGGAATAGACTCTTCTCAGTTGGTCAGTCCTTTTCACAAAAGTAGCATTTGAAGTCCCTCCTGAAAGAGGCAATATATTTTGAAGAGGCAATTTTTTTCCTTCAAATTCCTGGGTTTTGGAATACCTTTCCTAAAGTTTTGTAGGTTTCCTTTTTTTTGGAACATTTGATATGAACAGATAATCCTACTTTTTAAAGCCATCCTAATAATAATTTCCGATGTTTATATAGCACTTCATAATTTGTCTCATTTGATACTTATGTTAATAGCATGAAATAGGAGGAAGAGCTGTGATTATTCATATTTACTGGTAAAGAAACTGGGACTCAGAGAACTTCAACAGGTTTTTGTAACTAATGAAGGGAAAAATTAGTACTACAATCATTCAGTACTTTTTTACACAATACAATGTTACTTTGGGAGGACTGTGATCAGTCAAGCAAGAGCCTCAAGAGATACTTGACATGATTGAAAATGGTTGGAAACGCTCCATCCTAGCAGGGGATCATAAGAGTTTGCCTAATTCTTGACTCTATGTTTTTGCTTGAAACACTCCCCTTATCTTCTCTTCAAATCCAGATTGTTATTTCTTTCTGTGCTGGGCTTAAAATTCTCTTCTGCTAAGAAAACACAAACGTTGGGAGGCTTGAGCTACTCAGATCACTGAATTATTGTTCTTGCTGTTTCACACATTCCTATTATGTCCATATTTCCATTGTGAACCACTCCATAGCAGGCATTATGTTACGCCTGTTATGTTATGTTATGCCACATCAAGGCCCAGGCATGCTAGACTCTCCTAGCTTTTATAGCATGGCCTGGGGAAAGCCTCACAGACACAATTTAGGTCATGATCTGCCCATTCATTAGAATGTGATCTTAGATTCATAGTCATTTGATCCCATATTGCCTGTATCTCATCTGTAATAGAAATAGCCAATATTTGTTGAATACTAAAGGGCCAGATGCTTTACACATATTGTCTTTAATCTTTACAATTAGTTTTCATGGTAAGTATTAGTTTTCCTCTTTTTTACAAATAAAGAAACTGGGATTCAAAAAGTTAAGTGGTTTATCCAAGATCACACTGCAAATCGTAGAGCCTATATTTGAATCTGGCTCTTTCTGAATTGAAATCCCACACTTTTCCCAAAATATCCAATAGTGTCATAATAACAAAGACTTCTCAGTGTTATATTTAGGAATAGAAAATATTAGGCTTACAAATGGCCCAGCACAGTGTCAAAAAGTAAAAAGAGTTCCAGAAAAAAAAACATCTATTTCTGCTTTATTGACTATGCCAAAGCCTTTGACTATGTGGATCACAATAATCTGTGGAAAAGTCTGAAACAAATGGGAATACCAGACCACCTGATCTGCCTCTTAAGAAACCTGTATTCAGGTGAGGAAGCAACAGTTAGAACTGGACATGGAACTAAATCAATCCAATTTCTTCTTACCTCCCTTTTCTTTACCAGTGTGCCCTCTATGCCAAATCACAGTTTTAGGAGCCTCTGTTTAAGGTACAGTTTGGTGAACAAAAGCTGTTGCTGCTAAGTTCTCTCTCTCTCTCTGTCTTTTTTTTTTTTTAACTTCAATAGAGTTTTCAGCGATAGCATATCATCTGACAATTACGGATAGGAAGTTAGTTCCCTATCGAATCAAAAATTTTTTTGGCATGAATTGCCATACTTCATTGATTTTGAAATGTATATTTTTCACATCTGAGAAGCTCTAACATCAAGATGGACCTTACAATTGATGGTATCTTATAATTACTATAGACAGTTTCCTTTCTTTCTTAGTGCCATATAGAATGATAGCATGTCTTAGAATCAATGTTTTCTTAGATTCAGTAAAATAGAATAGGTACACATTATATGTATGTGGCATGTTTTGGGGAATCTAACCTCCTTTTAGAAGCTATCACACAAATATACAGAGAAAATTATGTGTGAAAGCATTTTATTGATGAGGAAAGTGAGCCCTCAAAAGGGGGATGTGATTTTTCTAAGTTTATAGAACTTCTAGGAGCAGAGCCAAAGCTAGAATATGACTTTTCTAATTTCAGTTACTTTCCCTCATTGTTTGACCTATGGAGAAGTTTCATCTTAATTCTGTTGTACTCTTTCTCTTTCTGAACACTGGGGAAATATGCTAATTCATATTGATTATATAGGTACAAGTCCTATATTTACTCTGAATGACAAATGCAGGGTGGCTTTCAGTACTATGAGTGGCCGTGTTCTCTATCTGGTTCTCAGGGAGGTGTCTCCACCTCTTCCTCAGAGCACTGGTGAATTTAACCTTTTCTTGTCCCTATTTATTGATACTTTTTTCATTTTCTTCTTTCTAGCTCATGTCTGAATTATTTAATTTTTCACCTATTGTATTATTCCTGTCCTTTATTGAGCCCATCTTTGCATGAAATGTTCCTTTGGTATCTCTGATTTTCTTGAAGAGATCCCTAGTCTTTCCCATTCTGTTGTTTTCCTCAATTTCTTTGCATTGATCGGTGAAGAAGGCTTTCTTATCGCTTCTTGCTATTCTTTGGAACTCTGCATTCAGATGTTTATATTTTTCCTTTTCTCCTTTGCTTTTTGCTTCTCTTCTTTTCACAGCTATTTGTAAGGCCTCTCCAGACAGCCATTTTGCTTTTTTGCATTTCTTTTCCATGGGGATGGTCTTGATCCCTGTCTCCTGTACAATGTCATGAACCTCATTCCATAGTTCATCAGGCACTCTATCTATGAGATATAGTCCCTTAAATCTATTTCTCACTTCCACTGTATAATCATAAGGGATTTGATTTAGGTCATACCTGAATGGTCTAGTGGTTTTCCCTACTTTCTTCAATTTAAGTCTGAATTTGGCAATAAGGAGCCATATTCATGCAAAGATGGGCTCAGTAAAGGACAGAAATGGTATGGACCTAACAGAAGCAGAAAATATTAAGAAGAGATGGCAAGAATACACAGAAGAACTGTAAAAAAAGATCTTCATGACCAAGATAATAACGATGGTGTGATCACTGACCTAGAGCCAGACATCCTGGTATGTGAAGTCAAGTGGGCCTTAGAAAGAATCACTACAAACAAAGCTGGTAGAGGTGATGGAATTCCAGTTGAGCTATTCCAAATCCTGAAAGATGATGCTGTGAAAGTGCTGCACTCAATATGCCAGCAAATTTTTTATTGCAAAAAGCGCCCGCCCGGCCGGAAAAGGAAAAGTTTTCATTCCAATCCCAAAGAAGAAAAAAACCAACAAAGCAAAAAACAACCACACAAACAATCCAATCAAACACACAAGAAATAAAATACTCAAAATTCTCCAACCCAGGCTTCAGCAATATGTAAACCGTGAACTTCCTGATGTTCAAGGGGGTTTTAGAAAAGGCAGAGGAACCAGAGATCAAATTGCCAACATCTGCTGGATCGTGGAAAAAGCAAGAGAGTTCCAGAAAAGCATCTATTTCTGCTTTATTGTCTATGCCAAAGCCTTTGACTGTGTGGATCACAATAAACTATGGAAAATTCTGAAAGAGATGGGAATACTAGACCACCTGACCTGCCTCTTGAGAAATTTGTATGCAGGTCAGGAAGCAACAGTTAGAACTGGACATGGAACAACAGACTGGTTCCAAATAGGAAAAGGAGTTCATCAAGGCTGTATATTGTCACCCTGTTTAATTTCTTCTATGCAGAGCATAAGAAAAGAAGAAGAAAAAAAAAAAAATAGAAATAAGGATGCCAGGAGAAATATCAAAAAACTCATAATATTAAAAGAGACCACCCCTCTTTCGGAAAAGTAAAAAGAAAAAAAAAACCCTTTTATAAAAGAGAAAAGGGAGAGGGAAAAAGTTGGCTTAAAGCTCAACATTCAGAAAACAAAGATCATGGCATCTGGTCCCATCACTTCATGGGAAATAGATGGGAAAACAGTGTCAGACTTTATTTTTCTGGTCTCCAAAATCACTGCAGATCGTGACTGCAGCCATGAAATTAAAAGACACTTACTCCTTGGAAGGAAAGTTATGACCAACCTAGATAGCATATTCAAAAGCAGAGACATTACTTTGCCAACAAAGGTTCTTCTAGTCAAGGCTATGGTTTTTCCTGTGGTCATGTATGGATGTGAGAGTTGGACTGTGAAGAAGGCTGAGCACCAAAGAATTGATGCTTTTGAACTGTGGTGTTGGAGAAGACTCTTGAGAGTCCCTTGGACTGCAAGGAGATCCAACCAGTCCATTCTGAAGGAAATCAGCCCTGGGATTTCTTTGGAAGGAATGATGCTCAAGCTGAAACTCCAGTACTTTGGCCACCTCATGCGAAGTGCTGACTCATTGGAAGACTCTGATGCTGGGAGGGATAAGAAAAGGGGGGGAAGGGGGAGGGAGAGGAAGGAGGAAGGGAATGATGAAAGAGATGAGTGGGAGGGGAGGGAGTTTGAGAGAGTGAGGGAGGGGAAGGGAAGGGGGGGTGTGGTGTGTTGTGTTTGATGGGACCGAAAGGGACGGGACAGAAGGGACCGACTTATCTGATCTCTTCTCTTATTTTTTTTTTCAAAAAAAAAGTAAGTTTCTTTTCTATCTAAAAAAAGAGGGTGAAAAAATTTTTTTAAAAAGTAAATATGGTATAAATTATTAGCATAAAAAAAGGGCGGGGGTCATCACTGGCACTTTCATTTTTTATTTTTCTACTCTTCAACCCCCTTCGCACCGGTTCAAAAAAACTGAGCGAATAAGGGGTGAGGGAAACGCTTGTTGAGAAGAAAAAGGAATAGGGGGGGGGGGGAGAGTAAAATTTCTTTTCCCCCAACCCCAAAAAGCAAAAAGCAATACCTAACATAGTGCCTGGCATATCCTAGGCACTCAGTAAATGATAGTTCTTATCTCTCATTTTCTAAACCACGGTATCCATATCATAGTTTATAGCTGTAGAGTCAGGCCCAGATATTGGCTCTTACTTTAGTGGGGCCTATATAAGGAGTTATGTATGCACCAGATTTATGACTTACCAACTCATATAAAATTAAAATGGGAAGAAAATATGAGTAATCAGCTGAACCAATGTCCTCACTGTACAAGTGAGGGTCCATGTTGTGAGTGCTTGTATCTTGATATAATTCACCCATTTGTCTTATTGACAGTGACTCAGCAATTAGAAGACCCCTCTCTGCCACCATTCCCAAATCATCTGAAATTAAAAATGTTTCTAAACTTTCTAACTTCTAAGACATGGCTTATCTGTTTTCCAAACATTGACTGAATATCTGTGCCAGTGTGATATAGAAGAATGAAAATAGGTTCTGCCCTTAAGAACTGTATAACTTTGGTCAAGGCAGGTAACCTTTCTGAATATCATTCCCTTCTCTGAAAATTGGGAATAATAATACCTCTCTCTTGTGGTTGTTATGATCTCACATTATAAAACAAATCATAGTGCTAGCAATAAATGCTGGTTTTCTCCCCATTCCTCTCCACCACCCCATGACAGGCTTTTCTGGTCTCTAGCTAACTGTTTAGCTCTTTTTCTATCCCTGTATGTTAATCAAAAACCTTGACTGCTATTGGTTTGGAGATTTTTTATGGATTTATGCTTTTTTGCTTTCCACCAGGTCATCTCAGAAGGCCGATTTTACTTTGGGTAAAAACTCTTGAAGTATTATTAATAAGTGAGATATGCCAATATTAGTGTTGTAGTGATGGAAGGGTGTTCAGAGGTCAGATGCAAGTAGGAAAAATAGATTTCTCATAAGAAGCATTACTGTAATCAAGATACAATCACACTCAAAGACACTTATTTGCCTATGAAATAGCAGCTTTCAGACTATGGTCTGAGGAGGCCTAGGAGGGAAGGTCCCTGAGTTCTCTTCTAGTGATCTGCACTCTTTCCCATTCTACCTAAATATCTGTGTAAGGTTGTATTTTCTTCATATACTTCAGCCAAACAATTGATTGAATTCAAAAGCAGATATGAGAATCCTGCTGTCTTCTATAAAGTAAAAAATGTGAAATAGTGCCATTCTGCAATTTTTAAAGTTCTGAAAATATAATCACATTTCAAGAAAATACATACTAATTATGCATAGTGTTTATTATTGTTGTTTAAGTGAATATAAATAAATGTATTACTTTAATTGTACAATTTTGCTCTCTAATATGTAAATATTGATAGGTATAACCCACATAAACTTAAACTTTTTTGGAATACTCAATTTTTAAGAGTATAAGGAGGTTCTGAGACCAAAATATTGAGAACTGCTGGTCTGGAAATTAGATTACAAAGTTATAGTTATGATGTAAATTCCTCTCTACTAGGGATCAGCAAGCTACTGCCCACAGGTCAACCTGCAGATGCTCTTCTGTTCTTATAAATAAAGTTATATTAGAACACATCTACACCCATTTGTTATGAATTATCTATGACTGTTTCAGTGCTACAGTGGCAGAGTTAAGTTGTTGAGACAGATACTGTATGACCCAAAAGCTTAAAATATTTACTTACTGGCTTTTTATAGAAAAAGTTCAGTGATTCTGCTCTATAGTATAGAATGTCTGTGTACAAATTTCTAAAAGTGAAAAGTACTTCTCTTATTTGATTGATTCCAGTAGTCTCCTTACCTAATCAATGTTGATGTCATTGAGGAGACAAATGATGTTTCTGTATTCCACAAAATCAGATCAGATCAGAGATCAGTCGCTCAGTCGTGTCCGACTCTTTGCGACCCCATGAACCGCAGCACGCCAGGCCTCCCTGTCCATCACCAGCTCCCGGAGGTCACTCAGACTCACACCCATCAAGTCAGTGATGCCATCCAGCCATCTCATCCTCTGTCGTCCCCTTCTCCTCCTGCTCTCAATCCCTCCCAGCATCAGAGTCTTCTCCAATGAGTCAACTCTTCACATGAGGTGGCCAAAATACTGGAGTTTCAGCTTTAGCATCATTCCTTCTAAAGAAATTCCAGGATTGATCTCCTTCAGAATGGACTGGTTGGATCTTCTTGCAGTCCAAGGGACTCTCAAGAGTCTTCTCCAACACCACAGTTCAAAAGCATCAATTCTTCGGCGCTCAGCCTTCTTCACAGTCCAGCTCTCACATCCATACATGACCACAGGAAAAACCATAGCCTTGACTAGGCGAACCCTTTGTTGGTAAAGTAATGTCTCTGCTTTTGAATATGCTATCTAGGTTGGTCATAACTTTCCTTCCAAGGAGCAAGCGTCTTTTAATTTCATGGCTGCAGTCACCATCTGCAGTGATTTTGGAGCCCAGAAAAACAAAGTCTGACACTGTTTCCACTGTTTCCCCATCTATTTCCCATGTAGTGATGGGACCAGATGCCATGATCTTCGTTTTCTGAATGTTGAGCTTTAAGCCAACCTTTTCACTCTCCACTTTCACTTTCATCAAGAGGCTTTTTAGCCCCTCTTCACTTTCTGCCATAAGAGTCGTGTCATCTGCATATCTGAGGTTATTGATATTTCTCCCAGCAATCTTGATTCCAACTTGTGTTTCTTCCAGTCCAGCATTTCTCATGATGTACTCTGCATATAAGTTAAATAAACATGGTGACAATATGCAGCCTTGACGTACTCCTTTTCCTATTTGGAACCAGTCTGTTGTTCCATGACCAGTTCTAACTGTTGCTTCCTGACATGCATACAGATTTCTTAAGAGGCAGATCAGGTGGTCTGGTATTCCCATC
Source organism: Tragelaphus eurycerus (assembly GCA_935064755.1). Lineage (NCBI taxonomy): Eukaryota > Metazoa > Chordata > Mammalia > Artiodactyla > Bovidae > Tragelaphus > Tragelaphus eurycerus. Next base: position 2,421,628 of record CAKXYN010000149.1, on the reverse strand, counting down.
TCTTTCAGAATTTTCCACAGTTTATTGTGATCTACACAGTCAAAGGCTTTGGAAGAGTCAATAAAGCAGAAATAGATGTTTTTCTGGAACTCTCTTGCTTTTTCCATGATCCAGCGGATGTTGGCAATTTGATCTCTGGTTCCTCTGCCTTTTCTAAAACCAGCTTGAACATCAGGAAGTTCACGGTTCACATATTGCTGAAGCCTGGCTTGGAGAATTTTGAGCATTACTTTACTAGCGTGTGAGATGAATGCAATTGTTCGGTAGTTTGAGCATTCTTTGGCATTGCCTTTCTTTGGGATTGGGATGAAAACTGACCTTTTCCAATCTTGTGGCCACTGCTGAGTTTTCCAAATTTGCTGGCATATTGAGTGCAGCACTTTCACAGCATCATCTTTCAGGACTTGAAATAGCTCCACTGGAATTCCATCACCTCCACTAGCTTTGTTCGTAGTGATGCTTTCTAAGGCCCATTTGACTTCACATTCCAAGATGTCTGGCTCTAGGTCAGTGATCACATCATCATGATTATCTGGGTCTTGAAACTCTTTTTTGTACAGTTCTTCTGTGTATTCCTGCCACCTCTTCTTAATATCTTCTGCTTCTGTTAAGTCCATACCATCTCTGTCCTTTATTGTGCCCATCTTTGCATCAAATGTTCCTTTGGTATCTCTGATTTTCTTGAAGAGATCCCTAGTCTTTCCCATTCTGTTGTTTTCCTCTATTTCTTTGCATTGATCACTGAAGAAGGCTTTCTTATCTCTTCTTGCTATTCTTTGGAACTCTGCAATTAGATGTTTATATCTTTCCTTTTCTCCTTTGCTTTTCGCTTCTCTTCTTTTCACAGCTATTTGTAAGGCCTCCCCAGACAGCCATTTAGTGATTCCACAAAATCACCCAATAAATATTTACTGATAATCTACTGTGTTCCAGATACTGTGCTAAGTAATGGGGATATAATGCTGAACAAAACAGTCATTGGTATTATTTTCATGGAGATTATATCGTGTTTGCTCAGGCTCATTTATACTTTGTTTATTAAAGCTAGATCATGCCTAATTAGGGTTTTCCCTTGTGGCACAGTTGGTAAAGAATCTGCCCACAGTGCAGGAAACCTGGATTCAATCCCTGGGTTGGGAAGATTCCCTGGAAAACAGAAAGGCTACCCACTCCAATATTCTGGCCTGAAGAATTCCATAGACTGTAGAGTCCATGGGGTTGCAAAGAATCAGACACAGTTGAGTGACTTTCACTTCACTTCACTTCACATGCCTAATTAGAATACACCATGGCTTAATGAACCTTTGTCTCAAATAGAGACATCGACAGTTGTCAGAAGTATGCAGATATTCTGATTGATTGTGGTCCTTTAAACAGAGTCTCAGTTCAGTTCAGTTCAATTCAGTCCCTCAGTTGTGTCCAACTCTTTGTGACCGCATGAATCACAGCACGCCAGGCCTCCCTGTCCGTCACCATCTCCCGGAGGTCACCCAAACATATGTACATTGAGTCAGTGATATCATCCAGCCATCTCATCTTCTGTCATCCCGTTCTCCTGCCCCCAATCCCTCCCAGCATCAGGATTTTTCCAATGAGTCAACTCTTCGCATGAGGTGGCCAAAGTATTGGAGTTTCAGCTTCAGCATAAGTCCCTCCAATGAACACCCAGGACTGATCTCCTTTAGAATGGACTGGTTGGATCTCCTTGCAGTCCAAGGGACTCTCAAGAGTCTTCTCCAAAACCACAGTTTAAAAGCATCAATTCTTCAGCGCTCAGCTTTCTTCACAGACCAACTCTTGCATCCATACATAACTGTTGGAAAAACCATAGCCTTGACTAAATGGACCTTTGTTGGCAAAGTAATGTCTCTGTTTTTGAATATGCTATCTAGGTTGGTCATAACTTTCCTTCCAAGGAGTAAGCGTCTTTTGATTTCATGGCTACAGTCACCATCTGCAGTGATTTTGGAGCCAAAAAAAATAAAGTCTGACACTATTTCCACTGTTTCCCCATCTATTTCCCATGAAGTGATGGGACCAGATGCCATAATCTTCGTTTTCTGAATGTTGAGTTTTAAGCCAACTTTTTCACTCTTCTCTTTCACTTTCATCAAGAGGCTTTTGAGTTCCTCTTCACTTTCTGCCATAAGGGTGGTGTCATCTGCATATCTGAGGTTATTGATACTTCTCCTGGCAACCTTGATTCCAGCTTGTGCTTCTTCCAGCCCAACATTTCTCATGATGTACTCTGCATATAAGTTAAATAAACACGGTGACAATGTACAGCCTTGACGTACTCCTTTTCCTATTTGGAACCAGTCTGCTGTTCCATGTCCAGTTCTAACTGTTGCTTCCTCACCTGAATACAGGTTTCTCAAGAGGCAGATCAGGTGGTCTGGTATTCCCATTTGTTTCAGACTTTTCCACAGATTATTGTGATCCACATAGTCAAAGGCTTTGGCATAGTCAATAAAGCAGAAATAGATGTTTTTTTCTGGAACTCTTTTACTTTTTTAATGATCCAGTGGATGTTGTCAATTTGCTCTCTGCTTTCCCTGCCTTTTCTAAAAGCAGCTTGAACATCAGGAAGTTCACGGTTCACATACTGCTGAAGCCTGGCTTGGAGAATTTTGAGCATTACTTTACTAGTGTGTGAGATGAGTGCAATTGTGTGGTAGTTTGAGCATTCTTTGGCATTGCCTTTCTTTGGGATTGGAATGAAAACTGACCTTTTCCAATCTTGTGGCCACTGCTGAGTTTTCCAAATTTGCTGGCATATTGAGTGCAGCACTTTCATAATATCATCTTTCAGGATTTGGAATAGCTCAACTGGAATTCCATCACCTCCACTAGCTTTGTTCATAGTGATGCTTTATAAGGCCCACTTGACTTCACATTCCAAGATGTCTGACTCTAGGTGAGTGATCACACCATCGTGATTATCTGGGTCGTGAAACTCTTTTAGTACTGTTCTTCTGTGTATTCTTGCCTCCTTTTTTAAATATCTTCTCCTTCTGTCAGGTCCATACCATTTCTGTCCTTTATCGAGCCCGTCTTTGCATGAAATTCTCCCTTGGTATCTCTGATTTTCTTGAAGAGATCTCTAGTCTTCCCATTCTGTTGTTTTCCTCTATTTCTTTTCATTGATCGCTGAGGAAGGCTTTCTTATCTCTCCTTGCTATTCGTTGGAACTCTGCATTCGAATGCTTATATCCTTCCTTTTCTCCTTTGCTTTTTGCTTCTCTTCTTTTCAAAGATATTTGTAAGGCCTCCTCAGACAACCATTTTGCTTTATTGCATTTTGTTTTCTTGGGGATGGTCTTGATCCCTGTGGCCCATACAATGTCACGAACCTTCGTCCATAGTTCATCAGGCACTCTATCTATCTGATCTAGTCCCTTAAATCTATTTCTCACTTCCACTGTATAATCATAAGGGATTTGATTTAGGTCATACCTGAATGGTTTAGTCTAATGGCTACCGAATTTGAATTTGGAGAATATATGACATTTGAATCCAGTAGAGATTAGTGAGACATGTGCTAGGGGAATATAGCAGTATCTGTGTATTCAGTTCAGTCCAGTTGCTCAGTCATGCCCAACTGTTTGAAACCCCATGGATTGTAGCACACCAGGCCTCCTTGTCCATCACCAACTCCCAGAGCTTGCTCAAACTCATGTCCATTGAGTCAGTGATACCATCCAGCCATCTCATCCTCTGTTGTCCACTTCTCCTGCCTTCAGTCTTTCCCAGCATCAAGGTGTTTTTCAATGAGTCAGTTCTTCACATCAAGTGGCCAAAGTATTGGAGCTTCAGCATCAGTCCTTCCAATGAACATTCAGGACTGATTTCCTTTAGGATGTACTGGTTGGATCTCCTTGCAGTCCAAGGGACTCTCAAGAGTCTTCTCCAACAGCACAGTTCAAAAGCATCAATTCTTTGGTGCTCAGCTTACTTTTTAGCCCAACTCTCACATTCATACATGACTAATGGAAAAACTATAGCTTTGAATAGATGGACCTTTGTCAGCAAAGTAGTGTCTCAGCTTTTTCATATGCTGTCCATTTTGGTCATAGCTTTTCTTCCAAGAAGCAAGTGTCTTTTAATTTCATGGCTGCAGTCACCATCTATAGTGATTTTGGAGCCCAGAAAAATAAAGTCTGTCACTGTTTCCTTTGTTTCCCCATCTATTTGCCATGAAGTGACGGGACCAGATGCCATGATCTTAGTTTTCTGAATGTTGAGTTTTAAGCCACCTTTTTCACTCTCTTCTTTCATCAAGAGGCTCAGTTCTTCTTTGCTTTCTGCCATAAGGGTGGTGTCATCTGCATATCTGAAGTTATTAATATTTCTCCCAGCAATCTTGATTCCAGCTTGTGCTTCATCCAGCCCAGCATTTCTCATGATGTACTCTGCATATAAGTTAAATAAGCAAGGTGACAATATACAGTCTTGACATACTCCTTTCCCTATTTGAAACCAGTCTATTGTTCCATGTCCAGTGATCTGATCTGTGGGTAAAATCTACCTGCTAGTCTTGTGCGGGAAGATGTCTGTAAATTTGGTGGGTGGGGAATGGAGGGGCGAGAATGTTAGAATTAGGATTTTTCTGATGACAATTGGTACAAGTTTGGGTAAGATTATTTAAATAAGTTACATCGTCCTTAATCAGTTCAATAAAGTTCTGAAGGAAAGCCTTAACTACTTTTGTAGAGGGGTGGAAAGGGGAATGTAAATATGAAAGTAATGTACAGATGTTAGGCTTGTCAATTTGAGCTATAGTAAAAACAGGACTAACAGAGGTGGCCTGCTGCTTTGCTTCATGATCTGCTATATAAAATGAGATAAGACTATGTCACTGATGTCCCCAGCAATGTATTACAGCAGCTTGTTTTGGGGAGCTGAGCCACATGGAGGAGTTCAGAAATAAAAGAAGCATTGAAAATAGGTATGCCCTTCTGAGTCAGGAATCCCCTTCTCCCTCCAGATTATAATGTTAGAATGTAATATGTTATAGACATATTTGGAGTCAGTGTAAATGTTTATCTTTTGGTCTTTGACTAGGGTCAAAGCTTGTGTAAGAGCTATTGATTCAGTCTGTTGTGAGGATGTGTGAACTGAGAGTGCGGGTGACTTGATTAGGTGAGGGGGGATAACTTTGTTGAGCTGTCCCTGAACTATAGTGTACCCAGCCCCAAATGGGGCTTGTTTCTGGGCACTGCCATCTATGAACCAGGATGGGACTTTGGGGTCAGTAAGGGGCTGATCTGGTTATATGTTCAAAGGGATTAGGTTCAATATCTAAGGTCTGAACACTGTCATGAGATAGATGTTCTTCTAGATCTGGTGTAGGGAATAAGCTTGCAGGTTTAGGAGGTTTACAATGCATAAAAGAAAGGCATGGGCCTAGGGAGGTGTGCGTGGAAGTTCTGTAGTTGAGCAGGGGGCAGAGAAAGGAAAGCCCAATGAGAGAGTAAATCTTTGAAGGAATGAGGTGAGCATACATTTAGAGGAGCATTTCAGGTTAGTTTTGGGGCTTCAGGTATTAACAGGGTAGTTGCAGCTAAGGCCTGGAGACAGGTGGCCATCTGAGCGTGATGAGATCGAGTTGCTTAGATAAGTAAGCTAGAGGCCCCCATATGTCCCCCCCTTTTTTTGGGAACAGAATCCCTAAAGCATGTTCTTGTCGAGAATGTACAAAAAGGAAAAAAAAGGCTTGGTGTAATCAGGTAAGTAAATAGAAGTGGCCTGTAGTAAATGTTTGATAAGAGTCTGTATTGGGGTGTGGAGAGAGGTAGAGGCCAATAAAGGTTCATCTAAGTTTCCACGAATAGCTTGATAAAGAGGTTTTGCATGGAGGGCAAAATTTGGGACCCATATTCAGAAGAAGTTTAATAGATCTAATAGAGAAAGAAGTTCCATCTTGGTTTGGGGCCTGGGAGGCTGTGTCAAGGCTCGAAGTCTCTGAGCTGTAATTATTTTGGATTTGGGAGTGAGAAGCAATCCCATGTAATTGACAGTGGTGGAAGCAATTTGTGCTTTGAAGAGCGAGACTCTGTAACCCCAGTTGCCTAGGGCATTTAATACTATCGCAGTGTGGACTAGGCAGTTGTGGTGAGAGGAACTACATAACAATAAATCGTCTACATATTGGAGTAAGATAGTAAAGCCTAGGTCTAAAGATTGTAGGTTCCTTTGAAGGGCTTGACCGAAAAAATGACGGCTATCTCTAAACCCTTGTGGTAAAACGGTCCAAGTTAATTGTTGAGATTGATACATGTCTGGATCCATCCTGCTGCTGCTGCTAAGTCACTTCAGTCGTGTCTGACTCTGTGTGATCCCACAGATGGCAGCCACCAGGCTCCCCCTGTCCCTGGGATTATCCAGGCAAGAACAATGGAGTGGGTTGCCATTTCCTTCTCCAATGCATGAAAGTGAAAAGTGAAAGGGAAGTCGCTCAGTTGCGTCCAACTCTTAACGACCCCATGGACTGCAGCCTACCAAGCTCCTCCATCCATGGGATTTTTCAGGCAAAGTACTGGAGTGGGGTACCATTGCCTTCTCCCTGGTGAAGGCAAATAGGGGCTGTGAAGAGTGGTGTAGAGGTATAGTAAAGAAAGCATCTTTGAGGTCCAATACCATGAAGTAGAGTCTGTCAGGGGGAATATGAGAGAGAAGGGTGTAGAGATTAGTGACCACAGGGTATATGAGTATTATGGCCTCATTGATCTTGCAAAGATCTTGAACTAGACTCCAGGAGTGGGGTCCCTTTTGACTGCCAGTATAAGAGTATTATGTGGAGAACAGATAGGCTGCAAGAGGCTGACTTCGAGCAGTCGAGAGACTATTGCTTTAAGTCCTTGTCGGGATTCTGTGGTCAGGGTATATTGAGTTTGGGTTATGACCTGAGTGGGATTTTTAAGAAAGACCTATACTGGGGAATGGTGTCAGGCTACCGACAGGGCTTTTGTGTCCCAGACCTGAGGATCTACTGGGGGAAGGTCAGGGTGCAGGTTTTGGGAGTGAGGGCTGGTCAAGTGTTTGGGTGCCATTTGGATGCAAAGAATTGATATGGGATCTAAGAATGGGAAGTTTATAGAAGTTTGTAGCTTAGCCAGAAGATCATGTCCCATCAATGCAATTGGGCATTGAGGAACTACTATAAAAGAATGTGTTAGTGTTGCCTTACCAAAGGAATAAAGGAGAAGAGAAGTTATTTTGGGATAAAAAGGGGTGTCTGAGACTCCTTCAGTGGCCACTTATGAAGGTTGGAAAGGGCCCTTAAAAGAGGTTAAAAGTGAAAAGGCTCTCCAATGTCTATTAGGAATGAGACTTTGTGTCTGGCCACCATGCCAATTACCTGAAGTTCTGAGTCCGTCTGTATGGGGCGGACTTGGGATCTGGAGCTTGGGCTCCATCATTGGAATAACTCAGGCACAATTGGATCATCTCTCACCTCATCCAAAGAACCATGGTCTGGGGTGTCAGGGCCCCCCTGAGTCTGGTTCCTGGCCCATTATTGTTGGGCCTAGGGTGGACCCTGAGACTTGGTGGGTAGTGTCTGAGGACAATCCATTTTCCAGTGGCCCCATTGTTTGCAAGTGAGGCAGGGTTTGGTGGATGGATGGGGGTTTGGGCAGGACTTATTAGCCCAGTGTCCCGTTTGGTTACATCTGAAGCAGGGGCCTGGAGGGTTAGGTCCCATATGGGTGGGCCAGGGTTGATGGGCCAGGGTTGATGGGCCAAAGGAGTTGAATTTCTTTCTTGGATAGCTGTAGCGAATAAAGCATACTTGTCTTTTGTTTCCTTTTCTTTTTCTGCTTCTTCCTCCCTATTGTTGAAAACTTTAAAGGCTATTTCTAGGAGATCTTGCTGAGGGGTTTAGGGGCCCTTCTCTAACTGGTGTAGTTTTCGGCAGATATCAGAGGATGACTGGCTTATGAACTGGACGTGTAGGTACAGAAGTCCGGCAGGGGTGGAAATATCTAGATTAGTGTATTTTTGGACTGCCTCAGTAAGCTGTGAAAGAAAAAGGACAGGGTTTTCACCTTTTTCTTGCGTCACTTCCCTAATGTTATCATAGTTAACATGAATGTAAGAGCTTTTTAGCATTCCTTCTAATAAATAGGTAATCATATGATGCATGTACTGGATGCTGGCATTGCCTGCTGGATATGTCCACCGCGGCTCAGTTAAAGGGACTGCATAATCAGCCACTGGATTAGTCCTATTTTGGTTATGGAGTTGATCAGCATGAGTCCGGGCTGCCTGCTATATCCATTCCTTTCCATCAGGGGTTAAAGTGGCATTTAGGATGTAATAAAGATCATTTCAGGTTAAATGACATGCTTGTGTAAGGCAGAGGAATTCTTTTCTATATCTAGTAGGATTTTCTGAAAAAGATCCCAATTTTTCTTCAGTTTGGCTTATATCAGAAATTGAGAAAGGCACATGAATCTGTGTAGGGCCCTCTTGTCCCCTTAACTCTGAGAGGGAATATGTGTTTGCTTTGGGTCCTGGCTGATGGAGGTGGGATGGAAATCTCTTTTGGGGTTTTGGAGTCATCGCTTCCTGTTTTGGAGGAAGAAGGGCTAGAGAATGGGGTCTCATCTCCGGAAGCTTTCTCTCCAGGGCGATAGGGAGGAGGCACATCTGCTGGGTCAAAATTGGGGGCTGAGGGTTTAGGGGGCTTTTTAGGGGCTTTAGATTTGGATTCTTTTGTAATGGAGGGGGAGAGAGAGCAGGGGAGGATTTGATAGGTAGAACAGTTCTTGCAGAGAGAAGGACAGCTTCTAAGGTCCTGCTACTGCTGCTGCTAAGTCACTTCAGTAGTGTCCGACTCTGTGCAACTGCATAGATGGCAGCCCACCAGGCTCCCCCATCCCTGGGATTCTCCAGGCAAGAATACTGGAGTGGGTTGCCATTTCCTTCTCCTCTAAGGTCCTCTACTCTTGACCAATCTCAAGGTTCATAAATTCGAATTGCTTTGCACTCAAATTTGGCCTCAATACAAACTGGATAACCAAAACCGCTGGCCTGAGTTCGGGACTTTTGATTTCAATATTTTATCAGATCTCACAAACTTCCTCAAACAGAGCGGCTAATGGTTGGAGGTCCCCTATATTCAAGTCTTCTAGGGGACCTCCAACCATTTGCCATTCCGTTTGAGGATGTTTGTGAGATCTGATAAAATATTGAAATCGAAAGTCCCAAACTCAGGCCAGTGGTTTTGGTTATTCAGTTTGTATTGAGGCCAAATTTGAGTGCAAAGCAACTCAAATTTATGAACCTTGTGATCGGTCAAGAGTAGAGGTTTGAGGTTTCATTTTATGGAGGCCAAGGGAGAGTCCCATTGGACAGATTGGCTTGACCCCATAGCAAATGGCAAGTGACTGTCTGGTCAAGAGCAAAGATTGTCACCTAATCTTTTGACCAGGCAAATATAGAAACTCTGAAGGAGGGAGGGACGTCCCCCAAGTACCTCCCCAGAGGCCTTTTGGCTGGAGGGTTCCCTGGGAACCTGGAAAGGATGATAGGCTATGGCACCCTAGAGTACTGTCTGAGCTTACCTGGGCTACTGGGTCAGGCACGAATTCATGGTGGATCGAGGGAGGTCGGATGGCAAAAGGCCTCTGTCCTGGAGTTGGTCGGTCTCACAGAAAAGAAAGTGTAGAGAAAAGAGGAAGAGAGAGAGAGACCAATATTCCTCAGGTTACATGGGAAACCAATAAAGCCCTTATATAGGACTTGTAACACTCACGAAGGCACAAAGTGTCCCCTCGAAGAGGTCTTCAAAGCCCGGGCAGGAAAGTAAGCTTAGCAGGCTTCGATGCTCCGAAGAGCTGGCCATGAAGAATGAGAAGGAACCTCAACCTCCTGGGTTTTGACACCAAAAATTGTAGGGTAAGGGAATTAGAGAAGGTGAGGTTCAGAAAAAGAACAAGACCAGCACTTTATAGGAACAGATCACCTTTAATGAGGCAAGAAGGGGCAGGAGTCAGATTAGTGAGTGCTACACTAACTCAAGAAAAGAGTAAGTATATATAGGCATATTGGAGAAGGCAATGGCACCCCACTCCAGTACTCTTGCCTGGAAAATCCCAGGGATGGGGAGCCTGGTGGGCTGCTGTCTATGGGGTCGCACAGAGTCAGACACGACTGAAGCGACTTAGAAGCAGCAGCAGCATATAGGCATATATGTGGAAATCTACTGTCTTAAGGGGGCCTGTTCTTTTCCAAGGTTGTTTGGGTTAGTTATCTCTTAAACGGCTGGGGCAAGAAATTCTGGAGATCGGCCAGAGGCTGGGACCAGCTGGGAGCTGAGCGTAATCAACCTTAATATCCATGTTTTCTTCAGGTGAGAGAGTTCTTTGTTTTGCATAGAATGGTGAGGAGGGCCTGGAGGGGAGTTTTAACTCCAGGCTGTTTTGAGCCACGAAACTTTCCTTCACACCCTGCAGTGGAAGTGCAGAGTCTTAACAACTGAACCACCAGGGAAGTCCTATAGTTCAACAAAATTTTATTAATAAAATTCTACGTACTCGATGCTGTGCTGGTGTATGAGTCCCATCCTCTTATGCTTACCAAGTCATTAGGGCAAATCATGCCATGTTCTACAAAGGGAGAAGCGATTATTATTATACTGAGATTTTATTGTTTCTGAATTTTAGTTCTTCATTGAGCTGTGTAGATGGCCATGGAAAAAAGGATTGGTAATTCTCTTTTTCAATGCCCAGAGTAGGATGACAATTACTTTATTTCATATCTCTTCCTTGAATTTCAAAGATAGACTTCAGTTACAGGCAAAAAGAAAAATATATCCAGAGTGGTTTAGAGTGAGAAGAAATTTAACTTATTCAAATCTGAAGATGCTGAGAGTTTATGTAGTTTGCCTAAGATAATATACCTAGTTTGTGGGGCCTGAGGACTAGAATCCCAGACATGAGCTCTTTTCATTGAACCACAAAGCCTTATTTGCTTTCCTTTCCTAAGTGTTTACTATGAAAAAGACACAAATATTACATGTAATCTGCTGCCTTATCAGGACAAAAACATGAAATTAAAATCTATCCATGATGAGATCACGTCTCTGAGTGGTTCAGAATAATTATTTGCTATAGTCATTCGTATGAGAAGTAGATTCCCAAATCAGTGACAAATAGAGGCAAAATAAGCATTGTTTCTTGGGTTAGGATAATTGAGGGAAGGCGGGTGAGGCAGGAGTCAAATTACAGAAAAAGACAGGAGCACATGACTAGTAAACTAACTAGCAGTAACACTGTCTTTCTGTGTTTGTAACTAGAGAACCAATTCTAATTGGGACTCCAGGAAGTATTTTAACATCTCTAAGCTTTGTGTTTCCTTTAGGTAAAAATGAAGCTAAATAAATATACTTATCCCATAGGAGTGATAAATCCAAAGCACTTATTCAGTTCCTAGCATAGAGTAAACATTCAATTAAAGATGAGTATTATCACTAGTGTGGAATAATTTTGTTGTGATCATTTTTAATGATCCAAACTTAATTGGGTTTACACATAAAAATATCTGAGCAGTCAGGTAATTCTGGTATTAATACTGTCTGCATTGTCTTTTTCAAATGACAAAGAACTTTGCATCTCCTTGAAGGTACAATGAAATTGGATTCAACAATGTGGTCTTGCTAACAATTAAATGTAAAATCATAAATTGGCATTTTGGCTTTTATGTGAAAGAAGTAACTATAAATGAATTTATAAGTAAGTAGCATGTCATCTCTCTGCTTCTTATTGCAAAAACATATCGTCACAATCTTTTTCTTTTTGCCTTGTACTGTGAGCATTTTCATTTGTGCTGCTTGTCACAGAAATAAAATCTGGTTATGAGTTAGAGAGGAGAATGTTTGAGCAGGCTTTTAAAGACTAGAATTTCTTACTCATCTCATAGCTTCAAAATTTGCATATAAGAATTGCTCTGCTAAGGAATCATTCACTCACCCCAACAAAATCAAATGAAGAGCCTTCTAAAAACACATTTACGATGAACCCTGACAAACAATTGGATGACTAGGGGAAAAAAAATCTAACTTTATTTGGTTTCAGGCCCATTTATGTTCTAACAAACCTTTATTGAGTATATACGAAATGTAAGCACTGCACTAGGCAGTGGGGAATAAGACCCAGCCTGTGTCCTTAAAGCAATCTATTAATTTATTCATTAAAAATATCGTAGCTTGTTGATCACCTCCCATGTGCTACATGCAGGATATATCATAGTGAACAACATGGATCTGGTTCAGTCCCCAAGGAGGTTATAGTCTAATGGGAAAGACAGATTTAGTCAAATAAGTGTATAAACAGTGAGGAAAGAGTGCTTTGGTGTCCTGAGAGCCCATAGGAGGGGAACCCAATCTAATTTTGGAAGGCCTCCCTGAGGAGGAGACTTTTGACTTAAGATCTGAAGGACAGGTAAGTGTTAACTAGATAAAAGAAAGAAAAGTAATCATCCCATAAAGCAGGTACAACATGTGCAAAGACTGTGTAGCAGAATGAATTATGAGAGATCTGAGGAGCTAAAGGGTCAACGTGGCTGGAATGCAGAGAATGCACCATGTAATTAGATGAGAGAGCTAGACACAGATCAGATCAGTCACTCAGTCATGTCCGGCTCTTTGCGACCCCATGAATCGCAGCACACCAGGCCTCCCTGTCCATCACCAACTCCCGCAGTTCACTCAGTCTCACGTCCATCGAGTCAGTGATGCCATCCAGCCATCTCATCCTCTGTCGTCCCCTTCTCCTCTTGCCCCCAATCTCTCCAAGCATCAGAGTCTTTTCCAATGAGTCAACTCTTTGCATGAGGTGGCCAAAGTACTGGAGTTTCAGCTTTAGCAGAGCTAGACAAAGTTTCAGCTTTAGCAGAGCTTGTGTCCAGCTCCGGCAGAGCTAGACACAAGTGGGATCAAATAGGCACTTGTAGGCCATGGAATAAAATTTGAAGTTAGTTTTTCAAGTGAAAAGGTAAGTCATTTTTAAGAATTGCAAACAGCAAAGGTACATAATCTGATTTTTTAAATTATCATTTTGGATCACGAACAGAGGGTGATTTGTTTGTGGGTAAATGTGACAAGAGAGATACCATGTAGGAGCCTATTCAGTTAGTTCAGGAATGGAATGACAGTGAATTCAGCTAGGGTAGTAGCAATGGAGATGGAAAACAGGAGATGGCTTTGCTTCAAATAATATTTGCTTCACATGATAAAAATCACCCTATCCTGCTGTCTGATCAGGATTTGTCCTTTCAAAATACTGCTGAAGAGTTTTCTGATCAAGGAATCCCCAGTTAAGCCCACCTGACTTAATAGTTGCCCCAACCCTAGGGGATATCTCTGCTCCTTTGAAGCTACTATGTATGTGATATCTCAGTGATACTTTCTGATTTTTCAGTACTCTGATATTTTTTTTTAAAGATTCATTTATTTATTTGTTTTTGGTTGTGATGAGTCAACATTGCTGCACACGGCTCTCTCTAGTTGAGGCAAGCAGGGGCTACTCTTCATTGTGATGTGTGGGCTTCTCTTGTTGCCAAAGGATGCAAAAGACAATTTGTGGATATTAGAATCACCTGTGTTTTAGTTAGTGGTGTTTTAGCTAGTTAGTTGGTGGGGCTCTAGAGTGAGGGCTTAGTAGTTGTGGTACACATGCTTAGTTGCTCCATGGCATGTGGGATCTTCCTGGACCATGGATCGAACCGATGTCTCCTGAATTGCAAGGCAGATTCTTAACAACTGGACCATCAGGGAAGCCCCTAATATACTTTTAATATTAAACTTTCTTCTGACTAATTCATTTACTCAATAAAATAAACATTTGCTTTGAATTTTCACAAATCATTTAAAAATGTGTGTTCTTCATGCTTAGTCACTTCAGTCATGTCTGACTCTTTGGGACCCTATGGACTGTAGCCTGCCAGGCTCTTCTGTCCATGGGATTTTCCAAGTAAGAATATTGAAGTGCGTTGCCAGGCCCTCCTCCAGGGGTCTTCCCAACCCAGGGACTGAACCCATGTCTCTTATGTCTCATGCATTGGCAGGTGGGTTTTTTACCACTGGTGCCATCTTGGAAGTCCTTAAACATGTAACCATGCATATTATTGTGTGATAAGTCTAGTAGCAATAAAGGTGTCATTATAGATGCTCTGATTCCACTAACTGTAATTTAATAGAAAAATGATAAAAAATCCAAAATGCAAAATTTGGTCTAATACTCACAGATTTTGTAACTGGTATAGAGAAAAGGAATTTAATCAAGTTCTCACCACTTTCCATGTTTTTTTCTTAGGGTTAAAAAAAACAGAGATATTAACTGACTTGTCAAAGATCACAGAGCGACATAGTTACCAGTGTTTAGTCTAATATGGCATGCTTTATTTTAACAATATACTGGCTCTTTATGTGCTATTGAAACATGGGAAAATTAATCAGGAGTGAACTGAGCCAGTAGTATTTAGATTTATTTTTATTACTTGGAACATCAATAATGAAAAGGCGAGGGCAGAGTAGAACTTTGCATCCTTAAAATTCTGCAAAAACTGAGAGTGAACATGATAACTTCCTTAAACCATATTTTATAACCTGTAAACATCATAATTTTCAATACATTATTTTTACTGTACACATTAACATGTTCTAAAAATGTAATTTATATGGAAACCTAGAATATTGAGATATTTTTATTACAAAAATCCCTCTGGTTAGTAGGTGAGAAACTAAAAGAGAAAAAAACAAAGGTGAGACATAAAACGGAGCTAGGAATGAGACTAAAAAAAATTATGCTTACCTCAAAGCCCTAACATGCTGGCTATGAGGGGACCATGGCTCTGACTGTTTTCCAAGCATTTTCTCAAAGAAGGAGCATCTAAATTTGATAAGTAGCATCATGGCTCTCAACTTTGGTTATGCATTAGAATCACCTAGAGAGACCTAAAATGTTGATTCTTAGGACCAAATTAGATAGAGTGCATCAGAATCTTTGGGGATTGGGTCCAAGTATTTATACTTTTGAAAATCTACCCAGGTAGTTCTAATTTAAATTTAAGTCAGGATTTAAAGCCATTGGAATATTTGTCCACAAAGTCCCACCATCACCTACTTAAAATAAAACAAAAATAAACAAGCAAAAGCTAATGAGTGTTCCCTGAAAAAACACTACTATTCCTGATAGTTAAGACCAGGGATAAGTTATCTCTCTAATTTCCTGTTAAAAAGATATTGAATAATGAAACAAATAAACAAAAAAGAAAACAAAAACACAAATGCCTTTACAAAAACACATATAAACCTTCACAAATATGTTTTTTTTTTTTCACTTAGCTTTAATATATATTGGGTGGTAGCTATTTCAAATTACCAATTAAATAGATCTTTAAATGACAATTTAGTATTTGCATTCTGTTGTGAAATTAGGCACCCAAAAGGACATGTACCCAAGAAGAAGGTCATCATTAGGACCTGGCCTTAATTATTGTGTTTTTTCCCTTGGGTGGTGATGGATTTGCTCTGGGCCACCCACATTCAGATCCTGCTATGGCTAGTGATACATATTTGTAAGACAGCTCACCCTGGGCTATGCTTGGATTCTGTGAATTAAAAACTAACCATACATAATAGCTAAAAGCATGGGCTTTGAAGTCAGATAAACCAGGGTTCAAATCCTGAGATCATTTCCTGCCTGCTGATTTGGGGAAAGTTATTTAACTTCTCTGATCCTTAGTTTCTTTATCTCTAAAATGCTAGCAATACTAGTACCTATCACATAGGCTGTTGCAAGGACCACATCGGGTAATGTACATCATTTTCCTGTCATATAATATGTGCTCAATTAATAGTAGCAACTGAAGAACACCATTTATTGGCTAGATCAGATCAGATCAGTCGCTCAGTCGTGTCCGACTCTTTGCGACCCCATGAACCGCAGCACGCCAGGCCTCCCTGTCCATCACCAGCTCCCGGAGGTCACTCAGACTCACACCCATCAAGTCAGTGATGCCATCCAGCCATCTCATCCTCTGTCGTCCCCTTCTCCTCCTGCTCTCAATCCCTCCCAGCATCAGAGTCTTCTCCAATGAGTCAACTCTTCACATGAGGTGGCCAAAATACTGGAGTTTCAGCTTTAGCATCATTCCTTCCAAAGAAATTCCAGGATTGATCTCCTTCAGAATGGACTGGTTGGATCTTCTTGCAGTCCAAGGGACTCTCAAGAGTCTTCTCCAACACCGCAGTTCAAAAGCATCAATTCTTCAGCGCTCAGCCTTCTTCACAGTCCAGCTCTCACATCCATACATGACCACAGGAAAGACCATAGCCTTGACTAGGCGAACCTTTGTTGGCAAAGTAATGTCTCTGCTTTTGAATATGCTATCTAGGTTGGTCATAACTTTCCTTCCAAGGAGTAAGCGTCTTTTAATTTCATGGCTGCAGTCACCATCTGCAGTGATTTTGGAGCCCAGAAAAATAAATTCTGACACTGTTTCCACTGTTTCTCCATCTATTTCCCATGTAGTGATGGGACCAGATGCCATGATCTTTGTTTTCTGAATGTTGAGCTTTAAGCCAACCTTTCACTTTCCACTTTCACTTTCATCAAGAGGCTTTTTAGCCCCTCTTCACTTTCTGCCATAAGGGTGGTGTCATTTGCATATCTGAGGTTATTGATATTTCTCTCAGAAGTCAAATCTTATGTTAACTCACTCTAACTAGTTGAGCTAACCACATGCCTAAGTGTGGCATTCTGGCCAAAGTCCTTCAATGATCTTAAGAGCATAAACTTCTATGAAGGCATCTGTGCATGCATTCTAAGTAGCTTAGTTGTGTTTGACTCTTTGCAACCCTGTGGGCTATAGCCAGCCAGACTCCTCTGTCCACGGGGGTTCTCCAGGAAAGAATACTAGAGTGGGTTGCCATGCCCTCCTCCAGGGGATCTTCCTGAACCAGGGATCAAACCCGCATCTCTTATGTCTCCTGCATTAGCAGGAAGGTTCTTTACCACTAGTGCCACCTGAAGCACCATCTACCACAATGTTATATCATTAAGTCAATGTATCTCATCAGTATGGCATTTTGATAGGTTCCCCCACGCACACAATAATGGCCTTTTTTTTTTTTTTTCCTCAATTTACTCATTACCTTCTATTTTGTTCCATTCTTCTTCTGGCTACTGATCTTTGGCATTTTCCCAAGTTCTTAGTCCTTTGTACTCAACAGTCTTGCATGCTTCTGATTCAGTCTCAGAACTTTTAAAGAACTGTGGTTCATATTCACTTTCTGGTTGTTTCTACTCCTGAATATCTTAAGTAAGATACCCTCATCTGACTCCACCTTCTGTAACTTCAGACCTAGTACCTTTCCTCTAAACAAATGCTCTAGTGGGCTCCTTTGCAGATGGTCCACATCATCTTCTTTGAAGGGAGGATTAAAACTGAAGTAAGGTGAGTAGCTGAATTGTGAGCAAATATCAATCTGTTAACATGTTACAAGATGGAACTGCCCCACCTCCTTGTTTCACTGAGTATGTGTTCTAATGATGCTTTATATAGACAGTTCAGATGTCAATTTGTTTGGACTGAATTTCAAATAAATCAGTGCTGCTGATTCATCCACTGAACTAAAAATAAGTTTATAAGACTCTTGCACTTGCCTAAGGAGTGAAATATACATTTTTTTTTACTGATTACTGAAAGAGATTGCATTTTAATAGCCAGAGTTATCTCAGTAAGTCTGTTTAATTTGAACCTATGATAAAATATTTCATCAAATATAAAGGAGTAAGGTACAGCTATTTCTTCTCACTTAAGTTTCTTTCCCAGTATGTTGGTCACACTGCCATTTTGAAATGGTTCAAGCTACTGTTTATTAAATTTCTACCACATTTTAGCTACTGTTTTGGGCACTTTGCATATTTCATTTGACATCTCTACAACAGCTTTATCAGATAGATATTATTATTGCCTCACATACATAGTTAATACAAAAGAAACTGTGTTTCAGAGAGGTCATGCACACTTTCCAAGGTCACATACATAGGAAGTGGCTCAAGTCTCCATGAGTACACATCACTATGTTCATAATGACTGCTCCACACTGCCTCTGAATGCTTAAGGATCTCTCATACCAAGCCTTGTATGTACAAACCAGTCCCTGCTTCTATGTCAAGTAAGCGCACATGTATTTCAGATTGTGATGAGTTTTTGACAAGATCCAATTCAAACAATGCTTTTGCCTCATTTTAGAGTTACCATTGCTGTGGAAATTAAAACAGGCTTTCTCAACACAAAGGGCCTGGCCTTAGATTTTCTATACTATTTCTCCAATTAGCTTCAGAGAGGCCAAATTGTAATATAGCAGACAAAAATGAGTGGCTCTATTAAACCTGCTTAGCAAATGTGAAAATGCCTAGCTACTGTCTGAATGTACCTTCATTTATTTGCATCTGTGTCCAGATGCAGTCTTCGTTTAAGGGTCACTTTAGGCATATATCTGGAGAAGGAAATGGCAACCCACTCCAGTACTCTTGCCTGGAAAATCCCTTGGACGGAGGAGCCTGGTAGGCTATAGTCCACAGGGTTGCAAAGTCAGACATGACTGAACGACTTCACTTTCACTTTTCACTAAAGCTGAGCAAGTGTATTTCCTACAATCGTAGGTGTGTGCCAAACAGCACTGGGCATGTGTGTGCCCAAAATGAATGTACTAAAGTGTTCTTAGCGGCACCACTGGTAACAGCCCTACGCTGGAAAGGATTCCAATGTCCATCAGCAATTCCAATGTCCATCAGTTTGGGATAAAAGCAGTGTGGTAATGAGTGTACCTCGGAGAAGGCAATGGCACCCCACTCCAGTACTTCTGCCTGGAAAATCCCATGGGTAGAGGAGCCTGGAAGGCTGCAGTCCATGGGGTCGCTGAGGGTCGGACACGACTGAGCGACTTCACTTCACTTTCACTAGGCATATATCAAAACTATAACTCCGTAAACCCTAGGATACAGCAAATCTCAATAACTGCTACAAACATGCAGTACTTCAACAGGGACAAGGGAGCTAGGAAAGTGTTAGGCTGGTGTGTCCTGAATATAACACATCTCCAGAATTCTTGGTCAGTCTTGTGTGCATATTTTGCAGAAGCATATCTGCTATTAGCTATATTGCTTTGTATGCCAAATCAGATTGAGAAAAGAGTTATTCACTACTATTATACATTCAAACTTTATTATAGAAAATTACTGATGGACAGAGAAAGGACACTGAAATCTTGCCTAGAACAAGTTTTTATTTTCAACCTGTGAAAGTTAAAGAGATGTTTCTAAGTTTAAGCCCCAAATTCAAGATATATCTTAAACAGATTTCTCAAAATACATATAAAACTCAGTGTAACCATCCAGCTGACCGCCTTTACCTGTTTTGCCTTTCTGCTTTGGTGGTGGCACACTGTAGTGTATATATTGATAGAAGTTGAAATATTACACTGTAGTATACATGGAAAAAAATATTTGTGTATTTCCAATATGAGGGAATAAAAAATGTGCTGCCTTTCTCCTCAGTTGTAAAAATAATTTTTTTGCAACCAATTAAAAAAAACTCAATATAAAATGTTATGTGTCATAATAGGCAAAAAAAAAAAAAAAAAAAAATCATCTGGTGCACTGGGATGACCCAGAGGGATGGTAGGGGGAGAGAGGTGGGAGGAGGGTTCAGGATGGGGAACACATGTATACCTGTGGCAGATTCATTTTGATATATGGCAAAACCAATACAATATTATAAAGTTAAAAAATAAAATTAAATTAAAAAAAAATCATCTAATGTTCCTAGCAAAAATTGAGTTTCACTAGAGATTTTATCTCTGGAAAGGAACTTGCATACCAAATAAAATTAGGTAGTGCCAAAACTACCTATGATTCCAAAGCAATATATACTGAAACAGGTTTAATTAAAAAAAAAAAAAAAGACAAACATGCTCAGTGTCTTACTCTCAGGTAATTTTTTCTCTCTGTTTTCAGAAGTATTCTATATAACATTCATCTAGCCAACTTGATTGGCTATTTTAAATTTCAAGGTAGCATACTGGTCCTGGAAACAATTGTGAGACTATGACTTACTCTAATCACTTATTACTGTGTGCGTGCACACAAAGTCACTTCAGTAGCGTTCAACGCTCTGCCACCCCATGGACTGTAGCCCACCAGGCTCCTCTCTCCATGGGATTCTTCAGGCAAGAATACTGGAGTGGATTGCCATGCCCTCCTTCAGGGGATCTACCTGACTCAGGGATCAAACTTGCATCTCTTATGTCTCTTACATCTCCTGTATTGGCAGGCGAGTTATTTACCATTCCTGCCACCTGGGAAACCAATCACTTATTACTAAATATAGTTAAATCTTTGAAGTTTGGGAATAATTTTTCTTTTCTTTGTTTTTGGAGTTTATTTTCAGCAAAGATCACTATTAATAGGTTAAAAAATTTTACCTCTGTTTCACAGAGCACACAGGGTACAGAAAATCCTGGATTATGGATTTCTATTGTTTGGGCTTGAGAACCCCCATTATTTTCATCTTCTCTTGTTTCATCTTTACTCTGCCTCTCACAAAAAGAGTGGGCTTCAGACTCTATCTCCTGGAGTTCCCTATAGATCTGGTTTCTGATTCAACTGAGGTTTATGTTACTGTTTGGGATACGTTAGAGATTCTTGATCAAAAAGAAAAAAAAAGAGGCCAGAAGCTGTCAAGGTGTGGAGTGAGGTGTGGTTTGTGGACTTATTTATTTATTTGTTTGTTTTTTAAAGGTGTAATGGGCATATAACATTATATGAGTTTCAGGTGTGCAACACACTGATTCATTGTTTGTATACATATTGTGAAATGATCACCACATAAAGGCTAGTTAAGATCGATCACAATACATAATTACATTTTTTTCCATTTTTTCCCCTTGTGTGAGCACTGTTAGTATCTTCTCTCTTGGATGAGTTCTAAGTCGCTTCAGTCATATCTGACTCTCTGCAACCCTATGTACTGTAACCCTCCAGGCTCCTCTGTCCAGGCAAGAATACTGGAGTGGTTTGCCATGCCCTCCTCCAGGGCATCTTCCTGACCCAAAGATCAAACCCACATTAGTTATGTCTCCCATATTGCCAGGCAGGTTCTTTACCACTAACCCCACCTGGGAAGCCCATAAAGCCAATTATATATGCCAATTTTATATACCTTTATCACAACTCCATCAACTTTTATATCTTTAGTTTTCGTTAGGATCATATCAACAAGTTTTGGTCTTAGAAGAAGGGTTTTAAAAGGCTTTTTTTTCCCTTTTTTTCCTCTATTTTTCCTACTTTTTTGTAAAAAGTTCTGGGATCCCCAGCGTTGGGTTTAAGCCAAGGAGGTCAGGCCCCTTGTCCTAACTGTCCCAGATAACTGTTGTTCAGATATCTCAGTGTAAATTTTTCTCGCCCCTTAAGTGTAAAACAGTTCAGTTCAGTGGCTCAGTCGTGTCTGACTCTTTTGACCCCATGGACTGCAGCATGACAGGCCTCCCTGTCCATCACCAACTCCCAGAGTTTACTCAAACTCATGTTCATTGAGTCAGTGATGCCATCCAACC